>OZ004712.1:64092196-64723446 GCA_963924515.1 Vespertilio murinus
GGTGAAAATATTACTTAAGACATATACTACGAAAAATTAATATCCGTAGTATACAAAAACTCTAAAAGTGAGGAATAAAGGACAAAAGATACGATAGAAAAGAATATATTTGTAACTTGATTGCACTTTGCTAATTACCTTAGCCTCACATTTTTTGGTGGGAAGAACAATTACTGGTAAAACACTGTGGCAACGAAAGACCATGTTTCAGGACCATTTAATGAAGAGGCTTTCTTTTCTCAATTATTTGGTTTTGACTATGTCAAAAATTAGGTGCCCATATACATGGGCATTTATTTACGGGCTCTGAATAATTTTCAGTTCGACCATGTGTTTGTTTTTCTGCCAATGCCTTGCTGTTTTAATTATCCTTGCTTTATAGTAAGTACAATTTGAAGTCAGGAAGCATGATACCCCCATTTTCATTTTCCCCCTCAGGATTGCTTTGACTACTTGGGATCTTTTGTGATTCCATACAAATATGAGAATTTTTTGTTCTATTTATTTTTTTTAAAAATGTCATTGGGATTTTACGGGGATTTTAATAAATCTGTGCATTGCTGCATGACATGGACATTTTAATAAATGGTGCTGCGAAAACTGGAAAGTCAGATACAAAAGCATGAAACTAGATTGCTGTTTTTTCCCATATTAAAAAAAAAAGTCAAAATGGATCAAAGATGTAAGACCTGAAGCAAATAATTACACAGAAAAAAACACATAAGTAGCAAACTTATGGACCTTAGTTTTAGAGAAGATTTTATGAATTTGACCCCCATAGCAAGGGAAGTAAGGCAAAAATAAATGAATGAGACTATATCAAACTGAAAAGCTTCTGCACAGCAAAATAAACCATCAACAAAATGAAAGGCAGCCAACTGAATGGGAGAAGATATTTGCAAACAATAGGTTCGACATGGAGTTAATATTTAAATTATATAAAAAATGAATACAACACCACCAAACAAACAATCCAACTAAAAATTGGACAGAGGACCTAAACAGACACTTAAAAAAAAGACATACAAATAACATTACAAATATATGAAAAGATGCTCAACTTCACTAGCTATTAAAGAATTGCAAGTCAAAAGTACAATGAGATACCACCTCACACCCTTTAGAATGGCTATTATTAACAAGACAAGTAGTAACCAGTGTTGGGGAGGCTATGGAGGGAAAGGAACCCTGATTCAGTGCTGGTGGGAATGTAAACTGGTACAGCCACTACGGAAAATAGTACGGTGGTTCTTCAAAAAATTAGAAATAGAGTTATTATATGACCCATCAACCTCTCTCCTGTGTATCTATCAGAAATTCATTTTAAATTTATCTTTATTTTTTTAACGTATGCACCCCTATATATATTGAAGCATTATTCATGGTGGCCAAAACATGGAAACAACCAAAGTGTCCTGCGATAGATAATTTAATAACAAATATGTGGTTCATATACACAAAGGAATGCTACTCAGCCACAAGAAAGAATAACATACAGTATAGGTGGACCTTGAGAATATCATGCTAAGCAAAATCAGTCAGACAGGAAAAGTTAAGAACCATATGATTTCTCTCATATGTGGGATATAAAACTGAAACCAACCAATTGACAAACAAGAAAAACAAAGAAAAACTCATAGACACGATGGTATGGCAGTTACCAGAGGGAAGGGGCACCGAGGGGAGTAAAAGGTAAAGGGACAGAAGATGGTGACAGAAGATGATTTGGTGTCAGAAGATGATTTGTCTTGGGTGTTGGGCACATGATACAATATGTAGATCATAGCAATGCTCATTTGGAACATATTTAATCTTATTGACCAATGTTGCCCCTGTTTCAATTTTGAATCAAAAATGGAAAATGAATTTGGCAAGAGGCCGAGTTTTTATAGAAAAGAAGCCACATGATTTTACCAACTCTAAGTACAAATCATATCCGTTCAAGGAATAGAAGTCAGAGGTGCTTTTAGAAACAGCAGACACATACACGAGTTGCTGGAGAAAACTTGAGTGTGATTTGAACATACGAAATTAAAGCAAGTGGGTGAGCGTGTGTGTGTCTGTTAAATGATCACATCTTCCAGTGCTTATTGGTATGGATATCTTATAGTAGCTGGTGAGGCTGAATGTGAGTGTATTAAGTTAAGAAACAGGTGTTGTAATATACTTGTGACCAGATAACCAAGGGGCCCGGAGACAGAGTTGAATCCTGTGTGAGCGCTTATTCCACTAATGCAGGAAGTTTGGGAAGAGCACTGAGTTGATCACTCTGGGAATTCTGCTTTGACCCCCTCACCAGGTGGCTGATCATGCACAGAAGGGAGAAGATCGCTACATGCAGCAGCCAGCAGCCAGTGTGACATGGGAAGGGGAGGGGAGGGTCTGCAGTCCGGCCTTCAGGAGCTCCAAGTCCGATAACAAGGTGGCTAACTTCTAGGATGTTACTAACAGCTCAGCTTGTTCCTGGGACCAGAGAAGGGCCAGCGTTCCTGAGAAAAACTCCTGGAGGGGGTCAGGGTCTGGGCACAGCAACCAAATCAAAGCATGTACTGTCCTTGATCTGTTCTCAATATGTATTTTATTTTCTAAGTAATGGACTTATCTTTTTACAGCCTGGTGGCATCCTCCAGTTTCCCAGGGTCTGTAAGAAAATGTATTTTTTTAAATATATATTTTATTGATTTTTTTTTTACAGAGAGGAAGAGAGAGTGATAGAGAGCTAGAAACATCGATGAGAGAGAAACATCGATCAGCTGCCTCTCGCACACCACCCACTGGAGATGTGCCCACAACCAAGGTACATGCCCTTGACCGGAATCGAACCCGGAACGCTTCAGTCCGCAGGCCAATGCTCTATCCACTGAGCCAAACCAGTCTCGGCTGTAAGAAAAAGTCTTATCTGTAGTTAGTAAGGTGAATAATTATTAGACAACTATGGCTCTCTTCTTATTATGTGTCCTTCCCCACTACATCACAGAGTACAAGTAAACTTAAAGAAAAAAAGTTTAAAAATTCTCCAGATATAAGTACCAATATGGGCTTATTGTTTGATATGGGCCATAGCCCATAAAAATGAAATTTTATTTTGCTTTCTGATTAAAACACAATCTTTATTCATAGTTTGTATTCTGCAGAGAATAAAATGTAATAAGGAGAGCAATTGATATTCTTTACTATTCCTTATTTATATTTTTATTTTGGTAAGAACTCAACATGAGATACATTTTTTTAACAAAATCTCATTTTTTAAGTGTACAATACAGTATAGTTAGCTGTAGGCACAAAGGTGTACAGTAGATATCTAGAATTTGCTAATTGTGCATATGTGAAACTTTATATTCTTGAACTTAATGAAGTAGAGGAAAGGTTTCTGGGAGATTCCACTGCTCTGTGTATGAGTGCATGTAAAGTAAAAGCAAAATGACTTTGGTATGATGCGGTATCCAGGGAAGAGCACTGAGATTGATTGTATCATTTCTGAGTTTGAGTCTAAATGTTGCTACTTAGGAAATGTACGATTTTAAAAATATCTTCTTAATCTTTAAAATAAGCATGTTAGTAACTGACTCTCAGAAACATGAGAAGAGGAAAAGTAAAGGATATAAAGGTTTTGAATTGTTTTTAAGTCCAGAGTATTGAAGATCTCTCTGTAAGTTACTGATTTCTTGTTAGACCCATATCTGATACTTTATTGATGTATAATATCCTGAGGGTATCTGGTCAGACAATTAAAATTGGGCACTAAATAGTAGCTTTTTCTAGTATTGTAGCAATGTTTTTTGCTTGAGAGAACAAGGAAGAATGATACAAATATAGAGATTCAGACCTGTGGAATTGGCTTAAAATTAATACCTGTTTACCTGAACATTCAGATTGTACATGAGAGATATATATCTAGAAATGCATCTAGGAGACCTGTTTTTTAGTCCTGGTTCTATTACTCACTTACATCTCACTGGACCTCAGTTTTCTTCGAATGTTAACTCTCCAGAGAAGATACTCATTTTATTTAAACTGGGCAAGATAGTGACCACTGGAGGGTCAAGGAAAGCCAACAACTGTGGTGCAAAATTAGACTTTGGGATCCCTGCCCACCCCACTCAGTCAATACAGCTCTACTTCTATCTTCCCCAGTTTCAGGAAAGAGGAACTATCCGAAACAGTTCCACAGATGAAAATGTAAAGACCCTTGTGGTGTAATATCCTATGATTAGAAAATTCTATTTACAGCTCTGGTGTGGAAAATTGAAAATCCACACCTGAGTTTCACAGGGCCAATGTAATAATAGTATTACTTCAACCACGAGAAGATAAAACAGTTGCCTCAATGACTTACTCTCATGATACGCTGAGTTGCATAATCACACACACAGATTATATCATGCATATTTCTCCTCAATGCTATGCTTTTACATTGATGATGATGGGCATAGCTAAACAGAAAAGGACTAGAATATTGTGCAAGTAAGACAGACAAGAGAGGTACATAGAAACAGTTCAGGAAGAGGCATGGGTAAATAATATGTTGACTGCAGGGAATTCTGGGAGTCAGGCATTATACGTCTAAGTCCTCTTTCTGAACCCCTCCAGCATGGGGTCCGTTGGAGGAGCTCTGAGGGGTAGACAGGAGTGATGCTGCATGGGGAAGGTGGTAGAAGTGAAATATTTGTTGGTGAACATGCTTTCTATTTTACATTGCCATTCTTGGCCTGGGCCTAATAAGTACTATTGTTACAATAATAGCAACTGATATCTCAAGTGATTGCTTTTGGGGAAAAAATTACTTAAAAAGTAAAGCTTTGGGGACACACTACAGAAGTCATTAAAAATAGGTCTGATGAGTCTAAAATGACACTGATCTTCACGATGAAGCATGAAGGAAAAAGCAAATAAATCCCGAACCTTCCAACGTCTTCATATTGTTTGAATTTAGTTTGAATATATATTATGAATTTAAAGTAGACATACTGATTTCTATAGTACTCTATATTTATATTTTATAAGCGTAAGAGGGGAAAAAAGACCCTACTAAAATTTTAGAATTTATTTCTCTTCGTTTTCCAACCAAGAAATAAGTTTCTACGGCATGCCTATCACTGGATTAGAAGTAACATGATAAATTAACATCCTATCTGCTCTCAAAAAAACACAGAATGTAAGGGATATAAAATGAGAATAAATAGAATGTAATATGATAAACTCCATAATAAAAAAAAATTAAAGTGTCTGTTAGCATAAATAGAAAATTCTTTTCCTGATTTTCTTCCGACATCACTTGAATTTTTATGGGTCACAGGACTTCAACTATTCATTTTTAAAGAGGGACAAGATATCAACTAGCCACTCAAAGCGAAAAAGCAACTGGGTCTAAATAAAGGCATTGCCAGTCACTGCTCTCAATAGCATAGTGTATTTTATATTGGGGGGGGGGGAGCCACTTGCTATTTAAATTAACAGTATGTAGTTTAATAGGTGATGGATTGGTTGGCCTGTATTTAAAGAATCATTGCACAATTTGATACTAAAATTCATTATTTAAAAATAATCACATTGAGAATAGATTAATTTCAGTGGTGAATAGAAATTATTTTAGCTACTAATAGATATTCCTTATTTGACTATATTTTCCTTTTTAAATCCTCACCTGAAGATATGTTTTACTGATTTTACAGAGAGAGAAATATTGATATGACAGAGGAAACATCAATTATTTGCCTTCTGTACTAGCCCCAAATCCTGACATGTGAACCCAAAACCCTGGTATGTGTCCTGACCAAGAACGGAACCGGACACCTTTTGGTGTGTGGGTCAGCATGCCAGGCGCCTGAGCCACCCGGCCAGGCCACTTTCTTTTTCTTTTTGAGCAGAATGTTGAAATTTCATTAATGATTGTCCATTTTTTTTAAAGGTCCAATATTCCTGCTTTTATAAAATCAGCATTTTATCAATAAAAAATCCACTCTTAATTTTTTAAAAAATTTATTGACATTTCCAGAAAATTAATGTTTGCACTCTAATTCTGTAATTCCTATGTCAGGATATCATTCTTCATGGCATAATTAGAGAAGCTTGCCAATTAGGAAAACTACTTCTGTTCTCTAGCGCGTTTCCGAAATATAGCCATAAAACTTACCATACAACTGGGGTGAGGTTTCCATCAAATGATAACGTGTTCCATCTGTGCTGATTATGACTGCCTGCTTATCCCAATTAGTGACAGAGAAATGGGGACTTAATAGGAGCTTGGTGATGCTCACCATGGGGCATGGGATGAAAGAAAATGTGGTGTGGTCACACCTTTCTTGGGTATTCGAAAATCTGTATTCTAAAATGCTTTCCTGCCTTTCTTTTCCCAGAAACAGAGCAATAACACACACACACACACACACACACACACACACACACACACAGTGACTGTATTTGGAAAAAGGGTTCATCTTACCTAATAATAGAGAAACATGTAAATTGTCTGTACCTTTGCTACACCCACAGCCAATCAGAGTGAGTATGCAAATTAACCAAAAATGGAAGCCAATTTGCATATGCAGCGGGGTGGGCATCGCCATGGCCAGCTCCTGGGGGTTGGGTCCATCTGGGAGAGGAAGGAAGGCGCCAGACATTGCCCACAAGGTACCAGTCCATCCAGCCAGGGTTAAGGGGGTGGGCAACACCAGATGCCACCTGAGGGTCCAGGTCCATTGTAGGCCCCGGGAAGGGCAGCAGCCTGCCTAGCCACTCCTTTGGGGCTCTGGGAACATCGCAGCCCAGAGGAGGCATGGCCTGACAGCCTAGCCACTCCCGTGGGGCCCTGGAAACATCCCTGCCCAGGGAGGTGCAGCTGGGCCTTGGGAACATCGCAGGCATGGGGTTGCTGAGACCTAGACCGGGCATCTGGCCACAGATTCACAGCTTTGCAAAGACCAAGGGCAGGGATCTGCCTCACCTGCAGAGAGAGAGAGAGATTCTGCAGTGACCCCAAGACGTGGGTGGGCCAGGCCAGGGATCAAGGAGCATGGAAGGAAGCCTGGGGGGGAGGGGCAAGGACCCACAGCTCTGAGGCAGGGGTGGAGGGCGGTGCCACCTCAGTGGAGGGCGCTGCACTGCTTGACGTGATTCAGAGACGCTCCCAGTGCCAACCTGCCACGGCCTTGCCCAGGCGGCCTTTGCACTTAGAGGAGGTGACTCCTGCTCCTGCCTTGACCCAAAGCAAGCCTGGGCGATGAGTGCGAAGCCTTCCACTTGCTCTGGAGACCCCGGGTGAGAGGGGCAGTGAAGAATGGGGTCAGGGGACCGGGGAGAGGGAAGAATGGGGAGCGTCCACAATGAAGAGGTGCTCGAGAAAGAGGCTCAGAAGCCTGTCAGGAAGGTTTGTTCTGTCTTCCCGGCGGCTGCCCCTTAGGAAGGGCAGAGAGCATGGCTCTGAGGGCTTCCTGTGCCCTGAGTCACGTTCCACAGCCAACTGGAATGGGCCTCAGTGTCCTGGTCTGTCAAATGGATGGAGTGTGTCCCTGTGCCTTCACTAAGCTTTGAGGACCAACTGAGACACTATATAAGGAAAGTGATGAAGAAGTGAGAAAGGAAAGGAAAGGCAAACGACAGGAAAGAAAGACTGGAAGGAACCTGCAAACCCATTGTCACTTAAATAGGGAATATAATCAATAGTGTTATGATGATGGTATGATGCCAGGTGGGTATCAGAAATACCGGGGAACATTTTGTAAATTATAAGATTATCTAACCACTATTCTGTAACTAATATAAAATCTGAAACCAATACAAAATAATATTGAACGTAAATAAATGAAAATCGGAGTGAAATTTTTATAAATTTCAAAGTTTAAATAAAGGCTGTAAAGGAAGGAAGGGGAGAATAAAAAATAGTGTTTTTCATTTTACCACTTTATTGTCTTTTCAGTACATGAAAAAGACAGCTGTCTTTATATGGTGCTTTTATAATTTTCTAAGTCATTATCTCATTTTAATTTCAGGGCAACTTACAGACATGATAATGATTCCCTCTACTATTCAAAGAAAGAAAATCTTGGTGTCTGGTCCCAGTGGTTCAATTGTCAAACCCTTATTGTAAAGCAAGGTTAGTAACATTTTCTGTGAAGGGTCATATCTATACTAATAAAAACCTTGGGGGGTGATCAGGCCAGCAGGGGAGAGTTGTTGGGGGCAGTCAGGCTGGCAGAGGAGCAGTTAGGGAGCAATCAGGCAGGCAGGTGAGCAGTTAGAAGCCAGTGGTTCCGGATTGTGAGAGGAATGTCAGACATCCCCTGAGGGGGTCCCAGATTGGAGAGGGTGCAGGCTGGGCTGAGAGTGCAGGCTAGTAAAGTGATAAAATAAGTTGAGTAAGGTTATAAAGGTGAGGCCTTAATATATAAGGGCTGGTGTCCTTATAAGAAAAGGAAGAGACATCTGATACATCTGTCTCCCTCTCCCTCTCTCTAATTCTCCCCCGCCTTTTCCCTACTCCCACCAACAGAGAAAAGGTCAAGTAAAGATACAGCAAGAAGGTGGGCATCGCCGAAACCGATTTGGCTCAGTGGTAGAGCATCGGTCTATGGACTGAAAGGTCCCAGGTTCGATTCCGGTCAAGGGCATGTACATTGGTTGCGGGCACATCCCCGGTAGGGGGTGTGCAAGAGGCAGCTGGTTGATGTTTCTCTCTCATCGACGTTTCTAGCTCTCTATCTCTCTTCCTTCCTCTCTGTAAAATATCAATAAAATATATTTTTAAAAAAAGAAGGTGGGCATCTACAGGCCAGGAAGAGTGGTCTCACCAGAAACCAGCCCTGACAGCACCTTTATATTTAACACCTAGCCTTTAGACCTGTGAGAAGATATGTTTCTGCTGTGTAAGCCACCCAGCCTATGCTATAGTATTTTTGTTAAGGTAGCTGAAACATATCTATATCTAGTTTTGTCAACTATTTACATGTCTATCTCTACATAATGCAGTTATACCTGTATTTTTTCCTTCCTTTCAAATTAGGGTATTGGGGTAACTATTTGGTTTAGTTCCTTAAATTGTGACTTATTTAGAGATGTTTGTAGGTAAAATATTAACTTGCTAGTTTCTCCATTTGTAATACAGGAAGAAAAGAGCAACTTTTGGGACTCAAATTAGGACAACTTTCTTAAATGTATTCACAATCCCATACGCTAATGTTATGAGAAATCAGAGAAGCTGTAACTGTTCTCCATGATATAGAAGTAAGACCTGCTTCTTGTTTAGGGTGGTCTTCATAGGGTGCTGCTGTGTTTCAGATGGTATCTTAAATCTGATCATGAAATTGTCTTTTAAATAGCCCTCTGTTCATGCAATTAAAACATAGACCTACACAAAACTTTTCATAACATTAAGTGAATCAAAGTGGATGTTGGCCAATATGCAAGTAGAAATTGCAAATGATTTTAGCAAAATCTGAAAGCAAGTAATTAAATAAGTGTCCCAACAATATCTATGGTATCAGGATATTATCATTAGTTAGGCTTGTTCATACATGGTGATACCATCATAATAATTTTGAAAAGAGTATCAAGTCATCTCTGTCACTGAAGGGAAATTAAACTTGCTGGGTTGTATCATGCTCTGTAATAAAATTGTAATTTAAGGCAAGAATATATGTTAATTGTGACCTTGTTCAGTATGGCTCAGTTGGTTGGACATCATCCCATAAGCATATGGGTTTGGTTTCCATCAGGATACGTGCCTGGGTTTCACACTAGATCCCTGATAAGAACTATACAGGAGGCACCTAATTGATGTTTCATTCTCACATGTTTCTATCTCTTTCCTCTCTAAGAAATCAATTATGTATATATATTTAAAAATATGTATGTTAATTGAAAACTCATTAATATCTTTAACAATATTGCTATAGAATAAAAAAGGAGGCTATCCTGAGCTTACAGGGCAGCTACATGTGCCAATTTAGATTTTTTGCATATATGGCTTTAATATCTATCAAACTAAATTAAAATACATTATAACTTAAAACATAGTAGCAAAATTATTTATAATCACATCACCTGACAGGCTTTAAGAAACTTTATACAATTTTGTACAAACATTAGAAACATAATTGTAATTTTCAATTATTTTATTTAACATTTTATTATTACTAATTCTTCTTATAGTTATAACTATCCTATGTTATTAAGAGTTAATATGCCAATTAGACAAGACAGTGGAATGACCTTCCAAATGAACATTGTGGGGCAGGGTTCTGGGACTGTGAGGCAGTCAGGGCTGTGAGGGCTTACTCTTGCATTAATTTCATGCATCAGGCCTCTAGTTAAAGTAATAATAACATAATAAAATTTACATCAAATGGGTATATCATATCTTCAATTTTATTAGCCCAAAGTAAAGTTTGTATCTTTATGATTTTTATGTTATATATTGTTATGGCAATGTCTTCATATATATATATATTTTTTTTTCTTCCCATTACATAATGCACTTTGAATAAATTACTATGAAGAAGTCAAAGTCAAGTTTTATGGCTGTTTCTATGGTTGAGAAACATTTTATCAAACTTATTTTCAAAAAAATTTCAATTTACAGTATACTATTTTTTCCCTTGGAAATATTACCTTTATTATTTTTAGATTAGAAAATTTTATTTAAAATCATTTTTATTTTTTATTTAAATTATTTTTGTTGAAAGTATTACATATTACATATGTCTCCTTTCCTCCCCATTGATCTCTCCCTATGCACTCCTGCCCCCACAGCATATGCCCTCACCTCCCTACTTACTGTCTGTGTCCATTGGTTATGCTTATATGCATGCATATAACTCCTTTGGTTGATCTCTTACGCACCCACTTCCACCTTCCTCTGCCTTCCCTCTGAGGTTTGATGGTCTGTTCCATCTCTGAATCAATTTTTGTTCATTACTTTGTATTGTTTATTATATTCCACAAATGAGTAAGATTTTTTTCCAACTGGCTTATCTCACTTAGTACAATGTTCTCCAGGTTCATCCATGCTGTTGCAACTGGTAAGAGTAGTTTAATTTTTATAATAGCACTAAAGGGGGGGTCCCTCAGCCTAGCCTTCCCCTCTCACAGTTTGGTAGCCATCAGGGGTGGGAGGCGACCCAGCAATCAGGGGAAAGTGACACCCTCATTACACCTCTGCTGCTGCCACTGCCGGCAGCGCAAGCCTTGGCTGGCCCTGCTTACCTGAACCTTGGGCTGGCCCTGGGCAGCTTGGCAGCCACCATACAAGGCTTGCCTGCACCTCGGGTTTCAGCTGGGAAGCCGCCATCTGAGGCTTGCCTGGGCCTTAGGCTGGCCCTGGGTGGCTGGGCATCTGCCATCAGAAGCTTGCCTATGCCTTGGGCTGGCCCTGGGCGGCTGGGGTTTGAGGGGTTTGGGAGACTCCAGAGGCAGGTGTGTGGAGGGCTGGACCCATCTGGGGGTGGGCCTGGCCATGCCATGTGCCTGCCACCCTGGCAGCGCTGAGGGGCCTGGGTGCTGCCATCTTGTGTCTGTGGGCAACATCATATTTGAGAGTGTGGCAGTCAATCAGCATATTCCCTCCTTATTGGCTGTGGGCACCGCCATCTATTTGAGGGTGTGATGGTCAATTAGCATATTCCCTCTTTATTAGATAGGCTAGTATTCTATAATGTTCCAAAGTTGCTAAGTCTTTTCTTCCTATATTACAAATGGAGAACCTAGCAAGTTAATAATTTACCTACAAACATTTCTAAATAAGTCACAATTTAAGGAACTAAACTGAATAGTTACCCCAATTCCCTAATTTGAAAGGAAGGAAAAAAATATTCTCAATCTTCTAATGGGCCTTAGAAACTCCACAGGGTGGGGCAGGGGTTTTTCCAATAGGGTGGGTCAACTGTTTTTCCCCCCAGGCAAAAATGTCAGGATAACACTGGTTTGCCTAAGAAAGATGACCTCCACATCTTGAGGGAGTGACTCATCACAGAAAACTGGGGTGTCTGCCTTCCAAGCTCTCTCTCTGGATCCCCCCACACTGGCTTATGTTTACACAGCTCCAGTCCACCTTGCCCTTCTTCTGTTGGAGCACAAGGTGAGTAATTGCACACAGAATTTTGTGCCTTGGCTCTTTAAGAGGGTTCTTGAATTTGAAGCCATCTCTCTCTGGAAGACAGTACCCTAGTTTTTCACAAACAGATGTAATGTGTGTGCACCTTTCTCAGTTCTGGTGCTCTCTGCTAGAGGCCCCAGCCTGGGGATTAGACCCCAGAATTCTCAATGGCAGCCCCGATAGCTGAGATATCTCTCTGGAACTTCAGCTGCTGTCTGTGGGAGCCCAGTCAGCCTTTCACATCTCCTGCCAGTCTCTATATGGTCTCTGCTTTTCTCCTTGGTTATCGACATTCCCTCAACTAGTCCTCAGTTGATTTTCAGGGTGGTTCTTCTATATTTTAGTTATAATTCCAGTTTTGTCCTTAGAGCATGTCTATGAGCTTCCACTTACTCTGCTGCCATTTTTCAACATCAAAAATATTTAAATATCTATTAAAATAACTTTTTAAAAATTTTATTGATTATGGTATCACATAATTGTCCACATCCCCCCATTCCCATCCCAAACACTTCCCCAAATCTTCCCCCCCCCCCCTGTTGTCCATGGCCACTGGCTAGGACTTGTGTGCATGCATAAGGCCCATATGCATGCACACAAGTCCTTTGGTTGATCTCTGCCCCTTACCCCCACCCTCCCCTACTTTCCCTCTGAGGTTTGAGAGTCTGATTGCTGCTTCTCTTTCTCTGGGTCTGTTTTTGTTCATCAGTTTATGTTGTTCATTATTTCCTCTAAATGTATCAGATCATGTGATCCAAGAAGTACCCTTGTAAGAACTGAAACTGAGACAAGCCATAATGGCTATGCTGAGAGGCAAAAATAACTTTTAAGATCCCATATTATCTAATATATAAAATAAGCATCACACTTGTTTGTTTTTTGTTTTCATCTAGCTCTCCTGTTTGGCCTGATCCGATTATGGTTAAATTAGTTGATTCCTTGCTAATCTCTCATAATCCTTGCACAAGTTTCTAAGATAGCATTTATAACATTTTATCACTTATTTACTTATACTCTATTTTTTCTCATCAGACCCATAGATTCTTTAAAGAAAATAAATTAATTATTTGGTATTGTATTCCTTGCTCATAACTTGGCACCTGGCACAAAGAACCAAAGGATAAGAACTTTTTATGAATAAATGAAAACTATCTATAAAAAGTAACGATGCCAAAACCGGTTTGGCTTGGTGGATAGAGCATCAGTCTGTGGACTGAAGGGTCCCGCGTTTGATTCCGGTCAAGGGCATGTAACTTGGTTGTGGGCACATCCCCAGTAGGGAGTATGTAGGAGGCAGTTGATCAATATTTCTCTCTCATCGATGTTTCTAACTCTCTATCCCTCTCTCATCATCTCTGTAAAAACTCAATAAAATATATTAATTAAAAAAAAGTAACGATGACATCAATGGAATATAAAGACTTCTTTTCCTCATTTTAGGTTCCAGTGGGTAAGAGCAATCAGTAAATAGGATACTTAAAGAACTCTATCATATATTTGTTCAGCAATAAAGCACTAATTTTTCCCCCTCTGTTTTATACTTGACATTGACAAATGGACATAACTTGAGGCCTGGAAAGAAAATCCATGTCTTTGATAGCTACTGATGATTCTGTATTTCTTCTAAGAACTAGATCTTATGATCTATAAGTCAAATCCCAATGAGAATAAATTTAACCCAAACCTAAAAACCATTTATCAGGTCATAGGAGGTGATTTAGTCTTATGTCATTTATCTGCTTTTAGAGAAATGCTCATAATACCTAGAACTGATAGAGTGTCATGTAAATACTATAGGCCCAATGCATAAAATCTGTGCAAGGGGCTCAGGCCCTGGCAGCCTTGGTTTTGTCTGAAAGGTCGTTTGGCTTTCCAGTTTAATTAGCATATTACACTTTTATTATTATAAGTATTTACAGAATTTTTAGAGAAGGAATATTATTATGCATGAGTAAAGTCATAAGTATGCTGTGCTAGATTTTAATGGGCACTGAGTTTTGAGAAACAAACCTAGAAGATGAAATAGATTAGACATTGCAATGTTTCTTTTCAGAGACCACTGTGGCCAAAATAGCTGGGAAAATGGAGAACTTTGTCAAAAAGAGTACTGTAAACAAAATATCCTTCATATTTACTGTCCTAAATCAAGTGCCTCTTCTGCTGGAATGCTGAATGCAGTGAAATTTGGCTGTTAAACATAAAAATAAAAATTTGAAACGCTCCAGAGAGAAAGCAAGAGGAGAGAGAAGTCTTCTTTTTGTGGGAAGAAAACAGTTTATGAAATATGGTGCTATCTCCCTGTAGCATACAGAACAAACTGGTGTAAGTAACAATTATTTGTTAAGACATACATCACAATTCCAAACCATCAATTTTACTTTAATTGAAAATAATTTGAATTATAGACGTCTTTATTGAATTTTCTTTATTTTGTTTTGTGTAGTGTGTTTTTTAGAACAGGAAGGTATTATTGTTTTCTCAGCTGATATATTACAATTTTAAAAATCTGCCAAAAAAACCTTATTATTCTTAAATGTAAAGAAATAACAATCCAGTTCTGACCAGTGATATCTGTGAAAGGTGATAGAGTGCTGGACTAAATTTTATTAGTGCAAGGGCAGAGATATCTAACATTTATTTAATATATATAATATATTTTAATATATATTTAATATATAACTATTTGTATACATAAGTATATATAATATAAATTATGTTACATATATAATAAGTTATATATGTAATCTGTTATATATGTTTTTATTACCAAGAAGGACTAAGAATTTTTAAAGTATTTTTAAAAATTTATTGATTAAGGCATATTTGTCCTCATTCCCCCATTCCCATCCCAAACCCCTCCCCACGTACGCCCCCACCCCCCTGTTGTCCATGACCACTGGTTAAGTTTATATGCATGCATACAAGTTCTTTGGCTGATCTCTCCTCTTTTCTCCTACCCTCCCCTACTGAGGTTTGACAGTCTTATCGATGCTTCCCTGTCTCTGAGTCTATTTTTGTTCATCACTTTATATTGTTCATTATTTCCCCTAGATGAGTGATATCATGTGATACAAGAAATACACTTATAAAAACCAAAAATGAGACAAGCCATAATGGTTATGCTGAGAGGCAAATGAATCAGTCTGTAGTGAATTCCTTTCTGGGCCAACAGTTCTTTTGAGTTCCAATTTCAATGTCAAACAGTTCCTTAGGTGTACATGTCAGCAATGATATTTCAGTTCTGGATGGTGGGCAAATGGTGGTAATGCAGGTCCAACCCTCTCTGGTTTGGTCCTGGGCAACCTGCAGTGGCGCACAGCTGCTGACTGCTAGTATGGCAAAGTGATGTCAGCATCTTCCATCTCTGGACTGCTTCTCTTCTGTCTTCATGGTTGGAAGAGTCCTGTCAATTCCTCTCTGTTGCCAGAATCCACATGGTCTCGGAGTTGTTTTCTGAAAATATACAAGCATATTCTCTACCAAAAGTTAATAAAGTTATATTTTCTATAAATTTGACTTGGGATACTTTTCATTTTTTGCCCAAAGGATTTTCCTTTGGCTTGTTTTGACACCATGTGTGTTTTTCATGGATGACTTGGTGTTAGCATTACAAATGAAAGTTAATTTTCTAAAGTAAAAATGTTCTAGATGTAATTTACTTATAGGATATTTTTCCTTACATTATATTCTTCTACTATCCCCCCCCTTTTTTTATATATTTAAATATTAGGAGGCTTTTGGAAGTTTTATAATGTAGTCTTGATAGCTTTTACATTTTAATTTTTTGCACTAAAATAGGACTGTTATAGGTTCATTACATGTTATGTAATTTTACCATGAGATGAATTTTATGAAACAATAAAAATTTTAGTTAACACTTTAGAAACAACTTTTTGTTCAGTACAATTAATTTTTCTAGAATATTTGCTTATTTTAATTAGCCAATTTTTGTCCCCATTTTATAAATGAAGATAATTACATGCATCATGTGATAGAATATCCTCTACCTTAAAAATAGAGGGTTCAATAAAACACTCATATGCCACAATTCTCTATATTAAATTCTCTATATAAAAACATCTATAGATATGCTATTTTTACTCATCCTGCAAGACTATAACATGCAGCATATTATACTATTCAGTTTGGGTGATTCTACTCTGATGAATATTATAGTATACTAGAGGCCTGGAGCATGAAATTTGTACACGAGGGGAAGGGGGGCAAGGGAGGTGTCCGTCAGCCAGCCTGCACCCTTTCCAATCTGGGATCCCTCAAGGGATGTCCAACTGCCAATTTAGGCCCGATCCAGTTCGGGTATCCCTCTCACAATCCAGGACTGCTGGCTCACAACTGCTCACCTGCTTGCCTTCTTGATTGCCTCTAACCACTTCTGCCTGCCAACCTGATCACCCCCTAACCATTCCACTGCCAGCTTGATTGATGCCTAACTGCTCCCCTGTCAGCCTGTTTGCTCCTAACTGCTCTAGCCTGCAGGCCTGGTCACCCCTAAATGCCCTCTCCTGAAGCCCAGGTCCCCCCAAACTGCTCTCCCCTACAGACCTGGGCCCCCCTCCCAACTGCACTTCCCTGTAGGCCTGGTTGCCCCAACTTCCCTCCCCTGCCAGCTTGGTCATCCCTAACTGCCCTCCCCTGCAGGCTTGATCTCCCCCAACTGCCCTCCCTTGCAGGCCTGGTCCCTCCCCACTGCCCTACCCTGCTGGCCATCTTGTGGTAGCTATCTTGTGTTCACATGGGGGCAGTCATCTTTGACCACATGGGAGC
This sequence comes from Vespertilio murinus, assembly GCA_963924515.1. Classification (NCBI taxonomy): domain Eukaryota; kingdom Metazoa; phylum Chordata; class Mammalia; order Chiroptera; family Vespertilionidae; genus Vespertilio; species Vespertilio murinus. Next base: position 64,109,070 of record OZ004712.1, read on the forward strand.
ATCCATTTTGTGAGTTGGAATGATGGTCAATTTACATATAATTATTTTATTAGATAGGATTAAATAGGATAGATGCCTGGTACATAGGTGGAGGCTGGCTGGTTCGCCCTGACAGCTATCCTGGATCAGGGTTGGTGTTCCCTTGGGGTATAGGACAGCCTCGGCAAGGGGCCTCTGATGGTTTGCAGGCTTGCCATGCCCCCTGGCAACCCAAGTGGAGGCCTTGGTATCTGGGATTTATTTATCTTCTATAATTGAAACTTTGTAGCCTTAAATGGAGGCCACAGCAGTCGGAAAGCTTGCCTTCCTCCATTGCCAGGGAAACCCAAGCCTCCTGCTCTCTCCGTGGCCTTACCCATCTTGGTTGGGTTAATTTGCATACTTGTTCCTAATTGGCTGGTGGACATGGCTTGTGGGTATGGCAGAGATATGGTCAATTTGCATATTACTCTTTTATTAGATATGATGATGAGAAATGTAAATACAAAGGTCATAATAAGAAGTTGGAAATGGGTCACAAATGTGGCATAAAATTGTAGAGTTATTTGATAGATAAAAGGGCTGAATGATTGCTTTCCTTGCACATCCAGAAGCTTTATGAAATAAGATTGAGTCTGATAGTGTGGAGAAAATGGTGAATATGAGATGGAGCATAATTTGAGAATCTAAATCTATAAGATAGAAAAAATTACATGGAAAAAAATCTCCAAAGCAGTGATATGTTTGGTGTGTATAAGGATTAGCTGATAGTTAATTTAGGAAGAAATATAGATGTGCAAAAATAGTGAGAAATAAGATTTAAATATAATAAAATGCATTCAGGAAATTCTAAATAAATTTTATCTCCATGAGAAAATGGAGACTAGCAGGTTTTTGTACTCTCAGGCTTAGTTTAATTATAAAGCAGTGAAACAAGTATAGTTTAAGTAAAAGTAGTGGGAAATATAATGTATTGGCCCATACAGCCTTCCAGAGAAATACTGTCTTCCAAAGAAAATGTTTACCTCAAGAATGACAGTTACAGTTTTGCTATTTTGTTTTGTAGAATAGGAGGAAAAATAATTTTGAAAAATTTAAGAATTTAAGTGAGGTTTTATATATAAGCATTTTCCACAGAAGAGTTACAAATCTTGAGGAATCTTTTAGTGACCATTAGGAATCCTGAAATATTTGAGACTGGGAACTCATCCAAATCCTGGGTCAATAATGTACAAGTACCTGTATTATCCTGATGATATATGAAAATCCACAGGCACATTTGAATTATAGTTATTTCAGGGCAAAGCTTATAGCAAGGACAATATATTCTACTCCAGTCATAAGTAAAATATTGATATCGAATTTCTAACCCTGTTGCCTAATTGAGTAAAGTCTATTCCATTTTCCAAGGTTGTGTAATTTTTACATTTATGAATCCAAATGATAACTAGTCAATAGTTTTTAAAATCTGTCATATCAACTAAAATGCATGAAAACAAATGTTTTAATGAAATATGAAAAAATATTAAGCATTTATATATACATATATCTATGCATATGAGCCTAGCAAAAGATTTACAGTTGTGATTACATGAAATCCAGAGTTTATAAAGAACTCTGTGCCAAAGTGTGTTTAAGTATGGCAAATAGACTATACGAATGTGTAAATTATGAAGGTTGGTAAATTATATACTTTTGATATTACTAGAGGGCCAGTACATGACATTCATGCACTCAAGGTGGGGGGGGCATCCCTCAGCCCATCCTGCACCCTCTTGCAGTCTGGGACCCCTCAGGGGATTGTGCCTAAGCCAGTAGTCAGACATCCACTGAGGGGTCCTTAGTGTTGCCACAGAAGCACGAGAGGATCCCACCACAACTGGTGCACTTGACCAGCCATAAGCCTGGCTTCTGGTTGAGCAGTATTCCCACTGTGGGAGTGCACTGACCACCAGAGGTCAGCTCCTGCACTGAGTGCATCATAGTGTCCAGTCATCCTGGTTGTTCTACCATAACAATCACTGGGCTTTTATATATATAGATCCCTAAGTGCACTGCGTCATTATGTCATTCTTTTGAGTTAATAAAGCTATTGTAATAATCATGTATTTTTTCAGATTAACACCTATAACCTATTTTTTCCTACTTGAATAAGCAACAGGGTTAGAGATTCTATATCATCTATTCTATATTCATACTTGTGACTTTAGTGGAATATTTTGTCCTTATTACATTATATTTAGCTAATGTATGACCTTAGGCCACTCTTGACTGTGATAGTTTCTTAGATGACTTTGACAATTTTGAGTGTAAGTTTCCAGGCATTTTGTGAACTATATTTGCTTGTTTATTCTCTGTTGTCCTTGTGTTTCCTGAAGAAATACAGAGCTGGAGATTTGCATTTCTTTCAGATAGTCCTATTATAATGGAGTCCAGTTGATGTGGTCATAAAAGGTGGGTGACAGAAATTATTCTACAATCTTATGGCTATACCTGAGTCTTTTATTGAATCACTACTACTGGGCTGTGACTTCAAAAGTGTTTCTGAGGAATGGTTACATATTCCTCGTCTGTTTAGTTTCTCTTCTCTATCACTGTTACATCATCGCCTACATCATCAGATGTTCAACCAATCTTACAATTTCTTTCTCATAATTTTACTGATGACTATGCTTCTATTTCACCAAGAAAATAGCACCAGCAGTATATCAATCTGATTTCTCCACTTCAAAGGTATCAATCTACCAGTATCTTCCCTACAAAGCCTGCTTTTATTCTACCCTGTTTCCCTGAAAATAAGACAGTGTCTTATATTAATTTTTGCTCCCGAAGATGTGCTAGGTCTTATTTTCAGGGGATGTCTTATTTTTCCATGAAGAAGAATACGGTACACATTTATTGTTAAATGAAAATAAAGTAAATTTAGTACCTGTATATGGTACAGTAGTTGTCAACACAAACCAGACAAACTGAATCCTACAGTATCAAGAATTTACTCATTTATTCAATGACAATCATGTCATCATCTTCTGGAACATCATCATAACAATTCAATTCCTGAATTTCCTGGTGAATTTCTTGTGACTCCATTTCTTTCAGAATCAGTGGACCAAAGCTCTCATGTTTAGCAATAGCACTGTCTTTAAATGAGTACTTCTTGTCAAGGTAGCCTGCTCACAGTGCATTTGCAATGCAACTGTCAATGATTTTCTCCCATAAATTCTTCACCCAAGTTACAGTTTAGGTTTCACAAAGTTTCCACGCTGATTTCTCTCCATTCACACAGCAGTGACGTCAGGACTCCACGAAAGGTCACTGGTTGCTAAATGTCAATCGGGGCGGCCCTAGCCACCAGTTTACGGTAAATTAATTTTCATTCTGAGACAGAGCCTGGGAGCCTTATTTTCAGGGGGATGCCTTATATTTCACTCAGAAGGAAACCTGTAAGTAGGTCTTATTTTCGGAGGATGTCTTATTTTGGGGGAATCACGGTAGGTTCATTAGAAATATGGACCCTCAAGATATAATGGGACCCCATCTTTCTAGTCTATAAAATGGCATCTCTTGCACTTAGCTCTTCTACTCCATCAGTTTTTCCTCTTATGTGAACATTTCTGAAGACATACTAAATATTAATTCCTTGATGCAAAATTCAACCCTTCCTTTTTAGCTACTGTTCCTTTTTATTTCACATCATAGCAAAACTACTCAGGCACATTTTTCATGCTCACTGTCTTTACTTTCTAATGTTTTGATTTTTCTAGTGGTTTGCTACTCAATTAACATCAGTTATTTTAAGCATTATATTGTTCACCAATATTTAGTAACTGTAAAATCCAGTGCTAAACACTATTCTAGGCACAAAAATGCAGTTATCTCCCTCCCTGGCCTGTGGTTCAATTGGTTGGAGTGTCACCTCATACGTCAAAAGGTTGTGGGTTCAATTCCTGGTCAGGGCATATACCTAGGTTGAGGGTTCAATCCCTGGTCATAAGGCATGAGGAAGGCAACCAATCAACGTATCTCTCTCACATTTTCTCTCTCTCTCTTTCCTCCTTTCTCTAAAAAAAATTAATTTTAAAAAGTGCAGTCATCAAGACAATGTCTGTGGCTTCATTAAAATTGCATTTTAGAGAGGAAAATGGGTCATAGAATACAAATACCATTTCTTATCTCAGGTATCCATGGATGTTATGAAGAAAAAAAAGTAGGGGTGTAAATGTGAGGAAGAGGCTTTTGTGAGAGTGTGGCCATTCTGTCAGAATGACTCAGCCTTTATCTTCCTATAAAGCTTTGTTTGTCTAACTTCTGAGTCTTTTCTAACTTTCTCCTGACTACACTGCTGTCACAGTATCCTTTTCTAGATCCTTCTTATTTCCCTAACATTAACTATTATATTGTCCCTTGTCTAATTCTTTACTGGTTGTGTTTCTTTTCTCTATGTGTTTTCTCCATAGTTGATCTTATTCAGCTCTATGAATTTTACAACCATTAATAAGCTAATACATTCTAAATTTATATTTTTTGACATTTGTCTCTATATGCAAGACCAGAACGATATATATACGTTTATCTACTTAAAATGCCTCATACTTAATGTATCTTAAACTGAAAACTTCATTTACCTACTTTCCCAATCAGTGCCTCACCTGTTTTTCCCCTGTTAATATCCCCCCACGATACACCATAATATTGGAGCCCCAAACTCCTGCCCGACAAAGGTGATTTCAGGTAACTGTTTGACCTGAGTAACCACAGCTCCAAAGTGTAGGGGGGTAGGTTGGTGGGGCAGAGACTATCCCAAGGTGCCATTGACAATCAATGTTGAAGAGAATGTGGTGGGTGAATTGCTCATTCTCTTGACCTTTATATGGGCTATTCTGGGAGACATTCTGTACACTCCTGAGAGGTCCCAGGGGAATCAAGTCTCAAAATTAACACATTCTTAAATTACTCTGCATCACTGTCTTCACTTTCCCACATTATGACATTAATGCACTCTAAAAATACCTGAAATCAAATCCTTTTCTCAGAGTCTACTTTTGGGGGACTCCAAACTAAGTTAGTCATCCTTGATTTCTCTTATACCAATCAACTGCCCTCAAGCCATCAGTTTTAATCATGTCTGCAACTCTTCAAAAGATACCTGAATCCAAACCATGTCTTACCCATCTACTGAATCTCAGATAAACTATGAAATCTTTATTTTTTTTTTATGGTTGGAGTACATGAACTCTATACCTTATAGTAGAATATCTCTAGACTCTGGTCAATATCCTTTCCTAAACTCATTCTCATAGAGGATCTATTCTGTACAACAGCACAACTGAGCATTATAAAATATACTTAAATGACATCCCCTCTCTATATGTGACTTACTCTCATACAGAAAATCTTTTTCAGAGACTATTATGATTTGTTTCTTACCCACATGTCTGATCTTATAACAAAAAGTCTCTCTCTCTCTCTCTTTTTTTTTTAACTGTGTCTTAACCTTTTTAGTTTTTTTTCCTCTTATTTTTGATTTTTATAAACTTGTCCCTTCTAAGGACTTTTATATTAGTTGCAATGTGGAGTTGAATTTACTTTAGGTAGATAGAAAATATATATTTCATTTGAGGGCTAAAATTTAATTAAACTTTGGATAAAATGTAAGAGTGGAAATTCCGGTCATTTAAAATGAAGATGATAAGTGTTCAATATGATAAATATATGAACTGAGTTGAGTTTAATGTGAAATCATTTATTGGAAGAGAGTAGTAGTACACAGATCAATAGTTGCCCTGGGAAAGAAACATATTCTGTTAAAAAACATATAAGTCTTTAGTGGTATTTTTAGTGCGGAAACCTTTTAGTCACCTAGATTACATTTGATTTAATCTCTTTGTTCTGCAGATCTAAAGCTACATTGTATAACTGTCATTTACATTCATCTTGTGAATGATTGATAACCAATAGAAGCTCAAATGTTCACATACATAATTTAAACTGATGAGTGTTAAATATTGTGTAAAGTAAATGAATGAGGACAAAAATCAATATATCAATATTAACTTTTGTGCAAAGACCTCTTAAATTAATATTGATATAACTTTTTAAGAATAGCTGTTATCTCTTAGAAACTCAGACATTTTGCCTTTCAGCCTATAAGTATTGACAAGGAATTGCAGGGAGTAGCTAATATTATTTAACTAGAATTTAAAAGAACATCATGAATCTACAGTCTAAAAATCCATTATTATTTTGCATAGCATATAGAAGAATAAGGTAACAAAGATTGATGATTTTATTGTATTTTTTTCTTTTGGTAATATTAATTTTTTCTGAATACATTAGTTTTCAATTGCTGCTAAAACAATGTAACATAAGCCCAGGAGCTAAAAACAATACCAATTTATTAGCTCACAGTCTATAGTTCAGAAAATATAGCATAATTTCCCTTTCTTAAAGTCTGTTGTGACATTTAATGCATCCATGTCATGTGAATAAAATCTATCAAATTCATAGTATCTCAGATGAGGGCAGGTATACCACGGGAGGTTGATCTTGAGAGAACATCTTTATTATTCAGCCTGATTTCTGAAAAATGCAACCTGCTCAAAATACTTGAATTTTCTTCTACCATTAAAAAGATGTAGTTCAATTGCTATCAAGCTAAATGTTTATTAAAATATTTACTCTATTAGGACTTTACTAGAATTTATGGGATAAAGATATAAATATATATTTTACCTAATAATAGAGAAACATGTAAATTGACCATACCTCTGCTACACCCATAGCCAATCAGAGTGAGTATGCAAACCAATTCAACAAAGATGGCAGTTAATTTGTATACATACCTGGGTCCCAGGAACCTCCTAGGCACCCAGGTCACTCCCAGCTGGCCATCTGAGGGATGGAGGGCGGGCAGGGCAGGGCTTCCCAAGTCTAAAGCCTGGGATGGAGGTTTTAGGCTTGGGTAGGGCCCGAGCCTGCAATTGGAGGGAAGGGGAAAAAAAATCAAAGGAAACATATCCTCAGTTAAGGAAAAAAAAGGAAGGAAGAAAGAAAGAAAGAAAGAGGAAAGAAAGAAAGAAAGAAAGAAAGAAAGAAAGAAAGAAAGAAAGAAAGAAAGAAAGAAAAGAAGAGAGAAAGAAAGAGAGAGAGAGAGAAAGAAAGAGAGAGAGAGAGAAAGAAAGAGAGAGAGAGAAAGAAAGCAAAAAATGTCATATCCTATGAAAAACACATCTTGAAAATGCTTTAAAAAGTTGTCATTTTTTCCTGGTGAAGAGACTAGAGTCCGTGTTGATGAAAATACCTGGCAACTGTGATGACTGGCAGTTGTTACAGCAGCAAGGTGATGGGGCTGGTGCCTTCCCCTGATCAGTCGCCTCCCACAAAGGGAGGCCAGACTGTGGCTTAGGTCTACTCTCAATGCAGATTGGGCCTAAGCCATCAGTAGGACATCCCCTTGAGGGCTCCCATTTTGTGAGAGGGGGCAAGCTGTGCTGAAGGACCCCTCCCCAGTGCATGAATTTTGTGCACCAGGCCCCTAGTTTGTTATGTTCCATTTTTGTATGAAGTCAACCCATTATCAGATGAATCATTGAGCTGTCTTTACTTATGTTGATGGTTTCTTTTTCTGTGAAGAAGCTTTTTATTTTGATCTAGTCCCATCTGTTTACTTGCTCCTATGTTCTCTTTGCCTTAGGAGAGGTATTGGTAAACATACTGCTACGAGAGATGTCTGAGATTTTGCTGCCTATGATTTCTTCTAAGATTTTTATGGTTTCACAGCACATATTTTGTCTTCTATACATTTTGAGTTTATGCATATGGTGTAAATTGGTGGTCTAGTTTTATTTCTTTGCATGTACCTGACAATTTTCCTAGACTTCACTTTTTGTTTTTGTTTTTTTTTTTTTTTTTTTTTTTTTTTTTTTTTTTATTTTAAATAAATCTTTATTGTTCATATTATTACAAATGTTCCTCATTCCCCCCCTCCATTGCTCCCCTCCACCAAGTTTCCATTCAACTCTCTGCCCTTTCCCCATCCCCCATTGTCCTCATCCATATGTGCAGTTTATATTCAGTCTCTTCCCGCCCCACCCCACTCCCCATTTCCCCAAGAATCATCAGTCCACTCCCCTTCCATACCTCTGATTCTATTATATTCACCAGTTAATATTGTTCATCAGGATTTTTACTTCCCTTGGTTTTTAGACTCACTTGTTGATAGTTACGTGTTTGTTCATAATTTTTATCTTTATTTTCTTCCTCTTCCTAAAGAACCCCTTTTAGCAATTCATAAAGTTCTGGCTTGGCAGTGATGAATTCCTTTAGCTTAAATTTATTTGTGAAGCTCTTTATCTGGCCTTCGATTCTGAGTGATAGCTTTGCTGGGTAGAGTATTTTTGGCTGTAGGTTCTTGTTATTCATCACCTTGAATATTTCTTGCCATTCCCGTCTGGCCTGCATGGTTTCTGTTGAGAAATCAGCTGACATTCTTATGGGTGCCCCTTTATATGTAACTACCTGCTTTTGTCTTGCTGCTTTTAATATTCTCTCTTTGTCTTTAGCTCTTGGAATTTTAATTATGATGTGTCTTGGTGTGGTTCTTTTTGGATTCCTTTTGTTTGGGGTTCTGTGTGCTTCCTGGACGTGTAAGTCTATTTCTTTCACCAGGTGGGGGAAGTTTTCTGTCACTATTTCTTTTAATATGTTTTCGGTATCTTGCTCTCTGTCATCTTCTGGGATGCCCATAATTCTGATGTTGGTTCGCTTGAAGTTGTCCCAGAGGTTTCTTACATTATCTTCAACTTTCTGGATTCTCTTGTCTTCTTGCTTCTGTGGAGGAGTGTCCTCTGGCTCTTTGTGTTCCAAATCTTGGACTTGATTCTTGCAATCTTCCAATCTGTTTTTAGGACTCTGCATAATATTTTTTATTTCAGAGAATGTATTCTTCATTTCTTGTTGATCCTTTATCATTTCTTGTTGAACCTTTATTATTTCTTGTTGATCCCTTTTCATATCCTCATAGGTCTCATTTATTTTATCGGCCTTTTCTAAGAGATTGTTGAACATCCTTATAAGCGTGGTTTTGAACTCTATATCCAGTCGCTTTTTGTCCTCCATTTCTTTCATTTGTGATCTGTTTCCTCGTTTCGACATTTTCGATGCTTCCCTGGGTTGGTAGGTTGGGAGGATCAGCTGTGTCTATGCCAGGAGACAACCTTATTCCACTAGACTTGGAAACCTGCAAAAGCCTCTCTGAGTTCAGCTTGGAAGGGGCAGAGTTTCAGGGTGGAGCCTACAGCCTTGGCTTCCGGTTAGCCCCGCCCTCGGAGGTTCCTGAGTCTCAGTGTTCCTCAGTGTCCTTTGGTACTCGCCACAAGCACCTCTGAGAGAAAGGCGCCCTAGAGCTTTGCCTGCTACCAGACAGTGTAGTCTCTCCCCCAACAAGCCCACAACTGGGGTTCAGAGCAGTTGGAAGTGGGGTTAAGAACAGTCCGGAGCTTATGTCTCCTTCCCGCTAGGGCGATCTCGCGGCCCAAACAACAGTCTGTCCTCTGTGCGCGCAATGTGCGCGACTCAGGGGCTCTGCTTTTTGCGGCTCTCCCTGAGCTTCTGCCTTACAGCCCAGATTCCCCCTGTATGAGGCTGGAGCCCGAGGGTCTTGCCCAGGACTGGGGTTCAGTGCAGTCAGAACTGGAGCTCAGCACAGTCCTGAGCTTTTGAGTCCTTCCCGCTGGGGCAATCCAGCAGCTCAGCGAACAGTCCCTCCTCTGCGCGCAATGTGCGCGACTCCGGGGCTCTGCCTTTTGCAGCCGCTCCGCTGAGCTTCCGCCTTACAGCCCGGTTTCCCTCTGTATGAGCCTGGACCCCAGGGTCTCGCCCAGAACTGGGGTTCAGTGCAGTCGGAGTTGGGGTTCAGCACGGTCCGGAGCTTTTATCTCCTTCCCGCTAGGAAACGCCAGCCAGGCACTCAGCTGCTCCTCCTCTCCGGCTCCGTCCTCTCCCCGCGCGCACCGCGCCTCCGTACCTCAGGCTTTTACAGCTCCTCTGATTGTCCTTCAGGTTTTCTCTTTCCTTCTGGTTGTAGAATTTCCAGTCAGTCAACTTTCCTGTAGTTCTGGATAGTGTCCACTTTATATTTTAGTTGTATTTTTTGAAATTGTTGAGTGCGGCTGCAGCTAGGCGTTTACCTCTGCCGCCATCTTGTTGCAATCTCCCCTAGACTTCACTTTTTGAAGAGACTATCTTTGCCTCCTTTGTCAAATGTTAATTCAGTGTCTGATCACTATGGCTAACACTTCCAGTACTATGTCAAACATGAGTGGTAAAAGTGGACATCGCTCTCTTGTTCCTGCTCTTAAGGGAAAATGCTTTTAGTTTTTGCCCACTGAGTATAATGTTTTATTTGTTGTTTATTTTTGTTTTTCCATGTCATTTAATTTTGCTCTAATTTTTATTATTTCTTTCCTTCTACTTATTCTGGGCTATTTTTGTTGTTCTCTTTTAATACTTTAATTTGCAGGGTTATATAGTTCATTAAAAGTTTTTCTTTATTTATTTTATTTTATTATAATAATAATTATTATTATTATTTGAAGTAGGCCCATAAAACTAGGAACTTTCCTCTCAGGACTGCTTTCACTGTGTCCCATGATTTTGTGTTATTGTGTATTCAGTTTCATGTTTCCAGGATGCACTAAAATACATCCTTGAGCACTTTGGTTATCCATTCATTGTTTAATAACATGCTATTTAGCCTCCATGTGTTTGAGTGTTTTTATTATGATTCATTTCTAATTTCATCCCATTGTAATCTGAAAAGATGCTTATTATTATTTCAATCTTCTTGAACTTGTAGAGACTTAGTTTGTGTCCTAATATGTGGTCTGTCTTTGAAAATGCCCCATGTGTGTACTTGGGAAAAATGTATATACTGCAGTTCTCAGGTGGAATATTCTGAAAATATCAATTCCGTCTGATTTTGTTTGTCATTTAGGGTCACTGTTTCCTTGTGTTTTTGTTTGTTGGTTTGTTTGTTTTTGTTTTGTCTAGAAAATCTATCCAGTGATGTTAGTGGAGTGTTGATGATTTTATTGCTGTCAATCTCTTCCTTAAAATCCTCAATATTTATTTTATTTTATTTTTTATATTGGGATGCTCCTACATTGGGTGCATGTATGTTTACTACAGTTATATCCTCTTGTTGTATTGATCACTTTAATATTATGAAGTGGCCTTCATTATCTTCTGTTATGGCCTTCACTTTGAAGTCTATTTTGATAAATATGAGTACTTTTACCCCAGCTTTTTTTTTCTTTTTCATTTCCTTTTGCCTGGTAATCCCCCCCCCCCCCCAATCTCTTCACTTTCATTCTGTGTGAGTCCTTTGTTCTGAGGTGGGCCTCTTGCAGACAGCATATGTATGGGTCATGTTTTCTTATCTCTTCAGCTACCCTATGTCTTAAATGGAGCATTTAAGTCATGTATATTTTAGGTTATTATTGATAAATACTTATTCACTGCCATTCTTATTCTTTATTCCTGTGTTCTTTTATTTCTATTTCTTCTTCTTGCAACAGTCTCTTTAGCATTTCTTGCAGTGCTGGTTTTGCAGTAATAAACACTTTAGTCCGCCCCCCCCTTTTTTTTAATCTGTAAAGCTCTTTATTCCACCTTTGATTTTGAAAGATAGCCTTGCTAGATAGAGTAGTCTTGGGTTCAGTCCCTTGATTTTCATTACTTTTTACACTTCATACCATTCCATTCCCTTCTAGCCTGAAGTATATCTATTAAAAAGTCAGTCTAATGTGAGTTCCCTGGTAGGTAGCTTTCTGTCACTCTCTTGCAGTCCTTAAGATTCATTCCTTTTCTTTAATGTTTGCCAGTCTAATTATAATGTGCCTGGGTGTGGATCTCTGGGGTTCATCTTGATTGGAACTCTGTGTTTTCTGAACTTGATTGACTTTTTCCTTCACCAGATTAGGAAAATTTTCTGCCATTATTTCTTCAAGCTGGTTCTTTATTCTTTTCTCAGATTCGACTTCTTCTGGTATTCCTATAATGTGAATGTTGTTATGTTTCATGATGAGCCAAAGCTCCTTTAAATTCTCCTCCTTTTGAATTTGTTTTTCCATATTCTGCTGCTCTGAATGTGTGTGTTTTTTCTACCTTGTCTTCTGATTTGCCAATTCAGCCTTCAGCTTCTTCTAGTCTACTGCTGAATCCTTCCAGGTTGTCTTTATTTCAGCTGTCATTCCTCATTTCCAATTGATTCTTGTTTTTTGTTTTACTCTCTCTTTTCATAATGGTGTACCTTTAATGAACTCCCTTATAATTCACATTAAGTTGTTTATAGTTCTCACTGAATTGTTTGGGTACCCATATTACCATTACTTTGAATTCTTTATCTGATAGGTTTCTTGTTTCCTTTAATTTTGGGGCTTGTTTTTCTTCCTTTTTTTTTTCTGGCAATTCTTTCTTTTCTTTTATTATGGTATTGTTTCTTTGTCTTTCCATTTTTTTTCCTGTCCCTGTGTTTTTGTTTCCATGTATTAGATCAAAGTGCTCTGCCTCCCAGACATTGTGGGGTGGTCTTATGTAGTAGTTGCTTTGTGGGACCCAGTGGTGCAGTCTCTTAGGTCTCCTGAGCTGGGTGATCTAGGAAGGCCCCTCGCTTGAGTTATTTTAGTTCCCCTCTTTGAGTTGGGTCTTGAATGTTATTGTCCCATTCATGAATGGAGTCCACTCTCAGGCTGACTATGTGGTTCACATTGTGCAAGCTGTTGTGGAAGTGCTGATTGAACAGAACAAAATACAACATAACAAAACACAAAGCAAAAGAAACAAAACAAAAACATACACATGACCCTTACAGTACCAAAAAAAAAAAAGCAACCACACGAGAAGAGAGAATTGTGAAAGAGAAAAGATAGCAAGAATGAAAGACTAAAAAGAAAGGAAGAAAAAAATACAAGGAGAAAATGGAACAAACAAATAAAATATAGTGAAAAGTTGTGGGGGAAGGAATATGTTGGTTTAGAGCTGAAATAGAGAAAATAAGGATAAAGAATTAAAAGAAATAAGGAAGGTGACTGGTTTAAAATAAATAAGGAAGAAAAGAAAGAAATTTGAAAAGGAAAATAGAGAAGAAGGCAGATAGACCTAAAGTAGAAAAAGGAAAGAAAAAAAAAGATGACAAAGCAGGAGACAAAGAAAAGGAAAAAAATTAGTAGTGAAAAATAGTAAAAAGAAAAAAAAAGAGTAGAAAAAGGATAGATATATAAACAAAACATTAGAGACTAGAATAATAGTAAATCAATAAAGCAGATAAATTTTAAAAGAGAGAAAAGAAGGAAAGAGAAAATATGTAAAAGAAAAGGAAGAAGGAAGTGAAGTGGTATTCATTTCAGCAGTTTAGTGCCCCGTGGGGACTCCTTTTGGATCTTGCTCTTCCGATGACTGTGGCTGACTCTCCTGTCTGCCAATTCTGTGCTTCCCGCGAGGTACTTAAGTGCTAACCCCTATCAGGAACTGCCTGCCTTCCGCTGGCTTTCAGCAACCTGCTTGAAGCTCCAAGCCATCCACCATCTGTGTCTGTCTCCATAGGACTTGACTGCAACTAGGAGGGGCCAATCTGCCCTCAAAGCAGGTTTGATGGCAGCACAGGGCCCAGGGCCGGATGAGCAAAGTTCCCCAGTTCCCCAGGCTCTGCTCTACCTGCCTCTACCTGCCTCTACCTGCCTCTGCCTGCTAAGCAGGCTGTAAATCTTAGTCACTCAACAGCCTGTTTCTGAAAGGGGTTTAGGCCGGGGAGATGCTGCTGAACTTTCAGGGACTGTGGTGGATGTGTTTCCTGGTCCCAGAGCCACTCCTCCGGGAGAGATCCAAAATATGACTCTGCCCTATGGGAAGAGTGCCTTGTAGGGAGTCCAGTGGGATTGGCTGGAATCCTGGAGTTTTTATCAGCTCTTCCTTGGAGAGAAAAATATCAGACAGGTTCCAGGGTAGTGGGGTGGATGATGGCTCCTTCCTCAAACTGGTCACTGAAGCACCTGAGGTTGTGTAAACCCATAGGCTTGGCAGCTGCTTTTGTTTTCTCAGAAAAGGTCAAAATGCAGGGCGTGGCAGGCAGGGATACTGAGGGTGGGGTGAGCTGTATCACCTAAGGAGGGATTTTTTTTTCCTTTTCCAGCCCTCCAGCTAGTTTCAGAAAAACATGACCAAATGCAGGATTCCTGGCTGCTGCTTTTCCATGTTTCCCCACAGTGCTTCTCACCGAAGAGTCTCAGGTACCTCAAGTCCACACCTCCCTCCCTGCACCAAAGCCTCAGGGGAGAAGCTGCAAAGGACAAGTCTTGTGCTATGTCCTTAAAACAAACAACAAACAAACAAACAAAATATCTCCAACTGCAGCTTTCTCTCCAACTGGCTCCAGGCTATGGGCTCCAGACTCCACCCTGGTCAGCAGCCCTCAACCTTTCTCTGCTGGATGTTACATGGGCCACGGTGTCAGCTCTGTGCTCCAGCCTTTGGAGCCAGCCTGAGTTCTGGGCCTGTGTCTTCTGAGAGAACAGACCCTCCTCACTCAGCCTAGAGCTCCCTCCTCACTTCGGCCTGCCTCCCCCGGAAGCTGGGTCAACTCCTCTTGCAACCTCGCCCTTCCTACTAGTCTTCAGGTATTTTCTGTCCTTCCTCAGTATTAGTCTCCTCCTCAGCTGGACTTCAGGTGTCATTCCAGGTGAATGCTCTCCAATGTGGTTGTATTTCCAGTGTGGCCCTGAGAGGAGGTGCACAAAAGGTCTGCACAGTCAGCTGCCATTCATTCTCCCCAGGAACTGTAATTTTTATATGCATACCACATATTATTATTGTATTCTGACTTGAATACCCTTCCTCTAATTATTCCCTTTGTCTAGTTAATTAGTACACATTTATTTCCATAAGATGCTCAGAGTCATCTTCTGAATCATTTGAGTGGAAGATTCAAATAAATGACCGTAAATTACTTGCAGTAACTCTCATTACAGGTTGGTTACTATTTCCCTGTCCATTGACTGTGGGATTTGCTTTGACCTATATCATTCACAGACATAAATTTTGTGTGGTTTCTGAGGAAGGGTTCAAGAAGCAATTGGTCTTTCAATTTCATTTTCTTTCTGCTCTGAGATTATCATGTACAAACAACCTGAGATATGCAATTTAGGAGAAAAAAAATGGTAGGTTTTGGTACACCTTGTCTGAAAATGATCTGCAGGCAGTGGCCTTTTAGATATGATTTAAAAATAACACTTGATTTATTTCCAAGTTAAAGGCATGTCAGTGTTGCTTTCTTAACTACCTTTTAATTCATTATTTCTGTGTTTTTTTTAATTAATGAAATGTGTGGTTTTTAATTAATTAAAATGTAAAAAAAATCTGTTAGGCAATTTAAGAAGAAACATAAAAGATGAAATTATATGCATTATCCACAGTAGAAATACTGGGACTATTGAAGGTAAAAGTCTGATCATTTCATTTCCAGTTTTATGATCATTTTTCTCCCCAGTTTTATTTTCCAATACTCAAGACATTTATAGATATTTATAGATATTTGCACACATTGGTTAATTCTTATAGTATCAGATGAAGCCCACAGTAGTATTGTTGCCAGAATTTTCTAACCCTTGCATGGGAGAATGAATGGTTTTTATTGTCATCAAATTATATTATTTGGGTTGTAAAGTCCCATGTCCCTTAAACCAGTCCTGAAAAATATGCAGCTGGGGCTCCAGAAGAGCCGAAAGTAGGGCCAGTGTCCAGGGTTTCCCTTCCCTGGTGATGCTGGCTCCCATGCAGCATCAGGCTAGATTCAGTCCAGCAGTCCGTTGTGTGGGTCCCACATGCCATGAGCCACATGGGCAGGCAATGCAGGACAGGGGTCCGAGAGAGCAAGGGGAAGGGAGAACTAACTCCCTTGGTTTAGGAGCTCAAATATCAAATCTTCCCTTGCTTGCAGTGGTCACACCTATTCTGACAGTGACCTGTTCCCAGGTGTGACAGACAGGTAATTACTTTCCCACATCACCCGGATTTTGCTGGGCATGCGTCTATTGTCCAGCCCCTTCCCCTGGCAATCTGTGGGGAACAGACTTGGATAATGTTCACCGAGGCTTCTTGGCAAAGCTGTATAAATGGCACCCCTGTGTTATTTAGTCTTCCTTTTGCTCCTTTTACATTACATAATAATCAGGTTATTAACAGTATCAGTATATCTATCATTTCCCTGGGATAGCTGATTCAGTTTGATGATACAGAGCATCCACAGTGAGAGATATGTGGGAAAAGCGTCATTACCATTTCTAAGTCAAATGGAGATAAAAGTCTTAAAGCACAGTTTGCTGTATTATATGAATGCCATGTTTATTACAAAAATATAGGTTATCAGCATTTTATTAAATTTAGTGATGTGAATTTTTAATTCTAATTTTAAACAAATTATTATATGAACAATTTAAATTACTGGTGGCTATCCATAAGAAATTGATTTTCAGAGGATTGTAGGTAAAACCTAAAGAGATGTTGAGAAAATAATGCTGTGCAATCATAGCATTCTGTGATCTAACCACGTTTTTTCTTAATAAAAATAATGAATTTTATAAAACGTAACTATGGAAATTGAATATAAGATATATAAGAGAGATATTCAAATATTCAAATTCAAATATTCAAAAATTCAAATATTAAGAATCCTGTTAGAAGCATTTAGAAAGCTGTTTAAAATATATATTTTGCTTTATATAAGCATTTTGATTTAACACCCATGAACTAAATTTGACTTCAATAAACCTGGATTTCTGAGACTATGATAATATTTAGATAATGCATCTGAATTAGATAAGTAGAACAATATAAAAAACACTTTTAAAAACAAATGGGAAAAAAATTCCCTTGACAAAGAATCATGTAGATTATCTTTCAAATCCACATATTTATTAAGTTTTGTACTTTTGCAATAGCAGAGATTTAACACAGTACTTCAGCATAGCAATGTTGGAGAGAGATGTGTTTGATCATGTAATACAATTCCAGTAGTCGGATTAGCTAGAATGTGCTATGCATGCATGCTAGCTCATAGGAAAATTTACAAAAATTCTCTTATTTTTTACAGACTCAAATAGATATTGAGAAATAGATATTGAGTCTGTAAAAAAAATAAAGCCTCTAAGCTTATTAGCACTATACTATAGTTAAAAATGTTAATTCCTTATTATGTAAAAATTAGCTCTACTCTAGGAAAAGCACATTCATAGGTTTGCTTAAAGTGTGTAAATTTATACAAATATACACAACCATGGGCATTTTTGTAAGGACCTTTTTATTAAGAATCTCCACATTACCTATCTGTGTGTGTCTGACAGTAAAGCTACCTACAGCTTGACCCTCACTGTTTAACCTAGACATATGGGAAGTGCAGGTACATTATGAAATTTACCAAAACACTTATAACCAGAAATAGATGCCACAATATAGTAGATAGTGTATTCTGAGAGATAATAATTCATATATATATATATATATATATATATATATATATACACACACACACACACACTAAGGAAGGAGGTAATTATAATAGAAAGAAAATAGTAAAAAAGATGATAATGTAGCCATTAAGGTAAATCTCAACTACTGATTAAGGCCTTTACAAAAAAGAGAAACTCAAGTAAAGCAATGACTCATTTGACCTAGAACTCAAAAACAATTCAAAAAGTAATGCAGCACAATTAATTGAATAATCATTCTGGGGGCTCTGAATATTCTGACCAAACTAACTGTAACATTAATGTAAATTAGCTCTCCTCATTATATTTTATGCCTGTTCCTCCATTGTCAACTATCTCTTAATAGTCTCATATTTAAATTCTTATATTTGAGAAGAGATTTTAGGCAATGCAATCTCAATGATAGAATAGGGTAGGGTATAGGTTAGCTTTCTGTGGGTCAGGTTCTGCCCCCTTCTATTTTGCATATCTATTTGGTTCATCTTTGTTAAACCCCAGTTTCCTAATATAATCCTCTATTATCAGCTGTTACTACTTATGAGCTTCTAAGTGAGTAATCATCCCATTCATTCACGATTTCTTTATTGTTTCAGTAAATGACATGTCTTGGAATTTCCCAAAGAAAATACTCATCTTGTAGGTGTTTGGGTCTTAAAAATATATTTATTCTAATATGTGTTTGATTTATTTCTAAAAATTCTGCCAATTAAATTCTGACATTTACATGTCGTACATTGAGGGCCATTACTTTTGCCAGTCTAAGTGCCATTCCAGCACGGTGTTAGCACAAGCTCCAGGGGTATTTCACTCTAAGATAGGGGTTGATCCCATATCAACAATCTCCCTTACTGAAATTTCTTTTCCACTCTCCTTGGTTTAGGACTTTTGTCATCATCCCTAGTCATGCTTCACATGATCTTATTGGTATACCAGTATCTTATTCAGGGGCTGTGGTTCCTTTCAAAAAACAAGTAATTTCCTTCCCTAAAGGAGAATGAATTCCACCTGGTGAACCTTTGGCAAGTTACCAAGATAAAACTGAAAGTCTTGAGGAGGACAAATATTATTTTGTAAGGCATTTATAGAGGCCTCATTAAGAAGGAGCCTGACATATTTTGCCATTACAGATGGGAATAAGGGGTTTAGCATTAATAAGGTTATCTATCTATATTCTTTCCCAAAGTCTAACTCCTTTCATGTGAGGGCCCCACCCCAGAAATTTGCTGAAGCAGTGAATATATACTTTTTAAAAATTATGATAACTCTTATAATCAGGTTGATTTCCTGGTCTTCAGTATAGTCTGCTCTCCAGGTATAGAAGATGAGATCTCCATAAAAAATACCTTAGGTATTTTGTTTATCCATTAAGTTGGTAATTTTCTAACCTAATACTCTAGATATCTGTCTTTAATAGATATACTTCCCAGGAAAAAAAAATAGAAGTGATTTTTGGTTCTTTCAATTATTATTTTCACATCTCTGAAATTTAGAGATATTACAAAATTCAGTGTTTTAAACTTTTTTATGATTTCTGTCTTTAGAACCAAAGAAAAATTAGAGCTATAATGTTGTCCACCAATAAACCCCCCTCATAGCCTCCATCCTCTGTTGCTAGGATAACATGCTCCTGTGTATAGCATTTCCATTTTATCAGTGTATGCT
Organism: Vespertilio murinus; assembly: GCA_963924515.1. Classification (NCBI taxonomy): domain Eukaryota; kingdom Metazoa; phylum Chordata; class Mammalia; order Chiroptera; family Vespertilionidae; genus Vespertilio; species Vespertilio murinus. Next base: position 64,128,248 of record OZ004712.1, read on the forward strand.
GCTGCACTCTTGCATCCTAATTAGTATTTCTCTCTGATATTAATCATGACATAATAGCTTTTTAACTTTCAGAATTTCGTGATAGCTCAATGCTTGGAATTGTTTTCTCTCAAAGCCCAGTAACAGGCCAGTGATGTGACTTTGGAAGATATATATTTAGCTGATATGTCAGATAACTTGCAACAAAGGTAGGGAACACTACTCAATATCTTAAATGAGCAAATAAAAATGTTGATTTATGTGCTTTTGAAACAAGGAAGAACTACATTTATGAGGCAGGATTTCTCAGATTCTACAATATCATAGAAGCTGAGAAATTTCCCAATTAATTCTGGAAGGAGCAAGGATGCATTCTATCTCCTCTTCTACTCAATGTTTACTGTAGTACTACATTAAAACAGGAATTTTTTAAAAAGCATAATATTTATAAAGAGAGAAAAAAAATCCTGCCATTATTTACAGGAGACAATTTCTACATAGAAAATTCAGACAATAATCTACTAACAGTTTGAGTATACCTTGAAAATGCATTTGACCTCCAGTCCCTGTGTGTGTGTGTGTGTGTGTGTGTGTGTGTGTGTACTACAACTAAATAATTCCTAAGTCATAAAAAAATCATAACAGAAACACAGTAATACTCAGAAATATATTTCAAAAAAAATTCAGCATATCATTCCAGGATTATAGGTAAAATAATACTAAGATTTTAACAAAACAAAAGGAATAAAGTAATCAAATTGTCATTACTTAAGAGTGATGATTTACCTATATAGAATTCTGAAAATTGCTAGAATTACAAAAAAAGCTTAGCAAGGTGTCTACATATAAGAGCAAAAGATATGTCATTTGTATTTCTATACATAAAAAATTAGCATAATTTAGAAAAAAGTTATTATTTAGCCAACTAAAATTACAAGGCATGAAAAAACAAATTTAGCAATAGATGTACAAAAATTTATTAAGTAAAATGGAAATCACAGTAAAAAAATAAAGGAAATTTGACCAAATAAAATGATATATTGCACTCATGGATATGAAACCTTAATGAAGACAAATTTGCATAAAATAATTTGAAAAGTCAGAGTATTTCCTATATAATTTCCCAAGAGAATAATAATGGTACTTAGAATAACGACAATCTTTACTTTATATTGAGAATAATTATCCAAGAGAAAAAAAATGAAGAGGAAAAAACTAAGGCATATTACTTAGATTGCAACAAGATTAATTATAATATGACAGTAATTAACAGATGGATTTTACCATCTATCATCTTCCTGCTTAAATTTAATGTCTATCATGCCAATAGTTTCTTTTCAATTTCCTGAAGGCATTTTATCCTGTTAATTTTTCATTGTATGAAAGTGATGAGAGCCTGCAGCTCTTCTTTCTCCATGCTTGTACTAAACTAATATACTGAATATTTTGGGAGATTATTTTTCATTGAGGATTACTTATTTAAATAATGGTCATCAAAGTTAATAAGACTCTAAATATGGTAATCCCACTATTTAGAAAACATCACTAAGTTCTCTAATTATTTACAAATACCACTGAAGACTTCACTATATTTTTTAAACATTTAACCTGCAACCACATCCCTATGACTTCAACTTTTTAAAAGATGGTCCTTAGTGTTCTACCAAAACATCCATACCTTTCTTCTTTTAGCCCTGCTACAATTGTGTAGAACATTTCTTCAAATTTCAAGACGATGTATCTTCATTTTTGCGCTATACTCTTCTTTAACCTCATTAGGACTCTTGATTTATATTCCCCTCTCCTGCTACCACATCTCCAATTTGTCTCCTTCTTTAGGTTATTCTAAGAAATATGTACACATATTTTCCCAGATTTAAAATTAACAAGACAAACAATAATAAACACATTTTTCAATCCTACTCAAGCTTCAGGCACTTCTTAATATCTGTCCTTCCTTTAAAACCAAACTTTTGAAATAAGTTTTCCATACTTACAATTCCAATAACTCTAGTACCAACTTTTCCATGCATGGAGTCTGAACTCTACCTTACCAGTCCAGAAAAGTTTTAATTCCTGAAACTTTCCATGCCACTAAATTCATCTTTTTCACCTCTAATGAACATTTTATGACTTTATTCATTGATCACCTTCTGTTTATCAGGCAATGTATTTGCTTATTGGAATATAATGGTAATCAAATTCATATATAATTGTTGCCCCAAATGAAGCGCACAGTATGGAAGCAAAGAAATATATTTATCAAATAGTCACAATTATTAAGTGCACCACAGGGAAGTTAGTACATTATAAAATAAGGGTAAGTAAAAGTTTATGAGCTGATGTATGACATAGAATATGACAATGAGCAAAGGTAAGAGTGTTCCAGGAAGAAGAAAAAGCTCTGTAATGACCGGGAAGTCTGAAAGAGCATGATGAATATGTGTAACCAAAAGAAAACTGTAGGGAGCAGCTATAGGGTTAAGCCTCAGACTGACCTGTTGTCAAAGCCACAGACAAGTTCCAGCTTAGATGGCACAGCCCTCTTAGCATAATTAAGCTTGACCTTATGACCTTCCCTAGATCCTTCCTGGGTAGCTAATGGTCTGTGGGAGCTGCAGCAAGTGCTGTCAAAACAAGTGAAACTTATAAGAACATTGTAACTATGGTGACCACTACCTTTCTTACCTCTGACCATAAAATAAAGGCTCAGCTTGCTGTCTGGATCTGTTCTGTGGTCTCAGCCCTGCGCAGAGATCCACCTAGACCCAGCTTATTCTCTTTGTCTGTCTTTTCTACACCCTTCTTCCTCCCCCCTTACCCCCAACCCTCAGACTCAGCAAACCCTTGGCTGTGCTGGCACGGCACAGAAAACTAGTGTGGCTGTGGAAACAAGTGAGAGAGGGCATCTGTGAAGCATAGACTGGAATTAATGGAACAAATGCAGTAGTCAAATATAGTGAAAGAACATACTCCTGATTTAAGGATTTAATCTGATTATTAAAAATGCTCAGTAAGAACAAAGAAAAGAATGTTGTCATTGTTTTTATTAATCTTCAATTAAACAAGTAACATTCTCTTAGAAACAAAACACTACTTAAAATGCTAAATTTCTCTATAAATATAAATCCTCATCCCTTTCTGCTATACTTTGCTTCATGATAGTCCCTTTAATGCATTTAGTATGCCTTCCATAGCCCTTTCTTATTATAGAATATGTCCAACAAATAATGCATAGTATTATTTTATAATTAAATGATGGGCAGAAAATTGTCCTTATGTAATGAAAGTCTCAAAGCAGAGTATCAGGCAAGCTATTCCAAGAGTTATGGAACAGAACAACTCTTGGGCCAAATAAAATTCTTAAGTCACGTGGTTTATACTACCTGTTAAAAACAAAGCAAGAGGCAAGGAGAAAGACACACAATAAGATGAAAAAGTGAATTACCTGAATCCTGGGTTACACAAAATTGTGTCTGTATCTCCCTGTGCCTTGTCACTCTTCTCAACTGATGGTGGCTTATGGGGACCAAATTTAAAATTTGAGAAAGGAGCCCCACAAAATAAAGGTGCCAACACAAATATGCTTACCCTGCCCAAGAGATATGTGAGAAAGTTGTCCTGGTCACAGGTACAGGTCACTAAGTTCTACTGCACAGTTACTTGTCCTAGCTGTGTCTTGGACAGAGTCCATGAGGGACCAAATTGGCACATAGTGAGAGTCACAGACAGATGGCCAACTTAGAGACAACAGCTGTCAGCCTATTGTTGCCATAATCATAGGTTATGACTTGATCTTTCCAATTATTTCTATTTAAATGTAACACTATTGTTTGTTCAAATTATTCCACTTGCCCTTGATTTGTCTTAAAGTTTACTAACTTGTGACTTATATTGAAAATACTCACAAGGTTGACTTCTTATTCATTACATACTATAACAAAAATTTTTGCCTATATCTCAGAAGCCACCAGCCTATTTTTTCAAGTAAGTTACTGATTTATTTATGAAAATATTTATGAAAAAAATTTACCTTATGCTTCAGATATATTATATATGCTCTCTTTTTTAAAACTTTTACTAAATTTATTGGGGTGGCATTGGTTAATAAAATTAGATAGGTTTTAATTGTACCATTCCACGATACATCATCTGTATGTTGCATTGTATACCTACCATCCGAGGTCAAATCTCCTTTCCTCCTTATGTACTAAACCTGCTCTCCCATTCACTACCTGCTACTTACCATTCTCTCTAGTAATCGCCATATTGTCTGTGTCTATGAGTTTTTGTTTGTCTTTAGTTTATGCATTTGTTTATGCATTTGTTGTTTTTAGTTTATTTCCCACATATGAGTGAAATCATATGGTTCTTGACTTTTTCTGTCTGACCCACTTCATTTAGCATGATATTCTCAAGTATCATCACAAATGGCGGTATTTCATCCTTTCTTATGGCTGACTATTATTCCATTGTGTATATGTACCACATCTTCTTTACCCAGTCCTCTATCCAGGGATGCTTCTGTTGTTTTCTTGTTTTAGAAAATGTGAATAATGCCACAATAAACATAAAGGTACAGATATCATTGAAAATAAGTGTTTTCAATTTTTTTTTGGGGGGGAGGCTTTAGTTATGCTAAAAAGAGATTACTGTGTCATATGGTAACTCTATTCTTAATTTTTTTTGAAGAACTATCCTACTGTTTTTTGAAGAACTATCCACCTGTCTTGTTTGTCTTGTTGGTACTAGCCATTCTAACAAGTGTGAGGTGATATCTCATTGTAGTTTTGGTTCACATAGCTATTGAAGTGGAGCATCCTTTCCAAGTACCTGTTGGTTATTTGTATGTCTTCCGTTCTAGTCTCCTGCCACTTTTTTAATTGAGTTGCATATTTTTATTGTTGAGATGTATTAGTTTGTCATATATTTTGCATGTTAACCCCTGTCAGAGATGTTGTTTGCAGATAATCTTCTCCCATTAGGTTGTGTTTTTGTTTTGTTGATGGTTTATTTTGCTGCACAAAAGCTTTTTAGCTTAATAAGTCCCATGCATTTATTTTTGCTTTTACTTTTCTTGCCACCAGCTTCATTACTATAGTTGTTTAATACTTACATAGGTTGTCAATTATGATTTTTTATAATTTTTTAAGGAGACTTGAATATTTTCAAACAGTACACAAACACAATTACATTTAGAATAAATTGTATCCAATTCTATCTTATTTGCTAACTTTTTCTTCCTCATTCAACATTGAGTCAACAGATTGATTAATCTTTATACATCTGATTCTTCCCTTTTTATTGAATTGATTTGGGTGGACATTAGTTAGTAAACAGATACAGGTTTCAAGTGTGCAACTAAATCACACATTACCTGCATACTGCCCTGTGTTCTCACCACCACAGTAAAGTCTTTTCCCACCACCACTCATCCCCCTTGGCCCTCTTCCACTTTTCCTCCACCCACCTTTCCCTCTGGTAATCACCATGCTCTTGTCCATGGTCCTGAGGTGTTTTTTCCAATCCCTTCAGCTTTTTCACCCAGCCCTCCTCCTCCCCTTGCCTCTGACAGCTGTCTGTTTGTTCTATGTATTTATGATGCTATTTTAATTTTGTCAGTTAGGTTAGTTTGTGCATTACATTCAACATATAAGTGAAGTCCTATGGTGTTTGTTTTTTTCTGACTGGCTTACTTCACTTAGGATAATACTCTCCAATTATCCCTGTTGTCACAAAAGACAAGATTTTCTCCTTCTCCTCCTCTTCTTCCTTTTTCTCTTCCTTCTTCTCTACTGCAATGAACATAGGGGTGCATATATTCTTTCTAATCAGTGTTTCAGGTTCTTCAGATATATTCCCAGAAGTGAAATACTGGGTCATAAAGCAGTTTCTGTTTTAATTGTTTTGAAGAAACGTCATCCAATTTTTCCACAATGAATGCATCAGTCTGCATTCCTACCAACAGAGCACAAGGCATTCTTGTTTTCTCCTTGTCCTTGCCAGCACTTACTGTCTGTTGATTTATTGGTGACAGGTGTTGAGGTGATATCTCATTTTGGTTTTAATTTCCATCTCTCTGGTAATTAGCGTGTTGAACATCTTTTCATATGCCTGTGGACCATTTGTAGCAACAAGGTCTGGCTGGGTAAAACCATACAACCCCACTACAGAAGCAAGCTCAGAAGGACCACATCACCAGGACTCAGCTGGGCAAATCTAACGTGTCTCCTGTTGGGGGATGGGGCGGTGCTATCTGAGCCTGTAGGAGAGGGACAAGTTCTTCTCTTTCCTCCAGCTCCACAGCTCTGGCAATTGTTTTTATAGGGTTTATACTTTTCATTTTATATTTATTGCAGTAAGTCTCTTTGGAGATATGTCTAGTCAGGTCTTTTGCCCATTTTGTAACTGGATGTTTGTTTACTTGGTGATGAGTTTATAATTTCTTTATAAATTTCAGAAATTAACTCCTTATGAGATGTATCATTGGTGAATATGTTCTCCCATTCATTAGATTTCCTTTTTATCTTGTTGATAGTGTCCTTTACTGTGCAAAAGCTTTTTGGTTTGATGTAGTCCGTTTGTTTATTTTTCCTTTTGTTTCCTTTGCCCAAGGAGCTATAGCAGAGAAAAATATTGCCATGAGAACAGTCTCAATTTTACTGTCTGTTTTATTCTATAATTTTTTATGGTTTTGTGACTTACATCTCTTATGTATTTCGAGTTCATTCTTTTGTATAGTGTAAGTTGGTGGTCTAGTTTCATTTTTTTTCTGTCCAATTTCCCCACACCATATATTGAATAAACTGTCTTTACCCCATTGTATGTTGTTGCCTTTTTTGTCAAATATTAATTGACCATGAAAGCATGGCTTTATTTCTGGGCTCTCTGTTCTGTCCCATTCATCTACTAGTATATGCCTATTACTGGCCAGTACCATGCTGTTTTGATAGTTTCACATTAGGTAGCATGATTCTTTCAACTTTGTTCTCCTTTTTCAAGATTGCTGAGGCTCTCAGGGTCTATTGTGGTTACATATAAATTTTTGGAATATTTGTTCTGTTCTGTGAGATATATCATTAGTATTATTTTTTCACTTGTCTTTATTGTTGAAGATATTACAGGTGTCCACCCTTTCTTATCCTCCATTTATCACCTCCACTACACTCCACTCTCATTCCCCCTCACACCCTCACTGCACTATTGTCTGTGTCCAGGGGTTATGCATATATGTATATAAGTACGTTAGTTAATTTCTTCATGTCTCCTCCCTCCCATCCTCCCTCTGAGATTCATCAGGCTATTCCATGTTTCTGTGTCTCTGGTTCTACTATGCTCATCAGTCTATTTTGTTCATTATATTCCACATATAAGTGAGATCATGTGATATTTGGCTTACTTCACTTAGCTTAATATTCTGCAGGTTCCTCTAGGCCAGTGGTCAGCAAACTCATTAATCAACAGAGCCAAATATCAACAGTACAACAATTGAAATTTCTTTTGAGAACCAAGCTTTTCCTAATGCCACTTCTTCAAAATAGACTCTCACAGGCCATATTATTTTGTGGAAGAACCACACTCAAGGGGCCAAAGAGCTGCATGTGACTTGTGAGCCGCAGTTTGCCGACCACGGCTCTAAGCTGACTCAAAGGGTAAGAAAGCCTTCTTTTTACATCAGTGTAGTATTCCATTGTGTAGATGTACCACAGATTTTTTATCCACTCACCTAATGATGGGCACTTGGGCTGTTTCCAAATCTTAACTATTATAAATTGTGCTGCTATGAACATAGTAGTACATATATTCTTTATTAGTGTTTCAGGATTCTTAGGATATATTCCTAAAAGTGGGATCACTGGGCCAAATGGAAGTTCCATTTTTTTCTTTTTTGTTTAATTTATTTTTTCAATGCAAATTTACATTTAACATGTAAACCAAATTATCCTATTGCCAAATGCAGTGAGAGAATGGGTGTACTGTGCACCACAAGGTTGACTTTGTCTGAAGCAAACTAGTTCTCATGGGCCCAAAGGAAAAGCTTGCTAACTTATACCGAGATAGTGACTCCTTCAGAATAAAGCAAACAGAAAGTAAATGTCACATGCTGATTCTTTTTTAAATTTATCTTTAGCCAAAACCAGTTTGCTCAGTGGATATAGTGTTGGTCTGTGGACTGAAGGGTCCTGGGTTCAATTCTGGTCAAGGGAAGGTACATTGGTTGTGGGCACATCCCTGGTAAAGGGGTGCGCAGGAGGAAACTGGTTGATGTTTCTCTCTTATTGATGTTTCTAACTATCCTTCTCCCTTCCTCTGTGTAAAAAAATCAATAAAATATATTTAAAAATTTATCTTTATTGTTGAGAGTGTTACAAATGCCCACTTTTCTCCCATTGACATCCTCCACCCACACCTGCACCCACCAAGACCTTCACTGCACGATTGCCTGTGTCCAAGGGTTATGCATATATGCATATAAGTTCTTTGGTTAATCTCTTCCCACTCATCTACTCCCTCTCCCATGAGATTCATCAGTTTGTTCCATGATTGCATGTCTCTGAATCTATTTTGTTCTTCAGTTCATTTTGTGCATTAGATTCCCCATATTAGTGAGATTATTTGATATTTGTCTTTCTCTGATTGGCTTATTTTTACCCAGCATAATAGTCTGCAAGTCCTCCTTGCTGTCTCAAAAGGCAAAAGAGCCTTCTTTGCACACTGCTTGGTATTCCAGGGTGTAAATGTACCACAGCTTTTTTATCCACTCATCTACTGATGGGCACTTGGGCTGTTTCCAGGTCTTAGCTATTGTAAATACTGCTTTCATGAACATAAGGGTGCATATATTCTTTCTGATTGGTGTTTCAGGACACTTAGAATATATTTCTGTAAGTGGAATCACTGGGTTAAGTGGCAGTTCCATTTTTAATATTTTCAGGACTACCCACGCTTATTGTCACAGTGGCTACACCAGTCTGCCTCCCCACCAGCAGTGAACTAGTGCTCCGTTTTCTCCAGATCCTCACCAACAATTTTTGTGGGTTGATTTATTGATAATAGTCATTCTGACAGGTGTCAGGTTATACATCACTATGAATTTAAATCGCATCTCTCGGATGATTATGGACTTTCTTGTAAGTCTATTGGCTTACTGTATGTCCTCTTGGGAAAGTGTCTTTTCAGGCCTTTTGCCCATTTTTTAATTGGATTGCTTGTTTCTTTTTGTTGAGATGTATGAGTTCTTTTTATATATTTTGGAAATTAAACCCTTCTCAGATGCTTTATTGGCAAATATGTTCTCCCATACAGTGGGTTTCCTTTTCACTTAGATGGTGGTTTCATTTGCTGTGCAGAAGTTTTTATTTTTATGTAAACCCATTTTTTAAATCTTCTTGGTTTCCCTTGCCCAAGGAGATTATCAGCAAACATATGGCCAAGAGAGCTAGTTGAGATGTTGCTGCTGATGGTTTCTTCTAGGATTTTTATGGTTGCACAACTCGCATTTAAGTCTTTTATCCATTTTGAGTTTATTTTTGTTCCTGGTGTAAGTTGGCTGCCTAGTTTCATCTTTTTGCACACATCTGTCCAGTTTTTCCAAAATCATTTGTTAAAGAGACTGTTTTTACTCCATTGTATATTCTTGCTTCCTTTTTCAAATATTAATGGATTGCATTAGTGTTAGTTTCTGGGGTCTGTATTCTGTTCCATTGTCTAGTCTTGTAATAAAAACAGAACAAAGCTGTTTTTATTACAATGGCTTTATAGTATAGTTTGATATCTGGTATTGTGATCCCTTCAAATTCTTTCTTCTTTCTCAAGATTTCTGAGTCAATTCAGTCTTTTTTGTTTCATATGAATTTATGGAATATATTTTCTAGATCTGTGAAATATGCCATTAGTATTTTAATATGGACTGTGGTGATTCTATATATTACTTTGGGTAGTATGGGCATTTTATTATTTTATCTTTAAAATATATTTTATTGATTTTTTACAGAGAGGAAGAGAGAGGGATAGAGAGTTAGAAACATCATTGAGAGAGAATCATCGATCAGCTGCCCATAATCAAGGTACATGCCCTTGACCGCAATCGAACCTGGGACCTTTCAAGTCCACAGGCTGATGCTCTATCCACTAAGCCAAACTGGTTTTGGCAGTATGGGCATTTTAATGGTGCTTATTCTTCCAGTCCATGAATAAAGTATATAGTTCCATTTGTTTGTATCTTCCTCTAATTCTTTATTCAATGTCCTGTACTTTTCTGAGTACATGCCAAATTCTACTGACCTGAATATCTTCTATAGAGAAATCAGCTGACAGCCTTATTAGAGCTTTCTTGTAGGCTACTGTCTTACTCTTACTGCTCTTAAGGTTCTCTCTTTAACTTTAACCTTTGCTATTTTAATTATGATATGGCTTGGTGTGGACCTCTTTGGATTCATCTTGATAGGGACTCTTTGTTCTTCCTGGACTTGTGTGTCTTTTTTCCTTCAATAGGCTAGGAAAATTTTCAGCCTTTATTTCTTCAAACAGGCTCTTGATTCCTTGCTCACCCTAGTCTCCTTCTGGGACCCCTAAGATACAGATATTATTAGATTTTATGTTGTCCCAGAAGTACCTTAGACCCTCGTTTAATACATATATTTATTGCAATGCTTGGATGCTTTCTGTTATCTTGTTCTCTATGTCACTGATTTGATCCTCCACTTCATCTAAACTGTTATTGATTCCTTCTAGTGTATTCTTCATTTCTGATTGGTTCTTTTTTATTGTTTCTATTAGAGGCACGGTGCATGACATTTGTGCAAGGGGGGGGTGGGGGGGAGATGTGTCCCTCAGTCCAGCCTGTACCCTCTCCAATCTGGGACATCCCTCTCACAATTCAGTACTGCTGGCTCCCAACCACTCACCTGCCTGCCTGCCTGATTATCCCTAACCATTTCTACCTACCAGTCTGATCACCCCCTAACCACTCCCATGCCAGCCTGATTGATGCCTAACTGCTACCCTGCAAGCTCAGTTACCTCTAACTCCCCTCCCCTGCCAGCCTGGTCACCCTTAACTGCCTTCCCCTACTGGCCTGGTCCCCCCAAACTGCCCTCTCCTGCAGGCCCGGTCACCACTAACTGTCCTCCCCTGCAAGCCTGGTTGCCCCCAACTGCCCTCCCCTACAGGCCTTGTCCTTCCCAACTGCCCTCCTCTGCAGGCCTGGGTACCCCCTATTGTCCTTCCCTGCAGACCTGGTCTCCCCCAAAATGCCCTTCCCTGCAGGCCTAGTCGCCTCCAACTGCCCTTCTCTGCTGGCCCAGTCACCCCTAACTACCCTTCCCTTCTGGTCAGATCACCCACAGCTACCCTCTCTTTCCAGCCATCTTGTGGTGGTTATCTTTGACCACATGGGGATGGTCATCTTATTTGTTGGAGTGATGGTCAATTTGTATATTACCTCTTTATTATATAGGATGCCCTTTGTAATGCTTACTATCTTTTAAAGTTCTTACCAAGATAATCCATCCTTACCTAAGGTTGGCCATTCTTACAACGATTATTTTAAACTCTGCATCTGGTACCTTAGTTGTTTCCATATCATTTAATTCTTTTTTTCTGGGAAATTCTCTTGTTCTTCAATTTGGGGCATATTTCTTTGTCTCTCCATTTTGTCTACCTTTTTGTGCTTGTTTTTTATTTATTGATTCAATCTCTTATGGTTCCCAAAATTGCTATGATTGCTTTATGATGTACCAGTATGTATCTTGTAGGTCTCAGTGGTACTATCTTTCAGGTTGTTACCTGAGCTAGGTGCTGCAGGAATATTTCTTATGTAGATTATGTGCACTCTCCTGTTATATTTAAATCTTGAATTCTGTTGGTCCATTCATGGCTGGATTTAACTCTCAGTATGGCTGACTATCAAGATAGACCTCAATCACTATGTATTAGTAATTGTGGAAACCTTGCCCCTCATCCCACTTCCTGAGGCAAGTTTTGTTTTGTTTTTTGTTTGTTTTTCCCCCCAGCAGGGTCTGGTTCCTGCCAGATTCTCCCCTTGGGTGTGTTACTTGTGTGTCTAGTTGGGTCAAACTCAGGTGTAGTCTGAAGCCCACCATTGGTTGTGTTGGTTCTGGGCCCACTTGGGCAGGGTTCTGGTGCAGGTTGATGATAGACATGTGTCTCTGGCCATGGACTACATGGCTGGAGCTTCTACACAATTCACTGTTTGTGGCTGTGTTTATGGACCTGGATGTTCATGGGGGGGGGGGGGAGAGAACCACGCTGTGTACAAAGGTCAGAACTGGTGGAAGTTCAATTAAAAGTTCAAGGCTCCCTGATGTTGGCATCCAGCTATCAGCTACTTCACTACTTCCTGAGATTGCCTGGACTTCCTCCAGGGCGTTTCAAGAAAGAATGTAGAGTGGGCTCAAGTTAGCCACAACCCATAAGCCCTTCCACATTCGTAAGCATGGTCAAGTAGGACAACTGGGGTAATCAGTTGTTTAGATCCCAGGGGTTGTAAACCTAGAGACCTTTTCCTCTTTCTGAGAATGTGTATTTATATTGCAAACTAAACATCAATTTCTTTTTAACTCTAGAAAGGTTGATGTACCAGTTCTTTATATAAGCTCTCAGTTTCATAGCTTTGTGGTTATTCTATTTTGATACACATCCTGAAATACATATTGCATTCATGTCAACATCTGCTTCCAATCCTTGATTCTGTATTAATTTGGAACTTGGGGAGCACACAAGATATGCTGTAAATGAAAGTTTGTATCTGATTCAGGAAACTACTGTGTGTGTGTGTGTGTGTGTGTGTGTGTGTGTGTGTGTGGGTGTGGGTGTGTATTATATGTAATAATGTATAATTATGTAAGTAGTGTAACATCTCAAACCAATCTTTCATAGTTGCAGACTGGCTAACTACAATAAATATAAAATGAAAAGCATAAACATATAAAAATAAGAGTCAGAGCTGTGGAGCTAGAGGAAGGCAAAGGACTTGCTCCTCTTCTATAAGCTTGGCTAGCACCGCTCGATCCCCCAACAGGAGACACTTTGGATTTGCCCTGCTGAGTCCTGATGCCTCTGTCTTTCTGAACTTGCTTCTGTAGTGAGGATGGCTGGCTTTACCCAACCAGAACCTGCTGCCTGATACTTCTGGGGAGCTAGAGCTGGACATTTTGACAGAGATTGATTGATGTGACTCTCATGTAGGAGCCTATTATCCCCTAATACATCCTCTATAGATATGTGTATGAATGTATAGCTTCATCACTAAAAGATGAATGTGAAAACCCCTACCCCTTGGGTAGGAACCAGAATTTCTGCTATAAGTTAGAGTATTAGAATTACATGGCCTACTCTGGTAACAGCAATATAGGGATTTAACTGTCAAGAATAATTCATGGCAAGACAGTTACAAATGTGTTAACTGGGAGAGTTTTCCTTCCTGTAGCCTGTTATGGGTTGAATTGTGCCCCCCAAAATTCAGAATGCCTTCATATTTGGAAATAGATTCAATGAAGATCTAATTAGTTAAGATGTAACTGTATTGGGGTAGGCTAGGCCCATAATCCAGCATGACTGCTGTACTTATACAAAGGATAAATTCAGACATGGCCACTCACTCAATGAGAATGACATGTGAACATGAGGTTGGAGTGATTCAGCTAGGAACAGTAAAGAGCGCCAGCAAACCATCAGCAGCAAGGAAAGAGGCCAGGAACAGATTCTCCCTCAAGGTCCTCAGAAGAAAACAACACTGCTAGCACATTGACCTTGGACTTCTAGCCTCTAGAACTGTGAAACAAAACATTTGTGTGGTTTAAGCCACAACACTTGTGTCACTTTGCCCTAGCAAATTAATGTGTCCCTTCTTTCTATTAATAGTCAATGACATCATCACCTTATAGGAACTTATTCTTCCACATTAGGAAAGAATAGATGAAAGAACAAAAGAAAAAAAAAAAGAGGTTCTTGATATTCTAACCAGATGTTATAAATCTTAGTGTAGAATAGATTTTTGAAAGTAAAGTCGCAGTGATTTACAGAGACCTAGGGTTTTCAGAGAGGAAAGATCAATGCAATTTTTTAATTTCAAAACCCAGCTTTGTTTTGATAAACAAATAGAATACTTGAACATAAACAACTTAAAATGTACTCTACAACCTCAGGAATGGGAAAAAAGCACATGTGAGACCATTTTTCTGGTCTAAAAACAAGAGTCACAATATTCCTATGAAGTGTTGCCCTTATTTTCATATATTTATAGATAAAGGTGTCTTAAAACAGTTAAGTAATGTATTCAAATGCCATATGGCCTCTTCATTCTTGGAGCCAGGATTTCAACTTTGTTTTATCTGAACTCAGAGTCGAACCTCTACTGGAGAGAATGTTCCATTATGGAAGACACCCGGTGCAGTGTTTGAACGTTCATACTTATTCAGTGCTAATCAGTGTTTCTCCAACTGTGTTTAGCATGGGCTAGAATTCCTAAATGGAATACTTCTAAGTATTGAATACTGCAGAATGCCCCTCCATTCCATGGCACTCTATTATAAACTTACCAGAAGGTAGTAGCATTTCAGACACTCGGTCCCACTGTGTATTCCTTCAACAAGTGAAGTGTGTTTTCAAAGGTAAAGTAGAAAGAATAATCCATACATTTGTATATGCTACTATCAAACATTGCTTACCACAGTAGAGTTTTCGTGTTCCAAATAGCTGTGCATTGTGTAATCCCCGCAGTGAAGTATTTCCTACAAAGAGGGTTTCAGAAACTGTTTCCAGCTCAGACTACAATTATGGAATGAAACATGTATGAATGAAGAAATGAATATTACGACATGCACCCTCAGTTAATGGCACTACATTATAATACTACAGGCCTGGTGCATGAAATTCCTGCACTGGGGGTGGGGGTGCCCTTCAGCCTGGCCTTCTAGTTTAGGCCTAATCCCCGCAAACCTGCAGTCTGATATCCCTTTCACAATCTGGATGCTGCATGCACCAGTGACCATACTTTTCATACAGGTGAAAGGCATCTTGCTGTTGTATGGGCAGCTACATTTTTTTTTGCCTTGATTATAAAACGTAGTACATAACATGATCCTCTGAGGCAGTAGTGCCATTTTCTCCATCTTATGGGTGAAAAACTGAAGCAGAGAGAAGATAAGGAATTGGCTTTGTCACTCAGTTATAAGTGTCAGAGTCAGGCCTGACCACTATGTGCAAGCCGGAGTCCATAAAAGTTATTGCTGCATCATTCTGTGTTTTTTTTCCAGTGTTATAGTAGGCTTGCCAGGTTTTAATTTTTAAAAAAATACATATTTTATTGATATTTTATAGAGATGAAGGGAGAGAGATAGAGAGCTAGAAATGTCAATGAGAGAGAAACATCGACCAGCTGCCTCTTGCACACCCCCTACCGGGAATGTGCCCGCAACCAAGGTACATGCTCTTGACCGGGATCTTTCAGTCCACAGACCAACGCTCTACCACTGAGCCAAACCGGTTTCGGCCCAGGTTTTAATTTTTAAATCTAAGAGACTGTTCCCAGTATATAGGGTAGAATCCCTAGGCCTGGCCAGTGATTCAGGCCAATCTGTGGGGCTGTGGGCAGGGTGATTACCCCTCCTCAGGCCCCGACCCCCGCCCCCCCAACCCCCCCCGCATCTGCCTTGGCTGGCAGCCTGGTTCTGCCTACTGGCCAGCCCTGTTCCCCAATTGCGCTGCCATAGAGGGAGGCAACCAGCAGGGCACTCACCAGCGAGCCCCGCCTCCTGATTGCTGCCACCAGTTGCCTCTCTCTCTGGAGGGGCAGAAGCTCATCACAGGAGCAGCCCTGATTGGGGGCAGCTCCTGCATTGAATGTCTTCCCAAAGTGGTCAGTGCTTGTCATAGCGACCAGTCATTCCACCATTGGGTCGTTTTGCATAATAGCGCTTTGTTACATAGGATCTCACAGAACATATGAGCATTGCACACACTCAATTCACCTCTACATTTTTTTTCAACGAGTCCAAGATATTCACAATAGGTAAAGCTATATTAATCTAAAACATAAATGATAACCAATACATTTGTAAAAGCTACTGGAGAACTCTGTGTCTAGAACAGCATCGATATAGTGTTTCCATTAACTGAGTAATTGTAAGTCACACATGTAAGTGAAGTGTTTAAACACTTGAGAACTAATTCATAGCAAGCGGCTTTTTGGAAAACTCTTTTCAGCATTGACTATAATTACTGATGGAAACAACTGCTAAACACAGCGTGAGTATTCCCATGTGAATCCCCAACAGGTGGCATTACATTACAATACTTCACAGAACATACCAGCATTCCAAATACCAGTTGTGCCTATTGGAACAGTCTACAATTAGTGTTCAGGGAGATGCATAAATGTGTGAAACCTGTAATGCAACATGTCTGGACTCTTGGGATTATTGTGAACAACATGAGATTTTTGGCAAAGTGTTTTTTAGCACAGACTCTAATTCCAAAATGAAACCAGTCCTATCAATGTCATGAACATCCCAATGCTCCCTAGATACTTGGCATTACAAAACCACACTTCACACAAGATGACAGACTTTCATACTGTGGGTCACGTATGTTCTGCCTCTAAAGGTGAAACACATTTTCAAAGGTTAATGAATGTAATAGCCTACTATGTAATATATAATCCTTGTATTTGTGAATGTTTTTCACAAACTCTATCTAGAAGAGTCTAGTTTTAGTTTTTCAATGGGCTCTACAGTGGGAAAACCTGAAGTATAGCATTTGAACAGTCATAATTATTTAGTATGAATCAATGTTTAGGCCAACTGCTTTAGTAATTCTTAATGAAATATTTATTAAGATTGAATGAATATTTCAACATGTTTCCTTCCCTCTCCATAAACGGCAGTGCAATATAATGTTTCAGAGAAAATGCAAACATTCTAAACACTTAGTTCAGGTGTGTATTCATTCACAGAATGAATTATATTCCCAATGGATAATGCATTAGTCTAAAATATGGAGTATAATTTATGCAATTTTAAAAGCTACTAGAAAACTCTGTCTTGAACATCATAGATATAGTGTTTAAACTAATGACATAACTGTCTACAACAGGTAAGTGAAGTGTTTAAACACTCTTAGAACTAATTGATACCAGGTAGCTTTTTGGGACACTCCTTTAGGGTCGACTCTAAATACTGATGTAAACACTGACTTTGTTAAGAATGTTATCCTAAAATGCTCCCCAAACCCATAGTATTATATAATAACTAGAGGCCCAGTGCATGAAATCACTGCACAGGTAAGGTCCCTAGCAGCTGTTGGCTGCTGGCAGTGGCCTCCCTTCCCCACCTCCCTTCCCTGGCTGCAGGCCTCTGGCATGGACCTGATGGTCAGTGCAGGTAATAGCAAGCCTGGTCAGTCAAACTCACACCTGCGGGGACACTTTGAATATTAGGCTTTTATATGTAGAGATATTTTCACAGAAGATACCAGCATCCAACACCTTGAGTTGCTGTGGCTGACCATCAGATCCTCAGCTACAGATGAATGATTACTCTGATACACATTTCTGTGAAAGAGAGGACTAAGGGATTGCTTGGCTATAGGAACCAGCAGCCCATTCACCTTCTTCCTTAGGCTTTTATTATAGCAACAACTTGAACTAAAATTAACCTCTAGATACAATCAGCAGGGCAGGCATCCTTGAGAAAGTGCATGCTTCTACAATGTCGTGTCTAAAGACTAAACATAGAGATTCCAGTAAAACAACCAGAGATTCAGACTTGTTTGGAAAAGTCAAGGCAGGGGCTACCGCCTTTGGCAAGGTCCCCTTGAGGCCCCCTGACCTTTCGGAGATTCCTCCTTACAGACTTTCCAACCAAGTCCCATGCTTTCCCACACTGGGTCACTGGTGTACTACCTCAGGTAGTGAGAGATTATCAATAGTTCATGGATGTATTAGTCTATGATGTAATGTATAATCATTATACTTGTAAAGGCTACTCACAAACTCAGCACTCATGAACCTGTAGCATGTTAACTTATTAACTGGCAAGTAAAATAAAATTTTAGACTCTCCATAGTTCTTTTTTAAAAAAATTCTTTATTGTTGAAAGTATTACTTATGTTCCCTTTTCCCCCCATTGGCTTCTCCCAGCCTGCCCCAGCCATCCCCCCATCCCAACCCAGGCCTCAACCCCTATTGTCTGTGCCCATTATTTATGCTTATGTGCATACAAGTTCTTTGGTTGATCTCTTACAGCCACCCTGCCTGGCTCTCTCTCTGAGGTTTGTTGGTCTCTTTGATGCTTCCTATGTCTCTGGATCTATTTTTTCCCCCATCAGTTTGTTCATTATAATTCACAAATGTGTGAGATCATGATATTTATCTTTCTCTGACCGGCCTATTATGATTAGCATAATGTTCTCCAAGTCCATCATGTTGCAAATGATGAGTTCTTTCTATTTTAAGGGTTGCATAGTATTCCATTGTGTAGATGTACCACTATTTTTCAATATATATTTTATTGATTTTTTTACAGAGAGGAAGGGAGAGGAATAGAGATAGAAATAGATAGAAACATCAATGAGAGAGAAACACCAGTCAGCTGCCTCTTGCACACCTCCTACTGGGAATGTGCCTGCAACCAAGATACATGCCCTTCACCGGAATTGAACCTGGGACCTGTCAGTCTGCAGGCCGACACTCTGTCCACTGAGCCATACTGGTTTCAGCAGTACCACTATTTTTTATCCACTCATTTGCTGATAGGCACTGAGGATGTTTCCAAATCTTAGCTATTGTAAATTGCACTGCTATAAACATAGGGTACACGCACTCTTTATGATTGGTATTTTTGTTTTCTTGGGATATATTCCTAGAAGTGGAGTTACTGTGTCAAATAGGAGTTCTATTTTTTTTAATTTTTGAGGAAACTCCATACTATTTTCCACTGGGGCTGTACCAGTCTGCATTCCCACCAGCAGTGTTGCTTTTTCTCCACATCATAGCCAGCACTTGCCGTTTATTGATTTTTTTATGATAGCCATTCTGACAGGTGTGAGGTGATAGCTCGTTGTTTTGATTTGCATCTCTCTGATGATTCGTGACTTTAAGCATTTTTTCATATGTCTCTTGACTTTCTTGTGTCCACTTTAGAGAAGTGTCTATTTAGGTCCTCTGCCCATTTTTGATTGGGTTGTTTATCTTTCTTTTGTCAAGTTGTGTGAGTTTCCTATACGCTGCATAGTTCTTAATATTGACTTCTTACATTCAGCCTCAATATTTTCAGGAAAAATTCACTGTGTCTTAGTACTGGGACAATTTGTAGCAGTGGCTTACAAATATTTGTGGTGAAATATATGCAGAGGCAAGTGAACATATTTTATCCTGGAAGGCTGGTCGTACAAGCTGATACTTGATTCCTTTTCCCGATGTTGTGAAATTTATTTTAAACCACATTTTAATATGAGAAAGTCATGTTAATTTTGCTTTCCTCTACATAATAAATTTGCACTTGTTTTTTTATATAAAAATGACACATTACATCACTTATTACATTGTTTACCAATTTGAACTACTTAACTTGCTCTCTGAGCCTCTTTCACCCCACCCGATTTTCACATAGTAAGGATGAATTTGAGTGTTCACTGACAGACTCTTTTTACCAAGGAAACACAAATTATCAATCCTCTGATGGTTGGTTTGGCTACCATTTCAGGTGGTGGTTGTGGTATTCATCATCTAAACCCCAGATATTCTGATTCTCCAGAATAATGGTAAAACCTA
The DNA here is from genome assembly GCA_963924515.1 of Vespertilio murinus. Classification (NCBI taxonomy): domain Eukaryota; kingdom Metazoa; phylum Chordata; class Mammalia; order Chiroptera; family Vespertilionidae; genus Vespertilio; species Vespertilio murinus. The sequence continues at coordinate 64,148,019 of OZ004712.1, forward strand.
ATAATTTCATCCTGAGGAATGAATGCCTCTCACAGTATTTTTGTCTGACTGTCTGCTAATTTTCAGAGATTCCAATGGTACACTAAAGGTGGTCTCTCACCAAATATTCTCTGGGAGTCATGAAATAATGACTTCTTGGAAATTCCACCACCTTATTAGACAATTTTGAAACGTATGAATGGCTGACAGGCTTCAGATAATGTCATTACTTTGCTTTCCCTTCTTTTCAACTAGATATTTTGGTTTTAAGCGGATTGTAAGTTGAAATGTAACTTTCATTGATATTAACACGATTTCTCTAGATATTAAATATCAAGTTTCATAAATAGTCACAGAATTATATTAATAATTTGGATTCAAATACTATGTATGACTCTATCAAGATGGTTGACATATTCACATTCAACCAATATATTAAATAAGCTAACCAAATGATAATTGATAGGCTTTAAGACATGTTAAAAATTATATTTGTGTGGAAACATATTTAATACTTTACATAGTCATATTGCAAAGAGGAACAATACAGGAACTAACGTTATTTTTATTGATTATAAATCTAAATATAATTTACAAAGAGTTATAACCTATTGTTTTCAGTGAAATTGCCCTTCTTTATTTATTGTTTTGAGGAAGAGATAATAAAATCCATGAATTACGATATTAAGAAAAATGTAGTTTTCTGTAGTATCTTTAAGATTAAAGTTTATTTTAATAAAAATAATGAAATGGTTATTTTAAGTCTCTCTGTTCAGTACACTTATTGTGAATATGTTACTACTAAAATGCTCTGAAATGTTTGAAATTGGTATATAAGAATATAAAATAAGATACTTGCCCTTCAAATATTATAGGTTAGTAATTAGCAATTGCCTATTAGTAATCAGTAATACATAATAAATCTGAAAGCAAGAAACAAAGAGGTTCCAAGGATAGAATTAAAGAGTGATTGATGAAGGATATGACATGTAAAATACATCTTTGTCTATGCCAAGATTTTGAAACCTAGAAATTCAGTATATTTCTCTAGGGGAGAATATTAGCAATCATCAATATTTAGACCACTTAGCATATGATTTTTAATTGTTAAAAACATCAAAATAATGGAAAATGAAACTCCTCAATGACAATTGATCTCCAAGGAATTATTTTTGGAACCTTACAGAAAAGTGAAAAACTTTTTTTTTTTTTTTTTACTCCTGATGCTATTCGAGGCAACAAACACAATACGTGAATGAGAAGCAAGCATAAGGTAAGAAGACAGGAGCTGGAGCTAGGGAACGAGGTGCCAGCTTGAAGGTGACATACTGGAAAGTAATTTTAGTCTGTTGGTATGTTGTGCTACTCAGGAGATTCCTTTAAACCAACTGTTTCTGCTCAGGGGATATTGCCTTGGAAATTAGAATATAGGTAAAAAAAAAAATTCTACTTTTGTCTCATTTAATCAGGTACATCCTATTTTAAAGGCCGCCTATGAAAATATGGGATGACATTTTCATGTCTAATTTTAGTTGAAGGAAAATGTGACGATGTGGTAAAATCTCTATCACATTTAGTAAGTTAATAACCCATATTTCCTTTATTTACTTGGGTAAACTTTATGGGGAGTTATGACATGCCCTGGATCTGAAAATGCTGCCACTGCATGGCCATCTGGCTGATCAGATGGCTGTTTTCCTCTTTTATCGGAAAATTAATTTCTCTGGTAGAAAGGACGTGAGTATTGCTAGCAAACCTTCCGAGGTAAGATTACCAAATCCTTTTCAGGATTCTCGTGTAATAATGCTCTTGCTTCTGACAATTTCACATTACTTTTTTTCTTTCTTTCTTCAATTAGAGTAGCTGAAGGTGAATTAATTACTTGGGTAAAAGTATGTCTGACTATAATGGAAGGAAATTATGATCTTTAAAATTCATGGTACAGGGAAATATTAGATTACTCCTGAATATGAACATAAGCTCTGCCACTTATAATCCATGGCATTGAAAAGAATTTCCTTCACCTGGATTTTTCACTTTGTTTCCACATACATAGCTCAACCAATCTTATGCAAAGTTGTAAGATAAGGAAACATATTAGAATCTACTAGCACAGTACAAAGCACACTTCAAAGACTTCCTGCCAGCCAGTTAAGTAGCACAGAAGCCATAGCTCAGCTTGCAACTCACTTAGGGTAGGAAATATATCTTCATTGTTATTACTAGCTCTTGGTGGCATAGTACATGTCACAAAGGGTTCATGAATATTTTTGTAAGAAACAACAGAATAACATAATGACCTGAATTCAACTTTAAATTTAGAAAGTGTTTATATAAATTTCTGAGTTAAACTCTAAAACCCATTTAGTAAAATCATGGTAGATTTTCTATTCTGATATTCTAGAACCTTGGAATCAGAATGGAAAACACATCTGCATCCCATCTAGTTTCTGGATGAAAAATACACCTAAGAAATTCTCTACAAATACTTATGAAATGAATAATTCAATCATTTCAATTTGAGGTCTAAATTTGAAAAGATCATGGTATAATTCTTATGAGTTCAATTCTAAATACCTTCTGGTTAAATTAATTGTGGATATTCAGTTTTGATATTCTAGAAATGTAACTACTGTGTGTTATTACACATACTCTTCCAAGTATTTTGCTTTTTATCATGTTTTCAACCTGTACTAATTTTATATAACAACTTGGTGCTAAACTTTATTTGATAAATAGTGATTTTCCAATATAATGAAGAATGGCTTCTAAAAATAGAAAGTCAAGAATTCTGAGCTGTTATAAAGATTGCCACTTATATATTTTGCAACACAGATGTCATGTGCATCAACATATATTATGAAATCTTGCTAAAGTGCATGTGCATTTTAATGATAAATATTAAGAAAATGTACTGTGTCATTTTCACTGATTGGTTAATTTATTTATGTATTATTTTTAAAAAATTTAATTAAAAAATATATATTTTATTGCTTTTTTACAGAGAGGAAAAGAGAAGGATAGAGAGTTAGAAACATTGATGAGAGAGAACAATTGATCATCTGCCTCTTGCACACCACCCACTGGGGATGTGCCTGCAACCAAGGTACATGCCCCTGACCAGAATCTAACCCGGGACCCTTCAGTCCGCAGGCCGACACGCTATCCACTGAGCCAAACCGGTTTTGGCATCCCTTTTTACCCAGCTCTACTGTTTCTACCTAAGCTATGCTTTGTCTTCTACTACATCATTAGCAGCCTACTGCTTGGGTCATCTCCTCCAGTGCTACCTGGCAATAACACATTATTCATGCTCTTGTCAGAGCGATCATTCAAAGGCATATATTATATCTCTTGACTCTCCTACTTGTATCATTTAAAAACAGCCTTCAGGAGGATAATCTAAAACTTTAGTTTGTGATGCAAAGTCATTCATGATTTGCTTTCTGTTTAACAATCCAACTTGGTCTTGTAACACACACCACCCACTGGTATGCCCTGCTCATATGAAATGCTTTGCAGGTCCTTGATCAGTCTCTTCTTTTCCATTACTCTACACCTGGGCACACATTGTTCCTTATGTTTCAAAGACATCATCTTTCCCTTACCTTTAACTATCTGGCCTATAATCATTACTGTTCAGGATGCAGAGGAAACATCACTACTATGGTTTCACAGATACTTCAAGACTGTCTTACCTGCTTATATTTTCCTTTCCTTTCCTTTTTTTCTTTTTTTAATCCTCACCCAAGGATATTTTTCCATTGATTTTTAGAGAGAGTGGAAGAGATAAAGGGAAAGACAGACAGAAACACCTATTATGCGAGAGAAACATATCTATTGAAAGAGCCTGACCAGGGCCCGGACTGGGGAGGAGTCTGTAGCTAAGGCACTAGTATGTGCTCTTGCCCAGAATCAAACTCAGGACCCTTCAGTCCGCAGGCCGACACTCTATCCACTGAGCCAAACCAGCTAGACCTTTACTTTCCAATAGTGCTCTCTACACATATAGTTACTGAGCACTTTAAATATGGCTAGTGAGGCTGAGAAATCCAACTTATCATTTTATTTGATTTTTTAAATTAATTTCAACTTAAACACACATATCTGAATAGTGGTTACTATGAAGGAGACTTAACTTTTAAAGCAGTTGGGTAAAGTATATCTTAATAAGCAATATTAAAACATTAATATTTCCCCCTACCTCTAGAATTTAGAAACTTAGTGAATATTATTTACTTTTCATGACATATGGTTGTTTATGTGAATTCAATGAGAATCTGTTCTCTTTATAACGGGACACAATGGAAATCTGATTTTGTTCACCAAGACTTTGAGTGGACTGTCATGTTAGTAGGAGACATACATACACTCGGAATGTCACCATAAAGCTTTAAAGAATTACGAATGATTTTGACTGAGTCCAGACCTTGACTATTATAAATTAAATATTCAGTCAACAGAATAGTGATTACCAGAGGAAAAGAGAGGGAGAAAGAAAAACATGGACTTGAGAGTAGAACATCAATCCGATGCCTCCTTCACACCTCATTACAGGCACCAAGCCCGCACCCAGGCATGCACCCTGATCTGGAATTAAGCCAGCAGCCATTTGGGGCAAGGGAACAACTGAACAACACCTGCCAGGGCTGTCACCATTATTTCCTTCAATATTATCTCAGTCTTATTCTTTCATTTCCTTAACCATATCTGTCATATCTAAGGACTCATATAATCTTCCTTCAATGATATGTATATTAACTCTTTCTTTATTGTCCCACAGAATCCTGAAACTCATCTTCCCCCCCCCCCCGTGTATTTTTTTCTGTGTTTAGATTGAATAAATTCTATTAATCTGTCCTCTAGTTCACTGGCTATACTATTTTCATTCCCCTTCAATTATCGAACAAGTCCATGACTTTATTATTTTTTATTAATTTTCAGTTCTACAATTTTCATTTCTTTGCTGAGCTTTTCATTTTTCTCCAATTTTCAAGCAAATGTGTTAAAACATTTATTTATTTAATCATTACTAGAGAATATTTTTTTCTAGGAAGAAGGAAATAGGAGAGAGAGAGAGAGAGAGAGAGAGAGAGAGAGAGAGAGAGAGAGTAAGAGAGAGAGAGAGAATGAGAGAGAGAGAGATATCAATTTGAGAGAGAGACATATTGACTGGTTGCCTCCTGCACACACCCTGACCCAGGGTAAGGTGCGATCCCCCAACTAAGGTATGTGCCCTTGACTAGAATTGAACTCACTACCCTTCAGTCCTCAGGCTAACACTCTGACCATTGAGCAAAACTGGCCAGGGCTTAAAGCATTTTTTATGTCTGCTTTAAAATCCTTATTTAATTTCAACTTCTGACTTATCTTGTTGTTAGTATATTTTATTGTCCTTTCTCGTTCAAATTGTGATTTGTCTTATTTTGGGTATAGTTAGTTATTTTCTATTGTGTTTTTGGTGTTTGTATGTTATGTTATGATACTATTCTTTTTCATCAAGAAGGCCTTTCTGAGATATAGCATGATGACTCAATGGGAGTATATGCTCAGCTTCTCATTGAGATCCCTTTATAACTCGTCACACCATTTCATTGCAGATCGGAGGGGAGAGTTGATTCCTCAACCCAGTATGCACTTTCCCTGCAAAAGTAGGCCAACTGGTAGTGCCTCTTTATCTTTGAATGCATGTATCAACTCACCACCGCCACTGAACCCTGCTCAAACCAAAGCAGGCCAGGGAGAGTAGTGGAATGCCAAACAACCCACTTCCCACTGAGGCAGGATAGTAAGAAACTAGAAAATTACTGGGCAAGTGGAATGGGAAAACTTAGACAACCTAATTCAACAAGACCAAGCAATTTGAACAACGTACAGCCAGTGAGTGATTCACAAGATCTTATCTTCTCTATGGACAGCAACTGGTTTGTACCTCTCCTCCTTAACCAGAGCACGCATAGCTTAAATTATGCTGGTCTGGGAGATAGAGGACAGAAACCCAATCATTTCATTTGTGCGTGTCAAACACAATAATAGATGAAGTTAGGAGAACAAATAAAAACTTGATTAGAGCCAGGCAGGCCCACGTTAGAAGTAAATGAATAAAGCTGGCCAAAGAATAATCCCAAATTCCACTGTGTGCCAAGTTTGATGCCCCAGCATATTAAAAACCCACCTGGAAAGCAGTTGACTATTCTGCTGAGACCCTGTCCCAAGATTCTCATCCACAGGAAAGAGATAAAAGCCCTCAAGACAAAGACCGAGGTTGGGCTTGGTCTAGAGCAGCAGTCACCACACTTTCCAACCTCACAGACCACCAATGGTCCACGGACCACCGGGTGGTGATCGCTGGTCTAGAGAATGCCCATGACTCTTCTTGAACATGAACTTTTAACTTTAGACTAGAATCTAAGGGTCCCCACAAGACTTGCAACTAGGGGAGCAGTGGGCGTCAGCAGCAGCTTGTCCTGAGCTTACCCCCTGATTCTATGTATTTGTTGGTCATTGTTATGTCTTCTTGGGAGAATTGTCTGTTCAGGACTTCTGCCCATTTTCTAATAGAATTGTCTGTTTCTTTGGTAAAACTTATTGTAAGTGTTAGCAAAGTGAAAAGTATGCACATAAAAATTCAGAATTTTTAACAGAGTTCAACCTAAGTCCAGACAGAATTTTTTTTACAGGCTCTTAAGAGCCATAAGTGAAAATTCAGCTAAAATTCAAAAGGAAGATATCTGAATTCCCTTCAGTGTTTCCCCACTAATTGGTTATTTCAAGCTCAGGGAATTTATAATATTGGCTTAAGGAAAATGAATAGTGATGCTTAGTCACTTATTATTAGTGAAAATAGGCAAGCCAAAGATAAATCTACTCGCTTGAAAGATTTGGAAATTCTGCAAAATCTTTTTAGTACTAATGTTTTTACAAAGGACTTGTACTCATAGTATTGTCTTAATCAAGTCATGGTTGGTATCAAATGTAATGCCATACATAAATATATTTTTAATTTCTATGTTTATACAAGTAATATTATTTATGAACCCTTATTTTACATGTGAGTAAAATATAATATATAATGCTTCACAGCAGATAACATTTAAGATAATCTAATCAATTTAAATGCTCTTAAAACTGCACCTGTCCAAATGTCAAATAAAATACATAGGTGTTTAGCTAACACTCCTCATATTCCTTCTAGTCTAAAAAATACAATGAATGTGAGAATGGATTCATTAGAAGCAAAACTTGTAATAAATGGAATACAGTGTAGCCTTATTAGTAAAATTCTTGGAGCAATGCTTGCTAAGTATTAGATGTCCACATCTTGAAAGCCTTATATTTTTCTCAAACAAGTCAGTGCTGCTAAGTCTTTGCTTGTAGTTCTGAAAATAATGCAGAATTTTTTAAAACTACAGCAAATTTTTCTATCTGAATTGCATTGTGTCATTCATTTAGGTCAAAGGAATTAATCAAAATTGTATTATTTACAAAAAGGAGCACATTAATTTTTATTTACATTTATAAAATAAGTGAAAATAATTATGTGACTTTCTTTAATTTAATCCTATGTCATAAAAGAGTAATATGCAAATTGACCATCACTCCAATATACAAGATGGCTGCCCCCATGTGGTCAAAGATGACTGCCCCCATGTAGACACAAGATAGCCACCACAAAATGGCCAGGAGGGGAGGGGAGTTGGGAGGGACCAGGCCTGCAAGGGAGGGCAATTGGGGGTAATTAAGCCTGCAGGGGAGGGTAGTTAGGGGTTACAAGGCCAGCAGAGGAGGGAAGTTGGGGGCAACTAGGTCTGCAGGGAAGAACAGTTGGGGGGGACCCAGGCCTGCAGGGGAGAGCAGAATCAGGCCTAAAATGGCAGTCGCACATCCCTCAAGGTGTCCCAGATTGGAGAGGATGTAGACTGGGCTGAAGAACACACCTCCACACCTCTGTGCATGAATTTCATGCACCGGGTCTCTAGTAAGAAGATATTTACATACTTGCAGGAAGATGGCATAATTGAGTAGCAGCTTTAAGTATGACTATAAAAAACAAAAAAGTTATGAATATTTAAAAAAATATGTTTTTATTGGTTTTAGACAAAGAGGACAGGAAAGTATAAGAGAGAGAAATATTGATGTGAGAGAGAAACTGATCCATTACCTCCTGCAGGCTTGAGCCACCTACTGGGGATCAAGCCTGCAACCTGGGCAGGAATTGAATCAGTGACATTTTGGTGCACAGGACAATGCTCAACCAATTTATCCTCACCATCCAGGACAAAAAACCAATATTAAAAAAAAATATACCAAAACATTTTGAGGGAATGTATACTGAAGTTTGGGACATCTCTATCATTTTTTAAAATGTCTTGTTTGTCTATTACCACTTAACAACATATCCAGGGTTCCTTTATTCCATGAGTTAGTTTCTATGACACTGTTATAGAAATCTGTACTCAATCTTCTCTCACTTTACTTTTATTTGCTTTTTATGGTTTCATTGATAAACACATTGGTAGATAGAAAAATAAAGTCAGATATATAATTAGATATACAGAGAATAAATGTATTTCATATGTATGTATAAAATGTAGATTTGTATTTATAGTTGCCTCTTCGGAAAATCCTCTAGTCATCTCAGAATTAAATATATATATATATATATATATATATATATATATATATATATATATGCTACTGTTATTTCATGTGTCAAAAGCTAAAAAGACATGTAATTATTATTTATTCATATTATACCTTTAGTCCAATAAATGAATAAGAATCTAAAAATGTTTTGAGAAAAATAAAATGAAATTTTTAATATAAGATAAATACTATTTTTCACATTTGCATTGAATCATGGGAATAGCTTAAATTGTTAGAGAAATATGTAATTAAAGCACAATTGAGAAATTTTTATTTTAAAAAAATATTTGGTATTAATTTAACTTATATAAAAATAGACTATATAAGGTTACACATTTTACAGAGTTTATTGCTGCCATGACATGCAAAATCATCTTCTTATCAAAAGAACTGAAAAAAAAAGAGTAGGTTAAGTAGCTCAGCCTATTATGGAATTTGCCATAGAGCCCACAGGCTCCTTTCAGTTAAAACCTTGAATTCAGAAAAATATGAAATGTTCCTGGCACAAGATTTAAAAAATTCCATGCAAGAATCTTTTGTTAATTTCCTTCATTAGCATTGTCTCATGTTCTAAAAAGGATTAGTTCAGAAATCATCTATGGACCCTGTTTTCCTGTCAATGAAGTTCCAGTGCAAATGCAGCCTAACTTGCCCCTTATCTCTAATTCTGAAATACTGGTCTGCTCTGAAGTAGCGAATGAAGCCACCCGGGGCTGCTGGTAGAGAGCTCATTATTGAAACAAAGAAGGTTTTCCAGGGCATTGTCATATGAAGTCTTGGAAGTCAACGAGAGGTTTGTCTCAAGTAGTTGATGTGCTGTATACACCACAACCTCATGGCTGTATTGTTTGGAGAAAAGCTGTAAAGATGGAGTTTGTGTAAAGCAAATAAAGCATCTGTTTTCATGAAGGACTCCGTAAAACAAAGCCCCCCCCCCCCTTTAGGTGCCCAGGTAAAAGTAGAGAGAGGAGAGTTCTTCCCACTTTTATGTGGAAGAGGGCACTGCTCAGCACATGACAGATCAGGGAGCAAAAGGACTTTTATCTGAGTCCTCATTTGCTGTAGAGGAGGGTAAGAGCAGCAGCAAAATACAATCTCAAGTGACTTCTGAAAGAAGGTAATTCAGTGAGGAAAACAAGCAAAAGAACAGAAGAGGATTATGTGTGTGACACACCCTGGAGAGACTGAGAAATACGGTGAAGTGAGGTCATTAAGGAATCTGTATAATAGTCTACCTTATGCAGATAGGAAACTGGTACCTTGAAATTTTCCTGTTGCTCTTTAAAAAAATATTGATTTCAGAGAGGAAAGGAGAGGGAGAGAGATATAGAAACCTCAATGATGAGAGAGACTCATTTGATTGGGTGCCTCCTGCACACCCCCTATTGGGGATAGAGCCCACAAACCCCTAATGTACCCTGACCAGGAATGGAACCCTGATCTTCTGGTTGACAGCTTGATGATCAATCATGGAGCCACACCCAACAATCTGCCTGGTTGCTCTTAAGGTGATACAGTTTGTACCTCTACATGGAACATAACAGGGCACAACCAGCAGTTAAAATTATGCTTATCAGAAGATATTTCATCAAAGCACTTTCTTCCTTAGACACATTTAAATCTGAGTAAGATATTGAGTGCACTTACAATAATGAGAATCACTCCTTATTTGCCACCTAACATCCTGAAAGTGGACACATATTGTATCTTTACTCTCTTTTTATATCTATAAAATAAATATGACCACATTTATGCCATTAATATAATTAGAAACATATGTACAAAAGATATAGCTTGTTAGAAAAGCTTTTTTTGTGAGTCTATTTAATTCTTATATAACACATTTATAATATTTCTTTACAAGTTAATTTAAATTTACACCATTAATTCATTTTCTGATTCATTTATTAATAACTAGAGGCCCAGTGCATGAAAATTTTGCACTCAGGGGAGGGGGGAGTCCTTCAGCCCCTCCTGCGCCCTCTCGCAGACCAGCAGCCCTCAGGGGATATCTACCTACTGGCTTAGGCCTGCTCTCCAGGGGATCGGGCCTAAGCTGGCAGTCAGACATCACTCTGGCAGCCCGGAAGCCTTTGGGGGATATCCGACTAACATAGTGGTTCTCAACCTTTCTAATGCCACGACCTTTAATATAGTTCCTCATGTTGTGGTGACCCCCAACCATAAAATTATTTTCATTGCTACTTCATAACTGTAATTTTGCTACTGTTAATGAGTCATAATGTAAATATTTGTGATTTTGATGGTCTTAGGCTCTACAGCAGGTCCAAACCCACAGGTTGAGAACTGCTAGCAGGGGGAGTGAGCCTAAACCTGTAGTCGGACATCCTTAGCGCTGCCATGGAGGTGGGAAAGGCTCCCATCACTGCAGCTGGGGCTGGCCAGCCTTGAGTCCGGCTTCTGGCAGAGCAGCGCTCCCCCTGTGGAAGCACACTGACCACCAGGGGGCAGCTCCTGCATTGAGTGTTTGCCCCCTGGTGGTCAGTGTGCATCGTAGCTACTGGTTGTTCTGATCATTCTGCCATTAGGGTCAATTTCATATTACCCTTTTATTACATAGGAATGTGAACTGTTTAAAAACTGTGCATCATCAAAAACATACTCTCTTATACTGAGAAATCATTGCTACTTATGGCATATGATATTTAATAACAAATTCAAGGTAAATACACAATAATATTTTGTATCAACAAATACTATTGTGAAAATACTATCTGCCTTTCCTAATATACTGCCCTTGAAGAACTGAAAAATGATCCTTTCCATTTTTTTTTTTTTTAGATCCAGACCTACTGAGAAACTCTTACAGTGAATACAGCTGACTCAAATATAAAAGATGGATTGCTGCTGTTGGGAAAATATAAAGTAGAATTTTACAGTAATCAGATGAAGTACAAAGTGGATCATATTCTGGAAACATTTTTAAATTTGTTCTAAGTGTTCCATGTTTTGATTCATTCATTTATCCATTAAAATATTTAGTCAATTAGAATTAAGTATAAGACTGTGAATCATAAGGAAAAATACTACAATGAATAGAGAGTAGCATATTAAAATAAAATATGGTGCTGCATTTTTGCTAAAAATTATAATGCAAAAAGAAACCATAAAATAAAAAGACCTTCCCAAACATGTCAAGGGTAAAATGTAAAAGGAGAATAATTCTATTACAAATTTTACTATGTTAGAATCTATTGAAAATATTTTCTGTTATATTTCCTCTTAGAAAATCAACTGCTCCTATTAAAAGGTAGCCAAGGAAGAAAACTATTTTAAACAGAAAAATGACACTTGCAGCATTTCTGAAAGGACTCTGACAGCTATCGGCAACATAAAAAAGTAAATACGCTGAGCTCACGGAATCGGTAGCCCCAACTCTAGAGAGGAGAATTGTCATAAAGGCCTATTTGGGGGAAATGCCATTGTTTTAATGGCTGGCTCTGAGACAGCTCTGAGAGAGCAGTCACGTCTCCTAGCAAAGCTGTGGAGCTGAGGAGCAATTCCACCCCAGCCATTCTATCGAGTAGACCTGTTAGTGATCCTTCAGCCTCAAAGGCCCAGAGCTTGACTCTGTCAAACGCGGGTCAGAGAACTAGGAGCATGAAGGGAGGCAATGCGTCCTTAGCTTCCCCACCGATGACATCAAATAGGCAGACGGGGATAGGATTTAAGCAGACAAACTTGGTTACTGATACTAATAACACAAACTAACAACTTTCATTAATATGATCTAAATTATATTTCACAAACCATGAGATAAAAGTGGAGCATGTACTACCGTATTTGCCGGCGTATAAGACGATTTTTTGGCCCTGAAAAATACCGTATTTGCCGGCGTATAAGAGACTGGGCATATAAGACGACCCCCTAACATTTCCACTCGAAATACAGAGTTTGTTATATACTTGCCGTATAAGACTACCCCCCACTTGGAGGCATATTTTTCAGGGCCAAAAAATTGTCTTATATGCCGGCAAATACGGTACTTAAAAATATATATAAAATGCAGAATAGCAGTGACCTTATTTATTGAATTTCTGGCAGTATTCTAGGGTCATGAAAGCCCATTACTTTATTAAATCACCTTTAGAGTAAACATTTTATCGATGAGGAAACTGGTGCTCTGAAATACTCCATATCTTGAATCATTCAGAGGTCAATTTAGCTCCCATAGTCATCCACTTCACCAAACACAAACCTTCACCAGATGAGAGATGCTGAAAGTGAATATTTAAATGGGAAAAAAATGAGAATACATTGCAATATGCCTCCTAGGTAAGGGAGACTTGAGAGGTTATGATGGACTCTGGATTCAATTTGATATTTCCCCTTTATTGTTTGGACACATTCCACCCAACTATTTAATTGAAATATAGAAACACTAAGCCAGGGATTATAATTGAACACTGAATAATACTTGTAGACACAAACATTCATCTGAACATTTCGAATTGTACGATTTTCAAATAAAGTGTAAATTTCTGAGGACAGGAATGGTATCATTTTCATTTGTGGCCTTCCTGGTATCTTTCCTCTTATTATGGGTAAAGAAGACTCTCTAGCTCCTTATTTTTCATTATATTTAGAGTAATTAAATAAATAATTTTGGCATCTGTAAAATATCTCACTCCCTTTGTTAGGTTGGAACTCTGGCCATATGAATTCCATCAAAGGAAGTTCAATAAACTCTCAAAGCCTCTGTTTTGACACCTGTAAAATGGAGATAGGAACATAATCTACATGTAAAGAGTTCATCTGATTGTTAGCTTATACATAAGATTTATTTTTCACACACTAATAACTTAAAAATGATTGTCATCATGCTGTTATTAGTCAAGAGTATCCTAGAATTAAATAGAAAGGAGTACACTAGAATTTTTAGACTTAATGTGCCTAGATATCTTCTATTGTGGATGTATCAAATTATCACACCTTGTGGCTCAATGCAGTACAAAGATATTACCTTAGACTTTGCAAGTGAGAAGTACAGACAGGTTTCACTGGGGTAACCTCCAGTTGTTCACAGAGCAGCGTTTTCTCTGCAGACTCTAGGAGGAGAGTCCTTTTTCTTTCTTCTTCAGCTTCTGAAGACCTTGGCTCATTACCCCTTCCTCCATCCTCAAAGTCAAAAGCATAGTACTTTCAGCTCTCTCAGACCCCAATCCTCCTGCTTTCGTCATTCACTTACAAGGACCCCCTGGGATTATATTGGATTTTTTTTTTTTGTAAACTAAGATATTCTTTCTGTTTTAAGATGACTAATTACTCATATTTACTAGGTAAGGTAATTTGTTTGACCTATTTAAATGTTTGGGAGATTTCAAAGTGGATATCTTTGGGGGCAATGGGTTGATTATAATGACTACCATAGTTTCCATGGTAGATTTAATATTGGCTATATTCCTTCTAACTGTGTGATACATATTCAGTGATGATGAGATATATTAAGTTTATTACTTCAATAAAGTTATCATGACACCTATTCTGGTATATTTAAAACAGTGACTAGATATTCTTTAGGATATTTTATTTAAATGTAGAATACTTGGTAAAAGCATATAAACCATTTTGACACTTTAATTTTTAATAAATTTAAAAAATCTTTTCTGTTGAGAGTATTATAGATGTCACCATTTTCCCCACCATTGCCTTCCTCCACCTGGATCCAGTCTCGGCCCAGGACTTCATCACCCTATTGTCTGTGTCCATGGGTAACTCATATCTGCATATAAGTCCATAGTTAATCTCTTTCCACCACCCCTCCTCCTTCCCTCTGAGATTCTTCAATCTGTTCCATGTTTCCATGCCTCTGGTTCTATTTTATTCATCAGTTTATTTTGTTCATTAGATTACTTGTTCATTTATTTTGATTTTAGATTAAATTATTGATAGATGTGTATTTATTGCCATTTTATTTTTCATATTTTTATTATTTTTCTTCTTTGTCTTAAAGAAGACTCTTTAACATTTCAAGTTAGGTGGTGAACTCCTTTATTTTTTCTTGGCTGTGAAGCCCTTTATCTGACCTTCAATTCTAAATGAAAGCTTTGCTGGATAAAGTAATATTGGTTGTAGATCCTTGCTATTCATTACTTTCAATATTTCCGGCCTGCAAAGTTTCTTTTGAGAAATCAGCTGACAGTTATATGGGAGCTCTCTTGTAGGTAACTAAATGCTTTTTTTCTTTCTGCTTTTAAGATTTTGTTTGAGTTTAACATTTGGTCTCACTAGGTTCCTTGAAATTCTCACTAAGTTCCCTTACATTCTCACTAAGTTCCTTGAACATCCTTATAACCATTATTTTGAACTCTATATCTAGTAGTTTGCTTGTTTCCATTTCTTTTGGTTATTTTTCGGGAGGTTTCGTTTTTTCTTTCATTTGTGACTTGTTTCATTGCCTCCGCATTTTGGATGCTTTCTTATGTTTGCTTCTGCACATTAGATAGAGCTGCTATGTCTCCTGGAGTTGGTAGAGTGGACTTATGTAGTAGGTGTGCTGTGGGCCCCAGTTACTTAGCCCCTCCAATCACCTGAGCTTGGCACTCTAGGTGTGCCTCTGTGTGGGCTGTGTGCACTATCCTGCTATAGTTGAACCTTGATTATTATTAGTGTCACTGGGAAGAATTGACCCCTCAGGCCAATTGGCTGTGATGACCAGCTGTGACTAAAGTGGAAGAGATGTTATGCAGGAGACATCCCTATAGAGCAGGACTTGCTTCAGAGCGGCTTTGGTGCTCACCGAGTCTGCCCCTTGAGTATGTTGCTCATGGATAGTGGTATGATTCTAGTGTCATGTGGACTGAAGCTGTCCACAGAGTTCACTGGCTCTGGGGCCTCCTGAGAGGTACAAAGTCAGCCACTGTCTGCGTGCTGGCTGGGTCCATTAGGCAAGAGCTACAGAGTGATCTGAAGATGGCTGCTGCATGTGTTGGGTTTGGAGGTTCCTAGCAGAGGCCAAACTATAAATCTTAGCAAGCTGCTGCTAGTGAAAGGTCTGGGGCCACTCATCAAAAGGTATGAGGCATGCTGAGTTCTGCTGCTACTTGTTGAGAAATTTTAGGAAAGTCTGAGACAGTACAGGCCATTCTTATGGAAAAGCCATTGCAAACAGCTTGAGTGGAGCTGCAAATTGGGTGGGGTGGGATCTCCGGGAATAACCAGGGCAGACAAAACAGTGTGAACCAGACTGGTGGAAACTCATATATGGCTGCCAGTTAGCTTTCTAATAAGGGAGGTTTCAGTATAGGAACACTGACCTCTGCATGTACCCCTGTCTGGGAGAAAGCAACCCTCAAATTCTTGTTCTGATGGCAAACAATACAGTACCTCCCTCTATGTCTCTGGATCCCACAACCCACTGCCCCAGTGCTGGAGCTCTGAGTAAGTCCCTGTGTTGGCCCTTTAAGAGGAACTACTTGGGACTCCAACAGTGTCTGTGTCACTCAGCTACACTCACTGCTGTTTTGTTTTGTTTTGTTTTATTTTTTAAAATATATTTTATTGATTTTTTTATAGAGAGGAAGGGAGAGAGAGCTAGAAACATTGATGAGAGAGGAACATCGACCAGCTGTCTCCTACACACCCCTTACTGGGGATGTGCCCACAACCAATGTACATGCCCCTGACCAGAATCGAACCTGGGACCTTTGAGTCTTCAAACCAATGCTCTATCCACTGAGCCAAACCAGTTTCGGCTCACTGCTGTTTTTTAACAGTCCCAAGTTACAGAGAGTTTTCTTTCATCTCTGGAACCCTGGGTTGATGGTTCTGGTGGGGGTTTTGGACCCCTTGCTCTGTGTGGGATGCCTCTGAAGCCAAGATATCCCTCCCAATTAAAAGTACACCACGCGTTCTGCACTTCCACCCCTCCCACCAGTCTTAAGGTGTCTTCTTTAATTCTCTACTTTTAGCACTTCCAGTCAGCCAGATTTCCAGCAATTCTGAATGATGGTTGCTCTGCCTTGTAGTTGTAATTTTGGTATGGTTGTGAAGGGATACTGCTTTTACCTACACTGCCATCTTGGTTCATCTTCATTTGCTATTTTAGAATTAGTAGTTTCCCTAAAGCAACACAAATGTTTAGGGTTGATTGAATTAATGCATAAGAATAAACTGTTAATGACACCTCTATACTTAATTTTTCCTGTATCCTGGGGATATATCTGTGAGTGCTACCCTGTTATTCAGTAAGAGGAGGTATTTTGCCATCAAAATAAATTACTATTTGTCCATTTTGGGGGGCCAATGAGGCAGAGAATTAACCTCCAACAAATTTCAGAAATCATTTACGAGTCGATGGCTAAACCATTTACTGCTGCAGGCACCAGACCTGTGGAGCATTTGCAAAAATGCAAGTTGTAGAGTGCAAGTGTCATGACAGCATTTAAAAAATATTTGCTTATTTATTTTAAACTTTCAAAGTATTCTGAACTTTAGGACTTACATTCTAATTTTACTAATAAACAAGTTCCTAAAGCCAAACAAGAGATTATGTTCTCAGAAGCAAACTGAAATTCTCCAGTCACTTAGTTAAATCATTCCAAAATCTACTTTACAGTTAAATGTTAACGGCAAGACTTGAATCCATATTAGCATTGCATTAAATTTCTATTATAATAAGCAGTGAACACTCATAAATTTTTACCTCTATATATGATGAATTATAGTAAAATAATCAATTACCTAAGACAAAGAAAAACACATTTCATGTTGTAGCATTTTTCATGATCCAGTTACATTTTAAGTTCTAAGATATTGAAGCAATAATAAAAATATACTAATTGAAGTTCTATTTTGATAAATCTTAAGGATTTTATCACTTGTGTTGAAATTTTAAATATTAAAAGCAAAATCTAGTTTTTTCTACTCTGACATATGTGAGCTTAGAAGTCATCACTTTCATTCTCAAAACAAGACAAATAAACTGAACAGACTGAAAATCAACAGCTCTTCTGAGATCCCTCACAGAATTGAGGCCACATGGCAAACTTCTGCCTGCAAAATAGGAAAGTGAGAGACAGGTGGCTATCAATCCATAACAGGAATAGAAGCCCAAGAGCAGAAGCCCAAGAGGGAACCAATGTTGGTAGGAAGGCTTTAATTTCTAACTTTAATTTCTAGTGGCTAGAGACTCAGTGTAGATTATCGTGATGATAATTAACCAGAGGACCATAGGATACTTCCCCTGCTCTTCACACCTTATCAGCATATCAGTGAGGGTGCTGTATGACAGTGGGATTACAGCTAAAAATTTACAGTGCTCAGACCCTAGTGAATGAGTCTTTAGAAAAATTCATTGACGGCAAGGGTGACAAAAACAAGAACAATGCAGAAATGTTAGCATTAAACGCCACTACAAGAAACAGTAAACAGTTTAACTTCTAGACAGATACTTTAAAACCTCATGTATGAAAGACGAAAATTAAAAGAAAGAAAAGGAAATGCTAAAAATCAAAACAATGCAACAGAAATAAAAAAAAATACATTTGATGGGTATATTAGTAAACTGGATATATTAAGGAAATAATCAGTGAGCTAGAATATATGTAATTGAAACTTCTAAAACTTAATGCAAACATATGAAAGAATGAAAAAGAGGAACCAAAATACCCAAGAACAGGGGAACAATTTCAAAGTTTTTTAGTTTTTATTTTATTTTATTTATTATAGTATCACATAATTGTCCTCATCTCCCCATTCTCATCCCAAACCCCTCCCTACATATGCCCCACCCCCCTGTTGTCCATGGCCACTGGCTTAGGCCCATATGCATGCACACAAGTCCTTTGGTTGATCTCTTCCCCTTACCTCTACCTTCCCCTACTTTCTCTCTGAGGTTATAATATATTTGTAATGAGAATACCAAAAAGAGAAGGTGAGAAAGAAAAATAAGAAACATTTGAAGTAATGAATGGCTGAGAATTGTACAAGATTAATGGCAGACTACCAAACCACACACACACACACACACACACACACACACACACACACACACAAAATGCTAAGAATAATTAGCTTATTTTCTAGCTGTTTTATTTCTCATGTAATTTTATTGCAAGTCCCCTAAGGTAAATATTATCATCACTATTCCAGCAAGAAAAATTACTGAACTTAGGTAATGGGCAACTACAAGTAAACTACAACATGGGTGACGTTTTTACCTTCAGCCTCATGCTTATATTTTAAACTGTTGTCAGTGCCTTTATGTGTGTGTTTTTCCAAAATGACCCAAGTCATTTGGGACTCAATGCTTAAAATTTCAGAAAACTAAAGCTATTGACTAATGAGGTTTCCTTTTCCTGAAATAATTTCTTGGTCCATTTTCAGTACTTAAAATTTGTGAATCTAGTATCTGTGATTTTGTGTGCAATATCCAAAAATATTATGCATGAAATTCTCTAAACTGCTATTTAATTCCTTTAAGAAATCATTTCAGAGACACAAATTTCAAACAGATCTGCAATGAAATATTAAAGAAAGATAAATTGTTTATCACTGGTGAATAAAAATGTACATTATATTATTTTGGGCTCCTAACCTCTGGGAATGTAGATTGTGAAGCAAAGGGAAATATTTGAAAATAAGTTTATTCTGGCTATAGATAGGCAATTTAATCACCAAAGCTTCAGTCTATTTGAATATCTTTGTAAAATTCAGAACATTTCATTTCTTCCATGTGAGAGTATCTTTTCCACTCCTCTATAGGGTAATACATATTTATTTCTATAAAATGTTCCTAGAATAAAAATAGACTATGAATAAAATTACTAAAGAAGTTATCTGATATTTATGAGTAAAAGGGCACTTAATGGTATAAACATTATCAATATTTCTCTGAAAATTTTATTATGCATTCTGGTGTATTGCTCAATTGATTCATATCAGCCAGAAAAGTAAAGATAAATTAATGAAGGTACAGGTGAAAGTGAATTCATACTAAGTCAAGGGGGAAAAAAAGAATTAATGAAGCATTTGTTAGAATGTTTTCAGACTACTCTGGCAGTAATTGGGTGATTCAATGAGACTTTACAAAGCTACATTTTCAAAAGACTAAAGATACTTTAATAGTGTTTATCCTATATAATAAATAAATAATTTGCAAATTGACCCTCATGCCCTCGCACAAGATGGCCGCCCCATGTGATCAAAGATGGCTGCTACAAGATGGCCATCAGGGAAGGGCAGTTAGAAGTGACCAGGCCAGCAGCGGAGGACAGTAGAGGGGGACCAGGCCTGCAGAAAAAGACAGTTAGGGGTGAGCAGACTGACAGGGGAGGGCAGTTGGAGGCAACCAGGCCAGCAGGGGAGAGGAATTGGGGGTGACCAGGCCTGCAAGGGAGGGCAGTTAAGGGTTACCAGACCAGCAGGGAAGGCTGCTGTGGGCAATCAGGTAGGCAGGGGAACAGTTAGGTATTGATCAGGCTGGCAGGAGAATGGTTAAGGGGTGATCAGGCTGGCAGACAGGTGAGCGCTTAGGAGCCAGCAGTCCTAGATTGTGGGATTGGGCCTAAACTGACAGTTGGACACTCCCCAAGGGGCACCAGATTGGAGAGGGTGCAGGGCACCCCTCCACCAGTGCACAAATTCCATGCACCAGGCCTCTAGTTTCTACATAAAAGTTACAGATACAATGGTTCCTAATACCACATGGTGAGGTTTTATTTAAGTAATTTAGATATTTATGTAATTATTATCTGAAACTTTTATTGCTGAAAAGTGTACCTTAAGACAGGTACCAGAGGTAAATATATTTGGAGGGATGGTTAATAAAATTTGATATGCTAAATATAAACACAGAGAAAGTAAAATGATTCTGTATTTACTGAAATATCTATGCCAACACTTGAAATACTAACTTTAAAATCAATAACATACTGTGAACAAAAAGAGCCACATGCTGACCTGATAAGCTCAGGGAAGGCCTGTGTGGCAGTATTGAAAACTCAGAGACCTGAAGTAACCACAAAGGATGGTTTAAAAATCAAATATCTTACTACCAATAGGTTATAGTGGGCAGTCATTTTCTAGGCCAATATTTTCCCAGACAAAGATCAACTTTGATCTTTACTTTGCCTTTTTACCTCTAAGATAACATATCTATGAGATGTCTGAGTAACTTGTAACTTCCCTTTTCTCTGGAGCCCCTGGGGTACAACCAAATGTGGTGGGCGCCAGGACAGATGCCTCAAATTCCTTCGTTATCATGTTAATTGTTCCTGCACTCACCTAAGTAAGCCTTCATCATTTTACTTTTTATCCAATCCCAGGGCTTTCCCACAGGCTTGCTTTCTCCCGCCTCCTTACTCCATCACCAATGAATTTCATGTAACCCACCTATGTCCCTCCTTTGATTGCAATGTATAAATTCAGAAACATAACCGGCCATTCTCCGGAGCATTATCTCAATCCATTGAGGTTCTGCTTCCCGGCAATGGTCAACAGTTTGGCTCAAATAAACTCACAACATTTCTTTACAGGTTTCAATGTTGTTGTTTTTTTCGTTAACAATACTATGTGTGAATAACTCTCTAGTAATGTGGAGAGAGAGATGCAACCTGTGTTGGGACAAGGAAGTCCAAAGTTGAACTGGTAAGATGCTAAGGATCAGGATTTTTCTAAAATGAAATAGAATGACACAAAATAAACATTACATGGCTCAGAAACATTATGCCAAAATGACATTATATTATTTGTTTTCTCTGGGCCAACAGATGATAATTTTAATAAAATAATACCCACTAATACAAAAACATTTATACAAAATTTAATGTAATAATGCTCTCCAGGTATATCCATGCTATTACAAAGAGGAAAAATTGTCTTCCTTTTTATGGCTGAGTAGTATTCCATTGTGTAAATGTACCACAGTTTTTTTATCCACTCATCAATTGATGGGCACTTGGGCTGCTTTCAAATCTTGGGTGTTGTAAATAATACTGTTATGAAGATAGGAGAGCACATATGTTCTTTCAAATTAGTGTTTCAAGATTCTTCAGAAAAATTCCCAGAAGTGGGATCATTCAGTCATAAGGCAGTTCCATTTTTAATTTTTTGAGTTAACTCCATACTACTTTCCACAGTGGCTGCTCCAATCTGAATTCCCACCAATAGTGCTCAAGGGTTTCATTTTCTCCACATCCTCACCAGCACTTGTTTGTTGATGTATTGATGATTGCCATTCTGATAGGTTTAGGTGTTATCTCATTGTGGTTTTTATTTGCATTTCCTGATGATTAGTGACTTTGAGTATCTTTCGCATGTCCATTGGCCATCTGTATGTCTTCTTTGAAGATGTTACTATTCAGGTATTTTGATCATTTTAAAAAAATTAGATTGTTTTTTTTTTTTGTGTTGAGCTTTATAAGCCCTTTTTATTTTTGGATATTAACACTTTATCAGATGTATCATTGGTGAATATGTTCTTCCATTCAGTGAGTTGTCTTTTCATTTTTGTTGATAGTTTTCCATGCTGTGAAAAAAACAAACAGAAAACCTCTTTTGTTTTATTTAGTTCCATTTTGCTGTTTTTTCTTTTATTTCTCTTACCCAATGAGATATATTAGAAAAAGATATTGCTCCAAGAAATGTCCAAGATTTTACTCCCTACGTTTTCTTCTATGACTTTTATGGTTTCAAGTCTAACATTTTAAGTCTTTAATCCATTTTATGTTTATTCTTTTGTGAGGCATAAGCAAGTGGTCTAGTTTTACTTTTCTATAGATCTGACCAATTTTCCAAACACCATTTATTGAATAAATATAAAATAAACTGTGAAAGACAGTACCATAGTATTCCATTCATATGTGAAATTTAATGAACAAACTAAACTGCCAAACAAAATAGAGACAGATTCACAGATAGAGCGTAGGCAGATAGCTCTGGTGTGTGTGTGGGGTGGGGGACCAGGTGTGGGGAGATTTGGACTTAGACAACAGTATAGTTAGTGATTGTCACAAGGAGTGAAGGTGGAAGAGGGCATAGATGGGAGAAATGCTGAGGATAAAATAAAGTAAATTAAAATAAATTAATGTAATAAGTTTAGAAACAATAGTAAAACAAACTGTCAAGAATGGGAAAAAAGTATTTAAAATATGTATTCCTATATAACCTAAAATTGTGCTCTCATCAAATGATATACCTAATAAAGATTATACACACTTAACTTCACATTAAATATTACTTTAATTGTTTTAAAATTATAAGTAAATGAAGTGGCTATGTAGTATATCCAAATCCCTTTTATTTGATAGTAATATCATCATTGAATTTGATTCTGTAAAGTGAAACAGATGGCAAGTGTAAATTGCTTATCCCAATACATAACATATGCAAAAGGTTAATTGAATTGCCCAATTATCAATTCAGAAAACAAATATGCAATATTATCCTTAAAAAATTAGACATAAGTCAAGGTACTTTTTATTTATAGTTCAACTCAACTACTGTGGTTACATTAATTACTATAATGATTTTAGCTTTATTAGAAACAAAGATTTAAATGATTATTTTAAAAATCAAATGTTCTTTGATCTCTTAAAGGAGCATCTTATGCTCATGACATTGCAAATGACATTCAGATATGCTTTTACTTAATATGAGTGCAGAGCAACCTTTAACCAATATTGGTGGCGTTTTGTTGATCTGTTCCATGTGCAAAATCCGATAAACCAATTTCAAGCCCTGAAAGTTCTCTCAGGCAAAATTAAGCCTAGAAATCATATTGAAGCCATTAAAAATTCTGTGAAGAAGATAGTGATGCTAGCTGGCTCTAGTCTCTGAAAAATATGAAGAAAAAATTGGTGATAAAAGCCAATCCTGGATCATAAATTTCAAATCTGCAGTCAGTAGGCATCTCACTTGTTACATTATATATATATAATAGTTTTTCTCTCCTTATTATTCTTTTATAAATTTCATGGTTGTAACTGTAATTAGCTCCATAAATGGAAATAACCTATATAATTCATCTATGTGTAAGATTTAAAATATATATATTATTTTAATATATGTAATATATATGGATGTGAACATGGGTGGGTCTTTAAGATTGCAGACTATCTATCCTCAAGTACCTTCATGGAAGATTCAGTGATATAGATGGACACTAGTAGTGGTTTAAATACATTATAAACAAATAAATTACTATTTAAGTTTTTAATGTTCAACACTTTCTATAATACTTAGCACCACTGGAGGAAATAATAAATGTCCATGTTAATAAAACTGAATGGAGAATATCTTTCCAAGGTCCATATTCATATTTTGGAATTATTACTGGACATTATACAAATGTCCCCGTTGAACCCTAAAGTTAGAATATCAAACCTCAAACTTAAACTATTACACAAATGCCTCAGCTGAGCATCAAACCTAAATTAAAACATACTACTTTATGTTTTCAAGTATGTGCTAGTCATCAGTGTCCTACAATTAAATCTCCACTGATTGTTGACTATGGCCTTGACTATGAGTTACCCAACTACTCTCTAAATTTGCTTAAAAACTGTAAATGTTAAGACCACTCCACTGCCTAAAGATGTTGATAAATCTTCTGCAATTTGTCCTAAATTAACTGGAACCACATTTTCTCTTTCCCATGCACTTTTACTTTAAGCCACTAGCATTTTCCCAACATGCTCTGCAGTCTTCCATGCCTAAGCCTGTCCTCAAAGTGTTTCTTCTGTGTGAGAAGCTCTCTCTCTTTCTATCTCTCTCTCTCTCTTTCTCTCTCTCCTCCACACTTTTCATTTACAATCATACAACTCTTAGTAATAAATTAAATAAATTACCTTCGCTTCTCGACAAAACAGGGGAAAGTGAGACCCAGACAATAGATATATTGTGGCTCGTTATATTTTAAAAGTGTTTTGTGGATTATGACTTATTGTCAATTATTAAAAATACCCACTCATTATAAATAAATGAAAAACTGGACAAGATTAGAGCTTGTAGAAATAAGCAATTATAGTCAATATAATGGAAAAAATATAGATCTCTCTCAGAATTATTAGCAATCAGTATTGAGTTAACAGACTGAATAGTTAAATAATACCAGAGCACAGAATTGCAAGCAAGAATTGTGATAAGAGAGGTTAGTGGAGGTAGGCAAAGGGTGGGGGCATCTGTAATATTATCAGCCATAAAATTAAAACTAATTCAGAAAAGAGCCCAGTCAAATAAAAGAAAAAGACCAATGATAATCATCATGGATTGCTCACCCACGGAGCACTAAATATCAGCTAACGACAAAATGTGGGACAAATGCAGAGTATATTGTGGCCTACAGGAAACTGCCCAGGGTTCTTGCATACACTTATGAAGGACAGAGGCTACCTTCACCTTGAACAGATTTTATAGTTAAACCAGGTAAGCACAGCTCATGTGCTAGAGCCCTTAGAAAATTAACAACTCAACTGTATTTAAAGAGGGAGATAAAGGCAGAGGAAAAAGAAGTAGAGACAGAGGAGGAATAGCAAAAGTAGTGGAATAATATTGACATGGTAAGATTCCTTGTTGTATAAAGCAATTCCAGAAGAAAATAATAGATTTAATCAATACCTGAATTATATAGATTTCTGTCCCCTAGTAACTCTCAAATGGAGGTTTACTAGATCACATTCAGTCAGGAACAAATAAAAAACTAATTAAACTATGATCAATGAACATTTTTCTAGGAGTCAGAAATTCTCTCTCTCTCTCTCTCTCTCTCTCTCTCTCTCTCTCTCTCTCTCTCTTTGTAAAATATATGCATTTAATAATCATACATTGTTATGCTTTTTAACGATCAAATTGCAATGGTGGAAATTTTGCTTTCACTAATATTGTCCAGTATGGTTGCTGCTGGTAAGTATGGCAATACTAAAGATACAATGCATGTGGAACAGTTTTAAAAATAAAGGGATCTTATATTAGACAAAGGTCAGGAGACATGATTGTATTTTACCGACAATACACATTCAAAAGGCCAAATTGTATGTCATTTTTTCTTTTTATCTTCCTAGGTATTTTAGTGCTTGAATGGTCAGAATGTGTATTTTGCATCTACTCACAAGCATTCTGCATTATAAAGCTTTAGAAGAACCACATTGAACATTAACCTGGCAAAAGCACGTGGAATTCCTGTAAGCAATGTTCTGTGCATTGGAAAGGAAGAGGCATTTTGAACACAGTGGATGCTGAGAAAAACCGTTGGAGAGGGTATTGCCTCCTAGAGACACTGTGTCTTATTTTTGAGGTCTATTTGGGCAGCAAGGCATCAGAAAGGAGGGCCACTTTTAGCTATGTGTGCTCACTGAAATTCTAAGACATGGAGTTGATAGCACTGAACAATTAGCAGAACCATATTAGGAATATATTGCTTGAAACCAAATGAGTGCTTGAATATGAAGTATATTCATAATCTTAAATTTGTTGAAGTCAAAATAATAAACAATGGCTTCTTACAAAGCAAATATCTTGGCATTATTAATGTTAACTTATCCTAAATTCATGTCAAGAGGGCAAACAGGTTATCCCTGAGTATGTTATCACTTGCATATCTTACATACATTATTAATAATTGTGCTTTACTATTTCAGTTAATCATGGTAGCATTATGAACATAATCTATTTTTTTTAATCCTCACCTGAGGATATTCTTTCCATTGATTTTTAGGGAGAGAGGTAGAGGGATAGACAAAGAG
The DNA here is from genome assembly GCA_963924515.1 of Vespertilio murinus. Classification (NCBI taxonomy): domain Eukaryota; kingdom Metazoa; phylum Chordata; class Mammalia; order Chiroptera; family Vespertilionidae; genus Vespertilio; species Vespertilio murinus. The sequence goes on from OZ004712.1 coordinate 64,174,346, forward strand.
AGATAGGGAGAAACATGGATGTGAAAGAGACATATTGATTGGTTGCCTCCTGCATGTGCCATAACCTAGCAGGGAATCGAACCTGCAACTCAGGTACATGCCCTTGACCAGAAATCAAACCCTAAACCTTTTGGTGCTCCACAATTATTCTAACCACTGAGATCACCAGCCAGGGCCACAATCTAATGTATTTAATTTTCTTGAGGATTTAAAACAATTGCCTGCTTTCTGGTGAGAACACTTGGTGTTAAAAATATCACTGTAGCACACATTTTCACATATTTAAAAAAAAAAAAAACTTGCAGAGTCCATGCAAATGTGAACTAAATCACCAAAAACACTTCAAGACTACCATCAGTCTAATTATGAAAATGAATTATGATGATAATAATAAGCTACTCATTCATATGTGTGTCAGTCCTTTCTCCAGGACGCAGGCTTCTGTCCAGCAATCTGAAACAGATTTCATGGTCCATATGGATAATCTAAATACTCAATAGGTGTTTTTTGGCTTTCTTATTCCACCAGGATTCTTTCTAAGCAGTGTACTTTTCTCTTCTCAGCGAGGATACAATGACATATCAACCAGTGTTAATCCCCAACCCAAATAAGATTCATTCTCCTTAACATGTTCTGAATATTTTGAAAGGAGTAGCTAGCCCCTTCTTCAACCCCCACCATGAGACTTCCACTACTATTTCCATCAAGCAATCTTCGCAGTTGTTCTTGACAATAACCCAGCAGTTGTTTGGCACTCTTGGTGGTGACAGTGGCCTCCAAACTAGCTTGGATTTGCTGCTTACACAAAGGCATGTTTTATTCAGAACAGCAGTAACTCCTAGAGGTAAATACATAACTTCCACTATCCCTTTCTAAAAAGTCCCTTTGATTATCAGAACTAAGAATTGCAAGGCAACTTTCTTAGCAAATTCACAGTAAATAAAACACTTATCCTACAGACCCCAGTTCCATGGTAGCTCTTTTAGAAAAAAAAAATATATATATATATATTTATGATCTGCTCAAAATGACCGAGTGTGGCATTAGAAGAGTACTCCCTTCATTCTCTCTGTGCATTCCTGTAACCATCATAAAGTCTTCAAGTATAGACTCTTTCTTTCACACTTCAGGCGCAGCTTCTTTCTTTCTCCATGTTCTGGATAAGCACTCCATGTCTCAGCTTAGTAGGTCAGAATATAGTCTTCATGTCTCTGTCTTTATTTTCTTCCTGCCAGTTCATATTACGCCTCATAACTTCTGAGATTAGCATTCCTACTTTATAGTGCTATTACACGTGAGTTGCTCTTTGTCACTTAAAAATGTTTTAAATCAAGTTTCTATTTTAAAATAAACACACAATGGTAGGCACTGTTATTCACCAGACCAACATCCATTCCTTCCTTATATTCTAACTAGAGGCCTGGTGCACAAAATTTGTGTACAGGTGTGGTCCATAGGCCTGGCAGGTGATCAAAGTGTGAGTGTCTGGTGTGGAAGGGCAGGTCCCAGCTGACCTCTGGGCTCTGGGCAGCACCTGGGCCCACAGGCACCCATGCACCCCCCTCTCCTGCCACCACTGCTGGTCACTGTCTGCGGGGCAATCAGAGGGGCAATTTGGCCCTGCTCACCTGTTCCACCATCCCACCATGGCCAACACCTGCTGTGTTTTGGACATGCCCCCTGGTGGTCAGTGAACTTCATAATGAATGATTGTTCAGTTGTTCTGGTTCTTCCACTGCATGGTCTATTTGCATATTAGCATTTTATTATATAGGATATGCACAGCCCATGGATACAGACAACAGTGTAGTGAAGGCCTGAGGGGGGGTTGTGCAGGGTAGAGAGGGCCAATGGGGAAGGGGGAAAGGGACATCGGTGACACTTTAAACAATGACAAATTACAAAATAAAAAATAAATATAATAAAATAAGAAGAAAAATGGTTAATGCATTATTCATTTGTATCTTTTATTTTTTGGAACACTATATTTGGTTAATTGATTTTCACAGCTCATTGAGTTAGGACTACTTGCCAAATGTCACCTCATTTTCTTCAGTGATTGTTTCTACTGACCACTGTTCCTACCTGATATTAAGCAAGTGTCAAGAATAAATGTTTCTCATATTATAAGTAAGCTTTGGTTGATATCTAGAATGCTAAAATGGTTGTTTTTATAAATTTTGTCCATCTGTATGGGTTTTTTTTAATTGAAAGGATTTGCTAACCTTCTCACATAGTGACAATGGATAATTTCTCCCCAGCACGTTTGGATCTCAAGTTATAAGATGTTGAATAATTCAGAGTGACTTAGGTAAAGATTTGTACTATGCTGAAGGTTATGGGACAGACACAGCTTTCCCAAGGGCGAAGCCTGTAAGACAGTTCAATGAGAGAGAGGCACTATTTTGGTTCAGAACGACTGGAAAGGAAATATCATGCCTTCCTTTGGATGAACCAGACTGTGAAAATATTCCAAAGTACAATGACCTAAGTGTCTACATTTCTCTTAGTCATGGTACCATTGATATGTCAGTACCAATATCTAGAAACAGTGAAATAACATTTTACTTGGAAATGTATTCTGATGTTAGTTGCTGACTCTTGCTTGCTTAATGAATGACCAATAAAGTACTAAATGTTACCTGGAAGAAATCACCACTTCATTTTTTCCACATACCCACTTAGGCTTAAGTGACACTGGATTGTTCTCAGTGGGGTAGTCGCAAAACAAATTAGGGAAGAGAAATAGAGTTTGAACATGAGTAGATAGCAATCTACAAATATAGCTTGTACTTATCCATATATTTTTAAAATATTGATACATATACAGATGGTAAATAATTGTATTGACAAGAACTTCATCTCTAATTTAGTCTAGAAAGTGAAGATTAATATTTTATGGGGATATATACTATATATGCTTAATTCATGCATTTACTATTAATTCTTTAGTAGAGCCTAGCTTATTAGGCATTGCTTTGTGCATTGTGCAAGTGTTAAAGGTCTGAAAATTATCTGAAATAGAATAGGAAGTGGTCACAGCATTCAGAAACTTTACAAAAAATAAATAAGCATGCAAATCTGTTGTTGCAATCATTTTGTGAATTAAGCTATAGTATAGATATGAATTTTGCTATATAGTAAAAAAGAGAGTGACCAATTACACCTGGGTTGAGACAGATGGTCAGCAAAGACTCACAAAATTATATACTGTTACAGGGTTTGTGGTGCTCATATAGGACAAGGGATAAAACTTTGTTCACACAGCCATATCATAGACAACATGATCCTTGTTGACATTATCCACAATATACATGCACATTGTATATTTAATACAGTTAATATTTTTATATACATTTAGTTATGGTTCAGTTACTTTCAGTTTCCTACATGGTGACATGTAGTCTTTATACTGCTTCAAATATTCAATTTAAAAGTAAATTAGGGCTGAAACCGGTTTGACTCAGTGGTAGAGCGGCAGTCTGCGGATTGAAAAGTCCCGGATTCGATTCTGGTCAAGGGCATGTACATTGGTTGCGGGAACATCTCCGGTAGGGGGTGTGCAAGAGGCAGCTGGTCCATGTTTCTCTCTCATCGACGTTTCTAGCTCTCTATCTCTCTCCCTTCAGCTCTGTAAAAATATCAATAAAATATATATTTTTAAAAAAATAAATAAATAAAAGAGGAGACATTAGGAACCTGAGTGCAGCCTTCCATTTCAATCCCAATAAACCTTAGCACTACCCCCCTCCCCTCCTAAGTGTGGATCTTTGGAAATACTTTTCTCACAACTACATGAAAAGAGCCCATTTCAACTAGCAACAAATAATAATATTTAAAAGGGTGTTTTTATTGACTATTGTAATTGAAATAGGAATGTTGTGAAAATTGAAGGACATTAATTAAATAGCTTTTTTAAAATAGAATAATTCCTCAAAGTAAACAAATGACCAATACCAATTCAAGAAGAAATAAAATACATACATAGTCTAACACATTCAGAAATAAATTATTGATTAAAAATCTTCCCCCAAAGTAAAGCACCTATGGCTTAATTGGTGAATTATATCAAGTATATTAAAGGTTTGAAGTAGAAATAATACCAAATTACTAACACACTTTTAAAAAAAATTGAACCTTTTTCAACTAATTTATTCTGAGGCCAATATTTATTATCCTGATACAATAATCAGAACAATATATTGCAAGAATATAAAATTAATGTCTAATGTCCATCATGAACGTACACGCAAAAATCCTTAATGAAGTACTAGCATAATTCACTCAGTAAGTAACATGTAATAGGTATTAGGCACTATGACCAAGTCAAATGCAAGGTTGACTTAATATCTAAAAATCAATTAATGTAATATACTATATTAATAGAACAAAGAACAGCAATTGTATCTCAATAGATACAGATAAAGCATTTGACAACACCAGACTTTTCGATAAGATAACAGTAGAATGAATTTCCTCTACCTGATGAAAGACATTTATGAAAAAACAGCAGCTACTACTAAACTTAAGAGTGAAGATGCTTATTACTTGGTTCATCAGATCAGAAACAAGGAGAGGTTCTCTTTCATCACTTTATCTAATATTTAACTGGAGATTTCAGCCAAAAGAAAGAAAGAGCAAAGAGATAGAAATGAAGTAAAACTTTATTTGCAAATGACAAAATCTCATATGTAGATAATCCAAATAATTAAGGACAAACAACAAAATGATAGGCTACAAGATAGATTTACAAGTCTCATGTATTTTGAAATACTAGTAACAATTACTTGGGAAACAGAATTAAGAAAATAATTCCATCATAATAGAATAAAAAATAAAATGCTTAGAAATAAAATTTAACAAAATTAATTCAGGGATTATAAACTAAAAACAAAATATTGCTGAAAGAGATTTTTTAAAATTTAAATAAACATCAATACATTGGAATATTATCAAGATAGAAATTCTCCCTCAAAGTGATCTGGAATCCAATGCAATACTTATAAAAATGCCAATAGGTTTTTCTTTCTAATAGAAATTGTTAAACTAAAAGGCATATGGAAATGCAAAAGATGTAAAGAGCAAAAATTTGGAAAAATATCCAGTTGAAGAATTTAACTATCTTATTTCATAACGACTATAAAGCCAGATATATCTGATAGTTAGATATTTGGCAAATAAACAATAAAACAGAATAGAAATCCAGAAATAAACTTTTATATTTATAATAAACTGATTTTTTGATAAATGTGTCAACACAATCCCATAGGGAAAGGGTAAACTTTTCTACCAATGGTACTGGGAAATGGAAGAAAAGAGAAACTGACACTCTTTCCTTACAGCTTATATAAAAATTCACACAAACTAAATGAGTCAAAATGAGTGGTAAACTATAAAACTTCTAGAATGAAAGTTGAAGCTTTTCTTCTATGCTTCATTCTAGATGTTTTACAGTTTTATATTTCATAAGTGAACTGTACGCAGAGTATATATACAAAACTTTTGCAGGTTAATAATGAGAAAACAATGCCATTATAAAAATGGGTCAAGTAACATATTAAACATAACAATGAAGATACACATATGACTACCGTATTTGCCGGCGTATAAGACGATTTTTTGGCCCTGAAAAATACTGTATTTGCCGGCGTATAAGACGACTGGGCGTATAAGACGACCCCCTAACATTTCCACTCAAAATACAGAGTTTGTTATATACTCGCCGTATAAGACTACCCCCCACTTGGAGGCATATTTTTCAGGGCCAAAAAATTGTCTTATACGCTGGCAAATATGGTAATGAGAACATAAAAATGCTCAACATAACTAATAATGATGAAAATGCTTGTGGAGACCTCTATGCAATATTATTTACTAGAGAGGTTACAATGAAATGGCAGACAGTATTAGGTACTGGCCATGATGTGGGGAAATTAGAACTCGCTACATTTCTGAAAGGAATGTACAAAGGGTGCAGCCATTTTGGAAAACAATGCGGCAGCTTCTCAAAAAGCCTAACAGAAACTTACCACACAAGATACCAATTTCATTTCTAGGGCCAAAGGAAAAAACACACATATAAACACATAAAGACATGTAGGCAGCTATTCAGAGCATTATTTTTTTTGTATTTGCAAAAAAATTAAGTCAACTGATAAATGGAAAACAAGATGTAGTTTATCCCCATAATGGGATAATACTCAGCAACAAGAAGGGTATAACTACTGATGTATGCCCCCACATGAATGAATCCATACACATTATACTAAGGCAGAAGGCTGATGTTGTACAATTAATTCAATTTACGTTAAATGGCCCTTAAAAGAAAACTATGAGGTTAGACACAGATTATTGGTTGTACTGAGGGAGATGTGGGGCTAGAGGTTGACTGAAAAGTAGACAATGCACCTTTCTGAGGTGAAGGGATGTTCTAGAACCAGATTATGGTAATTGTATAATTGTATAAGTTTTGTAATATTGATTTTATACTTAGAAAAGGTGAATTTAATAATATGCAAATTCTAATTTCACCATAATGTGTTGTTTTCGTAAAACAACACATTATGGTGAAATCTAGTATAAGAAAGATTGGAGAGAGAATAGGAGTGTATGGTGAAGCCAAATAAATAAAAGGAAAAATTGAGGATTAGTTGCCAAAATTATGGCATTCTTACCACTGGTATCGCCTCTTGAATCTAATATCAACACTTTACATGCATATATAATTTTAAAATAATGACATTTTTTAGAACAACACTATGATCTAAATGTTTGCTTCCTTCCAAAATTTACATGTTGAAATCCTACCTCCTGAGGTGATGGCATTTGGCCATGGGGCCTTTGAGAGGTGGTCTCAGCGCCCTTATAAATGAGGTCTTAGAGAGTTCCCTTGTCCCTTCTGCCACTGCAGGTGTCACTAGCAGATGCCTTTGTGGACCAATAAGCAGGACCTTGCCAGATATGGAATCTGCTGGTGTCTTGATCTTGAAATCCCCAAACTTCCAGAACAGTTAGAAAAAAATCTGCTTTTCATAAGGCACCCAGTCTGTCATACTTTGTAACAGAAAATCCAAATAGACTGAGACCAAGGACGATAGTTGTGCAAATCAATATTGATTCGCCATTCTTGGTTTGGATAGAATAATCACTTCTTCCCCAAACTACAAAGTTTCTATATTACTTGACTTGAATTCTTTTTTCTCCCTCAACACAGCACAAAATGTACTTTCAAAACTAGTATCTTTGCTACCTTTAGTGTAGATGCCAGGCAAAAAGCACCTCTTTTATATTTTACACCAACAACCTTGCAATCTTCTGGCCTCTATTTATTCTCCCAGTTAGCACATTCTCCACCCTGTAGCTGAAGTGATCTTTCTAAAACGCTAACCTGGTTACCAGCTTCACAGATTAAACCTCACTGATGGCTTTCCATTTCAGTCACTGTACATTTTAATTTTCTGAACATGGATGAGCTGCTATGTGTCTGCATCGTGTCCTGCCTCACATGTTCCAGCTCACATGCCAGCTAGCTCAAGTCAGAATGTGCCATATTCTTGCTTGCTCCAAATCTTTATATGTTATTTTCTCTGCCTGCAACATCTACATCCTTACATCATCCAACAATGTGTCCCCTCTCCCAGCTGACTTTATCTAGGTAGTTCCTAATCATCCTTTTAGACTTACCATAGTCTCTGGAAAGCCTTCCTTGAAGTCCTTCCTGAAAGCTCCTGCTGTGAACTCCCATTGTATTGTTAACCTGTGGGACAATCAGAGCTCCAAACTACCCTGTGTATTCCATCTCTCTATATAAAAGCCTAAGTGACTGAGCTATAAAACCAGTCATTATGATGCACACTGACCACCAGAGGGCAGATGCTCAATGCAGGAGCTGCCCCTGGTGGTCAGTGTGTTCCCACAGCAGGAGTGCTGCTCAGCTGACTGGCCAGTCCAGGCAGCCCAACAGCATGGTGGCAGCCATTCATTCCCTCAGTGGTCCTGCAGGTCCAATCTCCGGAAAACGGGACCGGCACCAATGGACTGGCGCCACAGTCATGATCCTGACAGTGACACCAGCCTCCTGGAAGTTGGCCTTGGGCACTGCAGCCATTTACCCTCCCTAGATGCTCCACAAGGAAGAAATCATATAAAATTGGCCACCGGGTGCCTCCCTACAACTGGTATGAATATTAGCAAGACAGATCCAGATCTTGGCTGGCAAGGGCATCCCACTGCCCACCCGGAGGGCAGATCACATCTGGGGTCCTCCCCTCCCCACCTCAGGATGGGCGCCAAACACAGGGCTCATGGGTGGCAGGCATGCTGTGGCAGCGTGAGCCTCTCCTCATCAGGACTGACTGGGCGTGAGCCCACAGCAGGCGCAGCAGGGCCAGGGTGAGCGGGAGTGGCAGGCAGTAGCTGCAGGTGCCATTGGACTGCCAGTTTTAGCCCAAATGCCGCAGGCCATGCCGAGGGACCACACCCATGCATGGATTTGTTCACCGGGTCTCCAGAAATTAATTATATAATGGAGAAATGAATGAATGAGTTAATTTTGAATATAGTATTAATAATTCAGTTGAGCAAAATTTAATGTTAAGCCCTGTGAAATTTGGCATATCCGTTAAAGTATGCGCACATTTCTAAGCTCTGGCCAACTTTGTATGATTAAAGCTATAAATTAAAGAAACTACTGGCTGACACTTTGTCAGCATTCAATCAACTCCCCCAAGTGAGTACCTAATTTTCTTCTCAAATAAATTTTCTCCTTCCACACTCCCTCCGGCAATAGACTGAGTAAATACATGAACCTTGAACTGAATTCTGTAGGACATTGAGGCTCTTTTAATATGGAAAACCTATTTTAAGATTTAGAAATTTACATTGTTATTTATATTATGTCTCAGCACCTGGGAATAAAATAGCGCATTGATAGATTAAACATTTGTCTTTATGTTATCTATTAATAATTTACATTGGTAGTGTAGAGGGCTGGGAATTGGTATTGAGTATATTTGTCATTGTTAATAAATATGTCCTGAAGGGCAAGCCATCAAATGACTTTATAAGCCCAGGAATGATTTATTAGCTTGACATGTTCTACTTTTCATAACTAAGGTATTTAAGAACTCCAGAATGAATATATCTGGGAAGGCGGTGAGGTGAGCACTGATGGATGTGTTCTTCCGTGTGCAAAATGATATATTTTATTATAATTACATAGAAAATAAATCTTAGATATAAGCATCAAAACTATATGTGTTATATTAAAATATGAGCTTTACATGTATGTCTTAGTATGGGCTAAATAGGGATTGCACCAGAGCAGGTATTTCCATTTAAAAATTTTTAATTTCAGTTTTTGTTATTTATTTGATTTATGATAACTCTTTTCTCTAGTAAAAACAAATAATGCTGAAAAGGCATGCTAGCAGTTTTAGTAAGGTGAAAAGAGAAGTAAGTATTACTTTTCTATATGTTATCATATTTATACCTAATATATACTTGTATATATAAATGTGTATATATATATATATGATATATACATACACACTCATCAGTGAGAACAATTCAAAAATATCCTTTTAAATATTAATTTAAACTTGGAACATAATTAAATTGAGACATATTCTGTTAACGTTAATACATGTTGAGTGAGAAGTTGAAAGTGAAGATGACTGTTATGAGATGAATTATACTTTCTTAAAATTCAGATATTGAAGTACCTCAGAATAAGACATTATTTGGAAATAAGGTTATTGCAGATATAATTGATTAAGATGAGGTCACATTGAAGAAGGGTAGTCTTTTAATCAGTATGCTTGATGTCCTTACCAAAAAAAATTCACATAAAGAAAAAAGACACACACAAAAAGATAACATGAACACACAGTGAGAATGCCACTTTCGAGCCAGGAATGACAAAGATTGTGAGGAAAATGCCAGAAGCCAGGACAAAGGGATGGAACAGGTTTGTCTCTACAATCCTCAGAAGGAAATAATCCTGCGAGAATACTGATTTCAGACTTCTGTGAGACAGTACATTTCTACTGTTTTGTACATTTTCTATTTACTGTAACATCAGCCCAAACAAATAGAATGACTAAATACTATGCTGTTTTATATGCATTGTAAAGGAAGACTTTAGCTGACTTAAACTCTGAGTACATTAGACAAAGGCACATTAACTCAAAATGATCAGTTTGACCAACGTGCATACATTGGTGTGAGTGCACATCAATCTTCCGTAAATGAGTGTCAATTAGAATGGTTGCCTGTGCTTGCTCTGTCTTTTCGAATTATGTCTTTTGACTTCTAGTATGCTTGTGATTTTTTGATTGTAAGACCTGTTGTAATTGGTAAATAAACCGTTTAAATAGGCTCTTAGTGATGTGGTGGTAACATGTGGGGAAAGCATTTTGGAGTCGTATGGTTAGGCCTCAGACTTTTAGAAAAAAGATACCTTTGGACTATGAACTTCATAAATGTTTCTCTGTTTTTTCTCTCTTCCCCTTTCTTGGGACAAGGTGGCCAAAATGATCTGAAGTTGTTATTTCTTCCTCTCACACGGAAGGCTAGAGTGGGATGCCTTTGGGTATTTGCCTTCCCCCAGGTTTATTATGCTCTGAATATACCCAAGCTGAGGACTGGCTCTGATTAACTAGTTTCTTCTAAAGGCAGGCCTTGTTAAGAAGAAGACTGCTCTGGCATATTTCCCTATTCTCACAGAGAAATAGTCTCTGTGTGTTCCAATGCCAATCAACATGAGTCTATTTGGATATTTTAGTAAAAAAAGATGCTAGCCTATGAAGCTCAAGTAGAAATTATTTGTTTTATTGACTTTGTCATGTGTATGAGTGTGTGTGTGTGTGTGTGTGTGTGTGTGTGTGTGTAAAAATATGTAGGATTTATGGTATTAAAAATCTGTATCTCTGATTCCATTGTTTTTTCACACTGTTAACATTCTACTTGTGAGTCACATGTTGATTATTTTCTCACATGTTTCCCCTTTCCCTGCACTAAACATCTAGAAGATATGGAGCAGATATTATCTACATGCTTTTCCTGGATACTTACATGTCTGTCAGATACTTGATGCTTGCTGAATGATAATTGTAAAGACTGACTGAACTACTAAAGGAGCTATTGAAAAAACAAAAAGTATGGATGTGATTATATTGTACATAGAAAACCCTAAAGACTCCACAAAAGCTACTATGTTTAATAAATGAATTTGGCAATGTAGAAGGATACAAATTTAACACCCAGAAATCCATGGCACTTTTATACTCTAATAATACATTCTCAGAAGAGAAATTAAACAAATAATCCCATTTACCCTTGCAATAAAAAATTAAGATATTTAAAAATAAACTTAACCAAGAAGGTAAAAGACTTGTATTCAGGAAACTACAGGACATTGAATAAAGAGATAGAGAAATATATAAACAAGTAGAAGACCATATTGTGTTTATGTATTGATAGAATTAACATCATAAAAATGTCCAGACTACTCAAAGCAAATTATAGACTCAATGCGATCCCTATTAAAACACCAACAGCGTATTTCACAGATCTGGATAAAGTACTCCAAAGATTTATATGGAATCAACAAAAGAGCCCAAATAGCTGCAACAATATTGAGGGGAAAAAACAAAGTTGGAGGGAACAGAATACCAGATATGAAGTCATACTACAAAGCCACTGTACTCAAAAAAGCCTGGTACTGGCACAAGAACAAGCATATAGATCAATGGAATGGGATAGAGACCCCAGAAAGTGACCAAAGCCATTTATCTCAATTAATATTTAACAAAAGAGACAAGAATATACAATGGAGTCAAGACAGTCTCCTCAATAAATGGTGTTGGGGCAATTGGACAGACACATGCAAAAAAGTGAGACTAGACCACCGAATTATAACATACACAAGAATAAACTCAAAATTGATAAAAGACTTAAATGTAAGTCGTGAAACCATAAAATATCTAGAAGAAACTATAGGCAACAAAATCTCAGGTATCTATCATAGTAATATATTTACAGATAGATCTCCTAGGGCAAAGAAAACTAAAAAAATAAACAAATGGTACTACAAAAAAATAAAAAAGCTTCTGCACAGCAAAAGAAACCATTAGCAAAATGTAAAGGAAGCCCACTGTATGGGAGAACATATTTGGCAATATTACATCAGATAAAGGGTTAATATCTAACATACATGAGGAACTCATACAACTTAACAAAAGGAAGATAAGCCAATTTAAAAATGGGAAAAGGACTTAAATAGACACTTCAGCAAAGGGGATATTCTAATGACCAAGAGACATATGAATAAATGTTCACAGTCACTGATCATCAGAGAGATGCAAATTAAAATGACAATGAAGTATAACTTTACACCTGTCAGAATGGCTACCATCAACAAATTAACAAATGACAAGTACTGGCAAAGATATGGAGAAAAGGGAACCCTAGTACACTGCTGATGGGAATGCCAACTGGTGCAGCCACTGTGGAAAACAGCATGGAGTTTCTTCAAAAAACTAAATATGGAACTGCCATTTCACCCAGTGATCCCACTTGTAGGATTACTGATATATACTAAGAAACCGAAACACTAATCTGAAAGAATGTATGAACTCCTATGGTCATAGCAGCACAATTTACAATAGCTAAGATCTGGAAACAGCCCAAGTGCCCTTCATGAGATTAGGGGATAAAAAAGCTGTGGTACATTTATACCATGGAATACTATGCACCAGTAAAAAAGACAGATCTCTTACCCTTTGAGACAGCATGGAGGGACCTGGAGGGTATTATGCAAGTGAAATAAGACAGTCAGAGAAAGACAAGTATCACATCATCTCACTCATAGGTGGAATCTAACGAACAAACCAAACTGAAACAAAATAGATCCAGAGATATAGAATCATGGAACAGACTGCGGAATCTCAGAGGGAAGGTTAGGGACAATGGGTGGGTGGGAAAAGATCAACCAAAGAACTTGTATGCACATATGCATAACCCATGGTCACAGGCAATAGGGTGGTGAAGGCCTGGGATGGGAGGAAGGGGCGGTCTAGAAGGGGTCCATGAGGGAAAAATGGGACATATGTAATGCTTTCAACATAAAGATTTAATTTAAAAATGGATGTGATGAGTTCAGTATCTTTTATATTATTCTTGTGGGTTCTGAGGAAACTCAGAAAGCCGCTACAACGTCATTGTAATTTTGTACGTGTGCTACAGTGTAGAGCTAACCGCTAAATAAAGATCAAGTTAGTGTTATAGTTCCCCGGAGAAAATAGTTGATTCTCAAAGACAAGTTGTTGCCTTCAAGGTAGTAGATGGGTTTTCGTCTGCAAAGAGGAGAAAAAAACAAGAAATTTAATCTTTTGCTGTATTTCCAAGCTAAATCGTCTTAACCTTTTAGAAATATTCCTCATACTGTTGACAAAAGGCAAAGGGCAAAAGTAATTCCCAGCGCTGCTCCCTCCCCATGGCTGTCTGTGTATCAAAGTCAGGGGCCTGCACATGCTCACAGCTGAGGACGATGTTAACCTCCTTCTCTCCAGACACAGCAGAGGCCTCGGAAGTGTTCCTCTTCACCTCGGGACCTCAGGCTGTGTGTAGAGCAGCCCTGCAAGGAACCGTCAGAATGATGTAAGCTTTCACGAGGTGGCTATGCGCTGATTTTTAAAGAATCGCTACCTATGATTCTGGGAGTGCATCATCCTGTGGAAGCAATCTAATGTACTTTCAGAACTGTGAAATTTTGATTTCACACTTAGCATAGTGGGCTTCATATTTTTAAAAATAATATAATGGTCTCTAGTTATTTCATTTTTATTCACATTTAGATGTATGCAATCATTCTAAATATTATAAAAGCCAATAATCCATTTTAAATACTAAAAGCACAATGACAACCACTACTTTGTTATTTAACTGTCATGCCCATAGATGATGATTTAAATGTTAAATAAAAATAGATTGCATCATTTTAGAAATACATTTAAAAGTCTTCAGAACTATAACATTTCTTGGTATTAATTTATAATTCTTAAAACCAACTGGCAATTGCTATTCGGAATTCCATTTTCTGTACTGACTATCAAAAGGCTAACACTAGTGAAGCAAATTCATCCTTCACAATCTGGGAGTAGAAGATCCTGATTGGGATGATGGATCTTAATCACAGAAAATGTCTCACCCTCACACCCGGTGCCTATGGCTCCAGTGGAGCGGTATGATTCCTCTTCTCAGTGGCTCTCAATATCCCATTTCACACTTTGTTTTTTTTTAGTCCTTACCTGAGGACATGCTTATTGATTTTAGAGAAAGAGGAAGGGAAGAGAGAGAGAAAGAGAGATTGATCGCTTGCCTTTTTCTTCTGATGTTATCTTAAGCAGACAGAGTAGAAGTCAACCTGGTGAGTATTTGACCTGTGGCAGTAAAAGAAACTCCTACAAAAACTTACTTTAAGATTTTTTGTTGTTGTTGTTAATCCTTACCCGAGGATATCTTTTGATTGATTTAAATATATATATATATATATATATATATATATATATATATATATATTGATTTCAGAGAGGAAGGGAGAGGGAGGGAAAGGTGGAAACATTAATGATGAGAGAGAATTATTGATTGGATGCCTCCTGCATGCATCCCCACTGGGGATACAGCCCACAACCCAGGCATGTGCCCTTGACCAGAATAAAACCTGGACCTTTCAGTCCACAGGCCAGTGCTCTATCCACTGAGCTAAACCAGCTAGGGACTTCCATTGACTTTTAGAGAGAGTAGAAGGGAGGGGAAGAGACACAGAGAGGAAAACATCAATGTGAGAAAGACATTGGTTGCCTCCCCCACATGCCCAAACCAGGATCAAGCCTGCAATGGAGGTATGTGCTCTTGACCAAGATCAAACCCAGGACCCTTCAATCAGCAGGCTGATGTTCTATCCACTGAGCTTATCCAATAAGCTACGGCCAAAAACACACTTGAAATAAAACGTTTGGCAAATTATAGTTTAAATCATGAGTTTTCTAAAACATGATGTAATGAAATTAGTATTCATTTTTCTTCCATATTTATGTATCAAGGAACCACTTCCCATACAATAATTAATTGACTGAATATTGTGTTAAAATGTATGAAATAAAACAGAGTACTTTATCAAAGAGAATATGAAAGTGTACTATGAAGTTACCTTTTTTAAGGACAATCTGTATGTACTATTTATGTATTATTTTCCCATGAAACCTTAATGAATCAGAACAGACACTGCATCTGTTCTCATTTTTTAAAGGTTTAAATAGCAGGTGTCCAAGAAATTAATGCTTTTGGGGGTCATTTTTTAAACTACTAGTATAGTAGGTAAAACATTCAATACTCTGGAAAAAAATAAATTACTAGTAGAGGAGTAAAGGATTATTAGGAAGAGTGAACCTGATTTAGAAGGGCTTTGCCCAGCAGCTTACATGTAATGAGATATTAAATTGCTGTTTTTTAAATTTTGAAATTTAATGATTTCTATGATAGTTTCTTTTTCCCTAATAATGATAAACATTTATATTTGTGTTTTGCAGGGTATATTTTTATTTATTCAGAGGAATTTATATATATATATATATATATATATATATATATATATAAAATTACCTTCTACTAAATGTCATAACATAAATATATAAACGGCATGAACAGAAATTAGTGCTCTAGTTTAGTTAAAAACAAAGGCAATTCTTTGAAAATTATTTTTTAAAAAGTCATTGCCAAGTGTAGGGGAAAAGGCAGTTAGTTGATCGCTACAATATTTATCTAGTTCAAGAGACCAATTTGTGTGCAAATATACGATTTTGATGTTATGATATCAAATGAGGGGATTTAAAACTCATCAGCCATAATAGACTCATTAACCAAGAAGGGGGTTACATCAACATTTTATATAGTTTTTAAGCTGATTATTTGGCTGGCCAGGTGGAGATTTTGCAATAATTGTGTTGGAATATCTCCACTTGATGGGTTATTTTCCCTCTGATTATGTTAGAAAATGGTATTTCCTAGCTAGAATGTCAATTCACCACTGATCATGGTATGTTTTTGTTTTTTTCCCCCCTCAAATAGTTCTCTCTTTATTCTGTCTGGTTTTCATAGTTGAGTTCAGTGAGAGATAAAAGGTGGTATCTGTTTATCTTATCTGCATCTGGTACCCTAGTTTTATATTTTAAATATAGGATTACCTATCTATATGTATAAAAGCCTAAGCAACTGGCCAACCAGACAAACAGCCGGTAGTGACCACCAGGGGGCAGACACTCAATGCAGGAGCTGCCAAGCTGTGGTGACCTGGCAGCTGCAGTTCTCTGGTGACCCACTCGGAACCAGAGAGGAGGGAGCCCGATTCCCATGTACATCATCCAAGAACCGCCCTCTCTCAATCCAGGACCCTTTGGAGGATGCTGAAGAGCTGGTTCCAGTCCGATACCCACAGGCCAGGCCAAGGGACCCCACCATTGCACGAATGGGCCTCTAGGTTTGTTTGTTTTTATATGACTGATTAAGCACTTCATATTTTGTATATATATTTTAATAACTGATTAAACACTCCATGTTTTGTATACAGTTTTTATAACTAAGCACTCTATGTTTTCTATATAGGTATATAAGATCATCCCATATTGCAATGTTTGTGTTTCATAGCTATTCTCTAACAAAGTAATATAACTGGATCCATAGAGTTGGAATCTTAAACCATTAAATTTTCTTCTAATTGAATAAGAATCTTTTACTTTACAATTCTTAATGTATTTTCTTTTATGTCCTCAGAGGAAGGAGTTAAAACAGATGAACTATAATCTATTTATTCACTCCAATGTGTCTAGAGAAGTAAAATAAGAAAGCATAATACCTGGTCTAAGCTCTCTGTCAGCTGGACTCCCAAGGAAATTGGTTAATGATATTTGCCAGGAGGAAGATATTATATCTCTAAAATGCCCCTGGTATAAATGATCCTGGCTAAAGATGCCATCTAGTATCTAAGACCTATGATTTATGGTTCAATGAGGCAAGAATCCCTGGGGAACATCACAGTGTAAAATTGAGATGTTTTATTAAGTAAATGCTTCCCATTATGTGAGGAACCTACAAACCTCACTTTGAGGCCTCATCTACTCGGGGCCAGAGAAGGGTGAAAGAAGTGCCTGGGAGCCCCTTGATGTTCTTTTTAAAAATATATATATTTTGTTGATATTTTACAGAGAGGAAGGGAGAGAGATAGAGAGCTAGAAACATCGATGAGAGAGAAACATTGACCAGCTGCCTCTTGCACAACCCCTACTGGGGATGTGCCCGCAACCAATGTACATGCCCTTGACCGGAATCGAACCTGGGACCTTTCAGTCCGCAGATCGACGCTCTATCCACTGAGCCAAACCGGTTTCAGCCCCTTGATGTTCTTGATTTCCCTGTTCCTTGTCAGAGTGTCTTGATTATCCTACTTTTCAATTTATTTAGTAAAATTAGACTCTGGTTAAGATCTATGACTTGTATGAGTCTGAACTGATAATCACATCTAAGTGATAGCACATGTCACAATTTTTAAAATGTTTTCTGGTGGTTTTTACTTATCACTTTTTATTATATATCTCATCATTTTGTTTTTAAAATTCTTTAATTTTTTTTCCTGGAATAGTTCCTTGAGAGATTACCTTTCCATTTGTGAAGGGAGCATCATCTTACAAGTGCTTCCTTCTTAGATGGTACATTCCTGAAATTCATTTGGTGTATAATCTTTAAAAGTGTATTTCTTGCCCTAACTGCTCCCATAATTGAAAGGTCATGAGGAAAATGAGAAAAAAAATTACAGTGAAAAGTTTGCATATTTAAACAAAACTATGTAGGTATAATCCCCATCAAATGGTGTTGATAATGTAGTTCCTTTCCTAATTTTTATCAAAACATATAGAACTTTACAAGTCTTTTTTTTTGCTTATGAACATAGTATATTTATGATAAAAATGAGAAGCAATGTTTAATCTTGGGTTTATATATATTTAAAAACCCTCGTAATTTTGAAAAAAATCTTATGTAATTGAAGAAAAATAGAAATGAAAGACACAACATTTATTAAAAATAAAATCCTTTATGATTTTGACTAGAACTTTTAATTATTTCACTTAGTATTCACATTAATATATTTTATGGTAGGTTCTTTAGTGTTGAAATTAAGTTTAAAAGTTCCTTACAAGGACAAAGAGAGGGAGAGGTTATAAGAACCCAGGCATAATTGAGGATATAGTGGTAGTCACTTGTACAGGAGAGGTAGGTAGTCAAAGGTAAAGGCATAGAACCACTGCCCACCTGAAGCCTCCCCTTCTCATACTTTGCATAGGCTTTACTAAAGTAGGAGGAGCTAGCAGGCCAAATAGTTGAGTTGAAGCAAACCATGAAGTTCAGATTCCTGATTCACATAAGAAAACAAAGAAAGTTGGGGGAAGCGTAACTAGCACTTTGCACTTAGGGATAAGGCAGTAGGGAGAAGGTGAGAAGGCCAGCACTGCCGGAGAAGGCTGAAGGGAAAAGGCAGAGGGAGAAGGCCTGTGCCACAGGAGAAGGGAGAAGGCCAGCACCCTGCAAGAAGGGAGAAGGTGAGAAGGCCGAAGCCATGAGAGAAGGTGAGAAGGTGGTGCCATGCATGAGAAGGCAGAGGGAGAAGGTAGAAGAGAGAAGGAGAGGCCACAGCAGAAGTCAAAAGGGAGAAAGTGGCAGTTAGGTAGGAGGGAAGAGCAGTTAAGCAGTTTGGGGGATCAGGCCAGGAGGGGAGAGCAGATAGGCAGTTTGGGGGATCAGGTCAACAACAGAAAGCAGTTATGGGGATCAGGCTGGCAGGGGAGAACAGATAGGGGATCAGGCCAGCCGGGGAGCAGTTAGGGGCATTAGGCAATCAGGCATGTGAGTGGTTAGGATCCAGTGGTTCTAGATTTTGAGATTCTGGATCCTGTATTGGAAAGGGTGTAGGCCAGGCTGAGGGATCCTCCACCCTCCGTGCACAAATTTTATACACAGGGTCTCTAGTTAACACATAAAAGTTTTTCCATTCTCAACTTAAAAGCAGTCTCTGTTTTGCATGGGTGAGAGTGCCAGAGCATACTGGCTTAACTGTCTATGTGCTTTGTGGTAGGATTTAGGTGGACTCTGCATGATAGCTTTTATTTTGAACCACTTCTATCTGAGTCTGCTTTCTCTTCTCCCCCCAATAGAGTCCGTTATTTTTAAGAGGTAATAAATGTAATTTCATTTTTTCCCAGACTTTCTCTGTATTCTATCTCAATAATGGACTGTGTCACTTTGTTTAGACAAGGCTGTGTACAGGCAGAAATGAGAGATGGCTTGGCTAAGGTCCCAGCCATTAACATATTCTGCTGCACCAACTTCAAGAACCAAACTTTTGTCACCTGCTTATTTTCCATATACTTGATGCTGAATAAGTTTATTAAGATGATTTACCTCTATTTAACAGATATCCTAGATAATAAAAAGGTAATATACAAGTTTATCATCACTCCAACGCACAAGATGACCTCCCCCATGTGGTCAAAGATGGCTACCCCCATGTGTACAGAAGATGGCCACCACAAGCTGGCCAGCCGGGGAGGGCAGTTGTGGGCAACCAGGCCAGTATGAGAGAGCAGTTGAGAGGGACCAAGCCTGCAGAGGTCAGTTTGGGACTACCAGGTCTGCAGGGAAGGGCAGTTGGGGGGACCAGGCCATCAGGAGATGGCAGTTAGGAGCAATTGGGCCAGTAGGGGAGCAGTTAGGCATTGATTAGGCTGGCAAGGGAGTGGTTAGGGGTGATCAGCTGGCAGGCAGAAGTGGTTAGGGCAATCAGACAGGCAGGCAGGCGAGGGGTTGGAAGCCAGCAGTCCTGTGAGAGGGATGTCCAACTGCCCATTTAGTGGTAGGTTCAGGCCTAAATGGGCAGTTGAACATCCCTCAAGTTGTCCCAGATTGGAGAGGGTGCAGGCTGGGCTGAGGGATACCCCACCCCCCTAGTGCACAAATTTTGTGCTCTGGGTCTCTAGTATTTAATGTTCTTTCTACTCAACTCCTTGTTTGCACTCCATCTGTACATTTGTACTCCATCTGTACAGGCTAGCATTGCAAACTTACTTAGAATAGGCACGCTCATGGAGGGATGTGTACTTTCCCACACTTGTAAAGCATTAAAACATTTGAGTATCCAAACATGTAGCCAGCATCCCCATTATTTCACTTTATGATTTTTAAAAAGTAAATTATTTCTTAACTAAAAAAAGAGATATAGTTAAAATATTAGTAGCATAGTGACATTACCATCTTAATTAAGTGATTTTAGAAAATATGATTTATTAAGGAATTGGGTGAAATTATAAACATGAATTTCTTAAATGAACTGGAATTCAAAAATAAATAAAAAATAAATAAATGCACTGAAAAATTAAATATGGAGTAAATATATTTTTAAAATTATATATATTATATATATTTATTTAATATATAGGAAATATACTTCACAATTATTTTAAGTGTTATCAAATATTTATGTGCATGAAATAATGAAACTAAAAATAATAGCAATAAAAATGTTAAAATCAATAACAATTCATAAATATAAATTTATGGGGTTTACAATATAGAACAGCAAGATCATCAATTGCATGCAGGAGATAAATAGAATTTTATTTTTTGTTCTATGATTTATACATTATAGTATCATTATTGAAAAGGAAATAATAAATTAAAGATACCTATTTTATTTTAGAGAGCAATCACTAAAATATTTGGAAAGGTATATCTAGAAAGTCAATTAAGCTGAAAATGAAAAAAAAATTAAGGTGAATAAAAAGTTTAAAAGATGAGAAAAATAAGAAACACATATCTTGAGCTAATAACAAAAATCTATAACAGTATTTATATGAAATATAAATATACTGAATTCTGCAATTGAAAAACAGACCCTGGCCATTTTGGCTCAATTGGTTAGGTATTGTCCCATGCACCAAAGGCTTGCTGACTTTTTTTTTTAAGTTTATCTTTATTGTTGACATCATGGATGCCCCCTTTTTCCCTATTGACCTCTTCCACCCCACACCCACCCCCTAGGCCTACCTCACTCTTGGCTGTGTTCATGGGTTATGTATATATGCATATCAATTCCATGGTTAATCTATTCATCCCTCCCATGCTCTATGTCTCTGGATCTATTTTGTTCATAACTTCATTTTGTTCATTAGATCCCACATGAGTGACAGATTATTCAAAAACAATGAAAGCCCTAGTCAATTCTACTCAGTGGTTAGAGCATCGGCCCATAGACCCAAGCTTTGTGGGTTTGATTCCTGGTCAAGGGCATGTACTGAGGTTGCAGGCTGTATACGCACCAGGGTCAGGGCATGTGCAGGAGGCAACCAACTGATATGTATCTCACACTGGTGTTTCTCTCTCTTCCCCACTCACACCTTCCTTTCTGTCAGAAAATTAGTCTGGATTTGTATGCCAATAAACTTGAACATAGTTGAAAAAGAAAAACTTTGACCAACAAAATTTATTAAAACAGAAAGAAGAACGGTGATTCTAAACTCCCCAAACAAATTTATAGGAAGGGCAAATTATTAAATAGTATATTTGATAAATTTTGACACACATTCCTTAATAAAGTTTTAACAAGATTGGGTGCATTCAGGATGGTATGGAGGTCAAATGTGGTGAGGGAAGATGGTTTCACTTGGGGTTTGGTGCATATAATACAATATACAGATCATATATCATAGAAATATACACTTGAAACATATAATTTTATTAAACAATGTCACCTCAATAAATTTAACTTTTTAAAAATTGTAGAAGCCATGGTAAAAAAAAAATTTAGAGGTGAAGCATACCACTTTTTATAAAGAGAAATATTGTAGGGATGTAAAGTTGGGGAGCATTTGAAAAACAATCAATGTAAGCAACTATGTTAAACAAAGAAACTTAATTTTCTGAATAGTTGCAAGATTCACTTCCCAAAGATGAACATTATTCATAATAAAAAAAATCTGTGGAAACGAAGATCAGAAGGAAATATTCTTAATCTGATAAAGGATGTTCGTGAAATCATCAATTGTGATTGTTCTAATAGTGTTTAATTTTAACATGTAGAATGTTCTTCTTTAGAAATATTTTCTTTCTAGTTATAAGTTTAAATCCAATTATTTTTCATTTTTTGTGTTTTAGTTTAGACTTTAAGACACTGGCCATGGTTTCATCTTAATTATAATTAACATCATTAAAATGAGTATGCCCTGGCCAGTTTGGCTCAGTTGATTGGAGCATCGTCCTATACACCAAAAGGTTGCGGGTTCAATCCCTGGTCAGGGCACATGCCCAGGTTTTAAGGTCGATCCCCAGTTGGGTGCATTGAGAGGTAACTGATTGAGGTTTCTCTCACATTGATGTTTCTCTCCCTCTAAAATCAATAGAAGCATATCCCCAGGTAAGGATTTAAAAAATAAGGAGTATGAAAAAGGCTCTTGTTCACATTCTGTTAAGCAACATGGCATATGATAGTTTTAGAAATAAAAGGAAATAAAAATTCGTTAGTAATACATGTTACCCTTTGGGAGCCCAAATGCTAGTTGAAAAAAATCATATAAAATTAAATTCTATGTTCTGTAAATCAATATGCCTGTCTTCTTTACACATTTTAAAACACATTTTCAGTATGTTTATCTTCTCTAAAAGCCACTCAACTGAAGTGATTGAATACATCATCACCATTGCCATCCGGATCATTTGCTTATGCTAAAGGCTTTGTAGGTTCATTACCAAGCAATTGTTGTACCTATAAGACGGATTTCTTTTCCACAGTATTCTACCCCTTTCTAAGTACTCATATGGGAATCATGTAGTTACCACTTTAGTGTAAGATTCTCATTAAATTATGTGGTTTGCCAGTAGTTTATTAAATTAATATCCGTATATAATCTGAATGATCTTTCAATAAATCAGAAGAGTATCAGGAATAGAATATTATTTCTAATATTTAATTATCACCCAAAACCCCAGCTGGTCAGCATTATATACTTGCTGTAATAGCTAAAGGCATAAAATTTCAAATTAGCTCGTATCGTGAAGGCACTTAACTAATATATATTCATTTTACAAATATTTTTAGAATCTTTAGTCTGAAATCTTTACATTTTTTAGTATTTTAATTTTGGTGCTAAATCTAAGGAGATTCATGAGTGATTCAGTTTTTTGCTATTTGTTTTAAAATGTTTGATATAAAAACAGTTCATTCATCTAATTGTAGGCAGTTACAAATAGCTTTTTAACGTATTTTTGAGGCATGAACTTGATAAACTGTATCATTTTACTTCTTGGAATTCTATTTTAGTCATCGTCATAATAAATAATTTTATATTCATCTATCAAAGCTAGGCTTAGGATATGAAAATTAGTTCAACGCAACTGTAGATTGAAAAATGAGAGCACAATTAGAGTTATTGTCTCATGAACAGTTTCGTTTCCTTCACCAGTAGTTTTCAAAAAGGAAATAAGAATAGATTGGTTGTTCCAAAGATGGAGTAAAAAGCGCATAAAGCAGACATAAAGCTCGAAGAAGACTTGAACAAAAAGTGGTTGGAAGGCGCCTCTGCTTAAAAATAAAACCTTGAGGAAATCACATTCAATTATCAGTGGAATGGTTCTTGACTACTTACTAATGACTCTACCCCATTTGCATTGCCAAATTCCATCTGCATTGCAGTATTCCATCTTGATGAACTGGAGAGTTATTAAATAAATTATAAAATTAATAACTTACAGCTTTCTAGTGAAAATTTATTGACTCATTGCTAGGTTTTAAGTTTCTATTATTGTTATTATGTAATCCATATAGTAAATGAATGGGGAGAAAAAACACAAACTTCTGCTTCATAAGCAGAGAAGAAACAAACATTGCATAATAAAAGTAAAATGTTTGGCTCAGTGGTAGAGCGTTGGTCTGCGGACTGAAAGGTCCCGGGTTCGATTCCGGTCAAGGGCATGTACCTGGGTTGCGGGCACATCCCCAGTAGGGGGTGTGCACAAGGCAGCTGGTTGATGTTTCTCTCTCATCGACGTTTCTAGCTCTCTATCTCTCTCCCTTCCTCTCTGTAAAATATCAATAAAATATATTTTAAAAAGTAAAATGTTCCATTATCATCTTCCTCTTTTAAACTTTGAATTAAGAAATTTTAAATCTTACTTAAATTATGAAAAGGTAAAACATCTAAAAGAACAAAATAAGCAACAAAATCAAGACAGATTCATAGATACAGAGAGCAGACTGATTATTGACAGAGGGAAAGATTTTGGGGGACATTGGTTGCTACAGAATTGTCATAGAGATGTAAATTACAGCTAAGGAATACAGTCATATGTAATAACCATGTATGAGGCCAGGTGGGCTCTTGAACTATCAGGGGGACCAGTCTGTAAAGTACATGGTTGGGTCATTATACTGCACATGTAAAACTGATAAAGAATAATATTGCATGAAAACTATAATTAAAAAATAAGAATAATAAAGGGCTTTGTAAAACAAAATCTATTCTTTATAATCAAATTTTTATTTTCCTTTTAATTACCGATTCATGCACAACTTTGGTCATCCCGTGTAATTATTTTATTTTGATATCTGAAAATGAGAGCCTGAATTTTGGTTGCTTAGATTTCCTACAACTATAAAATAATTTCTAATAATGGCAATGACAAATTGAAGTTAAATACTATTTTTAAAAATCAAAAGTGGCTGAACCAAACTTGGATTATGTTATGTGGAATAGACTTACCATCTTTTAAAATATTTAAATAAATGTATACTTAGCAATGTATTCTGGTTTAATGAAAGAGCAAGCGGTGACTGAATTGGAGCATCCTGAAATAAGTAATCAATAATGAAAAACAACAAAAATAAGCAGAATTGTTCTTTTTTACTTCAATATTATCTGTGTCTTAAACACTATGGTTATTTAAATGAAAACATGTAGTCCTAATGTGAGTTACCCTATCCATTGATAGGAAAAATGGGCAAAGCAAAAGTCAGCTTCCCTCCAGAATGAAGCAACCATGGTACTCATGCCAACTAGCCATTGAGTAAGAAGTTAGGAAAAAGACTTGGTATCTTGTTGAAATACAGTATTCTAAGCTAGCTATATCTTCAGCTGATTAGATATGATAAATAATTATTATCAAAGAAAATTTGAGAGGCAGATAATTACTTTTTAAATATCATTTTTATACCTAATACCTAGGTATAAATCTAACAAAGGATATACAGGATATATATGGAAAAAGCAATAATACACTGATAAAAAATAAGAGAACAAAATAAATGGAGAGTTACCATATTTATGAATACATGACTCCATATAGTTAAGATATTAATTCTTCTCAACTTGATCTATAGATCCAATGCAATATCACTCAAAATCTCAGCAGGCTATTTTATAGATATTGATAAACTGATTATAAAATGTATATGGAAATGAAGAAGATTTACTATAGCAAAAAATTACTAAAAAAGAAAAATAAAGTTACTGGACTCATACTACTGTGTTTTGATGTTTAATGCAAAGCTAAAACAATCAACATGTCATTATGGAGGAAATAAGAGAGTCAAAGTTAAATGAAACAGAATGGAAAACCCCAAAATAGAACAGTAAACATGTGTGTGTTTGTGCTTTGTTATTTCTCTCAGAAGCAAAAAGAAAATTCAAAAGATAGGGAAAGTCTTCAATAAATTATTATGGAACACTTGGACATTCATATACAAAATTAAAAATTAATGCAGTTTAAACCTTACCTAAAATTTATCAATATAGAGCATATTCTTAAAATTAAAAACTAAAACTTTTGAAAGGAAATATAAAATAAGCTTTATGTGACCTTGGTTTTAGGGGGGATCAGTTTATAGATATAATAACAAAAACACAATAACAAAAAATAAGTTGAGCTTTATTAAAATTTAAATTATTTTCTCTGTAAAGAACACTGTTAAGACAATGAAAAGACAAGTCACTACTGGGAGAAATATTTGAAATTTATGTACCAGACTTATATTCAAAATATACTCTAAAAAATTAATAATACATAAAGTTCCCATATAAACACTATAGCAAAAGAGATGTATGGATATTATATAAGCATATGAAAATGTGCTCCGCATCATTTGGCCTGAGGGAATTGAAAATTCAAGTAACGACTTATCAATAAACACCTACTAGAAAGACTAAAATAAAAAATAAAAACCCCTTCACAATTTCAGTTTCTAGTGAGGATATAAAGTGAGAGGAAAATATACCTACCAGAAGGTACAGCAACTGTTATTCTCCATGTTTACCCAACAGGTTTTAAAACATATGTCCACACGAAAGACTTGCCAGTGAATGTTTATAGCAGCCATAGTCTTAAGCACAACAAACTGGAAGCAATTGAAATGGCCATTTAGGCCAATTTATAATTGGATAGTCAAATAAGTTGTGGAACATTAAAACAATGAAACACTATTCAGCAATAAAAATGAAATAGCTGTCATGCCACACAAAATTATCATTGTCGTGTTGGGGTTAAGTAAAGAAGCCATTCTTAAAAGGCTACATGCTGTATGATTGCATTATATGTTTTTAGAGAATGCAAAACTATCGAATCTGTCAATAGAGTAGTGATTTACAGGTAGTTTGCAAGTTGGACAGGTAAAGCACAGATGATACTTTGGAGTGGTGAAATTCTTTTGTATGATACTGGATGACAGATACTAGATATTATAAATTTGTCAAAAGTCAGAGAACTTTACAAAACAGAGTTGAATTCTAGTGTTTGCAAATTTTAAGAAGTCATTTTTGGAGTAGGGAGATCCCAGAACAGAATGTGGGTTGAGACAAATGAATCTTGCTGCATTGCAAACGTTTGATATGACCTCATGTAAGAAGATAGGCTGAAATGGTGTTGACCTAAGTGACTTTGGAAATGAGTGGAAAGAATATTAGATGATCCCAGAAAATATTTTAGTACCAAAAACTAAGAAAGTGCTACAAAATAAAAGCACAATTATGACCTTATGTCAAGGCACATGGGTGTCACCTGAAAAAGTTACCAATAACCGAAGCTGGAACAATTAGAGCAACATCCTATCTAATAAAAGAGCAATATGCAAATTGACCATCACTTCAACACACAAGATGGCACTGCTACACGACTTCTTTGCGGAAACTGCAGGGACCAATCATTTGCTATATTTCTTGCACAAAAACCAACATTTTCCTGAACTTCTTCAATTGATCACATTTTTTACATAAATTCTGTGTGTGAACTGATAGTAAAAAGGGAAAATTAGAAGGAAACTAAGAAAATCAAGGGGAGATGAGCAATAAAACAGGTGTATAGAGACTCTTGAAGCCATAGAAATTACGCTTGGATACTAATATTACTTGAACACTTACTTCTAACGTCTATATTTCCAATCTAGATACCACAGAGGACTTGTAGAAACTATGCATCAACAGTTTTAACATGGACACAGAAATCTCAAATGGGAAGAAATGCTGTATGTTTTGCATAGAAAACACTATTTCTGACCTTAAGAAGCTAATCAAAGTTCAGCCTAACTAAATAAACAAGTAATCTTTACTGAACTTTGCTATGGGATGATAAGTACCAGGACTAAAGAAAAAACACCTCTCATATCTAGTTAATATTTTCTGATCATAGATTGCACATTTTTATATTTATAACAATAATATTACATTAATACGAAACTAGTCAGGATGTATGAAATAGATGGAATGTTCATATTTTTAGATATTAATGGTCCTGTATTCTTTTCTTCAAGAAGGGTCTTCTATATGCATGTGTTAGATCACAGAAAGATTAACAAGACATGGCTCTTGCCTCAAGGAACACACAGTATAGGAATTATACAGTCTGAATATTTTCAAGTAATGTGGACTATTTGGATTTACTTAATCATTCATCTTCCCTGGATATTTGTAACCATAACCAATTCTGTAGACTGTCATCATTAAAGAAAGCTGCTTTTGGATGTGCATCATATCTTACATTCTTCTTTGGCTTAAGTTTATGGCATCTTTTAACTGTACCTCATGAAAAACTCTAACACATGAAAGCCTGAAATTGGTTCAATTTGCAGTGCCAAAATTCCAAACCATCCACATCTGCTTGCTGCTGCTATTTCATTGATAAGTGCCAGTCACCAAACAACTTTTAAATGTATCTTTATTGTTGAAAGTATGACAGATGTCTTCTTTTTTCCCCACATTGACCCTCTCCACCCTCCCCAATGCTTACCACTAAACATTATGATCAATGCAACAATCTACAAAATATTGAAAGTTCATATGACTTCCAGCGTTTGTTTGTAAGTCTGGACATGGGATTGGTTTTGTGCCTCATCCCACCCTCCTTGCCCCGTGCTGGCCTCATGTATCATTTGGTAAGGTCTTGAGAAACAGACCCCATGTCTTATTCATTCATTCAGTATTTGAAGCATGAGTAGAGCATCTAAGATGGAAGAATGGCTCACCATATTGAAGCCAGTTTGAGGATAGACTATAAGATGAGTGAGGCAGAATACATTATTAGAAATCTGCTTGCAGTGAAAAATATGAATAGTATAAATAACTTATTTTCTTATTCTGTACAGGAATTCTAAAGCTGCCTGTTTTATCATTAGTTGATTTGAACATACCTGAATTCATGTCATGCCAGAACACAATACTATACACTAATTATAAGCATTTCTACATATATAATTTTATATATTTCAAGATTACTTATTTAAGGAAGATTTTATATTTATACTTAACTGATAGCTTTACTTCTATCTTTCCCTAGATTTCCAATTTTTGCAATGTGTGTATATGAAATATGTTAATGCGTGAGGGTTCATGTATAATTCTGTATTAATAATGCCCCAAATGTGTGACGGGTTCTCATAAAGTTTATTAGAAATGTAACATATTTATACCTAATTTATCACACAGTTTCTACAATAAGTATAAAATTTCTATAGAACAAAAAGCTTCCTTTAATGTAAAAATATTATCAAAATATATAAATTGCTCAAATCATTATATATAATCTTGTTTACTTACATAATACCTTTTGAATATCATATACATTTTCTTTTTCCTTTCTTTCATTACTTCTTTGATTAAGACCACAATAATGTGAATTACAGCTACTATCCCTTAACTAACCATAAGCACTTCATTGCACCAATGCATTATAGCCTCTAAAGTTATCTTTCTATAACATAAAATTGAATACAAAATTTTAAAAATACATGGATTAAAATACAGTTGCTAACAAATTTAAAAAGCAAAATAATTACACACACATAAAATCTAAAACACCTTTATGTTTCACACATTGCCCAAAGCGTAAAGTCACATTACTGAGCATGATATAAAAGAGCCATTGCAATCTTACCACAACTTGATTTTCCATTAGTCTCTAATTGTCCATGTCCCAGCTACATGAAACATCTTCACTTTCTAAATGAATGTTGCTATAAAATGATTTTGGTGTTGCTCAATGAAAAAAAAGTATATTTCCAATATTTCCTACATGCTATTTCCTCTGATTAGACTGTCCTCTGATGCCAATTATTGGAAGGTCTCTACAACTCATTCTTTATGACTTAGTGGTATGTCCACCTTCTTCAAAATCCACCTCACCTCCTGCGTCTGGCTGTCCAGATGCTTTCCTGACTATTTGCATTATGATTTCTCATTTACACATGAGAAGGTGACAAATCTTTAGCTGCCAGTTGTATCTTCTGTTTTAGTTTTGTAGTTGGACTTGTACTCAGAGAAAAGCCATTTTTAAAAAGAATTTATTGAATTTTAGGTCCCAGGAGAAAGTGAAATTATGCATGGGGTCCATCTCTTGAAGAATACCCAGGCGTGAAGTACCGTATTTGCCGGCGTATAAAACAACTTTATGGCCCTGAAAAATATGCCTCCAAGTGGGGGGTAGTCTTATACGGCGAGTATATAACAAACTCTGTATTTTTTAGTGGAAATGTTAGGGGGTCGTCTTATACGCCCAATCTCTTATACGCCGGCAAATACGTATTTTTCAGGGCCAAAAAATCGTCTTATACGCTGGCAAATACGGTATGCACATACAATCCAAACTAAGAGAGAACCAAAACAAAGAATTGGTCTCTTATTCCCTTGATAGTGACTTTAGAGAATAAAGATGTTTGGTGGACAAATTTTGCTTAGGAATTGCTGAAATGCTAATTTCTAATGTGGAGACTAGGCAGGAGCTTGAAAGTAAAAGCACTCAAGTAACTAAAAGGTTACACAAGCACTTTGGGGACCAAAGATAATGGCACTGACAGTAAGTGGGTTGGCATAGAATCCTCAATCTCTGAGGATGTGTTAACTTATGGAAACACGGGGGTCTATTTTGTAAACTGGAGTGTTTTGTTTCTATTTATAATGTTTACTTTTGAGTAGTTCTTTGTATTTGGGAAGACTGAAAGTTCCAGATTTTATCAGCTTAACTAAGAGGAACAAAAGGAAGAGGGTTTTTTTGTTTTGTTTTGTTTTGTTTTTGTAACCTAGAATCTCCTACAGGTGAGATATAATTTAAGGGGACAGAATTGGTCTCACTGATCAGTATTCTTTCCTACCCTTATATCCTATTACAATTCAGGGGAGTTTGAATTTTATTATTCTTGAAGATTTGGTAATATATTATGCCAATTCCTCAATAATAGTTCCTCAGAGTTCTGTAAAACATCAGTTGTGGTTTAATTCTTGTTTTTGTGGCCCTTTATGCATATGTTCTTAATAGAAGTGTATTATAAAATATAAATAAATGTATCACTTAATACATTTTTATTCTTTACATCTGATACACTCTTCTGAAATAACGCTATTCACAAAACCCTAAGGTAGGTCTTTGCCGACATATAAGAGGACTATAAAAGGCTACTATTTGTCTTGTAATTGGTTTGCATTTAAAATTTTTTTCCATAAATGTTGAATGAATCTTCCTTTTAGCTACTGTCAGAGAAAACTATTCTAAAAGATCCCCTCCTGTTATTCATTGTGTATTTAGAAACCAAGAAAGCAATCTTTTGTAAAAGGAATTAAAATGCTCTGAAAGATATAGGTCTAAGGATATCAATTTGCTGTTTTACAAAGAATTTAACTTTTTTCTTCATTATCTCCAGTGTAGTCTGATTAATTGAGATTGACAGTTCAGTTCCAGTTTATTTAGCAAAGTCCAACATTAACAATAGAGGTTAGGGTTAAATATTTTATATATGCTTCATTTAGGGAAATCTGTGTTATTAAAAAGAATACATATTAGTATTGACAGTTGATAGTAAACACCAATCTGCTATTTATATCCCCTCCTACATTATTTCCATAAATTGATAAATCTGTTTTATTCTTTTTATATAGTTAAGTTAATCACATCTGTACTTTTTATGAATTACTGTCCACAAATTTCCAGGGGGAAAAAAGGTTCTTATAAATGACTTAAGTTAAAATGTTAAACTAATGAGCATTGGTTCCAGTTACATATTAAATAAATATGCTCAAACTGTGTGAGTATGGGTAGGTCTTAATTTTTATAGTTGATGGTTGATGCATGCAACTGTCAGACCATTAGCTGACCTGATAATCGGAGTTTGGTTTAATGTGCAGGTGTTATTCCTGATTGCACTGCAACAAAACACCCCCATCTGCCAGTTTACTGATTTGAACTGGAAAGGAATTCATCTGAGAAGAGATTTTTCAAGCATCATTTGAGAAGCCTTTGTCTATACTCAATTGATTTTTTATATTTCTTTAATAACATTTTTCTTGCTATTGATAATTTGAAATGCTTATGGCAATTTAGCAGATGCACCTTAAGCAGCCATTTTTCCAGAATTTGTCAGGTGACTGTGTAAATTTCTTGGCAATAGTTAAAGCCTGTTACTATTGTACAGTTACTCATATCTTTACAGAAATCTGAGTGGAACAATTTATTCCAGAATTGAATAGTAATTCAACTCCTCTATGTGCCTGTTACATGGAAAGGAGCATTTGAATTTATAATTTAATACTTATTTCACTTTCAACTGAGTGTCCGTCCACTTACTGAAAAAAGAGCTAAAAATAGATTTAGGTGACTAATTATTTTGCTGCTTCATTCTAATGTTGAGAATGCTTAACAATATAAAACCCAGCAGAAGAATACATACTTTTTTTGTTCTTAAGTGTCAGTATTTTTACTCTTGAAATGACCTGGTTAAAGATTGCACATTTCAAATTGCAGCTCATTTTTATAGTTTCAGTAACTGAAACAGTGTTTTCAAAATACTGCAATCAGCTGCTGGCTGGTCTATGCCAACCTAATCTAATTACTTGGGTGGGATCCCTTGTCTTCACTCCATTTGCTTTTTCTTTCATGCAAAAGGTAGTGATTCACTGTTTTGCAATAAGGGGTTGCAAAAGCAGTTGATTAACTTTGATGATCTCTTTTAAAATAGCATTTGGATATGCTTTGTTGAGGGTGGTAAAAGTCACTGTTCAAGATAATACCAAGTTTATAAATTTCTGATCCTCTAGAGCAGATTTTTTGAAAGGCATTAGTTGACTGCTGTTAAACCTGACCTTCAATAAATTGTTGAAAAATATTTCATTTCATTATTTCATTTAAGGCTCTCTAAGTCTTCCAACAAAACACTTATTGGCTTCCTCCATCTGATTTTTATAGTCATTTATTTTGCTACTCTTAGGAAATGAAAATAATCTATTCTTTGTTTTATAATTGGCATTGGCACATAACATGCCTGTGTTAATACAACCAACTACTAATTTCACAATAGCTTTGTTAGGATTTTACAAATCTGTGGGGAAATCAGTCAGTGTAGCCCTATTCATAGCCAACTATCCATACAGAATACGTAAGAGAGAGAAGAAACCATAAACCCCATGTCAATACTGTTAAACTTAGTCCACAGTGTTTTTTGAACAGTAAAACTACAGCAGAGCACTTTCTGGAAATGAATTTGGTTTTAATAGCACATGGCTCTAGGGATCTTTTCATTGTCTGATTTAGAATGCCAGCCCAAGTGTAGAATTTAAAAGTTGAAATAGCTTGGTTATTCATGACATTTTACTTTAGTGTTACTAATGTGGATTATTAAAACATTTGTTTTCCCAGTGGGGTTTTCATTCCTGGTGTTTTGATTGTGATAATAGCAGTAATCCTTTAACTCTCCCTTTGGGTCTAACAAAATTCTTCCAAGAAATGAGACTCAATCATAGATTTCCTATAAACTGGGTAACCTTTAACCACTGCAGTGAGAGCTGACATTGACATTTCTTGCTTCCTCGTGTCCATTAAATTTATTTTTCACCTCTGTCTATGTTAGCACATACCATTTTTGTTTTATTGCAGTAGGGCTGGCTCCTCTTCTGTGCTGATTTGTTTTCTATCCTGTGGGCAAAAGTGTTCCCTGCATATTGATAAAAGAAGAGTGTTATCTGATTGATTTCTGTTAAAAACAAAGTAAGCCAGTTTTCCGTTTCAGTGGTGATTAACAACAAACTGAAACTTACCTGTAATGTCTGTAATATCAGAACAAATGTGCCTGCATCCATACACACACAATGCTTTCTGAAGCACTCTCCAAAAAACTTCTGTTCATTTTAAAATCATCAATCCTATCAATAAAACATTTTGTGAGTTTTCTGATTTTTTTATTTGCAGTTAGTAAATTAGAACGACTTCTTCATTCCTGTTGGTAATTTACTAATTACTGACATAATCTCTCACTTTCAGCAGAGTGTGTCCAGTCAAGGGGCTGGACCCAAATGCATAGCTGACTGATAATTTGATGGCTTTCAAATGGATAAACTTTATTTTTTGTGAAAAATGTTTCATTTAATCTTTTTAAATTGAATTTATTGTGGTGACATTAACTAATAAGATTATATATGTTTCAGGTATGTAATCTGCAATACATCATCTGTACATTGTGTTGTGTGTTTACCACCAAGGTCAAGTCTCCTTCCATCACCATTTATACCCCCTTTACCTCTTCTACCACCCTCCTCAACTCTTCTTTAAATGTTTACTCAACACGTACTTCAAAGAGTTAAAAAATGGCAAACAATTGTACTCATGGCCAGTGTTCCACCTATGATAAGGAGAGAGAGAGAGAGAGAGAGAGAGAGAGAGAGAGAGAGAGAGAGAGAGAGAGACTTGGTGGGGGCAGAGGGAGACAAAGACATTAGTTATCTCCTTCATTCCTCGACTACACACATATTATGCACATATATATGAGAGAAAAAGCAATAAAAATACAGAAAAGTACATACCTTAGCAACAGCAAGCATACTGATGAAGACTTAGCCATATAAAAAATCAGAGGAAGAAAAGGAAACAGATATGAGTTACATAGTCAATCTCACTATGTAAAAAGGGGTATATATATATATATATGTTTCTTTGCTGTTTTATAGATACATAAAATATAATTTACACACAAAACAACACACACATATTAACTATATTAATTAAGTCTTAGGGAGCAGGACTCATTCATTCATCCATCCATTCATTCATTCATTCTTTATCCACTAACCCATTCAGCATCCATTATGTAGTTCTACTAAATGCAAGATGAGATTATAGCTGTTTTCAATCCATGTTAAACATTATCTATTTTTAATAAGAGAAAAAAAATTGGCATATGAAGTTTACATAAAGTACTATTATTTAATGTCAGCACTTTTAAGAAAAAGTAAGGAAACACCACAACCATTTTAGTAGTTCCATATATAGTTTATGTAATGGTAAATGATAATTAAATAAACTAAGAGAAATATTTTTTTTAATTTTTTAAAAATATGATTTTATTGATTTCAGAGAGGAAGAGAGAGGGAGAGAAGATAGAAACTTCAAGATGAGAGAGAATCATTGATCCGCTGCCTCTTCCCACCCCCTACTGGGGATTGAGCCCCTACTGGGCATGTGCCCTTAACCAGAATTAAACCCAGGACCCTTCACTCCCAAGTCTGATGCTCTGACCAGCTAAGGCATCTGAAGGGAATATTGAGAAAATATTATGTAATGACTTGTTTCATTTTAGATTAATTAACAATGGGGCTTTTTCTTTTTAAAAAAATATATTTTATTGATATTTTACAGAGAGGAAGGGAGAGAGACAGAGAACTAGAAACGTCGATAAGAAACATCGACCAGCTGCCTCTTGCACACCCCCTACTGGGGTGTACATGCCCTTGACCGGGACCTTTTCAGTCCGAAGACTGACGCTCTACCACTGAGCCAAACCGGTTTCGGCGGCTTTTTCTTTTCATCTACCAAAATTACACTTTTCTTATATCCTAAAAAGAATAGTTGAAGATAAGTAGACACAGAGGTTGTTCTCTTAAAACACTCCTATGTATTTATCTGGATAAATTTTAGTAACTTGGTCCTAATCAGAAATGAGTAATTAATAACGGCAGATAGAAATCATCTTTCCAATTATTGAGAAGATGAAATGCACTCATTAAATAATATAAATTCTGTAAGGTTCCACTCAAATTTTATTTTACCTTTAAATTTTATCTAACTACTTGCTTTCAAAAATTTGCTCTTTCTTCATCTCTACTCCTATAACACAGTGTATTCTTTTATAGCACTATAGCTCTTTCTCATATACCTATTTTCCTGACATCAAGGACAGAAATTAATCATGTTCTTACAGGTTTTGTAGCTCTAGCTTCCAAATGGCCTTTGCCTCTAGCTTCTGAAATTTCTTCTAACTACCTTCATTTAACTTCCTATTTCTTCCTCTCTACTTCCACAATGCATTGTTCATCTCTCCTTTACAGCAGGTATAGCTCCTTTTCATATACCTCTCTTTCAGACTTCAAGGGCAGAAATTAATCATGTTTTAATGGGCTTTGTAGCTGCAGCTCCTAATTCGTGCATGTAGTAGTGTGGAGGTTTTTCTATAAGGGATTGACGACAAAAGACATAACAATGTTAAATAAGGTTAGAATGAGACAATTCTTACCTTACATACAAAATACCAATGTAAGTGTGTGTAAGACACACCATATATATGATGTATATGCATACAGATAGAATGTATATACATACATACATATATACATACAAAAGGTATAACGGAATCATTAGAAAATACTGTTTCTTGTCTTTGGAATTCCTCAAAGATGTCAAGTGTTTTATTTATTTATTTGCTTATTTATGTATTTTTAATAATTCTTTACTGTTGAAAATATTGTATATGTCACCTTTTTTCCCCCTTTGAAGGAAAAAATACAGCCCTCCCTGCTCTCTATTGTCTGTGTCCATGGGTTATGAATGTATGCATATAAGGTCTTTGCTTGATTGCCTCCCACCCATCACCCACCCTCCCCAACCTTCCTCCAAGATTTTGCACTCTGTTCCATGCTTCAGTGTCTCTGGATCCACTCTGTTCTTCGCTTTATTATGTTACTTAGCTTCCACATATGAGTGAGATAATGTGGTACCTGTCTTTTTCTGACTGATTTATTTCACTTAGCATGATACTTTCCAGGTCTCTCCATGCTGTCTCAAAGAGTAAGATATTCTACTTTTTCACTGCTATGTAGTATTCCATAGTATAAATGTACCACAGCTTTTTTATCCACTGATCTACTGATGGGCACTTGGGCTGTTTCCAGATCTTAGCTATTGTAAATCATTTTATAAAATTGGAGAAATAAGAAAATAATCTAGAGTTCTATTTGGAGGACTGTTACCCTGGATTCTTACCCATAGTAGAGAATAGATGGTGGGCAATAGAACACACAGCTTTCTGGGAGAAGTTTCAAGAAATTTCTTGAAAAGTTATGAATATCCTTCCTCCACTATGGAGAAAGGTTGGTGTCAGACTCATGCCTGAGAGGGCTAATGTGCACCTCTGGAATCTGACCTCCATGGAAACTACTAGGTAAAAGAAGGACTGGGTGGATTAAATGCTTGAGGGCAGGGGGCTGAAAGAGTCATGCTGGTTTGGTAACAGCCTGGGATGCTGGTAATTGCTGAGACAGTGGGGAAGTTTACCATGGGCAAGACATGCCAACAAGGGAGTGATGAATGTGGTCATCTCTTGTCCTGTCTAAGATTACTGCCTAGAAGGGATGGGGTCATCAAGAGAAAGAAGAGAGTTTGTTAGATATTTAGAAAATTGTCATTCTAGGCCTTTACCAATAGCATTAGAACTGAGGAGATATAATTACAACAGGAAACCTTGGAAGAAACACTTAGTGTATCATCAAACAAGTTAGAATTGTCTCTCCCTCCCTACTTCTCCACTATCCTCTGGCTTAATTCCTGTAGGAAGATAGAACTACATCTAGCAAATGAGCTACAATTGGACTAGAGAAGAGTAGAAATCAGAACAGTAGAGGAGGGGAGAAGATTTAACCCAGAGTCAAGCACTAGAAAATGATTAACACAAAGAACCAGACATTTTCATTTATTAGCAACTTTGAGAGGCTGGTATCATGGTAGTATTTGAGAATAAACACAAAAAATAAAAGGACAGTATTTTCATCCAATGATAAGGAAGATTACTCTCACTGAATGAAATTTAAAAAAAAACTTTAGAAGAAAAGAATATTGGGTTTTCATTTGTAATAAGTCATAATAGTTCAAAGCATGCTATATGTGAAATATATAGATGAAATAAAGAGTGGGGGAAATCAGCAAAAGACACAATAATCTTATATATGTAATAAAATGCATTCCATATCATGTTGAATAGTTATAGAGGTAGGTCACAAGTTTGCATCTCTGTCTGCACAATTTTGTCTTTGGAATTTTTAAATTAAATGTATTGGGGTGACATATAGGAGGATCATATAGATTTATATGCACATTTTTATGATACATGATCTGTATATTGTATTTTTATGATACATGATCTATATATTGTATTGTGTGCCCACCACCCAAAGTTAGATAATTTTCCTGGACAATTTTGTTATAACCAAAACTGATCTGATGCTCATTTTGTCCAAATTATAGTCTTTACCCTAATGAATGAAATTATTTTGTTTTTACAACATACAATCATTAGCTGTTCCCCTAGTCCCATCTAAAATTCCAATGAACCATTAAGTGCGATCAATTGTGCTTTCTGTTCATCTCCTGAGTTGCTTCCATCTTCTCCTTCCCATACCCTAACTTCCTAATTTAGCATTCTGTCACCTTTTGTATATACGGCTTCCTAACTGGTCTCTCTGTTTTATAATCACCTAAAATTCTGTTTATATCATACAAAAGCTTATTTCTGCCCTAAACATGGATAATAACCATAGGAATTACAAGTTCTTTAACAACTTCACCTTTGTTTACCTATCTATAATCTTTGTCTCACCACCGAACTCACCTTTAGTTCAGAGAGAAAGGGAGAGGGAGAGAGGTAAAAGCATCAGTGATGAGAGATGTATTGGCTGCATCCTGCACACCCCTTACTGGGGATCAAGCCTGCAGCGGGGGGCATATGCCCTCACTGGGAATCGAACTGTGACTTCCTGGTTCATAGGTTGATGCTTACTCACTGAGCCACACCAGCCAGGCTCCATATTCTCTTAATGGCACTGGTAAAGCTGCTGCCCGTGCCCACACCCCTAGGATGTACGTATTAAGGAAGCACAGAATATTTTAACACATATAGCTCATATATATTTTATACCTTACATAGAATTTTTGAACATTCTGAGGCATTAAGTGTCCATCAGTAGATGAGTGGATTAAAAGCTGTGGTACATTTACACGTGGTACATTTACACAATGGAAAAAACTATGCAGCAGTAAAAAAGAAGGATCTCTTACCCTTCGAGACATCATGGAGGGAACTGAAGAGTATTATGCTAAGAGAAATAAGCCAGTCAGAGAAAGACAGCTATCATATGACATCACTTATATGTAGAATATAATGAACAAAATAAACTGAGGAATAAAACAGATCTAGAGGCACACAGAATTATGGGACAGACTGATGAATCTCAGAGGGAAGGGGAGTGGAGGAGTGGAATAGATTAACCAAAGAACATATATGCATAACCCATGGGCACAGACAATAGTGTAGTAGGCCTGGGGTAGGAGGTGCAAGGTGGAGGGGGTCAGTTGCCAGGGAAAGGGGACATCTGTAATACTTTCAACAATACAGATAATCTGCTCTAGCTGGTTTGGCTCAGTGGATTAGAGCATCAGCCTACGGACTGAAGGGTCCCAGGTTAAATTCCTATCAAGGGCATGTACCCTGGTTGCGATCACATCCTCAGTGGGGGGTGTGCAGGAGGCAGCTGATTGATGTTTCTCTCTCTCATCGATGTTTCTAACTTTCTATCACTCTTCTTTCCTGTCTGTAAAAATCAATAAAATACCGGTATATTTAAAAAAACAAACAAAACAAACAAACAAAAAAACACACAACAAAGATAATATTTTTAAAATAATTTTAATCAAGGAATATGCCCATAAGAATGTTCACTAGTAACACTTAGGTCTTTAAAAATTGAAATGCTATAAAAACAATTTATACATATTATTTTAACCCTTAATAAAAACTTAAGAGGTAAATAAGATTACTGACTATAATTTATAAATTAGAAATGTTCTTTTACAGGTCAAATAGCCTAAATAGTATTATCTTTCCAGGCTTAAACCACATACAATGAGAGTCTGTATTATTTGTTCAGCCCATGGAAACAACTCAGACCATTCATTGTAACAACTCAAGCATAGTATTAAAATATCAATGAGATATCACATTCTCAACAATACATTTCTCTGAGAAGACCTCAAAGATCAACTAGGTTCCAGTTTATAACTCTATGCAATTGAATTATTTGACATGCGGTGTAGTGTTTGAAATTAAGCTTTTTAGATTTTGAAGTTATATACCAAAGTCAATGAATATGGTTTCAGGCTAATTCATGTTAAGCCAGTCTTTCTAGAAATAATTAATTGTAGTATTGATTATCTGGTTAGACTATCTCCAGTATTTAATAATAAAACTGTAGCAAAAGCAGTGAAAACAAATTACTTAATTTCTAGTGTCAATAACTTTGATAAATGCAATTAGGTTATCTTCCAACATTTTTCTAGTGACCTGATTCAAACAGAAAACTAATATGATATTGTACATCAACTGTAATTGAAATGATAAAAAACCTGGAAGAGTTCACCTTTTGTCTTTTGCCTGATGTGGTTGCTAGGGCCCTTCCTGCTCAGACTTCCCTGGGTCCTTCCAGGCCACACCCCAGGAGACAGTGGAGGGGGCACCCAGGGCGGGGTCAGGGGGTTTGGGTTAGGGGGCCAGTGTGAAGGGGCTTGTGCAGGCTGCTGCTGTGAAGGCAAAAGAATAAACCTTGCTATGTGGGATACAGCAGGTCAAGAGAGATCCAATGCATTGGGTCAAATTTCCTACAGAGATTCAAATGAAACGATTTTAGCTTATGATGTAACAGACGAAGATTCTTTTCAGAAGGTAAAATGCCCAGTCACAGAATTACAGAAAGTGCTGGGAAATGAAATCTGTGTATGTATAGCTGGTCATACTTGGTAAAGGGAAGACATGTTTCCGTTTAGGAAGCAGAATCATATGCGGAATCTGTGGGAGCAAAACAGTATCACGCATCAGCCAAACAGGACGAAAGAACTGAGGAACTCTTTTAAAAATATATATATTTTATTGATTTTTTACAGAGAGGAAGGGAGAGAGATAGAGAGCTAGAAATGTCAATGAGAGAGAAAAATTGACCAGCTGCCTCTTGCACACCCCCTACTGGGGATGTGCCCGCAACCAATGTACATGCCCTTGACCTGGGACCTTTCAGTCCGCAGACCGACGCTCTACCACAGAGCCAAACCGGTTTTGGCTGAGGAACTCTTTCTAGACCCTTGTAAAAGGATGATAGAGACAGCACAGGCGGATGAGAGGGCAAAGGGCAGTGGCTAGGGTTAACCCGGAGCTGCCAGGCGAGGGTACAGATTAGTGATGGAGGGTGCTGTTCTTCTGGATAACTGTTCACAACTGAGAAATTAAAACGCAAACTGTGGACCATTTCCCTCCACAAGAAGATTGTTATCTTCCAAGTCACATTACTAGTGGAATCATTAACAGTATTTTAAATTATGTGTACAAAACTGCAGAGACCTCCAGTGCTCAGCTTAGTGGAGTTTGTGAGTGAAGATTTGGTATTTTCTACAACTGTTGACAAAGCAATTACCAATGGTGTTTTCACGTATTTTTTCTTTCATAAGGGATGATAAGCATGTAGAAAACAACGACTTAAAGCTTCATTTATATACTTTTAAATCAAATCTTTATTTACTAAGTACATGTTGTTGGAATGGTATACATTTTGTAACCCTTTGCATTTTGTGGCAGTTTGAATAGCATCACTTCCAAAGAGCAAACTGATTTTGTTTCTGTTTTTTAATTAGCAGAAACCGGAAATACTATTTTTGCAGGGTTTGCACAGGCCTCTGTCTACTACACTGATATAATCTATATGCATCCTATATGCTGAGCTAGTAATATACATGATAAATTATAGTCAATATTTTATCTGCTTTTACACGTGCAAGGTAAAAATGATATACATTAGCCTCATTTGTAAAGTGATTAACATTTGGAGATAATGCCTAATCTTTCTTTTTTTAAAATATATTTTATTGATATTTTGCAGAGAGGAAGGGAGAGAGATAGAGAGCTAGAAAGGTCGATGAGAGAGAAACATCGACCAGCCGCCTCTTGCACACCCCCCATGAGGATGTGCCCGCAGCCAATGTACATGCCCTTGACCGGAATCAAACCTGGGACCTTTTAGTCCCCAGACTGACACTCTACCACTGAGCCAAACCGGTTTTGGCAATGCCTAATATTTCTAACTGACACACAAAGATCATATCTCCCTTCACTTATGTCATAACTTAAAAGTGGCATGTTTCGATTTTCACATATAGTTTACTTGAACTATTGCTGTTGTCACATGTTTGGCTTCTGAAAGTCCATCTGGTGATTGAACTGCAACATTTGCCCTTTGGTGTGTGTTGTTTCATTTGTGTATATGTGTGTGTATAAAAGAGATGACATCTGCCAATTTTGCTTTACGATGGTTATCCTAGAAATATTTGAGTGGAGCATGAGTTTCACTTCTTCCATGTCTTTACTTTTCTCTTAGGCTTCATATGAGACGGGTTCACGAGTGTGAGAAGAAAAGAGAGGTCCCGGACAGTAACCCCTCACCATACAGCATATCAGTGTGGTTTATGCTCCGGAGGCATCACTTTTGGATCCTTTGTGAGGAGAGATGTTTTCGTTTAGGAAGTGGTGAGTTGTGTTCGTTCAGTGCTTGCCAGAGATGAACACAGAATGCTTTGCTTAATGTTGTAAGAGCTGTTCCGAGTTTCTGTGAAGGGAAACATTTCTTTTAATGCAGTTGCAGTGAACACTGGAAAGATTTATTATAAAATCATATTCTTGTATACTTTGTAAATTAGCCTCTCCTCAGATTTTTTTCCATTAAACATAGTACTGAAATTAAATTTGTTAATTTTAATAGAATCAGGCACTACTAACAGGAGGAACACAAATGATAAAAATTAACATAAATTGTTCTTAATATATATATATATATATATATATATATATATATATATTTCTTTTGTACTTGAAAAACAAGTAAATGTTATGTCTAAGAAAAAATGAAATAAAAAACCTAGAAGATTAAGGATCAAAACACATTTCTATTATGTACTTTTCAGTATGATATTTTGCCTTATATCTAACTCAAACCAATACTAACCCTTATAATAAAACATAGGTTGTTATTAATATCTCTAACTGGATGCTGACATTTATTTCATATAATTCAATACTGAGCATTCATATAATCCATAACCACTTCTGATTCATAGAATAAAATAAAGTCAGAGTTAGTCATCCCTGAATGATGCTGCTAGCAGTCTGAGAGAATAACAATAATTAGTTGTGGAGCAGCCATGACTGAGAGACACCTGGTCTTCGTGATGAATACTGGCCTGAGAGATCTGAATGTCCAATTTGTGATGACAGGAGATGGTGGACAAAAGAATGACAGGCCTACAATGTGAGAAGCCTGCCCTTTGAAAACCCGGGGTTGGAAGTCATTATCCGTCCAGGCAATAAAACATTCATTGGATGGATCAGAATACACAAATGGATATGAATTCAAGATTCTAACATAAAGTGCATATTAAAAACTTCTGGCTATGGAAAATCTTTAAAATTTAGTTTTGAATAATTATAGATGAAAAATGACTTATTCTATACAAATAGAGGGGTGTCTGGAAATT
Source organism: Vespertilio murinus (assembly GCA_963924515.1). NCBI lineage: Eukaryota > Metazoa > Chordata > Mammalia > Chiroptera > Vespertilionidae > Vespertilio > Vespertilio murinus. Next base: position 64,217,798 of record OZ004712.1, read on the forward strand.
GCAAAATGTAGGATAGTTTTTCTCATATTATAAAATATAAGAAAAGTTGGATTGGTAGATATTAACAAGATCTAGGATTTGAAAGTATCACCAGAGACATAGGGATATTCTCAAAGTTTCCCCTGGTTGTTTGACAGGGAAGTCCACAAAAAAATTCATTTTTTAAAGGAGATAAAATATTTTAAGAAGAGTTTAAATTTCATTTCATTTTGAGTTTTTAAAAGTTCTGTGGAACATATTTTCTCACTAAAATCAAAAATAATTTGTTGAAGGGCTAAAACATGGCAGCCGGCAGAACTTGAGTGAGGGAGAGAGCGTGAGTGAGTAAGGGAGTGAGAGGGGACTGTGTGGATGTTCCTGGTGGATACATGTGTGTGAGTGAGGAACACTTAGATCTTGCCAGAATCAGGCTCTTTTGGACAAAGAGCCCCTGCCACCACAACGGGAACTTTCTGGGCTGCATACCTCTAGCACAGAAATCATGCCATCTTGAACATCTTGAAGGGAAGAGCAGCCATGACTAGAAGTGCAGCCAAAGCACTGTCCTGACTGGTCTAGAACCCTACTCCCAACTTCTCAGTGAGCCTCAGAGAGCACTCTAACCCACCAGAGTTTGCCACCTCCCCTGTAGTCATCAGGACCCTCACCACTCCAGCTGCTGACTCCAGGACCCCTGCAATGAGTACCAGAATGCATGCCACTCTGGCCAGTCATGCTAAGAGTTGCAGAGTGTACTCCAGCCCATCCACAGGCTCCAGGACCCCACAGTGAGTCCTCACAGGGACACCACAGTGAGTCAGAGAGTTGTTCACCACTCCAGCAGCAGGCAATGGGACTGCATAGTGAGTAGCAAGCAAGTGAGACATCAGGCAGCATAACCCATGAGTGCCTGGCCCCTGAGCACAACTACAACACCTTGCATGAAGTCGGGGGTGAGTCACATACTCAGACAACCAGTGAAGAGACTCCATCCATGAATTGGATAGTAACATTCAAGACCTAACTACATCAGGAGAACCCAAATAACTAAAGTAAGGAGACCCAGCTCAGGAGATCTGAGAGACTGCAACAGTGGGTCCCACAAAGCACCTACTACATAGGACCACCCCCAAAAATCTGGTTGGCACAGCAATTTGATCTAATGTATAGAAACAAATGCAGTGGGACAGCAGAAATGGGAGACAGGGGAAAGAAAAGGAAGAATCACAAGAAAATGGACTAAATGAAACAGAGGAAATTGATTTTTCATAGACATAATACAGAGTAATAATTATAGGAGTGCTCAACGTCTTGATGATGAATACATGCAACTCAATGAAAATTAACAGGAGCTGAATGAGAAATACACCAACATGAGTAAGAGCCAATAGGAACTGAAAAATGACATAGCTACAATAAAGAACACAATGGAAGGTTTCAACACTAGAGTAGAAGCTGAGGACTGGATCAGCAAGTTAGAAGACAAGGTGGAAAAATCACCCAAGCAGAGCAGCAACTAGATAAAAATAAAATTAAAAAACAGAAGGAGAGTTTAAACAAGCTTTGAGACAACACAAAATGAAACAAAACCCACATAATAGGGGTGCTAGAAGGAGAGGAAGCTGAACAATGAATAGTAAACCTGTTTGAATAAATAATGATATAAAACTCCCCTGATTTGGGGATGATAAAAGTCCCACAAGTCCAAGAAGCACATAGATTCCCCATCAAGATGAATCCAAAGAGGCCTACATCAAGATATATCATAATTAAACTGGTAAATGTAAAAGACAAAGAAAGAATCTTAAAGGCTTCAGGAGAGCAACAGAAATTTACCTCAAGGGATCTCCCATTACACTATCAAATGATTTCTCAACAGAAACACATCAGGCAGGAAGGGAATAGAATGAAGTATACAAAGTGATAAAAAGCAAGAGACTGAATCCAAGAATACTCTATCCAGCAAGGCTATCATTCAAAATTGAAGGGGCTATCAGGAGCTTCACAGACAAAAAAAAAGGCTAAGTGAGTTTATTAGCATCAAACCAGCAATACTAAAGGAACTATTGTAAAAGGAAGAATAAAAAGAGACGAAGGGACACTGACATAAAGAATAAAAATGGCAACAAATAATACCTATAAATAATAATCTTAAAGGTAAAAGGATTAAATGTTCCAATCAAAAGACATAGGATAGCCAAATGGATAATATTATATGTGTGTGTGTGTGTGTGTGTGTGTGTGTGTGTGTGTGTGTGTGTATACTGTCTACAAGAGACCCATTCAGAACAAAGGATTCACACAAACAGAAAGTGAAGGGATGGGAAAAAAATTCTCTAGGCAAATGGAAGTGAAAATAAAGCTGTGGTCGCAATATTTATTCCTGACACAATAGCCCTCCAAATGAAGGCCATAATAAGAGATAATGAAGACCATTTTATAATAATAAAATGATTAATAGAACAAGAGTATATAACTTTGGTAAACATATATGCACCCAATATAAGAGCATACAAATATATTAACAACTTGTGAAATATATCAAGGGAGAGAAAGGCAACAATACAATCATAGTAGGGGACTTTAATACCCCATTGAAATCATTGGATATATTTTGTAGACAATAGATCAACTAGGGAACAATAACCCTAAATGACTCACTAAATCAGATGGAACTAATTCACATCTTCAGAACATTTTACCCCAAAACTATGGAATATACATTCTTCTCAAGTGGATATGGGACATTTTCAAATATACTAGTAGATCACATGTTAGGACACAATCTAATTCTCTACAAATTCAAGAAAATTGAAATCATATAAAATATTCTCAGATCACAATGGCATAAAATCAACTACAATAAAAACACTCAAAAACAGTCAAACACATGGAGGCTAAATGGCATGATATTAAATAATGAATGGGTTACTAGAGGGATCAATGAAGAACAACAAAATCCTGGAAACTAATGACAATTAAAACACAAAAATCCAAAAATATATAGGAACAGTGAAAGCAGTCCTGAAAAGGAAGTTCATAGCACTAAAGACCTACCTAAAAAAACAAGAAAAATTTTTAATAAGTTATCTAACACTACAACTTTAAGGATTAGAAAAAGAGCAAAAAGAAAAGCACAGAGTAAACAGAAGGAAATAATAAAGATCAGAATGGAGCCGAAACTGGTTTGGCTCAGTGGATAGAGCATCAGCCTGTGGACTGAAGGGTTCCTGGTTCGATTCTGGTTAAGGGCATGTACCTTGGTTGCGGGCATATCCCCAGTAGGGGGTGTGCAAGAGGCAGCTGATTGATGATTCTCTCTCATCGATATTTCTAACTCTCTATCCCTCTCTCTTCCTCTCTGTAAAAAATCAATAAAATATATATTTTTAAAAGGTAAATGCATTTGCATAAAAAAAGGTCAGAATGGAAATGACAAGAGACCAAAGAAACAAAAATATTATAAAAGATCAATAAAAGTAAGAGCTGATTCTTTGAAAGCATAAACAAGATTGATGAACCTCTTGTCAGATTCACCAAGAAATAGAGATGACCCAAATAAACAAAATCAAAAATAAAAGAAGTAAACTAACAACATACCCCATAGAAATACAAAGAATAATAATAAAAAAATGCTATGAACAATTTTATTCCAACAAATTAGACAACTTTGACCAAATGGACATACTCCTAGAAAAATACAATCTTTGAAAATTAACCAGGAAGAATCATAAAATCTGAAGAGACCAATAACTACTGATGAAATTGAAGCAGTAATCAAAAAACTTTAAGCAAACAAAACAAGCAAGCAAACATCCTTGGTCAGGAAGGATGGCTTCACAGAGGAATTTTGCCATTTTACCAACTTTACCATTTAAAGAAGAACTAATATTATCCTCCTCAAACTATTCTAAAAAATTCAAGAAGAAGGAATACTTAGAACCTTTTTCTATAAGGCCAGCATTATCCTAACCCCAAATCCAGATAAAGACACCACAAAGAAAGACTACAAGCCAATATCACTGATGAACACAGATGCTAAAATCCTTTAAAAAAATTCTAACAAATTGGATCCAGCAATACATTAGAAAGTTCATACACCATGACCCAAGAGGGATTTATTCCTGGGATGAAGGGTGTTACAATATCCACAAATCAGTAAATGTAATACATTACATAAACAAATTGTACATAAAAACCACATGATCATATCAATTGATGCAGAGAAAGCATTCGACAAAATCCAACATTCTTTCTTGATAAAAACTGTTAGCAAAATGGACATAAAGGGACCATACTTCAACATAATAAAAGCCTTATATGACAAACCTACAGCCGATATCATACTCAATGGGCAAAAACTAAAACCTTTTTCCCTAAGAACAAGAACAAGACAGAGATGTCCTCTCTTACAACTCTTATTCAACATAGTACTGGAAGTGCTAGCCAAAGTGATCAGTCAAAAAGAAGAAATAAAAGGCATCCAAATTGGATGTACAGAAAGCTATGTACAGTAGACTCCATAAAAAAACTACCAAATTTAATAAATGAATTTAACAAGAAAGCAGGATACAATATTAACACCATAAAATCCATAGCATTTTTATACACCAATAGTGAACTCTCAGAAAGAGAAACTAAAAAACAATTTAATTTTCTATTTCAAGAAAAAAATTAAGATACTTAGGAATAACTTAACCAAGGAGATAAAAGACTTGTAATCTGAAAAATACAGCATGTTGAATAAAAGAGATATAGGAAGTTATAAACAATTGGAAGAATATACCATGTTCATGAATTAGTAGAATCAACATAATTAAATTATCTATATTAACCAAAACAATCTATAGATTCAATGCAATCCCTATTAAAATACCAAGGACATATTTCACAGTCCTAGGACAAGCACTCCAAAAATTTATATGAAACCAAAAAAGACCCCAAATGGCTGCAGCAATCTCAAGAAACAACCAAGTTGGAGGAATCACAATACCAGATATCAAGTTATACTACAAAGCCACTGTACTCAAAACAGCCTGGTTCTGGCATAAGAACAGACATATAGATCAATGGAACAGAACAGAGAACCCAGAAATTGACCCAACCCATTATGCTCAATTAATATTTGACAAAGGAGGCAAGAGCATTCAATGGACTCAAGACAGTCTCTTCAATAAATGGTGTTGGGAAAATTGGACAGATACATGCAAAAAAATAATGAAACTAGACCACCAATTTACACTATACACAAAAACAAACTCAAAATGCATAAATGACTTAAATGTAAGACATGGATCCATAAAAGTTCTAGAAGAAACCATTGGCAGCAACATCTCTTGTAGCAATTTGTTTATGAATACATCTCCTAGGACAATGGTAACTAATGAGAAAATAAACATGAGACTACATCAAAATAAAAAACTCCTGCACAGAAAAATAAACTAGTAACAAAATAACAAGTAAACCTACTGCATGGGAGAACTATTTGCCAATGATATATCCAATAACGGTTTAGCTTCCAAAATTTATAACAAACTCCTACAGTTTAACAACCCAATTACAAAATGAGACAGTTCTCCAGGGTAGATATACAGGAGGACAAAAAGCATATGAAAAAAATGCTCACTAATCATCCAAGAGATGAAAATCAAAACAACAATGAGGTACTACTTCATACCTATCAGAATGACTACCATCAACAAATCAACAAATGACAAGTGTTGTCTAGAATGTGAAAAAAAGGGAACCCTTGTACACTGCTGGTATGAATGTAGAATGGTGCAGCCTCTGTGAAAAACAAAAAATTAAAACTGAAACTCCCATTTGACCCAGTGATCCCACTTCTAGGAATACATTCTAAGAATTCAGAAACACCAATCAGAAAGAATATATGCAGCCTTATGTTCATAGCAGCACAATTTACAAGAGCTAAGATTTGGAAACAGCCTAAGTGACCATCAGCAGATGAGTGGATTAAAAAACAGTGGTACATCTACACAATGGAACACTACCTGTCAGTAAAAAAGAAATAACTTACCATTTTCAACAGCATGGATTGACCTGGAGAGAATTATGCTAAGTGAAATAAGCCAGTCAGAGAAAGACAAGTATCACATGATCTCACTCATCTGTAGAATCTAATGAACAACATAAACTGATGAATAAAAATAGACCTGGGCACAGAGAAACATGGAACAGACTGTTAAACTTCAGAGGGAAGGCAAGGGATTGTGGGTGGGAAGAGATCAACCAATAAACTTGTGTGCACATATGTGTAACCTATGGACACAGACAATAGGATGGTGAAGGTCTGGGATGGGGTTGTGGAGGTGTGATGGGAGAGATCATCAGGGGGAAAGGGGTCATATGTAATACTTTCAACAATAAAGACTTGAAATAAATAAAAAGAAAGATAATTGTGAATTAAAATGTCTTAAAGTAATAAAAAAAGAAAATAATTTGTTGTAGTTTTTATTGGTTTGTGTTCATCTCTTACTCATGATTATATTTCTTAAGCCTTGAGTAGTAGTAGCAAGCCTTATTTTCATTAAATAGAAACCTATTTTATTTTATCTATTGATGAAGCACTAAAGAAAGGAGTATTTTTCTCAATAAAACTGAATACAATTTCAGTAGAATTCAAATAACACTCAACCAGGATCATGCCTGGGTTTTTTCTGTGAATAAGTTGACAGAAATTTAGAAGCTGTTTGACCAGCTGCTCGGGCTGTTTGGCCAGCTGGTCTCATCTGGTGTTTGAATCTTATTAAAATATTCTGAGCTCAGTACTGTTCTTCAGTTTTGTCAAATTCAGAAGATAAACATCTATCCATAGAAAGGTATTGAGTTCATGCTGAAGTTAACGACCTTTCTAATTTATAATTAGAAAAAATGATGTATTAATTTATAATTTATATTTGGAAAGATAATTGCTATTTCTAATTTTAATATATTTATAAAATAACATAAATAGTAAGAACTACAATTTTAATTTGTAGCAAAAAAGGAAAAGATGGTTATTCATGAGAGCATCATGAATTTTTTCCCCCAGAACTAAGAATATTTCTGTCTGGATAACTGGCATCTTTCTATACCTGTGGTATTTGGTTATACTAATTCTAATATATAAATAATATAGTATACTAATGTTATACTAATATATTTTGTTATACTACAAATTAGTTAATCTCATTTATGTTTAAACTTTTTAAATTGCCATATTTGGTGGACTTTTGGAGAAGCCCCACAGTCTTTTGAGAAGCTGTCAGAATACCCATGGTTATATGACCCTGGCCTAGGCTTTTTCTACAGGTACCGAATACTATTCTACTTATGCTCATTCTTACTTTTTATTGCTGTTATTGTTGGGTTTTTTTGTTTTGTTTTGTTTTTTTAGAAGACAGAGAAGAATAGGGAGAGAAGGAGGGAGAAAAGGAAGGAGAGAGGAAGGGAAGGAGGGAAAGATACATTGATGTGAGAGAAAAATATCCATTGGTTGCCTCTTACCCTCTACTGGGGATCTAGCTGGAAATCTTGACCAAGAATCAAACCATAAAATCAGCAACTTTAAGTGTATGAGACAATGCCCAACCAAATGAGCCACACTGGCCAGGGCACTTACTCTCATTGAATTCAGTTTCATCAGGCAAAGTTTAGTAACACATTAAATTTTGAAAGTTTGTCCTATTTGGGTCATTGTTTGTTCTGTGCATTAATAACCCTTCCCCCAAATGCCTCCATTTATCATTCTTTCATTGGTCTCATTGAGAAGCTCCAAGAATGTTTGATGCAAGTTTTATTTAATAGTAGGAAACCTGAGTTCTTTGCTTCATGTTTTCATTTTCTATTCTAATTTCCAAAAATGAATTTTAATTTTTAACCACATGAAATATGGTTATTTCAGATTATGCCAATTCAGATTCAAAGGCTTCTTCCAAAATTAGGCAGGGGAGAATACCTAATAACCATAAGACAATATTTTTAGAAAGAAAATTTCCTTATACCATTTATGTTTATTGTAAGCCATGGATATGTTTTCTTATAAAATGAAAAGTTGACACTAAACTTTATAAAAGATTTTGAAGTAAAACTTAAAGGTCTAGATATCATATCAAACCATTCAAATACCTATATTCTTGAAGTAATGGCATTAAATCATTCTTATGTATCATTATAATTGTGTATACACATAGAGCATATTTATGACTCTAGTTTTTTAAAATACATACAGAGTGATCATTCTATACAAATATTAAATGACCTTTGCATTTAACTGTCTTTAATTTGACTTTTTCACATTAATATTTATAAATCAACATTTTAAACAGTTACTTAGTACTGAATTGTATAGAAGTAATAATCTGTTCTATATAAATGAACTTGTTCCAGTTTTTAAAAATTCTATAGTTAATAAGCTATCTTGTTCATATATTTTGATAGATTTGTTCAAATGTATCATTAAGGATCATTTTTATAAGATAAATTGATGAGACAAGGAATATGCATACAACTTGCAAATGTTGACTTTCAAATAACACTCCAAATAAGCTATTTTTATTTACATTTGAATCACAAAATACCAGAGGCCTATTGTTTCGTATGTTATTAAACATTTGTTATTTTTTAACACAGTCAAAAACTGGCACAAAATGTATTTTAATAATATCCTACTAAAACATAAGCCATTACTACACATGGTCAATATATCTTGATAATATTTTTCTTTATCATCATTTTCTTTTTTAAATGTTATATATAGTTTAGCATACTGCTTAATAAGCAGAATTCTTTATATGTCTTTATTTTATAATTTTAATAATAAAATCTGTTTATCAAAAAAATCAGAAATTAGCTGGTATAGAAAATGAGTGCTTAAAAATTTCCTTTGTATTTACCTTATAAAACACAACATTAATGAATTATAACAACAGGCTTGAAAAGCAAAACTATTTAAGATATGATATTTGGAAGTTTTATAATCTTTGTCAGAGGGTTTCTAAATTATTCCCTCCCCCCACATCACATTGTATACTATAAATGTATATAGAATTCACATTTTCCATAAGTATTCTCTTAAATCAGGAAAGGATCCTTGTGTGTAAAAGTAGAATTGTTATGCCTTTTTTTTAATGTGTTTTTATAATTGATTTTAGGAAGAAAGGGAGAGGGAGAGACAGAGAGAAATAAATATCCATGTGACAGAGAAACATCAATTGGTTGACTTCTGCATGCAGCCTGATCAAGTGCAGATTGAACCCATGACCTGGGAATGTGCCCTGAGCAGGAGTGGAACTTGCAACCCTGTGCATAGCACAACGCTCAACCAACTGAGCCACACCAGCCAGGGCTGTTTATGCCTTCTTTTTATGATTACTTTAGATATATGTCTATCAACCATCTATGGATCAAGAACATATAGAGAACACTGTTTGATTATTAGGACTAGAGGCCTGATGCATGAAATTCCTGCAAAGAGTAGGTCTTCCTTCCCCCAGCTCTGGCACCCGGGACCTGGGCTTTCCTTGCAGCCCTGGCTCCATCTAGAAGGTCATCCAGAAGGACATCCAGAAGAATGTCCAATCTAATTAGCATATTACAAATTTATTACTATAGATGGGTATTTTGTATGCATTTAAGACATGATAAAAAAGAATAAGGAACTTATTTTTTAAAATCATGATAAATTGAGTTTTAGATTTATAAAAGTCATATTTTGAAGTCTCAGGAGATGCAATCAGGTTGTTATGTTTTAAATAATTTGGTCAGATTAAGTAACAAATTAATTGGGAAGTTTAGTACCTTCATGGGGTTAATTTATTCAGTGTTTTAATTTAAGGGTAAATGTTTGTAAATAGACTATTTGAATGGCTAATCAGGTTACTATACTATACTCTTGCCTCTTGGCAGGAGTAATAATCTGTTCCATATAAATGAACAGCAATCTCCATATACTGAGATTTCAAGGATTTTTTTTCCCTCCAGGGTTAATATAGTACACAAGCATATTCAGTATTGCTTGGCGGAGTGTTAGGATTAATGCATAGTGCTCTCTCTAACTGGTAATGCAAGCCGTAATTGAATTATGCACTTAAGCAATCATTCTCGGTTTAGATTTCTACTTACCTCAACAATTGACTAGTCATCAGTGAGACTGCTAATCCCTTAAATAGAAAGGATGTTTGAATCGAATTCCTCTCCTTAAAAAGGTTTTCATTGCCAAGCTAATTTCAGAAATCTTTACAAAAGGTTTAATGTTGCATGAACTGGCTCAAAGTTATATTAACATAAAACTGTACTTTCCTTTAATAGTTTAACATTATCTTTACATTTTATTTATTTATTAATTTTGTTTCTTTTCTTCTCAATGTGCTTTAATTGCACTGGAACTTTAATTGAACTGTAATTGCATTTTATTGCATGCATTTGTATGAATTTAAAAATACGAAAGCCGATATGTGGTGGATGAAGCAATTTCATACATATAGCAAAACAGTTACCGTAAAGAAAGTTTTGTCATCTTTTTTTTATAGTATCACTCTCAGGAACTTTAAAAATTAAGCTTGCAATCCAACCACGTTTTCCTTACTTGTTCTTTTTTATTTTCTGATTATCCCTTTTCTCACCCCTCTCTGCCCTCCTCTGTGCTCTGGGAGTTTCAGCCTCTGTGAGTTTCCTTGTTGTCTGACTGTATGTTGGATTCAGCCAATGGGAAGGCTCTTCTTGAAGGAGGTGAAAGCTGTGAGGGAAGGCTGGTCTGGGTGTTTACACATACAGTTCTGGCCATGGCTTCCTTCCTCTGTGCTCACAAATCCTGTGGGCTGTGCCTCCTCCAGAGACCTAGTTGGAGCCCGGCTCTGGGAGACACTCACCTTCTACCCAGGATTTCCCTAGCTTCATGCTGTTACTGGTTCTTGGGTGCTTATCTCTTCCTGATGACCTTAACTTCAACCTCACCTCTGTGTAGTGTTGTCTATGAAACTTACTCCAGTTAAACAGTTTAAAGACCATCTGTTTTCTGCTGGGACTTTCACTGATACATTATCTATACAGATTTATGTCAGTTTCTATTACATCCTTGTTCACTAAACACCAACTAAAGTGTGACTATACATCAGTTTGCAAAATTGTTCATTCAAACTCACAATTCATTATTGCTTAAACCAGAATAAGGGCTCGTCTATTACTCATTTATGTGGATCTTTACTGATTGGATTAGACTGGCACTCAAAGTCCGTTTATTAGAAAACTGTTGAAAAGTAGGTCATCTGAAAGTTCTCTAAGACTTTCTTTTGTTCTGCCTAGTTGGGATAGGAAACCTAAAAAGATACAAAGAGCAAGATCTCAAGAAAAAATGATTCTTCATATAAATATTTATTTTATGTACCAGTCAGTTCTTACAGCTTTTTTCTGCTGTTAATAAGTATCTGTGGGGAAGTGATAAACTATTCATTATCTATATTTCGTGATGCTTTCACAGTACACATTTATGTCATAACTTAACAACATGTATGTATTAAATATGTGAATTTTATGGAATGTCTAAAATAGATGAAAAAAATGTAAGTACTGATATTTGTTTGGATTTTTATTTGTTTGTTTTTAACCATCAAAACTGAATTTCCCCCAAATCCTACAGAAGCCCTGAGGTATAAACAGATATATAGATAGTAGAGGCCCAGTACACGGATTCGTGCACTGGTGGGGTCCCTTGGCCTGGCCTGTGGGGATCGGGCTGAAACAGCTTTCTGAGATCCCCTGAGGGGTCCCAGATTGTGAGATGGTACAGGCCAGGCCGAGGGACCCCACTGGTGATTGACAGGGCTGGGGAGGGATTGTGGGAGAGCTCCAGGCTATGTAGAAATATTCCTAGTAATTTGTGCTTAAACATTAAAGATTTGATAGTCAAATGCTTAAACTCCAACTATGGACAAATAGTCATTTATGAAAGCTACCTTTCTGTAGTACCTATGTGTGGCTAATAAGAGTCTCTGCATTTTGTATTAATGGTTCATAAATTCTTAAGAACTCTTTAAAATGTGATTTTTATTTATAGATGAGAAGCCAAAGATTTTGAGAGTGTGTGACTTCTGCAGTCATATGAGTAGTAAATGAAAAAGCCAAGATTCAACCATCTCTCTCCTCCAAATTCCTTATGACTTGGGTCCATATGAAGATATTCTTTCAAAGACATCAAAATACTGACTGACTCCTAGAACATCAAAATTGGAAAAAAACATTGTCACTGAATCTCTTAAACAAGCAAAAAAAAAGGAGAGAAACAAAATGTATGGTCTAAGGCCATACTTGTTATGATGAAACCCACTTAGGTTCTACTCCTCCTCAACCTTGCAGTTGTCAGAATGATCTATCCACTGAGATGTTGAAGATGGGTATGAAAAATAATAAAAGTGTGTGAATTTGGAGGTCCTTGATTATGTTTTGTTTGTTTGCTTGGTTAGTCTCTAGTAAATTTAATATCCTAAAACAGGGACATTAGAAAGGAAACACTCTACTTTCTTTTCTATTCTGTTTTTCCTCTTTTCCTCTATAATAATGCCATTATTCAATAAAATGCTCTGTGAACTTAATTTTGATTGGAGATGATTTTTTAAGTTAATAAAAACAGAGTTATGGCTACAAAAATATTTTGGAAAAATTAAATTGAACCTATAATTCTATAGTAAATTATTAAGTGGGCTAACAAGATTAAAATATTTTTTAGACTTTCAAGAACTCAGAAAGTTTATTAACCATCAGTGTTCCTGAAAGAATACACTGAATTTACATTTTAGTCCTTATTCAAAACTTAAATTCACACCAAAACCAGTTTGGCTCAGTGGTAGAGCATCGGATTGGGGACTGAGGGGTCCCGGGTTCGATTCCAGCCAAGGGCATGTACATTGGTTGAGGGCACATCCCCGGTGGGGGTGTGCAAGAGGTGGCTGGTCCATGTTTCTCTCTCATTGACATTTCTAGCTCTCTATCTCTCTCCCTTCCTCTCTGTACAATATCAATAAAATATATTTTTTTAAAAACTTAAATTCACTTAATGCAAAAGTGTATATCATACATTCTTTCTTTAATGTCTCTGTTAGAGGTACACTTAGTCACATTTTAGCCTATATCCTCTTTACACATTAAATATGGTTAAATAACAAACACAGAAATACATTTACATAACACTATCCACACTTTCTCAAACACACAGCTTGCTCTCTTACACATATAAGGGTCAGTACTATTAATTTGTAGTGTTTTAAATTCTTATTACATACTGGATCTTTTGTATTGATTAATTTACTGAGACAAATGTATTTTTTAAAGTAGAAAACTGGGTCTATTCAGAATAGATTCATAGATATAGGGTGTCCCAATAATATATCCACACACTATGAATCATTACAAAGGCAGTGTTTATTAAATACATTTCATTTTTGAAATTGAGCTATCTGTTGTTAAAGTGTGTTTACATTTTTTTTGGGGGGGATACTTATTTTTACCCATTCTTTATCATTCTTCATTTCTTTTCCACACTGACCACCTCAATTTAGAAATACAACACTTAAAAAAAGATACAGAGCAATATAAATAACCAAAAAGAGTTTTTACAGAGTACATGCTAGAATCTCAAAGTATTGATCTCAAAAGTAAATAGAACAACACATTGATCTAGGGAGAATGAGAAGCAGGTGGGATATTAGATCTCACAAAGAGTAGAGCACATCTTGCAGAGAAAATCAAAGGAAGACTGGAAAGTTGGAAGCACAGAGAGATTTTAAAGTGAAACTAAGGGAATTGTGATCCAATAATCTTGTTTTGAAAGCATAAGGTGACACCATCAGCAGAGAATAAAGTTTTGAGGAAAGCCTTGAAGGAAGAACAATACTCAAATGGGTGAAGTTTAGATCTAGTTCATGTCTAAACAGAGGGTTTGAGAAAGGCACCCCATACCACCAGGTTACTTTTCTCTGTGTGTTCATTAAAAAGCTTCTCAATCCAGTGATTGCTGTGTTCTAATCATAGGACTGCCCTGAATCCATCCCCCGAATTCAGTGTCAAAATAACTTGTAAAGTTGTGCCAATTGTAAATGACCAGTGAGTTTCCCAGGATAATTTCTCTTCATACCTTACTAAATCAAGAGGTAGCTCAGTCCACCTTGATAAAAACAGAATATAATAAAGACTTAAAACACACACACACACACACACACACACACACACACACACACACACACACACGGAATAAGAGTGCAGTGTCCTTGTTGCAATCCAAAGAGTGAATTCTGAATCCCCCTGCCTCCAACCTCACACTTTGTGTTATTCTCTGCATGATTAAAAGATTCATTATAGATACATAGATGATAGAGATGATGATAGACAGATGAATAGATGATAGATAGATAGATAGATAGATAGATAGATAGATAGAGATAGATGATAGAGTTCTTTTTAAAAGTAAAATTGGAGCTCTCATGCAGTAGCATAAAACCTTCCCATGTTTCTCATTTTGAAGAGCCACACTGCCCCATATGATAATAACAAATTACATGTGGTTATTGAGTACTATAAATGTGCTGGTTCAAAGCAAGTTCATCTGTACATATAAACACACAGTGTGTTTCAAAAACTTAGTAGAAATAAAAAGATAAACCGTGCCAGTCATATTTGTATTTGGATTCTTGATTGTTAATTTTGGATATACTGAATTAAATGAAATGTCACTTAAAATAATTTCACCTATTTGTTTTTATTCTTTTATAAATGCATCTACTAGAAAATTTAAAATTACACATGTGGCTTGTTAGTGCTTTTTGCATATCTGGCAGCCTGTTTGGGAGGACCACATGAAAACTGAAAATGTGGTACTCTGTTCAAAATGCAAGAAAAGAGTTCTCTTCTAGGTGCAAAAATTTCCTTCCTTCTGCAGTATCTCTGTCCATCTGTCAGGGGGTATCTCATTTGCTATTTAATATTTCACTCTCTTCAGCATGTGGAAGTGTTCTGTTGTGCAAATACACTCTGGGCAAGGACAAGAGCAGACCCATGACTCAGCACAGGTGCTGGCCACCAGCCGAGGAGTTACTCCGCCCAGCTGTCCTGGTTGGACACAAAGGAAGTTAGTTAAGTCCTCTATGTCAAACTGTGAGCTATGGTCCATTGGTTTGTAAAAAAAAAATCATTTGTTTCAATGTCAGCACTTCAATTAGATAAAATGGAATAGAGTGTATCGGGAAAGAGTAGTAAATAAAATATTAGCATACAAAAGAAACTAGTGAAATATTAGTATTATTTTTTAACATTTTTTGTATCAGTGTGTGTGGGTATAAGAAGTCATAATATAAAAAATGTATTCTCCATGAGTTGTAGTCAAAAAGTTTTAAAAGTCCTTAAATATACCACCTAGACCTTTTCTTAGTCCTGCTCCTTCTCTTAGTTCTGTACTAAAATTCTTACATTTCAAGCATAGTTTAATTTTCTGAGTAAACCACACTCTCATTCTACATAGAAAAATTCTACACGCTGAATTTTTTCTTCATATGTCACAGTCAACTTAGCAAAATCATACTCATGTTTAAAACTTAGTTAAAACACCATTTACTCTGTGAGCTCTCCAACACACCCTGCTTAGCACAATCCCTCCATCCCTCACCTACCACTGTTGTTTTGAACTAGCATTTTGGTAGATCTCCAATAAAGGGATAGCATAGTAGTCCCTACAAACTTAAAAAGTGTTAGGATGCAAATCGCCTCTCTGACCTGACTCTGTCACACAGACATTTACTAACAAGTAGAAATCAAACCTCAGGCAACCTATTCAGTGGGTTTAGGAGTCTTAGCTTTGGGTGTTTTTGAAACACTTTTTATGATAGCCAGAGAGAAATGGGATTAGAGGCCAGGTGGAGGTGGACAGAGGGGATGGGGAAGGCAGATGGAAAGTGACTTTGCTTGGGATGATGAGTACAATGCAGTGTGCAGACGATGTTCATCGAGTTGTACGCTTGAAACCTGTATGACTATGTGGACCAATGTCACCTCAATAAATTCAATTTTTAAAAAAATCACTTTTCATGAAAGATTACCTAAGGCAAATGCGACTATGTTTTAAGGGTGGGTTTTGGAGACTAAACCTCTTTAGACTAAATCTTTTCCCAGTCTAGCATGGAGATCGATGCCTGAATATTAGACACATACAAGGATGAGTAGATTCTTAGTTGGTCCCATTAATGCTGGGGAAAGGTAAGGGTGTCTCTAAAATACCTTAGCCAGTCATCATATATTGAACTTAGTACCATATATTGAATTTACTAATCTGTACACTTCTTTACTAGGGTAACCATTCTTAAGTAGTTAATTAAACTATTATGTGTACATGCTATCATAAAATCTGTGGCTACACTATTTTTGAGTAAGTTGAATATATCAAATTTTTGAATAATTTATAATACTTAAGCCATTCACAGAAAAAAAAGGGAATAAAAGTGACATTATTCAAAGAATATATCTAGCCATTAAGTTTCTTAATGATAACTTCAATGATTGTAATAATTAAGCTTTAAATTTAAAAATAAGGCTAAATGCAATTATGGTAAGTGGTATAAATTATAAAACTAAAAGTACTTTGTAAAACTCAAAACCTTTAAATACTAGAATGGAAAAAAGTCAAGATTCTCAATGAGAGAAAAAATAATCACGAGGGTGAGAAATCACTAAAATTGGAAATTAAATTATACTATTTGACTGAAAG
This sequence comes from Vespertilio murinus, assembly GCA_963924515.1. Classification (NCBI taxonomy): domain Eukaryota; kingdom Metazoa; phylum Chordata; class Mammalia; order Chiroptera; family Vespertilionidae; genus Vespertilio; species Vespertilio murinus. The sequence continues at coordinate 64,234,521 of OZ004712.1, forward strand.
TATATTTATAATTTGACTGACTGTATATTCATATTTTTAATAAACATACTTACATTAAAATTTCCTAAAAATAAAAATTTCCTCTCAAATAATTTTTGGGTTGAAGAAAAATTAAAATTTTACATATTAAAATGCGTAGAAAACAATTATAAATACAAACCCTACATAGTAGAATATATTAAATCAAGTTAAAAACCCTTTACTAGAAAATCTATAACTTTAAATTCTCACATTATCAAACAAATTAAAATAAAATATGAAAATAGGGTGTCTGTCAATATCTTTCACTATATTAATAGAGCAAAGAAAAAAACAGTCATGTGACCACACCTGTGAAATTACTAGAGATTTTAAGAACTATTTATTGTTTAGTTTTTAAACAAGAATTATTAGCAATTAGAGGCCCAATGCATGATTTCTGCATGGTTGGGTCCCTCTGGTTGTCCTATAGGGATCAGGCTGAAACTTGCATTCCAACGCTGTCTGCAGCTCCTACCTGCTGCCCCCACCCATCCGGCCCCACTGTGCCTGCTGTAGGCTTACATCCAGTCAGTCCCAACTGATTGGGAAAGGCTCATGCTGCCCCAGCAGTGCTCACCAGCCGTGAGCCCTCCCTCTGTCCCCATCCCAAGGGGAGTGGCCTGCAGGATTGGGCTGAAACCAGCTCCCCGATGGGTCCCAGATTGTGAGAGGGCGCAGGCCAGGCTGAGGGATCCCACTGGTGCACAATCAGGCTGGGGAGGAACCGAGGCCGTGTCCAGCCCATCTTGCTCGGTCCTGATCAGCCAGACCCCAGCAGCAAGCTAGCCAACCAGTCAGAGCATCTGCCTCTTGGTGGTCAGTGCATGTCATAGTGAGCAGTTGAGCAACCTTAACATATCATTAGCATATTATGCTTTGATTGGTTGTTTGGTTGTTCTGCCACTCGGTCTATTTGCATATTACCCTTTTATTATATAAGATTATTTGGAAGTGTTACAATTATGATTTCTTTTCTGTTTACTATGTTTTGTTTTTTTTTACATTTGTTATACTTTCTTAAATTCATTTTTTTGCATGGAAACATCTCAGTACATTCTTTTAGGTATGCTGGTGATGAATAAACTTTCTTAGTCTTGAAAAATATTTCTATGCCATATAGATATAGATATAGATATAGATATAGATATAGATATAGACTATAGTGTTATAGGATCAATTAAATCATTTTCTAAATACTTTTGTAGGAACTGTTCTGTTGTTATAAGCAATTATTTTTATATTTAAAAATTACTGGCATATTTTAAATTCCAACTTTTTAAAGATCATATGTTAATTTTTAAATTTTAATATTTGTATTAAAATGTTACTAAGATATGCCTTAATGGAGATAACTATACATTCTGCCTGGTGTTCATTGGAACTTTTAACCTGATGATTTGTTTCTTCAGCATTAACAAATGTTCTATTATTTCTTACATCCTCTTCTTTCTCTTTTAGGTCTTCTTGTGACTCCTATTAAAATAATGATGTAATTTTTTATATAGCCTCAAATTTTTCTAACTTTTCTCAGATATATTGTTTTTATTTGTAATGTTGCAATGATTTCACAGAGGATTTTTTGGTTCAATCTTCTACATCACTAATTTTCACTTAAGAAATTTTCATTTAGGCAATCAGTCCCTTTATTTTTTTCTCCCTTACCTAATTTAATTTAATTTCCAAGACAAACAATGGCTTTCCTGTAGATGTAAGATTTTAAAAAAGCAACAATCTTTTAGAAATGATGAATGAAGAACTTACTTGAAAAAAAAATAGCATTTGTGGGAAAAACACAGACATTGATGGTTAAGAATTGGAAATGATTCAGGTGAGTTGGTCTCAGAACTGAAAAATTTTAAGCATATGAAATCAATTAATGTTAGTTATGCTTTTCTCTTAATATATGTAAAATGTGACCTACTTTAATGTATGATTTGTCTAACCATCTTGTTTTTTAGAAAAATAGAAACCAAAATTTTAAAATAAAGGAAATAATTGTCATTTTAAAAAGCATAATGTCCTTGTTCTTATTGGCTTATAAAAGAGTGGTGAATCATAGATTCAAAGAATTACTGCATTTAAAGTAAATGTCATGATAAAGGACAGAGACATACTTAAAAATATGATGCAATGTTTTGAACTTTGCAAATTACAAATGCATAAGTTATTAAGGAGTAATTGGTTCATATGCAAAGCTACTACTACTATGCCTTATTCCGTAGTCTTTTAACTACTATAGTGAAAAAGGGTTGATTATTTCAAGCGAGTTTCAGTTGGTATTAATTTTTATGTAATCTACTCATCTAAGTAAGATCAGTAATCTCTGTGTATTACTGGGAAAACTCTACCAATAGGCCACAGATTTAAGAGGTGAATAAACATGTTTATTTAGTGTGGGAGTAATATTTTGACTATATTTGAGAGGATTTGACTGAAATTTAGAAATCCCTTATTTTGCTTCTGATCCAAAAGTGAATTGGAGTTTGGTCAGACAAAACATTTGCTTAGATTACATTTTAAAAGAATGGTATTTATTCTACAAATAGGTAAAGCGTTTATTCTAGAGTTTCACTTTTCGACCTTCTGCCCCAATCATTCCTAAATTGCCTCTGCCTCTTCCTTAGAAGAAATAAGAATTCTAATGTGATGGTAAAAGTTGAAACCGGGGACATGACCACAGGCAGTAGTCAGAGGTGCAAACAGGTGTTGCCACTGCATGTGGTAAAGCACCAGTTTTGACACAGGAAGAATCTTACAGAGAATCTCCTTTACAATCACCTAAGGTTGTTGGGAAACCCTGGCTGCTTTCAATCTCCCTGCAGGAGCCGGAATCTCACACTAGAAACTAGATAACAGTAGAGGCCTACCCCTGCCTTATAGTCAATGCTAAGAATCATTAATAGCAGGAAAGTTGCCAGGTGCGCCTTGAGAGTGAGATTTAATTGTGCAAAAACTGGGTCTGTTGGTCAATAGTCATCTAAGCCTGGTAAGCTGGTGTACTGTTAGGTAAACTCATCAGTAGAAAACGTTTTAAATCTAAGAGGCAACTTCACGTTATTCATAAGCAGCTTTCTATGAGTTAGGGCCATGGTCGGCAAACTGCAGCTCTCAAGCCACAGGTGGCTCTTTGGCCCCTTGAGTGTGGCTCTTCCACAAAATACCACGGCCTGGGCGAGTCTATGTTGAAGAAGTGGCGTTAGAAGAAGTTTAAATTTAAAAAATCTGGCTCTCAAAAGACATTTCAATCGTTGTACTGTTGATATTTGGCTCTGTTGGCTAATGAGTTTGCCGACCACTGAGTTAGGGTGTCTTCCTCAAAGGTTTAAATTATCTTCAAAGACTCCTGCTATAGGTAAATGACTTCCGAGATTATTACTGATCTCAAGGACAGTCACTACTTTGTCAGCATCTATACAAAAGCGGCTTGAGAAAGGTGTGTATTCTCCTATAACTCCAAGAAGATGCGCTCCCATTCTCTCAAACTGCAGACTAGTGCTCCGCCTTAATGAAAGGTTATCCCCCTTCTCTCCCTCCCCCCCCCCTCCGCCCAACTGGTAGGCGGAGTTTACAACATGACTGGCACCTGTCACAGAGACATCTCAAAGATATTGAACCACCAATCAGCACGGGCCAGAGTATCCTTAGAGTCCACTCCTTCCTCTTCTGCCCTGGGCCCAACCCCCTTCCATTCCGGCCTTTAAAAGGGACCCCAGGCAAGACATGTGTTGCTGATCCTCCATGCGAGGAATCAGCCTGGGTGGGTCCATCCTCTGCTCCCTCCCCACTCCTCCAATTCTCCAATTCTGATTTCTCTACCTCCGTGATGGGTTCCGCCCATTACCGGGGAATAAACTTTACTTAAAAATTCCCTGGTGGTCTGTTTCCTGCTTCCCTTCAAACCTAACACTTATGACTGGAGTTTTGGGTGTCCTTCCTCTACCCACCCTGATGAGAGGGCCCCGTTCCTGTTCTTCATCAGCTTTAGGCAGAAATCCTGGAATGCACAGTGTCTATCATTCCCATTGCTTCCCTTTGGCTTCAGAAGCTGTACTCCTCCCCCACTCTACTGTACGCTTTCCCACAGCTGTTCTGTTCCAAATACTGAAATGAGACATTAAGAATATACATCTCACGTAAAAACTGCTGTTGAATTTTAACCCTACTAAGTCTGTCTCTTCCACCTGATTAAACAAGGAATATTTACTTTAGCCTCCATGTGGAGACCTGGAGGCTAAGGCAGTTTTCCTTTGCCTGAGACTGGGAGCACAGGAGATTAATTCCCACTAACTCAAGTAACTCCAGGGATAAAAACTGTAGATAACCTTTAGAAATTAACCACTAAGTTCTGCTTCGCAAGATAGGGCCACATTCCAATGTCCAGCAAGAAACAAAGGAAAATTCCTGTGATTTGAGCCTTTAAAAGGGCTCACTACCTCTATAATGGCACAGTCGTATTGAACCGCCTGCGTGTGTGCTCTTGCAGCTGTCCTGGCCAGATATTTCAATACATCTTCGCCTGCTTTTTTAATAAATCATCAGCCTCCAGTGGTCTTATTTTGAACCCAGGATTCGACCCCACAACAATACCATCTTAGCACTGAACTTGACTGGACAATTTTTTGAACAAACACTATCTTGTCTTTTTGGCTTCTTCCCAGAGGCAAATATTTATGTTCTATCATTGTTTCAGATTCCACTGGCATACTTAAAAAAAAAAAATCCTGGGTTGCTTTTACTTCATGAAAAAGCGAATTATACATCTACATTAAAGCTGAATACACAGGAAAACAAGCCTGGGGTGCTTGTTTGCATGTTCAGGCCACTGTCCTTTGGCCTTAAAATGTCAGGAAGGGCTCTTTGAATGGCTTTCTGTTTGCAGATTTCAGCCCCAGGGCATAGGAATTAACTCAGGCATTTATCGTCAGATGTTCTTCGGCCACCAGAACATCCAGTCTCCATAGCAGGTCATTCTTTGGTGAATAAATTACTCCCACAAATGCTCCATCCCCTGGCTGTGGCTCAGGCCTTACATTTTTTAGCATCATCAACATTAATCTTTATTGTCATGATATTTGTGGTGCAGTTTGAGAAACCTGGATCTCACACCAAATTTTTGGACTGGAACCCGGATTCTCTGTCCGCCAGAATCAAAGAATGAATCCACGGACAGAAAGGGTATAGCAAAGATGGAGATTTATTGAAGAACAAATACAGACTCCCATGTGGGGAGAGGGAAGAGTCCCACAGAGTTCCTTTCCCTATGGCTGTTAAAGGTGCCTTGATACCCCCTCTGATTGAACATTATTCCCTTAGTCTGGTTACCATAGTAACTCCTGGGCTCAAAGATTGAAACTCCAGTGTTCCAAGTGAGGTTCTTCCCCTCACCCCACCTTCCTTATTGTTTTCCTGTTCCCTTTGGGCTTTCTTCCTCTCCTTCTGGAGGAAGGGCTTTCTTCCTTTTATTTTATAAATATAGACCCTTTGCTACTCCCAGCTCCCCCATTCTATGGAAATGTACCTGTGGCAGCTTTTTATTTCCCTATTCTATGGAAATGTACCTTCCACTGATCTGCAGCCCTGTGCTTCCTCCATGGTCCCCTTAATTTCCAACATTTCTGAAATTTCCTAAACCTGTCCCATTTTACCCCCAAAATTCCTGTTTCAGATCAATTCATATAGCCAGAGAACATTTAGCAACAACATCTTAATAGTTAACTTATTTCTCAAGCTCCTAAACAGAGCTTCTGGTCTTTCTTTCTATCTTTCTATCTTTCTTCTTCTTTCTTTCTTTTTTTTAAAATATATTTTATTATTGAATTTTTTACAGAGAGGATAGAGAGTTAGAAACATCGATGAGAGAGAAACATCGATCAGCTGCCTTCTGCACATGGGGGATGTGCAGCAACCACACCGGGGATGTGCCCGCAACCACAGTACATGCCCTTGACCGGAATCGAACCTGGGACCTTTCAGTCCACAGGCTGATGCTCTATCCACTGAGCCAAACCGGTTTTGGCTGCTCTTTCTTTTTCATTTATGTGAATTATGGGGCATTCTAGGAGGTAGCCTCCCCTTGGCTATTGGAAGGGCATTTGCCAGAAGAACATCTTCATAATAAAGACTTTCCCAGCATGGAGATTCCCCCACACCCACATTACAACCTTTCCTGGTTGTATGTTTCAGTTTCCCAAGTTCTAGTTTTACCATGTGTGTTGTTTTTTCAAGCTTGACTCATTTCCCCCTGAAATTGACTTCTGTGGCATAATAAACTATTAGGTATTTTGACAACAATCTATTGTTTCTTTGGTTTTTAATTTCCAAACTAGTGAGTTTTCACAGTCCTTAGGGGAGAAGTTCATGCCTAAAGTGTGGAGCGAAGGGAAGAACGCTCCTTGGGGAAGGGGAACGAAAGGAAAGGAGCCCAGGCAGCAGTCTCAGGAGATGCCAGTGCTTCGCAGACACGCTAACCCACGTTTAGACTTCTCCAGAATTGTAAGACAATCATTTGTGTTGTTTTAGATCACTAAGGTTGTTAGAGCAGCAGTAGAAAATGAATAGAAGTGAGAAAGGACATTCTGAAAAGAATCTGCAAAATGCAAAGGCTTAAAGCATAGTCAATTTAGAGAAGGGGAGGCTTGGAGTGTTTGGAGTCCCATAGTCAGGTAGAAGAAGGGCTAGCGGAGAGAGTCATATCCATAGAGGAAAATAAGGTTACTCACAGACAGACACAGGTCTTCTGCCTTTGATTTTGTTAATAGTCACCTCAGGATATTTTTCCCATTGATTTTTAGAGAGGGTGGAAGGGAGGAAGAGTGGGGTAGAGAGAAAACATCTCTGTGAGAGAGAGACATATCAATTGGTTGCCTTCTGCACATACCCCTAACAGGCTGGGGAATCAAACCTGCAACCCAGATGTGTTCTCTTGACCCCTAATTGAACCCGTGATTCTATGGTGCCTGGGCCAGTGCTCTAACCACTGAGTACAGTAGCCAGAGCTGGACTTCTGCATTTTAAAGCAGATTTCTATCTTTAACTTAATTCTGGCAGTAATGACCTGAAAAAACTGTAAGTATGAGACCAAGAGGGTTTTTACAGTCTATAGAATTTTACTACATTCTATCCACTCTAGCACATCATAAAAACTTAAATTAGATGAATACAAGAGAATAAGTTTTGTTAAACATAATAATATTCTCTACCATGCTTTTATCTTTGCTCATAATGATTCTTCATTTTCACTTATTTCATATAAGAATGAGCATAAGGGGCCATTATAATAAGTGTAGCAGTGTACTGTAATTTCTCCTAGGAGTTTACCATATGGCACCTGTCTCTTTGTTATTTAATTTAACTTGATCTGTTAAAAATCAGACTGGTAAGAGCTCATATGTCATACTCATTAAAGTGTCATATTCTTTAAAGAATCTACACCCAAAGAGACATACATCACTTTGATAAGGTAAGAAATATTTTATGCTGCACAGCTAAGAATAAAAACTCAATAAAGGCACAAGAAACAAAAATTAAATGCATTTTAAAATAGAATTGCAGATAATTTTGCCTATTCAAGTCCTTGATTTAATAACTCATGTGTCTTGGAAAATGCAATTTATTTTATTTTTATTTGTTAAACAATTTTTATTTTATTTATTTTTAGAGAGGAGGGGGGCTGAGAGACATAAATATCAATCTGCTGCCTCCTGCACACCCCTAATGTGGATCGCGTCCACACTCTGGACATGTGCCCTGACCAGGAATTTAACCAGCAATCTTTTGGTGCACAGGACAATTCCCAATCAACTGAGCCATACCAGCTAGGGAGGAAAATGCATGCAATTAACTATTTAAGTGAATGCAACTCATCATTTAATTTGCCTACTTATAATGATAAACAACTTAAAAATGACTCAATCCAAATTATATGAAAGTAAAGATTATTGGCACTTATCAGCATTAATAAAACTGCAAATTAATACTACCTTGAGATATTTTACACTGATTAAAGCAGACATTATTAAAAGGTACTCTAGAAATATTGTGGTGATATTAGCATACATATTTCTTACAAAGAAGAATTTATAAACTCTACATTTTTGTTCCAAATAAATGGCATTATATAGCAAAAGCCATACGATGGTTGTTCTCTTTAATATAATGAACTTATATCCTAATATATAAAGTGCCAGGTACCATCACAGCCGAATGGATAACTGGTGACCATGGAGTGCATATTGCACCTCTCAATGCTCTCCCTTCCCCTGGCCCCAAGCTGCTCATCATGGGGAGGTGGTAGGGGCAGGACTGTGGACTGTTGAGTGACAGTGGTGGTGGCAGGATGCTTTGCAGAGCAGCAGAGAGCTTAACAGAGCAGTCACTGGGCAGCAGCGAGTTTTGTGAAGCAGTCTCGGGTGGGGGGAGCCTCTCGGAATAGTGGCAGGGCAGTGGCAGTTTTGTGAAGTGTCCAGTGTTGAACTTTGGGGGTGGCAGCAAGCTTTGCCGAGCAGTGGTGGGACAGGGAGAGCCTCATGGAGCAGTCATGGGCTGTGTGCATAGTCTTGGTGCAGCCTTTTGTGGGCTGTGTGTGCAGTCTCGTTGTAGTTAAGCCTTGATTGTTGTTGGTATCACTGGGGGGAGTTGACCTGCAGGCCAATTGGCTGTGTGGATCAGCAGTGTCTCCACTGGGAAGGCTCAGCTTGGATGGGGCTGAGTGTCTCCACTGTGCTCAGCTTGGATGGGGCAGAGTCTCCAGGTGGAGCCAACAGCCTTGGTTTCTTGTCAGCCCCGCCCTAATAGGTTCCTGTGTCTCAGTGCCCCATGGCAATGGCTGTAGTACCTCTCGAGTTTTGCCCACTGCCAGACAGTCCAGTTTCTCCCTGAATGAGTCTAGTACCCAAAGTCTCATCCAGAACTAGATTTCAGTACAGTGGGGAAGTTTTGCTTCCCTCCCAAAGAAGAAAGCTAGCCACTGGGAGGGCTTCTGTGCTCAGCTTAGGTGGGGTGGAGTCTCAGGGTAAAGCAGACAGCCTTGGTTTCCCATCAGCCCCACCCTAAGAGGACCCTGTGTCTCAGTGCCCCATGGCAATGGCTGCATGCATCTTTGAGAGAAGGCTGCTCTAGAGTTTTGCCCACTGCCAGACAGTCCAGTTTCTCCCTGAATGAGTCTGACACCCAAAGTCTCACCCGGAACTGGATTTCAGTGCAGTTGGGAGGTTTTATTTTCCTCCAAAACGAGAAAGCTAGCCATGAGTTTGCTGCCCAGCCTCTCCGTGCACTGTGAGTAAGCCATCTGAGTATTCAGCAGCTCACCCTTTCTGTGTGCATGGGTCTCCACACATCCAACAGCTCCTGAGTCTGTGTGCTTTTCTCTTTCCTTTTAGTTATAGAATTTCCACTTAGCTAGCTTTCCGGAGGTTCTGGATGATGTCCGCTCAACTTTAAAATTGTTGTGGAAGGCAGAAATATAGGTTTTTACCTTATGCCACCATCTTGGTTTCTCTGACTTTCAAATATTGAACCTGCCTTACACATCTAGGAGAAATCCCATTTGTTTTTCTTGTTTAATTATTCTAATAAATTGTTGAATTTGATTTGCTAATATTTTGTTGATTTTTTTTTGCATCTTTGTTCATAATGTTGCAGAAAACTGGAAAAAAATTGAACAACACTCAGAGAGTTTGGAGTCATACTTTATTTACTGGAGGGCGTAGAGAAAAAGGAATTCAAATTCTAAGCAGAGCTATAAGCAGAACTTCCCTTTTTATTAAAGAGCCAGCCTTATATGTGCTTAGTGGTTATCTTGTTGCTGGCATAGAAAACAACACAGTTCTATCCAATTAAAAAATACACCAGGCATGGCATTGAGATTATGGGCATATCTAGTCTCTGGCCTACAAGGTCAAATGGCAAAGTTTATCTCTCTTATTATTCAAGCAGGCTAGAAAGTAAAGTTATTTTTTCAGAATAAGGGGCTGTCTAAAAAAATAGAGAATTTCAAACAGTAGTTTTATAAAATAGGGGTTAGCCTTCTCAATAAGAGATATAGATATATAGGTTTTTGCTTCTTTTTTTCTTATTATGTTTTTGACTGGTTTTGATGTTAGGGTAATGCTGGCTTCAAGTGATGAATTGACAGCAGTTCTTTTGTTTCTATCTTTTGAAGGAAATTATGGAAAATTTATACAAGTTCTTCCTTAAATGTTTGGTAGAATTCACTAATGAACCCACCTGGATTCAGTGCCTATAATTTGAATTTTTGCATTGGCTAATATCTGACTATTAATGAGAAGCATGTGGTATCTCTTTAAAGAATTTTAATGAAAGTATTACTTGAATTTCTGTACTTAGCAAAATACTGGTTTTAGGGTTAAGATTATATAAATTATGCATATCATGTTAAAAAATTAAAAATCAATTATTATTTCCTTGAAGGGTTTTTTTCCTGAAATTGTTACAAATTATACAAAGGTATTTCCATTGCCTGTGAAGAAAATCTCCTTAGATCTATTAATAAAGTGTGCAAAAAAGCATTAACATAGCAGATCCAATTGTAATTATTTGAAAGGCCTGCTTGACTTTTTGACCACTGGCTGGTGCCCAAGAACTTGGGTTGCGGGGTGTGGGGTGGAGGAGGGGTTAAGATATTATCCCTCTAATGGATAAGAGTGGCTCATTGTGCCTAACCTGTTTGTATAACCTATATGGGTTATGGGTTCACCCTTACTTTCTCCTAAGAGTATGAAATTTTGATACAGGCTAACCAAAGGGTGTTTGTGTGACTAACTCCCTCATAGAAATCCTGGACACTAGGTCCCTAATGAACTTTCCTGTAGATAATATTTTGCGTGTGTTGTCAATTCTTGTTGTTAAGGGAATTAGGCACTGATTTTGTGACTTCATTGGGAGAGAACTCAAAAACATGCACTTGGTTTCATCCAGACTCTGTCCCATAGGGCTTTTCCCTTTGCTGATTGTGCTTTCTGTCTTGTCCCTGTGATAAATGATTGACTATATACTGAGTTCTGTAAGTCTTCATAGCAAATCATCCAATTGAGGGCTAATCTTGTGGATCTCCATCACATAAGGTGTTTTATAGTAGAGAATCCTATATAATAAAAGCCTAATATGCAAATCGACTGAATGGCCAGTCACTATGACATGCACTGGCCACCAGGGGGCAGACTCTCAACACAGGAGTTGCCCCAGGCCAGCAGGCCCCAGGCCAGCCAAGACAGGTGCCAGTGGGGGCCCCACCAGTTGCTCCACAGATTGGTACTGACCCAGGCACAAATTTTGTGTACTAGGCCTCCAGTTTCCTAATATTATATCAACATTTTATTCCTAGAATAAATTCACTTAATTACGACATACCATTTTCTTAATGGGATGTTGTCTTCTGTTCACTAATATTTTTAAACCTTAAATCACTATTAATGTTAAATTTGTCTGTAATTTTTATTTTTAACTGTTTTTTTTTTAATCAGGTTTAACTGTAAATTTAGAAGTTTTCCTTTATTATCTATGAGCTTGGAAAAGTTGGCAAAACAGAGGGACTATCCAATCTTTGAAATTTTCATAGAATTTTCCTTTGAAAGTACCTGGGCTTGATGATTTATTGTCAGGACATTTCTTAACACTTTAATATATGCTAAATGGAAATTAGCCCACTTAGCCTTTAATCCATACTAAGGTTCATTTTAACAAATCATATTTCCCTAGGAAATGATCATTTTATCTTTCAAATATATTGCATAGAGATCTTAGAGTCTTAAAATAATGTATTCTGTTTCAATGATTACTTCCTCCTTGTCTCTTCTTATTTTTTTAAAAATAATTTATGTTTTCATCTTTTCCCTTAAGCTGTCTGGTAATTGGTCTTTTTGAATACATTTTGACTAAAACAAATCATTTTTATTAATTATATACCAGCTGTTTCCCAATCTTTACAGTGCTAAATTTTGCTTTTGTATTTGTTCTTTCCTATCTTGTTCTTTCTTTCATTTTGCTTATCTTTCTTTTCCCATTTTTTAAAGCTGGGAATTTCATTTACTTATATTTTGTGTTAAATTATTAGGGTGACGTTGATAATGAAGATTATATTGGTTTCAAGTGTGCATTTCTATGATACATCATCTGTATACTGCATTGTGTCCCCAACACCCAAAGTTAACTCATCTTCTGTCACCACATATTTAGCCCCCTTTACCCTAGACTACTTCCCAATCCCCTCTCCCTCTGGTAACCACAATACTAATGTCTGTGTCTATGAGTTTCCCTTTTATATCCCACGTATGAGTGAAGTCATATAGCTCTTAGTTTTTTCTGTCTAACTTATTCCACTTAGCATGATATTAACAAAGTCCATCCACATTGTTACAAATAGCATATTTTATCATTTCTTATGTCTGAGTAGTATTCCATTTATACTAGTATACATACCACATCATCCTGATTCAACCGTCTTTTGAAGGACACTTTGGTTGTCTCCATGTCTTGTCAGATAATGCTGCAATGAATAATGAATAATGCTGCAATGAACATAGGGGTGTATATATTTACAAATAAATGTTTTCAAATTTTTTAGGTAGATACCCAGAAGAGGGGTTGTTGGGTATTAATTTTCTGAGCAACTACCATACTGTTTTTCAAAGTGTCTGTTCCAGTCTGCATTCCCACCAACAGTGAATGCTGGTTTCACTGTATAGTTGAAAATAGACATTCTACCAGGTGTGAAGTGGTATTTCACTGTAGTTTTGGTTTGCATTTCCCTAATAGCTAATGAAGTTGATCATCTTTTCATATACCTGTTGGCTATTTGTTTCTTTTTGGGAGAAGTATCTCTTCAAGTCCTCTGCTCAGTTTTTAATTGGAGTGTTTATTCGTGTGGGAAATACTTATATATATTTTTTTTAAATTTCTGAGAACATGATTTAAGGCTATGAAACTGTATCTGGCCACTTTCTTAAGTTTCCCCTACAATTTGATGTAGAGTCTTTTTTATTATAATTAAATTTTAGAAAACAGATTGCTATTTAGTGTGATTTACATTTCATCTACAGTTTAACATAAACAAAAATTAACATACAATTAGCATACATTATAAATATCAAAAAGGCCACTTGTTTAAAATTTCCAAGCTGACTGTAAGTAGCTACAGCAGTATAACACCTGTGAAGTATAATTCATTGTAAGAGTATAACAGCTGTATATCCCCTTCACTTTTCATTAAAGGAATAAATCAAACAAAACCCACCAAAACTTCCTAAAACAGAATATGAAACAGCTTGAAAGTAATGAAAAAACCCTGTGTTGGAAATAAAAGAGTTTCTTGATTTCCTATTTCTACCTGATTGAGGCCAAAGAACTTCAATTGTTCTCAAGCTATGCTGAGACAAATTAGAGAAGAAACATAAAAAAAGATATTTGTGTAGAGTACATTGCTCACAGATGCAACAAATTGGTCTTTCTGAAAATGAATCCGGGAGCAATGGAGGCAGCCAAGAGCTTGTTAGCAATTCCTACAGGTCTCAGGGGGTTCTAACTGTTCAAATCCAGAACAGAACACAGTCCAGTCTATTTCCACAGAGGTTCAACAGAGTTTGCAAAACTTGCTCTGGAAATCTTCAGGGGAAACACACTTCACTACTGTTTTCTGGTAACTTTCTATATTCTCTGAATAGTCCTCAAAACCATGTCAGGTTGGCCCCCATGGCCCATGAATCTGGCAACATTGATGGGAGTCATAGCATCCTGACAGCTGACCTCACTGAAGCCATGTTAGTGGGCAAGAGTGTCCAGTTACTTTTGGCCATGATAGGCAGATTTCCTAATGTGACATTTGTCATGAGGTTTGTCCTGTATATTGTTAGCTCTCCTTTATTGAGCATATGTTAGTATTTATTTTCTTATTTTTTTCTTTTTGTTACTTATTGTCAGAGATAGCTGGAGCACTGCATGGACACTGCTGCTCTGAGTTGCTCTGAGTCCATATATTCTTATAAATTCTTCCCAACTATGCCAGGGCAGGTCTCTTCTCAAACCCTTCCCACTGTACAACTGTTGGGAACTTAGTCCATGTTCCTCCTTATCCTCTGTTCACAAGGATAAGGTCCGAGCCCCCCTTACTGGGACTGGACCTCCTTAGACACTGGTTCTTAGACGAAGAAGCCATGAGAAGTTGAGGGTATATAAGAATGAGTCTTTATTGCAAGAGCCAGACCATGAGCCATTAGACAAGATAATGGCCTATGGTCACAACAGTGTCCCAATCAGGCAGCCATACAGCGGCTTGTAGATACATATCCTTCCCACACAGTAGTAGCAGTCTCTGTTCCCAGAGTTATTATCTGAGCCGCCATATGCTGCCTCTAAACCCATTGACTTTCATTGTAACAGCACCTGAGCTCTATGGCTTACAGCTTCTCCTGCCTCTCCTGCCCAGCACACTGGCTGGTTAACACGTAGCTATACCGGAGCTCTCTGGGAGCTCTTAGCCTTACGTAGTAGCAGGGTCAGCTCTCAGCTCCGTCTGAGCTCCTTAGTCGTTTTCCTTCCAGGCTGCTCTCTAGAAGAATAGCTAGTCATAACCTGTATATTACTCCAGAGACAAAGAAGGTAGTTGTCAACAGTGACACCAATCGTCTGAATTACAGAGGGCACAGCGTACTGTAGGATCGCTGTGGCCTTGCAGCTATTTGTAGTATCTCAACCGTGGGCATTTGGTTAAGATCCCCACGTTCAGAGCAGCCTTGGCCATCGGGCATGCTATCAACAAGGCCTCTACACTCTAATTAGCCTTGGACATTTGAGGAATCGGTGTGGCTCCCACACTTACCTTTTAATAATGTCTCCTGTATTTATATCTATAATAATAAAAGATAGAATAAAATAATAAAAAGCATATTATATTTATAATAATAAAAGTAATATGCTAATTAGACTGGACGTCATTCCAGACATCATTCCGGACGTCCTTTCAGACAAAGCCAGGGCTGGAGGAAAGCCCAGGTCCTGGGTGTCAGAGGGAAGCCAGGACCGGCAGCCAGGGGAAGGAAGACCTACTCTTACATGAATTTTGTGCATCGAGCCTCTCTCACATCATGTACTTACCGTATTTGCCAGCGTATAAGACGATTTTTTGGCCCTGAAAAATACGTATTTGCGGGTGTATAAGAGACTGGGCGTATAAGACGACCCACTAACATTTCCACTAAAAAATACAGAGTTTGTTATATACTCGCCGTATAAGACTACCCCCCAGTTGGAGGCATATTTTTCAGGGCCAAAAAGTCGTCTTATATGCCGGCAAATACGGTACTCATACAGACCATGACAAACTTTTCTCTGTTGGTTTCATGCAGTTTCCCCTCAGTAGCTGGTTACTCTTGAAAGTCTCTGTGGTTAAGGCACCACTCCTCACCTGAGTCATTGCAGTAATTTCCTAACTGGCTTTTGATTTTTACCCTTGTTTTCTTAAAACTTATTCTCAACATGGAAGTGTGATTTAAAAAAAAAAAAATGGCAAACAAATAGTATCCCTTCACCTCCAATATAATGGCTTTCAGTGCCTCTAAAATTACTTAAAATGCCCACCGTTGTCCAACATGTTCTAAGTCTTTCTTTCTTATATCTCCTTTACTTTATTTCTTATTACTTCTCTTCTCCTTTATAAAATGTCACACTCCCTGGATGTAAGACTATAGGTATAACATTGATATTGTTTCCTGTTTCTTCAGTCAAACTTTTTTACATGGTGAGGGAATGGAGGAGTTTCTGAGGTTTCTGTAGAAAATAATGCAAAATTTGCGGAAACCGGTTTGGCTCAGTAGATAGAGCGTCGGCCTGTGGACTGAAAGGTTCCGGGTTTGATTTGAGTCAAGGGGATGTACCTTGGTTGCGGGCACATCCCCAGTAGGGGGTGTGCAAGAGGCAGCTGATCGATGATTCTCTCTCATCGATGTTTCTAACTCTCTATCCCTCTCCCTTCCTCTCTGTAAAAATCAATTTAAAAAAAGAAAATAATGCAAAATTTAATCAATTTTAATGGCACTTTAAAAAATAAATAATTGATAATAAAAATAGTTTTAGAAAAATATTTTATTGAGATCAGAAATATGCTTATGACTATAAATAGCCACTTAAAGAGAACATTTAAATTTCTATTTTTGAACTTATACTTTATAGTCATGGCCTTTGAGTTAAAAGCTACTAAATAATAATAATGTAGAATGATAAAGCAGAGTTAGTTAAAATAAATTTTGTCTACATTTTATTTGTATAAACTGTGTGCTACAAGTGACTTTTTGACTTAATATGTAGTAATCCATATTTCCAGGCTTTTTTTGAAAACATATAAACATTGCCAAAAACTTAAAATCCCTAAAAAATAGGGAAGAATTGATATTTAGAAATAATTTTTATTTAGGATCTTGTATAGCATTATCTCACTATATATATATATATATATATATATATATATATATATATATATGCCTAAGAGACGGAATGACTGAATGACCGAATGACTGAACAACTGGTTGACTGATTGCTATGATGTGCATTGACCACCAGGGGGTAGACACTAAACACAGGAGCTGTCCCCTGGTGGTCAGTGTGTTCCCATAGCCAACTTCTCTCAGCTGGCCAACCTCCCACAGCCCCAATAGCCCTGATCACCAGTCAGGTCAAGGGACCTGACCCATGCAAGAATTTGTGCACCAGGCCTCTAGTTATTATAATAAATAAAGAAAGTTAATAGTTTAACCCTATGTACCATGAAACTGTGTCTCAGAAAGGCAAATGTCATAGAGCAAGAATATGTCAGAACTGGAATTTAATTTTCTCTCTTGTTGTATTTTTTTAATTTTTATTTTATTGATATTTTACAGAGAGGAAGGAGAGAGGTAGAGAGCTAGAAACGTCGATGAGAGAGAAACATCGACTAGCTGCCTCCTGCACACCCCCCACCGGGGATGTGCCTACAACCAATGCACATGCCCCTGACCGGAATCGAACCTGGGACCTTTCAGTCCGCAGACCGACGCTCTACCACTGAGCCAAACCGGTTTCGGCTCTTGTTGTATGTTTTGCTCTTCCTACTGTGTCATGCCCTGGCCTCATAATCAATAGTAACTACTTTTGTTATAATACCACTTTTACTCACTGGTATTAACATCTGTATGTATTAGGAGAAATATTTAATATTGTATAACATTAAATTGAGTTTAAAATAGTAAGGTATACTTTATTATATATCATGTCAATAATTTAAGTGTAGCATTTTTATTTTTAAAGTAATATTTTAGCAATTATGATAATTTTCTTTTATGGAGTATAATGTACATAGAGTAAAATCTGTTCTTTTTGATGTACAGTTGTGAATTTTGAAAAACATACTCATAACTCTTCAATCACTATAAAATATTACACTCTGCCTCTGTGTTTTCATCCCTTCACCCAGCTGTAATTCAATAATCACTGATCTGTTCTTACATGTTTTGTGTGTGTTTTTAAGAATGTCATATAATTAGAACCATATTGAATGTATTCTTTTCTATCTGCCTTTTTACCTTTGAAAAACATATATTTGAGAGTTATCCATGCTGTTGTATTATATATCATTGGTTGGTTTCGTTTCACTGTTGAGTAACTATTCCATTGCATACATGTATCACAGTTCATTTATTCACTTACACATTGAACATTCTTTCCAGGTTTTGACAAAAATGATCCAAGCTACTATAATCTCTGTGGAAAGGTTTTTGTTTGAACATACGTATCATTTCTCTTAGATAAAAGCTAAAAATGAGATTGCTAGCTTTTATAGAATCTGTTTAACTTGATAAGGATCTGTTAACCATTCTCAGTGTGGTATAGTATAAAGGTGGATTTACTATTGTATTATAACTATATCTGCTACCAACAGAATTTCCTAATACTAATAATGTACTTTAATCTTCTGTGGTGATGTATGGCCATCCGTTAATCCTAAATATTTCCTATGTTAGTAAAGTTGGTTTCATAGCATTCAGACTCATATCTTAATAATGGAGATTTAGAGTTAATAATGAATAGCACATTAGTAGTAACTTGAAATATTTTTAAATGAATGTGTTCTTCAGCACTTTTCTCATTTAAATAATTAATATATTCTTTAAATTTTTATAATAATTTCATCCACATATTAAATTATTATAAATGAAATCTAAATATTTCAAACAACTAGAAAAACTACATTAAAATTAGAATTTAGAAAACGTTATTTTAAGAGTAATTTTAACTTGAAAAAAGTTTTTTTTAAAAAGTGCAGAGGTCACTGTGCAAAGCCAATTTAACAACATATATTTGACAACCAGCCTTTTAAAATTGCATTTTGTTCTCAGATGAGCATTCCAAGGGTATCTTAATGTTTATAACAAGTAGGTTTATTCTTGAAAACTCCAAAATATGGGACACTAATTATGGGGATATGAAAATACTCCATTTCCTCAGTAATAAAATAACCATTTCTCAAGTGGATCTAAGTGTGCAGTAGAATCTCTGAAGAAAAATCCCATGAGGATTATCAGTCAGCCCTTCACTGCTTGACTACCCTCTCCATATAATTTGATCAATGCAAATTAATGTATTAAGCCCATTAAAATTGCATGTTAAAAGCTTTCTCTTCAATATCTTAAATAGGAATCACACATGTTTTCTCTGGGGCATACAAGTACTTTTTATTTCTTTCTGTGTATTTTTTTTCATATTTTGCAAGCTCTGTGCAATGGATACCATTTGTCATCAGAAAGAATGCACAATTCCTGTTGATAAGGAAATAGGATCAAAATATTCTCAGGCACAAATATTTTTATGCCCAACTTAAAAATTAGTTTCATTGCTATGAATCTTCCCCTAACCCTTCAATTTATATTATCTTTCTTTATTTTGAAACTCCTACAATTCATCCTTAAAGCATTATTGACTCTGACACACAAATACATCTACACTAATAAAAGAGAAAGATGTAAATTGACTCTACCTCCACAATACCCACTATCCAATCAGGAGTAAGTATGCAAATCAACCCAATAAAGATGATGGGCTATTTTGCATATACAGGCACCAAGCCACTGGGGCGACAACACAGGCATTCTGCACTGCCCCAGCAGCTCCGGGCCTCTGGGCAGGTGGGGAGGTGGAAAGGCGGCTTTAGGCAGCAGCAAAAGCAGAAAGGCAGCTCTGGCTGGAGCAAAGGCAGTTCTAGCAGCCAGGGGAAGGAAGGTCTATTCTTGCACTAATTTTCATGCATCGGGCCTCTAGCTCTTTCATAAAGTTAAAAGTCACATATGACTTTTTCCTGCACTCTTACTATAAATAATTGGTCACTTTTTTTTTATTTTCATTCCTAAACATTTCAAGCCTTTCTGTTTCCAAACTGATTGCCCAGATGTACATGTCAATCTTTCTTTGTCTGAGAGACTGTACTAGCCCTCTAAGTAATTCTGTTTCCTTTGGTTACTTTTCTGTATAAAAGAGCCTCCATCTAAAATACAATTTTGCATATCCTACTGACAACAGATAGCACATTCTGAGGTACATGAATTACATCTTAAACAACACTGTTATACTTACTCAGTAAGGTTCAATATGGTCCAGTGAAGTTGCTAAAAAAAAAAAAAAAATCTAGTTGTGACACATTAACCAGGTATTTAACGGCATGCATAGCATTGGCTTGCTATGAAAAATCATGTATGTAGTGAACTTACATTTTGTTATTTGGCGAATGAATAAGGAAAATGAAATTTATAGTTTCTGAATTTTTTTTCTTCCTTTTGTTTTCAATCATTATTTATTAATTGCACAATTAACTTTTTAAATATCAGTTTCATTGAAAATATCAACTTGCTTCCAGTTTTTGTTAAAAATGTGAAGTTACCATAAAAAAAAAAATCTCTTTACTACCAAAGGATATAAATCTCACCCTAGGAAGTGGTTATGGGGCTACTTGGGAGGTGCAGGCCAAAGTCAGTTGCGGTATGTGTCCTATCTTTTGACTGTACTTTTTCTTTAAAAAAAAAAAAAGATTGGTACGTAGTATTATCTTAGTTATGTTAGCTTCAGGTGTAAAATAGAGTGATTTGAAATTTTTATACCTTACAGTGTGACAATCCACCTCATTCTAGTAATCATCTGTCTCTGCAAATGTATCACAATGTTATTGACTATATCCCTTCACCTTGCTCATCCATGGCTCTCTCTTGACTCTTCTGACAACCATCCCTTTGAATCTGTTTTTGTTTGTTCATTTGTGTGTGTGTGTGTGTGTGTGTGTGTTTTAGATTCTACATGTAAGTGAAACCTTACGGTGTTTTCTCTCTGAAATATTTCAGTTAGCATAATACCCTCTAGGCCAAGAATGTCAAACTCAAAAGCTAACATGGGACAGATAAACAAGGTTTAAGTTTATGTAGGCTCTAAAAAATCCAAGCCTTCAATTTTCATAGACACAGAGGTTTGTTTCTATAAAGATGTGCTGAGAACAAAGGGCTAAAACAAATGAGTAATCATTAACATAAAATAATAGAACATTTTAATAAAAATTAATATTTTGTATTGAACATGAACTTACCAGACACTGAATGATTGCACAAATTAATAAACATAATGCAAATAAACCTATTTTTCTTGTTCTCAAAAGTAAAATATTTTCTGTTGGGCACACCAAATAAGACAGTCCAAGACTAACGACGTGGCCATCCGCTGCTAAAATACTCTCTGCTGGTGTTACTGGAGAGAAATGGTGTGCCTGCATGCAAGGCGCATAGGGAAAGGAATGTGAAAGGGGAAATAAGACTTCAGAGGGCTATCTGAATCTGCCAGTAACCTGACACCTGTCCTGCCTTGCAGAACAAGTTTACAGTCCCTGGAGGTGCTCTTGCCTGATAGGCCAAGCCTCTGTGTATAATCGCATTTCCTTCATCCCAACCCAGGGGGTAGGGGCGGGGCTGCAGGCCCATGAAAGGTCCTGAAGCCCCATATAAAGGGAAGGTTTCCTCCCTATTGATTAGCTCAGGATTTGGAGAACTGACCCCCTGGGTCACTCTACTAGAACATTTGCAAAATAAGGGTTCTTCCTTAAATCTTCTGAGTACTGTTGTGTGTTTTTTGTTCATCTGGAAATTTCTGTAACAAGTGCAATACAATTATACTAATCAGTTCTTAGTGAACATTGTATTTTGTTATTAATAATTGTGCATAACAAGATATTATAAAATTAAGTTAAGAAATATTTATTAAACCATTTCTTACATATCATTATATTGGCTGGGCTACAAAAATATTCATTGTGGGCTGCAAGTTTGACATGCTTGCTCTAGGTTCATCCATGTTGTTGCAAATTACAAGATTACATTCTTGCCGAAACCAGTTTGGCTCAGTGGATAGAGCGTTGGCCTGCAGACTGAAGGGTCCCAGGTTCGATTCCGGTCAAAGGCATGTGCCTTGGTTGCGGGCACATCCCCAATGGTGGCTATACAAGAGGTAGCTGATTGATGATTCTCTCTCATTGATGTTTCTAACTCTCTATCCTTCTCTCTTCCTCTCTGTGAAAAATCAATAAAATATATTTTAGAAAAGAAAGATTACATTCTTTTTTATTTGTACACAAACCTTCATTCTAGCCCAGCCAGTATGGTTCAATGGTGGTTGAGTGTTGGCCTATGGATCAGGAAGTTATGGATTGGACTCCCAGTTGGGGCATATGCCCAGCTGGAGAGGTTTGGAGAGTGGCTGATCAATGATTCTTTCTAGTCATTGATGTTTGTGTCTCTCTCTCTCTCCCTTCCCCTTCCTCTTTGAAATCAATAATATATATTTAAAAATACATTAAATTATACTGCCGAACTGGTTTGGCTCAGTGGTAGAGCGTCGGTCTGTGGACTGAAAGGTCCCAGGTTCGATTCCGGTCAAGGGCATGTACCTTGGTTGCGGGCACATCCCCGGTGGGGGTTGTGCAAGAGGCGACTGGTCAATGTTTCTCTCTCATCAACGTTTCTAACTATCTCTCTCTCCCTTCCTCTCTGTAAAATATCAATAAAATATATTTAAAAAATAAAAATAAAAATACATTAAATTATATACATATACACCACCTCTTCTTTATCCATTTACTAGGTATACCAGTTAATAATTCAGATTTTTTTTCAATAGATGGAGTTACACATATGTGCAACTATTTGATATGTGTTCTATTTTGCTGTATTGAAAGCAAACTTCAAATATTCATATATCAAATTTGCTGAAGATATTAACATCATAGATATTTTTATGCTTAAAAATGTTGAATTTCATGCCGAGAAAAAAGAGCACTTGCAGGAAGTTTTAACTCATTACTTTATTTTGAAAAAAAAGTTATTGTATACTTTAGGAAGCTTATGGTGAACATGCTCCATCTCAATATACTTGTGAATGCTGGTTTAAAGGCTTTAAAAGTGATGATTTCTATGTGAAAGACAAATGTGTCCAGGTCAACTGAAAAAGTTTGAAGACCAACAATTACAAGCATTATTGAATGAAGATGCCTGTCAAACTTAAAAACAAATTGCAGAAAGATTAAATGTTGCTCAGCAAACAATTTCCGTTTGTTTACAAGCACTGGCAAAGATTTTAAAGAAAGGAAAATGTGTGCCACATCAACAGAATGAAAGACAAATGGAAAACCGAAAAGCAATTATTAAAATGTTGCTTCAACAGCCTGAAAGAAAGTCTTTTTTTGCATGGAACTGTGACTGGCAATGAAAAGTGGATTTATTTTTAGAATCCCAAATGCACGAAATCATAGGTGATCAATTCATCAACATCGACTAGAAGGGCAAATCGCTTCAGAAAGAAGACAATGCTCTGCGTTTGGTGGGATCAGGAAGGTGTGGTGTATTATGAGCTTCTAAAACCATTAGTACTGATTGCTACAGACAACAAATAATCAGTTTGAACCATGCTTTGATCATGACACAACCAGAATGTTCCAGAAGATATGGCAAAGTAATATTGCTTTATGATATACACCATCAGACTTCAAAACCAGTTAAAGACATGTTAGAAGATCTTGCCTGGGAAGTATTAACTCACCCGCTGTATTCACCAGACCTTGCTCCTTCAGATGACCACTTGTTCTGATCGATGGCACACGCACTTTCTGAGCAGCACTTCAAAACATATGAAGAAGTGGAAAATTGGGTCTCTGAATGGTTTTCCTCAAAACAAGAAGTTTTATTGGGACGGTATCCACAAATTACCTGAAAGATGGGGGAAATGTGTAGCTAGGAATGGACATTATTTTGAATAAAGCACTTTTGATGTTTCTCTTGAAATTATCATATATTCTTTTATTACCAAATCCACTATTGTTAACCAGTACACTTAGTATATATCAATGGACACCTAGTTTGTTTCCATATCTTGACTATTGTAATAATGCTGCCTGACCATAGTGTTGCTTCTATCTTTTCAAGTTAGCATTTTGTTTTCTTCAAGTAAATACCAACAAGTGGAATCACTGGGTTGTATGGTATACTATTACTTTCAGGGGTTTTTATTGGTTTTTGAATTTTCTTTCTGTTTTCCATAGTGGCTGCACCCATTTTCAGTTCCACTAATAGGGCTTAAGGGTCCCATTTCTCCACATTCTTACCAACACATTATTTGTTACTTTTTCTATGATAGCCATTATGACTAAAACCAAACAAAAAGACAGCTTACTGAATGTGAGAATGCATTCACAAGTGATATATATATTAAATATATCATTTGTGAATACAAATAAGAGACTGATATCCAAAATATAGTATATGGAACTTGCACAACTCAATGACATAACATAAACAATCTATAACAATAAAAGTGTAATATGCTAATTAGACCAGACAGCCAAATGACTTTCCGGATAACCTTCCGGATGAAGCCAGGACTGCTGTGAGGGCCAAAACAAGCCGCCACAGCTGTGAGGGCTAAGCCCCTTGCATGAATTTCATGCCTAGGGCCTCTAGTCTGATAATAAAATTGAATGTCCTTTTCTAAGTGAACTTATTTATAAATCATAAATGTGAAAGATCATAACCTTCACACTAATCTCTTTTTTATTTTCATTTATTTATTTATTTTTTAAAATATATTTTATTTATTTTTACAGAAAGGAAGAGAGAGGGATAGAGAGAAACATTGATGAGAGAGAATCACTGATCAGCTGCCTCTTGAATATTCCCTACTGGGGATGTGCCCGCAACCAAGGCACATGCCCTTGACCGGAATCGAACCCGGGACCTTTCAGTCCTCAGGCCAATGCTGTATCCATTGAGCCAAACCGGTTTCGGCACACTAATCTATTTTTAAAATAATAACTTTTTATACATAATGCACAAACCATAGCATTTTCCCGGTTCAAATTTGTCAGTTCTGTAGTTAGTATATTTGCATAGTTGTGCAACCAACACCCCTATTTAATTTTGAAAACTTTACCCTCCCCCCAAAAAAAGAAACCCATTCATAGTCACTTCCCACTCTACCTCCCCAACCCCTGAGAAACACAAATCTGCTTTGTGTCTCAGTGTACTTTCCTCTCCGTGTAATTGTATATAAATGGAACTATTTATCATGTGGCCTTTGAAACAGTCTGGCTTCTTCATCAGCATACGTTCTGAATGTTCATCTACACTGCATCATGTATCAATCTTCATTCTCCTTTATTGCTAAATTCCATTCCATTTTATGACTGTGCCACATTTGTTTATTTATTAGTCATTTGATTGGTATTTGGGTCATTTCCAGTTTTTATTAATATAAATAATACTGCTAGGAAATCTCCTGTACAAGTTTTAATGTGGACATAAGTTTTTAATTTTCTTTAGTGTATGCCTATATGTAACATTTTCTGACACTATCTAACTGTTTTTCCAATCTGCTTGCGCCATTTTACAAAGCCACTAATATAGGAGAGTTCTTGTTTATATAAATTCTTCTCAACTCTCTTATTTGAGTCTTTTAAAATTTAACTTTAGTCATTCTAGTGAATAAGATATGGTATTGAAAGGAATGTTTAGGGGTAAAATAGGCAGGTTCAGGAAGCTTTACAAATAAAGAGGGTTCATGGGGAAAGGGCTACAAACGCGAGGGCCATGGAGCTGCCAAAAGACACACATTCACCAAGATCAAGAGGCGCCACAGAGTAAGGGGAGAGGAAGACACCCATCCACAGAAAATAGGGAAAAGCACCTCACGGGTAGAGAAATGCTGACAAAAGGGAGAAAGAGGAACACAGATTTTCGCAGGTGATAGAGAATTCTACCAAGGAAGGGGGAGATAAAGCGGGGTAGGGAGATCGGGATATGGTGTTTGAGCTTTGAAGCTGCTATAGTGACCAATCAGAAGGGAATATCAGGAGACAGAGAACTGTAGCCTTTATAAACCTTAGGAAAAAGGAGCTTAGGGGGATACCCGCTTTGGAACCCCCTCCTTCTGTGGGAGTCTGTACTTGTTTCCAATAAATTTCCACCTTTTCATCTACCTCCTTGTGACTGTGGCATTCTTCTTCAAATCCACCTGGACCAGAACCAGGAAAGAAATATCCTTTGCATCCTACTTAGAAGAAACCATGCACTTCAGTTTGGTTCTGTGTTTCAGTATCATAAATTTTCTAATGACAATATTGAGCATCTTTCCATGTGCTTAAGGAACAACTTTATATTTTCTTTACAAAAATTTTTATTAAAATCATTTGTGCATTTGTAACTGGGTTATTTATTTTCTTATTGTTAAGTATTCTTTTATGTTCTGGATACAAATCCATTATCAGCTATATGATTTAAAAATTCTACTCTAATGGGATGTGTTGCATTTTCTTCTCTTAGTGATATCCTTGGAGGCACAAAAGTTTTAAATTTTATGAAGATAAATCAATCTAATTTTTCTGTTGTTGCTTGTGATTTTTATTTCATCTACACTAATAAAAGAGAAACATGGAAATTGACCGTAACTCTGCTATGCCCATAAGCTAGCCCCACCAGCCAATCAGGAGCAAGTATGCAAATTAATCCAACAAAAATGGCTGTGGCCATGGAGCTGGGGAGAACAGGTTGCCCTCTGTGATGGAGGAAGCCAAGCTTCCCCGCTGGCCCTGGCCTCTACTCAAGGCTACAAAGTTTCAACTATAGAAGATAAATAATTCCCATATACCAGGTCCTCTGCCTGGATCACCGAGGGAGGGGGGGTTCCACCTGAAAACCACCACAGGACCCTAACCCAGGACACCCCACACTCCAAGGGAACCCCCATCCTGATCTGAGACACCCTTCAGGGCAAACCACCTGGCCTCTATCCTATCTAATAAGAGAGTAATATGCAAATTGACTGTCTCTTCAACACACAAGATAGCTGCCCCCATGTGGGCACAAGATGGCCACCTCAAGATGGCCAGCAGAGGAGGGCAATTGGAAGGGACTAGACCTGCAAGGGAGGGTATTTGGGGGCAATCAAACCTGCAGGGAAATGCAGTTAGTAGTGACCAAGACAGCAGAGGAGGGAAGTTGAGGGTGACTGGGTCTGCACAGAAGGGCATCTGGGAGGGACCCATGCCTGCAAAGGAGGGAAGTTAGGGATGAAGAGGCCTGCAGGGGAGGGCAGTTAGGATGAAGAGGCCTGCAGGGGAGGGCAGTTAGGGGTGACCAGGCCATCAGAGGAGGGCAGTTAGGGGTAATCAGGCTGGCAGGGGAGCAGTTAGGCATCAATCAGGTTGGCAGGGGAGTGGTTAGGGAGTGATCAGTCTGGCAGGCAGAAGCAATTAGGGGCAATCAGGAAAACAGGTAGGCTAGCAGTTGGGAGCCAGCAGTACAGGATTGTGAGAGGGATGTCCGACTGCCGGTTTAGGCCCCATCCTATCTGGAGCCTATCTGGATCGGGCCTAAACAGGCAGTTGGACATCCCTGGAGGAGTCCCAGACTGGAAAGGGTGTAGCCTGGGCTGAGGGGCACATGCCCCCATGCATGAATTCCATGCACTGGGCCTCCAGTTACGTATAATGAGACATTCACCTATATTTTATTATAAGAGTTTTATAATTTTAGCTTTGATATTTATATTTGTGATTCTTTTGAGTCTATTTTGTATATGTGTGTAATATAGGAGTCAACTGGTATTCTTTTTCATGTGGAGATCTAGTTGTCTCAGCACCGTTTGTGGTAAATATTCTTTTCCTATTGAAGTGTTTTGGCAAACTTGTCTAAAACCAGTTGACCATAATTATGAGTTTATTTTGATACTCTCAGTAACATCCTATTTATCTACATGTTGGTGCTCATGCAGGACCACACCGTGTTGACTGCTGTAGTTTTGTACTAAAGGGTGAGTTCTCCAAAACAGTTATTTTTTAAGATCGTGTTGGCTAATCTGTGTCCTATGCATGTCCATATATTTTAGGAATCAACTTGTCAATTCACACACCAAAAAATAAATAAACAACAACAAACACAGCCGGGTGTTTTATTATTATTTTTTTTTGGTAGGGTTTGTGTTAAATCAATGGAGTAATTAAAGGATTATTTTCATTTTTAAAACAATATCTGACAATCCATAAGTACTAGAGGCTTTTCCACTTCTGTAGGCTTTCTTAATGTTTTTCAACAATGTTTGCTCAGTTATTTAATTAAACAGTAATCTAGCTTTGCTGTGAAGACATTTTGCAGATGGGGTTGACATCTATAATCAATTAATTTTTAAGTAGAAGTGATTACTCCTATTAATGAAGATGGAACTCATCCAACCAGTTAAAGGCTTTAAAAATAAAAACATGTTATCCCAGGAAAGAAGGCATCAAGACTATAACAGCAAATCCTTGTTGAGTTCTATCTAGCCTGTCAGCTTACCCTACACTTTGGACTTCCTAATTCCCCAAACTGTGTGAACCAATTCCTGAGAATATGGAAAACAAAGAATATTTTAAGAAACCAGCATAGTGGCTATCCCTCAAGTAAGTCTATTAATAATTAATATTAAAAACTAGATAATTTTTGTATCTTTTAATATACTTATGAACCATTTATATAATAATTTTTGAAGTGCTGGCTGAAAGATTTTTATCCATTTTTTCTTTTGGGTCCATGTCAATTTTTATTATAGATTTTAGTTGCTGGGGTAACACTTCAATCACAGTAGAGGAATTCATTGGAAATG
The DNA here is from genome assembly GCA_963924515.1 of Vespertilio murinus. NCBI lineage: Eukaryota > Metazoa > Chordata > Mammalia > Chiroptera > Vespertilionidae > Vespertilio > Vespertilio murinus. Next base: position 64,262,736 of record OZ004712.1, read on the forward strand.
GAACAAAGGAAAAGATAAAAGACACAGAACAGGTATGAACCTAAAGGGAGTAATCCCCATGTGAATCACAGAAAATTTATTAAAAACATATCAATAACAGTCATTGACTCTTTGTTGTTTGTGATTTTGGAAAAAAGAATAATATATCAAAGTTGACAGCCATTAGTTGAAGGTTCTGTTAGTTATAAAATAGCACTATATGGAAAAATAGACAATAATTGCTTTCTTTTATTTATTAGCAATGAATAAGTAAGACTCATAAAAGAGGGTATTTCTGTGATGCTAGACATTTCTATGCAGCTTGTTTCTTACAGAGCTTCAATATTTGCCTTCAGGATCCCTTTAATCCCAGTATGGATTAAACAAATAGCATGAATCACAGTCTTAAATCTGTTTTAAATCTATTATTTGTGGGTAAAAAAGTCTTCAAACGCTGTTTTAAAAATAAAATCGTTTTGTTATTTGAGATTTACTGTGTGGTAGCAATTTCATCTTTCTGGGGGGAAAAGAATAGTCCTGCTGATACACAAGGCAGAGGCTACAAATAAACTGCATGAATGGTAACTCCCTGGAGCAAGTATTTCAACAGTAAACTTGAACAAGGTGATTGAAACAGAGTGACCTAGTCCATTAAGTTTGTTTTATTAGTGTACAATCTTTCACACCCAACAGAAGCAGTGGCCACGGTCCCCACAGAGTGATGTGGTCTTACCTAAGTAATTCTCTCTTCCTCACCGGGCAGAGTCATGAACTCTACCTGGATTACACAGATTTAGAGAAAAAACAGGTGAGCAGTTGACATTCTTTACATAATACTTTTGATAATGCGTTCCCTGCAGTGAAATGCACTATCCTCCTCTGTGAATTATATTCAAAGAAGGGTATTATTAATTTATTGGGGGATTTTTGAAACTTTCAGATAATCCTATTGTTTTCCCCATTTTCAAAATTGGACTGTCATTTTACAATTAATTTGAACTTCCCTTTTTATATTAAAGATATGAGTACTTTTTAAATATATTTAGCACAAGCATCTTCTTTCTTATTACCATTTGCTTTTTCTCTCTTAATAGTGTTTACTCGATGAACAGAAATTGTTGATTTTAATGACTTCAAATCTATCAATCTTTTCTTATCTGGTTAGCATATTCTGAATCATGTGTAAGATCTCTTCTGCTATCCTAAGTCACAGAACTATCCTCTTAAAGTTTGTTTTTATTATCTGTCACATTTAAGAAAATTATTCTGCTCATATAAAGTTTGTGTTTCATTTAAGGGAGACTTCAAACATTTTTTGTCTATTTGCTTTTTCTCATGGCTATTCAATTGACTTAAGGCTTTATTTTAAAGTCAACCGTTTTCTTTGGTATTACTAGCTATCCTTATATCATCTCTTTACAATACTCTTTTCAAGAAACAAAAAAGTGAGTGACTTGATAAGATATGCAATTTATGGTAATCCACTTAAATTAAGGCAGATATTGAGTGTTGTTATAACCCTATTTCTTGTGTTAGGTTATAGTTCAGGGGTGGGCAAACTTTTTGACTTGAGGGCCACAATGGGTTCTTAAACTGGACCGGAGGGCCGGAACAAAAGCAACTTGACCATGCTGGCACTCTCATCTTGGGCTGCTGGTGAAGGAGCGGAGGGGAGAGAAAGAGAACCCTCTGCTCTTTCGGCTCCGTGGGCAGGATACAACAGCCGAAAGGGCCATAGTTTGCCCACGGCTGCATGACTGTCAACTCTAATAATTACTTGAAATGTACATTATGTTTTATATACTTTTATATATTCTCAAATGGGAAAAAGTTTAAAAATTATAGTCTTCACATTAGAAGAATTTAGCATCAAGCTGTCAGAGACATTTAACAAAATGATTGCACCAACAGAACAATTTGGACAACATAGGTAGATCATTTAGCCACAAAATTGAAAGTTTAAACATCAAAAAAATGATGGTTCAAAAATCTTGATCATCTATTTTAAAGATAATACTTTATTACAACTGAAAGATAGTTAAGTGGAAACTTTTGTGTACCACTATAATGAGCAATCAATACTTGAGTTCTGCCAGTTCTAAGAATTTCACACATTGCATCTGGAAGCAACGTGTGCTTTTTAATGAGTCAAAATATTTCATTTGGTGCATCAAAATATTTAAATTCTCAATATATTGCTAATTAGGAATAGGTCCGTTTCAAATATTCTGCATAACTGATTTTCTAATGCATGACCAGAATGCCATTAGAGAACAAGGGCAGATTTGAAAATGCTTCATCCACACAAATCATGTTCTTATGTTCTTTCATTCTGCAGTATCGCAAGGATCTCTCCCATTCATCCAGTTCTTCACTCAGTCAGCACCCACTATGTGCCAGGAACACTTCTGATTCAATGTTTAAAATCCTTGAAAAATAAACTATTGAACCCCAAACAATCTCTATGTTTAATAATAATAATAATAATAAGCATCTTATCATTCTCCTCCTCACCTTCATTATTAGTGAAGTCATTAGTTTTTGTTTTTTAAATACAGCTTATGTCCTAAAGTAGTATTCGAGAAAAACAAGCTGTCTCGTTAAATTCCCATGATAAACCCTAATTATAAACAGGAAGATTGAGGTTCACAAAAGCCACAAAGAAATGAGTTAAAGAAATGAGTTAGCTCTGTGAGTCTTGAGGAAGTTTAAATGTGTGTGTTACATAATAAATAGATAAATTGAAGGTGGCAAGGCATCATTTTCTTAGACATGTTCTTTTAGACTTCTCTCCTTGCTCTTCATATTTCTATGAAACTAAAACTGAACTATACTAATGTCTATTAAAAAGTACAATGAGCACTAAGGAAATATTGGAAAACTCATAATTTATGTGAATAAACAAGATATTATAATAGCAAATGTAGATAACCACAAAAATCATAACAACAAATAGAATTAATTTTAGAGTAACAGCTGTTGAAATTGAGCACAGGACCCTCCTTGGTGGGTACTCGGTTAATGGAATAACTATGGAGAGTGGATAAGACAATGACAATGTCTGAGGCCTTTGCCTTCCAGGTTTGGATGGAAATGATGAGGTGTATTATAATAGGAAATATGAAAAAAATGCCTACAGATAAGGAGAAGTTTATGAGGCCAGTTTGGTATGTATTGAATTTCTATTCATTTGGAATTTTCCAAGGATACTCATATCTCAGAATGCAGAGAAACTCTGGATTGGCGTTTAATTGTCAAAAAAAAAAAAAAAAAAAAAAAAAAGAAAGAGAAACTAGACTACCAACTTACACCATACACAAAGATAAACTCAAAATATATAAAGAACTTAAATTTATGACAGGAAACAATAAAAATCTTAGAGGAATCCACAGACAGCAAAATAATAGACATATGCTGAAGTAATATCTTCACTGATACTGTCCTAGGGCAATGGAAACTAAAAAGCTTTTGCACAGCAAAAGAAACCATTAACAAAACAATACAAAAGCTCACTGCATGGGAGAACATGTTTTCCAATGTTATTTCCAATAAGGGTTTAATCTCCAACATTTACAGGGAACTCATATAATTTAACAAAAGGAAGATAAATAATCCAACCAAAAATGGGCAACAGATCTAAATAGATATTTTTCTAAAGAGGACATACAGAAGGCTGAGACATATGAAATCATGCTCAAAGTCACTAATCATCCATAAGGTACAAATCAAAGCAATACTGAGGTACCCAGACACATAGGTTCACTTATCTGTGTGTTGCCTGGATGCCTAAACCATGCTGTTTTGATTATTATAGCCCTATAGTAGAGTTTGATATGAGGTAGTATAATGCTTCCAACTTATTCTTTCACAGGGATGTAAACTACAGCATGGATAATATATTCAACTAGAGGCCCAGTGTACAAATTTGTGCAGGGGTGTGGTCCAGCTGCCCACCCTGATCAGAGCCCATCAGTCTGGACTAGCTGTGGGGAAGGAACACAGTAGGTTGGTTGGCTGGCCCAGTCTTGATTAGGGTGTGGGAAGCAGATCAAGGGTGGGGCTGGCTGAGGGTGGGGCCCCAGGCATTGGTGGGCTGAGTCCGTACCCAGGTTGAACTCTGGTCGAACTCCCAGTCAAGGGGACAATTTGAATATTACCCTTTTATTATATGAAATAATAATGTAATAACTACGTATGGCACCAAGTGGGTACTAGACTTACCTGGGGGATATTAATATCTAACCACCATGCTTTACCCATGAATATGATATAACATTGAATGTCACTTGTAATTGAAAAGAAAAAGGAAAGTGTCAGATCAGTGAGATTGCTAGTTTCCCTGAGAGAATCTATTTGGAATTTAGACTCACAAGTTAGGCTTCCATGATTTTGCAAATAAATCACTTTTGAGAAAGAAAAACAATTAGAAAGTATTCTTTAAAAAGAAGATGGAACAAATTTATATTATGAGGAGAAGCTAGCAATTATGAAAGATTAAAAAATAAATATATTTAATAAACATTTCTAATAATTACAACATTGAAAAGTATGTTAACAATAGATAAATTAGGAGCTAACACAACTACTTAAAAAGATAATATGTAAATGCTTAAAAAGTTAAGATAAAAGTAAAGCTATGAAAAAGATAAAAAAATAATTGCCCAATTAGTTACTAATATATTTCAAGCCATCATTAAGAGGATAATATTTAGTAAAATATAATTTACCCAAACTGTCTCCTGGAGAGATGCAATCTATTCACTCAATTTCCATCCATTACAGAAATTGCACCAGCAGCTGCCTACAGAAATACATCCCCACCAAGTGTTTTCACAGGGGAACTCAACCAGCTCTTTAAGGTAGACAATGCTGATCTTATTTAAATTGTGTCAGAAATTAGTTTTTAATTTAATTGTCCACATTTTGTGAAGCAAATATAACATTACTACCAATATGTAGCCAAAATTGTATAAAAAATAAAACTATAAAGAAACTTTGCTTAATGCTTTCAGTTCAAAAATCCTACATTAAATATCAACACCATCATGCATAAGAACATTAAAAAAAAGAATACCTAATGAGGAAGAAACTTTTAAATCAGAGAAAAGACTGGAAAATACATTTTTTAAATTTGGTAAATAATATTAATATTATAAATAGTAATTTTTGATATCTACCAAAATTACAAATGCAGAACTTTGTGCTCAGCAATTCTACATTAGGAAAATCAACCCAATATACTACACTTGTGTGAAATAATGTGTGAACACAGTTGATGAATTTTCACAGTAATAGCACACAATGAAAAGCTTAAAATATTTTGTTGTCATTGATGCATTAGAGAGATTTGTCAATGCATATATCACACTTCTTGCAGTATTAAAACACACAAAGAAGAGCTTAACTAATACTCTCCTAAATTTACTTGATCATTTGTATCTCCTTGAAATAGCCCAACACTAACAAACAATCAAAGTAGTGTTCTATTGAATACACTTTTGGAACACATAAAATTATAAAAATTATTCCATAAAACTAAAGGGAAAAAGTTCTTAGTACTTTGTCATGCAGTGAAAATTACTGCCTTAAAAGCTCCATAATCTGGTGAACATGTAAAGCATGTGTTTCTCAATTATATATGATTTCATAAAAGTGACATATAAAATTATAAACATTGTGAGAAGAGGTTTGCAACAGAATAAAGTAAACTATTTGGATATGCGTAAGCTTGAAATCACTTATGCTAAAATAGCTCCATTAGTCCTTTGAGTGACCTACATTTTTAATTTGGCAGAAAACCATTTCAAGCTATGTGGGGAAACTAATGAGGCTGATACAACTGTGCAAAGCAATAACCTCCACTACTTTATTTTGGAGAGTTTATCAAGTCCATGCGTGAGGTGAACGAAGACAGTTTTTCTTTAAGAAAGAAGACATGTGTTTACATTGCTTGACTGAATAAAAATAAATATCCCGATTGTATATGATGCCTGGAAGAAGTCCAGCACCGTTAGTTATTTTCGAACAAATGTGCAGCTCTGAAAATTACTCCAATGCAATTATTACAAACACAGTTTTAGTGTTTCTTGAAATGTTTCTTCAACTATTAAAGAAACAACAGCACTGTCAGAAAACAATGATGTTAAAAGACAAAAGCAGCTACTCTGGCTTTAGACTGGATATAAACTTGCACATATACAAGCTAAAAGCATAGCTCCAAAAGTAGTCTTCTTAACAAAATAGTGTCTTTCTTCTAAAGCGATTTTGACCAATGATAACAAATCTAAATATTTCACCCAAATACATCTGATAGGAAGCTCATTCAAGTGCTATAACATGATAGAAGAACAAAACAAAACAACTATAAAACTGCTGAATCTCATGAATATATTGTTCTTTCTTTTCTTGAATGTGAGCAAAATCATATATAGGGGTTTCTAAAAACAAAACACTTCTGTACTATTTATTAGTTTTGGAATAAATTTAAAGTTCAAACCATAGGAGATGGGTCTTGCTGGCACTTCATTTGAATCCTAATATCCCTTATATAAAAGGGTGATGAGATGAAATCTAAGCAAGCAAAGTATGTGATACATATATGCTTTGATTTATTCAACATCCACTCACCTATCCAATAATCTGTCCAATAAATACTGAATGCAATGTGTTCTCAGCACTGAGACTACATAGATAGCTAAACCAATGAGCTCATGAACCAGTGACGGAGAATCATTATTCATGCCACTAGGCCTTCTCACATTCGGAGCTGTAAGGGGACAGGGTGTCTAATATAAGTGAGGCATCAGGGAAGACTTCGTGTCGTGTTGACACTGAAGAAAAGCTTGAAGGTTGACCAGGAGTCAGTCAGAGGAAGAGAGCAGTGAAAACCAAAGAAAAAGTTTTTAGGAATCAAGTCATTGACAGAAGTCAGTCACTAAAGAGCCACCAAGGTATGGAAGCAACCCAGGTGCTTATCAATGGGCAACTGAGGAAAGAAACGGTACACAATGGAATATTACTTGGCCATAAAAATGTGACATCTTACCATTTGTGACAAGGTGAATGGACCTAAACGGTATTATGTCCCATGAAAATGTTCAGGAAGAAAATGACAAATACTATATAATTTCACTTATATGTGTAACCTAAAGAACAAAATAAATGAACAAACAAAACAGAAACAGGCTGTCAGAGGGAAGAGGTTATTTGAAAAGGAATTAAGCACACATTGGGCATTACAGAATAGTTACAGGGATGGAAATTTTATAGGGAGTAATATTGTAAAAGTTATGCATGCTGCCAGGTGGGTACTAGAATTACTGGGGTGAATCACTTCATAAGTTATATGGTTATTTAACAACAGTTTTGTATACCTAAAACTAATATAAAATAATATTGAATGTCAACTGTAATTGAAGAGGAAAAAAAGTTTTGCTCTTTCTGGACTGACAACAATTTTGGTTATAGTTTGAATAATGAAATTTTACTTTAAAAGTAATTTTTTGTGCTAAAACCAGTTTGGCTCAGTGGATAGAATGTCGGTCTGCAGACTCAAGGGTCCTGGGTTCGATTCCGGCCAAGGGCATGTACCTTGGTTGTGGGCACATCCCCAGTAGGGGGTGTGCAAGAGGCAGCTGATTGATGTTTCTCTCTCATCAATGTTTCTAGCTCTCTATCCCTCTCTCTTCCTTGCTGTAAAAAACCAATAAAAAATAAATAAAAGTATGTTTTTGTAATCAGAAAGATAACTTGTTTAATGAACATTTAATGGGAATCCAATGAGGCCCTTAGTTCTTGGACCACACAAGTGTCTTCTGCCGTTTGGTGGGTGTGTACTGTGTACACTGAGAGTTTTTTGTCTCAGATTTGCATCTCTCTGCCTTAGAGATTCCTCTGGCTATAGGAGTTTGCAGGACCCAGACTTAGGAAGGCAGGGACAAAACAGGGAGTTACTGTATCCAGGAGAAACAATCAGACACTGGGGGAAGGAGGTAGATGATTAAGTCATGTTTCTTGCCCTTCAATGAGATCGTTGCAGTATACATACTGGTCAGTCTCTGAAAACGATTGCAGAAGAAGCTGAAACAGTTATTCTGCTGTCACGCATAACAGTAACCCACACATGAACACACCCTTCATTGTTTCCTACTGCCAACGACCTCATTTCCCCAACCCCTCATCTGCTTTCCTGATCTCTCCAAAATGAAGTGCTTAACACCACATAATTGTCTCAGGGTCTAATGATGCCATTATCCAGGTTTAAAAAGAAATATGTTAATTTTATATTTAGCATGTCAGCAATTGCAATATGTATGAATTATAACCTTTTACACTTTAATAATGGAAAATTATAGAAGTCATCTAAAACATAAAAGGGAATATTAGGTTTTTCAAAATTATTTCATGTGACGTGAGGAATATCACTGTCACATGAAAGCATTTTGTCTGTTTTGGATGGAACATGGGATTAGAAACACACAAAGTGAACAAAGAACCAAGGCAAAAAAAAGTAGTTGATGTAGTGGAGGAAAATGACATAGTCTTTAGTTTGTCCTTTTCATTCTTCCTTCCTACCTTTCATTTTGGGGACAATGACCTGTTAGTGAAGGCATGAGGGAGACAGAGAAAAATGAATGAGAAGAATACGAAGAAAATGCCTAACTATGCAATCAGTTCCATTTACTATTTAACCACTGGCAAGCTATCTAGCTTTCTTAATATCGAATCAGAACTGTATAAAAGTAAAGACTCTTAGCATATTATATTTCAAGTAAATACTCTTTTTAAATCTATTTTTACTTATTTTTTTCAGATGAAGGGAGAAAGAGATATATATTGCAGCATCAATTATGAGACAGAATCACTGACTGGTGGACTACCTCCTGTACACCCCTACTGGGGATCAAACCAACAACCCAGGCATGTACCTTGACCTGGAATCAAACTGAGCCACAATGGCCAGGCTTATCTTTATTTTTGAAAGTAATACACAAGTCCCCGCCCCTCCCATTAATTCCCTCCATACCACACCCCCCAATACTCTTGAAATGTCATTTATTTTATCCTATAAATAAAAGGCTAATATGCAAATCAACTGACCAGTGGATTGACAGGTCGCTGTGATGCACACTGACCACCAGATGGCAGACGCCCAGTGCAGGAGCTGCTCCCTGGTGGTCAGTGTGCTCTCATAGGGGGGAGCACTGCTCAGCCAGAAGATAGGCTCATGGCTGTCTAAAACAGTAGCATAGCTGGACCCTCTTCCACCTTCACAGGAGCACTAAGGATGTCCAACTGATGGCTTCGGGACTGCAAGAGGGTGCAAGCCAAGCTAATGGACACCCCCCCATACACACCAGTGCATGAATTTTGTGCACTGGGCCTCTAGTCCTATATAATAAAAGCCCAATATGCTAATTGCCTGGTCATCAGTTGGTCAACCAATCAAAGCATAATATGCTAATTATATGCTAAGGCAGCTCTAACACTTACTATGACGTGCACTGACCACCAGGAGGCAGACACTCCAACCAGTAGGTTATCTTGTTACTGGGATCCAACAGATAGGGACTGAGCCAGACTGGCGGGACATGCCCTGGAGCTCTCCCTAGGTTCCTCCCTGCATGGCCGACTTCCCGCATCCCTCCCTGGCCCCCATTGTGCACCAGTGGATCCCTCAGCCGGGCCTGTGCCCTCTCACAATCCTGGGTCCCTTGGGGATGTCAGAGAGCCAGTTTCAGCCCATCCCACAAGTTAGGCTGAGGGACCCCACTGGTGCATAATTCATGCACTGGGCCTCTAGTTTAATAATAAGGAAAATCCCATACAAGTAACTTTTTATATTTTGACAAAATATGGTTAACTAAAAGGCTTGTGGTAAAGATTAAGTAAGTTAATTCATTGGAAGTAATTGGACCAGTCCATGGAATAGAGTAAGTGCTAAAAGTTTTATATATACAAATAAGCAAAAGATACTCCAGAGAGTATGTTTTAACTTTATTTTATTTAACTTCTCATAGTAAATTACCTTGTCTCCTACCTGACAGTGATGCTATCAGAGATCCAGTATTAGAATAGGTAAGCTTTAGCTCTAAAAGGAGTTTCTTGGGTTCTTATAACATATTCAAAGTAAATTATTAAATTCCATCTAATTCTAAACTTCAGAAACTTGGGAAGGGAAATATATTATTAAGCAGAAGTTTGTCCTCTATTGTATATAACTACTATATACTAATAAGTTGGTATGAATTTAGTTGTCTTTCAGCACATAAATAATTAAATTCTACTATTCTGCAAATAGTTTAAAATCTTTATCTTTTTACCAGATGTTAGTGCCAGTGAGATGATTATAGCACAAAATATACATATTGCTTTATTACATAGAACAACTCAAGAACATTTACTATAATACTTAAAGTGGTATAGTGATATTACCTAATCAAAATGTATGATATATATAGTGACATATATACATACATATATATCTTTATACATCCAAATTATCTATAGATACAACATAATGAACAATTCATCCCAGTTGTTTCAAGAGATTCTAGATAACTCTTATTTATTTACATGTGATCCAACCTCTAAGACTAATTATAGAGCTGGTTGACAGAAATATTGTCTATCAGTTTGAAGATATAACATTACTCTCATTGAATGCCACAAGTCTATACTCATAATTATTTCTACAGATACATTATTTTTGGAAATAATGAAGAGATTCCTTTCTGAACTACAGTGTTCCATTTAACAACAAATAAAAGTAAAAATCTCTGGTATAAGCTGAAGCTAAGATTGCCTCCAAGATTCTTAAGACTGGTGGTATATACAATATATAATTTCCATATATCTATGTATCCATATTATATATAAGGCTTGACAAAAACATGTTTATAGTCATTCATATGGAAAATAGTATAATAACTAATAAATAACACAAGAAGTAACTGTTTTGTGTACTCACAACTGTAAACCTACTTTTTCCCTACCTACTTAATATATAATCATGTGATATATATGTGATATATAATAAATGGATCTGAAACATATCACGTTTTTCATACAATTTTATGGATGAATCCTACCTAATAAAAGAGTAATATGCAAATTAATAATCACTCTTCTATATCCACAAGCCATGCCCACCAGCCACTCCCAGTAGACAAACAGAGTGAGTATGCAAATAAACCCAACCAAGATGGCTACAGCCACAGAGAGCAGGAGGGAGGCTTGGGTTTCCTAGGCAATGGAGGAAGCCAAGATTTCCACCTGCCCTTGTGAGCCTAAGCCTCCACTCAAGGCTACAAAGTTTCAATTATAGAAGGTAAACAAATCCAAACAGAAATGGTGGCAGCCATGGAGCTGGAAAGAGTGGGAGGCTAGGGTTTCCCCTGGCAACAGAAAAACTAAAGCTTTCCATACATGCTGGTTAGCCCAGGCCTCCACTCCATGTTACAAAGTTTAAATTATAGAAGATAAATAAATTCCAACAGAAATGGCTACTGGCCACAGAACAAGCAGGAGGCTTGGCTCTGATCCAGGTTACAAAGTTTCAGTTGTAGAAGGTAAATAAATTCCAGGTACCAGGGCCTCCTCTTGGGCTTCCAGGGGTGTGGCTGGCCTGCAAACCACCATAGGTCCCTTGCTCATGCCACCTCACACCCCAAGGGAACCCCCACCCTGATCTGGGACATCCTTCAGGGCAAACCAGCTGGCCCCCACCCATTTACCAGGCCTCTATCCTCCTATATAATAAAAGAGTAATATGCAAATTCACCATCATTCCAACACACAAGATGGCCGCCCCTATTTGTGGTCAAAGATCCTACCCCTATTTGGACACAAGATGGCCAGCATGGGAGGGCAGTTGGGAGGCACCAAACCTGCAAGGAAGGGCAGTTGAGAGGGACCAGGCCTGCAAGGGAGGGCAGTTGGAGGCGATCAATCCTGCAAGGGGAGGGCAGTTAGGGGTGACCAGGCCGGTAGAGGAGGGAAGTTGGGGGCAAACAGGCTAGCAGGGGAGCAGTTAGACATCAATCAAGCTGGCAGGGGAGTGGTTAGGGGGTGATCAGGCTGGCAGGCAGAAGCGGTTAGGGGAATTCAGGAAGGCAGGCAGGCTAGCATTTGGGAGCCAGCAGTCCCGGATTGTGAAAAGGACATTCTTCTAGAGGTCCCAGATTGGAGAGGGTTCAGGCTGGGCTGAGGTGCACCCCCAATCCCTGTGCATGAATTCTGTGCACAAAGCCTCTGATTACCTATATATTCCTGTAATTTGCAACAACAGGGGTGGACCTTGCGGGCATTATGCTAAGTGAAATTAGAAAGAAAAAAAATATTGTATGATCTAACTTACCGGTATATGTGGAATCTAAAAACACTAAAGTTTTAGAAACAGAGAGCAGAATGGTGCTTGCTCCTGCTAGTGGATGAGAAGTAGGAAATGGGGAGATGTTGCTCAAAGGGTATAAACTTTCTTTCATAAGATGAACACGCCTCAGCATCTGATATATAGCACCAGAGGCCTGGTGTACAAAATTCATGCAAGGATAGGGTCCCCAGGCCTGGCCAGTGATCAAGGCAAAGCGGAGCCTTCCGGCTGCCGGCCAGGCCTTTCTCCTGCTGTCGGCTGCAAGCCAGGGCTCTCCTACATCCTGTGCCACCTCCTGGCCCTTCCTTCCACGCCATCCTTGGTGACCAGTGCACGTCATGGCAAGCAGTTGAACTCCAGGTTGGTCAAACTCCCTAGGGGACAGTCTGCATGTTAGCCTTTTATTATATAGGATGGTGACTATAATTAACAATACTGTAATATATACTTGAAAGTGCTATGAGAGTTTTAATATTCTCATTATGGTAAGAATATTAAACAGCAACTACAGAAGCATTATGTGAAGTGAAGGGTATGTTAACTAACTTTCTGTGGCTATCATTTTATAATATATGTGTTTCAAACATCATGCTGTGCATCTTAAAATGACACAATATTACCTATCAATCATATCTAATATGTTGGGGGAAATGGATATCAGCAAATTTTTAACCATAATAATAATTGATTAACTCCAGATGGGTCAATACATTTTAAATATAGGTTTTTACTTATTTATTGTTAAAACAACTTTGGTTATTACCTTCCCTAATTCACTGGTGAGGGACTGGGCCTTGATTCTATGAAGCTAAGGTCATATGTTACTAGGAGGAAGAGCCAATATTTGAACTCAGGTCTGTATGCTTCAGTGCTCATGTAATTAACCAAGTAGCCCTGATATTGTTTCAGTTAAAATGTAATTTAAATAATTATCCTCCTTATTGTGAGAAACAATGGGTCAATATTCACTAGAATGAACTCTCTAACTAGCATATTTCTCTAATTTCCTCTTCTAAGCCACTACTGACTGAAAAGCCAACATGGTTGATTGGCATTCCTCATTTTGCTTCAAACCACTATTTAACTTTCTTAGTTCTTCAATACTGTGTAAGCTAAACTGTGAAATACCTACCAAATTCTTATAAAAATCAATGACTTCTCAAAAACCAAATTTATCCTGCTTCTGGCTTACTACTTGAGAGTAGATGGGATATTAGACTTTCACTGGTGTTAAATGAGAACTCCTAAACCTTCTTACTGCACAGAAAGTTTCCAGGAATAATGATATTTGGCAGATAGTATTAACCATCCTTTTAAATAGGGATGACACTATTTTTCCTACTTCAGTTAATAGTGCCAACATTGAGAACCGCCTGAGGAAGAGAGTGCGGTGTGATTTGAGAGACATTAAGAAGAAATTATTTTCCCCTTTCTTAAAAAAATTACAGAAGACAGATCTAGTCACCTCATAGTTATTTGCCTAAGTGATGCCTATTCAAATTAAAACAATCAAGTTATTTCTATCATTCTAGTAACTAGACCAACCAACTGAGAACAAGTAAAATTAGAAATATATATATATATATATATATATATATATATATATATATATTTTTTTTTTTTTTCCTTTTCCTTTAAACTTTGCTGGGGAAAAAGTTGGAAGCCAGGCACTGAGCCATCTGAATGTATGAACCTGTGCTGCTGGAAGGTACAGCACCAAGTGAAGAATGAGAGGACAATGAAGAGAGACTTGCTGTTGAATTAGCTGTTAGATACACACATGTCCACACTTTTGGGACCGTACCCAAAGATGGGAGCTTGACCAATCAGAACGTTTTAATTGTATCATTTCTGAGTTTGACCGTCTGTGGAACCAAACCTATATTACTAACAAATTAATAGTCTTTCTTCTGAGCAGAGTAACTAATAAAAGCATTGATTTAATAATTTATTATAAATGTTGTGAATTGTATACACCAATAAATGATACTTGTCGCTAGCAGAGTGCTTAGTACATTAAAATATCACCTACAGAATTCACACTAGAACACATTCAGATTGTAGGAATTCTCCCTATGTTTACAGATAAGCAGACTTCCTCACACTGGTTTACATCATTATCAAGGATCAAGGTGTTCATGTCAAACTTGAGATGCAAATCTACATCTATCTTACTTTAGATATTTCTCATCTTCTTTTCTATCACATTCAGAAATAAAGCTTCATCATTAAATATTTATCCTTCACTCACATTGTTATAATTGCAAGGTGATTTCATAGCTAGCTGATTAAATTTGGTATGATAAGAAAATTACAGTGTAGTAAGTGTTATGGGCTGGAGGTATTTCTGTTTGAACAAGCATTAGATATATTTAGTTTCAAGAACTTGACTCGTTTTCTATTATGAGAAATCAAGGCATTAATCTTTAGTTGGCTCCTGTTTGCAAATGTGGTTTATACTCATAACACATTTAAAATTAAAAAAAAAATATTTTATTGTCTTATAAAATCTGTCCTGGCAACGTTGTAAGTTAGATATGATTAGGTACATTTGGGCCAGGGTCCTCAGTGGAGAGGTATATTTAAGTAATGCCAGATCTAGACAAAGTCAGCCATTCCTCCTCTTGGCTGGGAAAAAAAAAAGTTATATATACGGCACTATTTTATACAGAGAAGGGCAGTCATGTCAAGGGAAATAGCATGGGCTTTCCAAGTCTGACAGATTTTGGATTTATTGTCAACCTGAGCCATTTACCAGCTGCGTGGCCTTGGGCCTGTTTTTGAACCTCCTTGGGCTTCAGACTAAAACAAAATGACCGCCCACGTGTCTTCCAGGGCAGCACGCAGACACTGCGAGTTGTTCAGCAAATGTGAGCTAAGTCACATAAACTAACATAAGACCTGGCAGGTGCTACGTTCTTAGTATTACTCATGCCACTCATCCACACTATCAACGGGGCTGCTAGGATGCTTAGGGTTTCCTTTCACTTACTTTACTACTACCTTACACAATAACAGAAGCCTGATGCATGGAATTCATGCAAGAGTAGGCCTTCCTTCTCCCGGCTGCTGGCACCTGCTTCCCTCTGGCACCCGGGACCTGGGCTTCCCTTACAGCCCTGGCTTCCAGAAGAATGTCTGGTCTAATTAGCATGTTATGATTTTATTATTATAGATAGTACCCTCATATGTTCTGTTTAATGGAGTCTTACTGACTGTGTGCTTATGACTATGTGAATGTGTGTATGTGTGAGAGTGTGCATATGTGAGCATTCTTGAGAGAGAAGAGGTGGGGGAAAGAAGAGAGAGGAAGAGTGGGAGGAGAAAAGAAAGGAGACGAAGTACAGAAGGGAAAGAACAACAAAAAAAAATCAGAGTTAAAGGGGAATTAATTATACATGTAAATAAGGCTTTTTAGGATTAAGTAACAAAGTAAAGTAGTCTATAATAATGACATTGGTTTATAATAATCTGAAGAAGATAAAACTAAAACTAATGCAATTATCTGCATTTTCCCCCATAATACTGGTAATTGAAGGTAGAGATTGAAATCTGAAATAGGAAGTTCTACATCAGATTCTTCTCTAGTCCACAGGCTTTTAAAATTGTAAACATTACTCACATTAATCACTTGACAATTAGGGGTAACTTCAGAAATATTGCATACTGACATATTTACAGGAACTGTTGATGTCAGTATGTCAGTATGAAAAGAAGACATAGCAAATACAGTGTTTGCTTAAAGGGCATCATGCAAATTATCTTTGGTAAAAAAATGTTCAAGCGCTGTTTATTTTAAACTGTAAATTGCAGTCTAATTATCTCTCCACCCATTTGCAGAGCTTCTGGTTCCATCGTGGGACGCACTAAGATGGTGAGACCTTTGATGGAGGTTCGGAGTGGTCCTGGCACAATTGCCTTCTTGAAGAGAGACGCACTGCGCCTCCCACACGTTGTTGTCCCAAGAACAGCCAGGCATCTGGCACAGCGGATGGGCTCTGAGTCTACCTGGTACAGGACACAAGTACCGTCAGTGCTTTCTCCACTTCTGCATGAAGTTACTTGTGCTTTACTAGTTAGAGAGCATTTGTCTGCCCTGAAAATATGTATTGAGCGTCAAATATGTGGCAGACTGTGGTGGTTAAAAGTTGAATACAGACAGGGATTTTTACCTCAATTGTTTTCACTCCAAGATAAATGCTCAGCCCAATTTTAGATTTAAGTCCTACTTGATGTTTATCTCATCAGGCTTACTTGGGTCTGGTAATCCTGTCACTTTATGCCATATTACTTTCATTTTCATGCGATGTTTCTTTTTATCTTATTTGTTATATACTTTTATTTTATTATTTGATGTATATCCTCTTGTATGTGCTTTGTAAGTAATATTGGGTCTTGGATCATTATCATTCTAAATCATTTGAAGAACTTTTCAACATGCACATGGTTTAACTTTGTCCCAAGGTTTCTAACTGAGTAGGTATAAATGTGCTTTAGTTATCTGTTTTCTACCCAGTTGTGTCTATACTGCTGGCACTAATTAATCACCAACTCAAAAATGATCTTAAGTTTATTACAATATGCCTTTTCCTTGAATTTTAGGATTCAAATTTTCTTTTGGGGGGAGCATTAGTAAAAGTATGCCATGACTTTGGTAATAACCTTATACATTTTTATGACATAGATGAATGGGGGAAGATGCTATATTTAAGGGTCTAGTGCAGTATACATATAACTGAATTGGCAAAAAACCTGATTATAAACAACAGTTAATTATCTCTGGATGGGTTTTTGCTCTGCTCTGTAGAGTCTTTGAGTTAAAAATATTCAGTGAGTTGCAGTGTCTTGAAATGTATCCACCTTTTATCTTAAATAAACTAGTTTATTAGTTTTGCTTTTATGAAACAATTAAAGCAAGCAATAAAGTAAATAACTCCTGAGATATTTTTTCAGTTCTTTTTTTAAAATATATTTTTATTGATTTGAGAGAGAGAGAGAGAGAGAGAGAGAGAGAGAGAGAGAGAGAGAGACATCAATGATGAGAGAGAATTATTAATTGATTGGCTGCCTCCTGCACATCCCCCACTGGGCGACTGAGCCTGCAACCCTGGGCATGTGCTCTTGACTGGAATTGAACCTAGGACCCTCTGGTCCACAGGCCAACACTCTATCCACTGAGCAAAACTGGCTAGGGCAACTCCTGAGATCTTTGATATGTAAAAATCATTAGGTATTCTAATTAAGCGCCAATAAAACAGAACCAAATTAACCAATATTTAAAAAACTCTTTCACTGTAAAAGCTGTATCTGCAAAAATTATATTTTCATTCCTACTTATCTCTACCTCCTTCCATCCTTCCCACTTCAGATTCAAGAACACATGAATTTGCCTTGTAAAATTGGACACACTGTTCTTCCCCTACAGTTTATATTTCTGTAAACATGAGCTAAATAAATGTGAAGAGAAAACATCATACTTTATTAATTTTGATTTGTCACATGATACTTTATCCTACTTTTATCTTTAGTCCCTATGTTTATTCCTCTCACAAGAAGACAATAGAATATGACTTCTTTCAGATTTTGTCTAGAAGCTTTCATACAATTATTGTGATTTTTCAGGAGCAAAATCCAGACAGGAAAAAGTAGACTAGAATCAGAAACACTTCTCTAAGTATTGTAGAATAAAGACCGGGGTGGTCATTTCATAACATGTACACATATAGCATCATTATGCTGTATACCTGAAGCTAATCTGATATGTCAATTAATCTCAATGAATATAAAAATAAAAATAAATAAAAACTGTTGATAATCTATACACAGCTGAATTTAATATTTACTACTTATATTTCAGACCATGCTTCAGAGAAAACTGATTTGTTTAATAGATGTCTTCATTTAGTCAAGCAATTTTGTATTAAATGGGTTATATCATATCCTAAAAAACCATCACATTTCTTTGCTGTGAATTTGAAATGATGTCAGCCCAGATGTTTTGGATGTCCAGGTATATTGGCAAAATGACATTATTAAAACAAGGCAAGATACATAACAAACAAAAACATGTTCAAAAATGAATAACAGGTTAGTCATCTCAAATTCAGCAAGTTTAAGAACTAAAAATATTTGAAGAAATTGGTACATTTTGCCAAATTTTCACACTCCCCAAGGTTAGATTTCCTGATTAGTAGCCTATGCATCTCCTTTATCTCCCTCCCCACTGGTCCCTACTGGCAGTCAGGACACAAACCAAGCTGTTCCCAGTAGAAAGCAGACGCTCTGATCTAGAGACAGTCTCACCTGGGCCTGCCCAGCACCTTTTCTGTGTCATTAGGGCAGCGTCACAGAGATATGCTCTGTTCTTTAATACCACTGTGCCTCACTTCTCTTCTCTCCATACCTCCTAGTGCTTTTAATGGTTTGTGTCTTTATCCTACATTAACGTTTCCTATAATAATCTATTAAAACCTCACTTCTGACCTATTTCAAAGCATATTATTTGAGAATATTAGCAACTGCATTATTTAGAGTGCCCTGTCTAACTATTCAGAAAACACAGAGGGTTATAAACGAAGACATCAGGGAAGTGATTGCTTTTGTCTAACTATCTGTTCTGCCTTTTTCCTTGAACAATGAACTGAGATTTCCCCTGATTTTCTTTGGATACCAAACAAGTGCAGTGCCAAATTTGCAGCCATAGTTTAGAATAATTATACCCAAGTCCACATGCAGCTTTCATTTCTGATATTTTTATGTATATTTTCCCTGCACCCATTAGATATTTTCATTTCAATTTTAATGTCAATACTTATATAATTTTGGAAATTATCCTCTTTTGTAAAGAGACAACACAAGAATGCTTCTTGAACCATTGCTATTCAACATTGTACTGGAAGTTTTAGGCATAAATTATTAAAAATGAAAATAAATAAAAGGCATGTAAACTGAAAAAGAAGTAAAATTGTCTGTATTCACAGATGACATAGTACTTCCTATAGAAAATTCCAATGACTACAAAAGAAAACCACTGGAGCTAATAAATTCATCAAAATAGCAGGATACAAGATCAATGTGCACACAAAAAATCAATTATATTTCTATGAATATGTAATGAACAATTCAAAAAATTATGATAGCAATTTCTTTAATAACAACATCTAAACAAACAAACTATCTAGAAATAAATTTAGCCAAGATGGTAAATGAACTGTATACTAAAAACTATAAAACATGGCTAAAAGAAATTCAACACCTAAATAAAAGAAAAGACAACCAATGTCCACCTATTGAACGGGTAATACTGTACACAGTGATTTATAGAATCAATTAATCCCTACTAAACCACCCAAACCTTTTTAATTTTTTCACTAAAATGGAAAAACAAATCATCAAAATTCATATGTAATTTAAAGTCCCCTGCCTAAACAAAAGTATCTTTTATTAAAAGATTAGCAATTCTGGAGTACTTACATTTCTTTACTTCAAAACTTAAAACAAAGCTAAATGATCAAAACAATGTATTACTGGCATACGTATAGATATATAGATAAATAGAATAAAATTGAGAGTCCAGAAATAAACCAATCCATATATGGTCAAATAATTTCCTAAGGGGATGTGAAGACCATTCATTAAGTGGGAAAAGAGTACTCTCCTCAGCAAATGTCGCTTAGACAATGGGATATCAAAATACAAAACAATGAATATGGACCTCTTCCTCACATAATATATGAAACTTAAATCAAATGGATTAACAACATACATTTAAGACCTAAAGCCCTAAAAATCTTATAACAAAACCTGAGGGTTAATTGTTAGGACCTTGGGTCAGGTGATGGATTCTTATATATGAGATAAAAAGTACAAGAAACAAAAGTATATAAATTTGACTTTACCAAAGTAAAAATTTTTGTATATCAAATGATCTTGTCAAGAAAATGCAAATAAAAATGCCACAGAATAGAAAAAAAATACTTGAAAAACATAAGATCTAATGTCCATAGTATATAAATGCTTTTATAACTCAACAAAGACAACTAAACCAACCTAAATATGAGCAAAAAAACTTGAACATATATTTCTCCAAAAAAGAATACAAATAGCCAACATTTGAAGAGATGTTCAACATTTGTCATTAAGTAAAAGCAAATCAAAATGACAATTAGATATTACTTCAGACTCACTGAATGACCATGATGAAAAGCAAGCAAACAAACAAAAAAAAATATAAATGTTTGTAAGGCTGTGGAGAAGTGTGTGTGTGTGTGTTTTCATTTTAAGATTTTTTCTTTATTTATTAAGGTATTACATATGTGTCCTTATCCTCCCATTGCCCCCCCCCCCTCCCACACACACACACACTCATGCCCTCACAGTCTGTGTCCATTGGTTAGGCCTATATGCGTGCATACAAGTCCTTTGGTTGATCTCTCCCCCATTCCTCCACCCTCCTCTACCTTCCCTTTGAGGTTTGAGGGTCTGATTGATGCTTCTCTGTCTCTGGATTTGTTTTTGTTTGTTAGTTTATGTTGTTCATTATATTCCACAAATGTGTGAGATCATGTGATATTTATCATAAGGTTACTTTATTCCTGCATCTTCTCAACTGTTTCTTCTTTGTATTTTCACTTTTTCTTTCCTATTTCTGCGGGCATTGTCTAGCTCTAGTCCAGTGATGACCACTTTGCTGGGGTGAATGTCCACATGCACAGTTGCACTGTTAGTTAACTCCCATTACACTCTCTCAATGTAGATGACATATTTCTTTCTGTAAACCTGGAGTGTTTCACCAAGTTGCTGACCTTTGTAATGTCCTCAACAACCTGAACTTCATCAACCTTTCAGAGATGCATAGATCAAACATTGTTCTTCTGCTCAGCTCTCTAAAAAGGGTGAAGGCATCATCTTCCTGCAAATGTGGGGAGGGGCATGGAAAAGGCTTTTAGTTCTGGCTCAGGTCAGAAGTCACAAAGGGACCGAATTTCAGCATGACCGCAATTTCATTCAGCATGACCTCATGGAATTTCAGCACTTCCATGAGGACGGCAAAAGGGAAGCGTGTGGAGAAATTGCAACCATAGTACTTTGCTTTTGGGAAAGCAAAAATGGTTCAGCCATTAAAAAAGCAGTTTGGAGTTTTATCAAAAAAGTCAATCATGGGATTATATATGACTCAGAAATTCATTCTAAGATATGCAACCAAAAGAACTGAAACAAATACATGTATACACAAGTTCACAACACTATTCACAGAATTCAAAAAGGGGAAGCAAGTCCTAACTGGTTTGGCTCAGTGGACAGGGCTTCAGCCTGCAGACTGAAGGGTCCCAGGTTCAGTTCCAGTCAAGGGCATGTACCTTGGTTGTGGGCACATCCTCAGTAGGAGGTGTGCAGGAGGCAGCTGATTGATGATTCTCTCTCATGGATGTTTCTAACTCTCTATCCCTCTCCCTTCCTCTCTGTAAAAAAATCAATAAAATAAAAATAAATAAATAAATAAATAAATAAATAAATAAATAAATAAGTGGGGAAGCAACACAAATGCCCACCAACCAGTGAATGGATAAAAATTGTTGTCTATACCTGCAATGGAGTATCTGCACGTATAAAAATGAATAATGGATACATTGTACAACTTGGAGTTCTCAATGGGAAAATAAGTGCAGGAGTCGGGCTAAACTAAAAATAGAGTTCTTTGGGTACGCCTTCATGAAGACTGTCAAGTGCTAACGCAGATTTCAAAGCTCTAGAGAAAGATAATTTAGCATTTATGTCAGGCTAGAGCGCTCCAGGCAGGGAGGACCATCGGAACAAGGCTAATGCTGGCCTGGCATGTTGCAGAAATGAATACCCATGGAAGGCAGTGTGTTTTAAAAGGTGAGTTTAACAGGGAGAGCAACAGGAAAGAATATCACA
Organism: Vespertilio murinus; assembly: GCA_963924515.1. NCBI lineage: Eukaryota > Metazoa > Chordata > Mammalia > Chiroptera > Vespertilionidae > Vespertilio > Vespertilio murinus. The sequence continues at coordinate 64,285,006 of OZ004712.1, forward strand.
AAATGTCATAGAAGCCAGGCATGTAGGGATTTTAGGCAATTTTAAGGACTTTTTTTTTTAAAGAAAGGACACCACTGTCAGGATGAAAATGATCAAACTAATATTGTAAATAAATGGTGCTGATCCATAGGAATGGGCAGTGAAAAGGCAAGGAGAGAAGAAAGGATTCCAGGTAAGAAAACCTGTTGGTTTGGACAGGGCTGAAAGCAGGAGAGAGAGTGGGATATGGTTGGGCTGTAGAGAGTTTGTGGGCAGCATCTTTTTTGTGGTGTGAAATGGCAGTGACCTCAGGAATAAGTCCATTGTTTATTGGCCGAAGCATGGTTTGAATTGCCATGAACTCATATGAGGAGGGTTGCAGATAAGAGTAAATGGTGTGAAGGAATATCATATTTTTAAGATTATATTACTGTAAAGCTTATAGAGTTTTCTACACCAGTTTATTTATTATTTACTTAAATAATTCACTATTAATCTTTTCAACCTAGAAATTTTTAATTTTTGTATTTTTTCACTAGTTTTAGTATAATCTTCAATTAATAAATCATTCTGTCTCTCACAATAATACCATTTTAGGAATGATTTAATGATGGCCTTAGTTTTTATTTATTAATTAATTTAATATTTTTGAAATTTATTTGCAAGTGAATACTATACATCACTTCAAGCTTTCTTTTCCAAATAAGGGTAACAGATGTTAATGGAGTAATTTATATTCTGCAAACTCTTATAGGTAAGTATCATGACCCAATACTAGTGGTGCAACCTTATGCCTTGGAACAGTTTTGCTTTTAATAAGATGACAGTTTGACTTCTGTACTAAATCTGCCTCCACCATCTATTAGCTAACTGATCTCTATGATAAAAATATTTAGAAAAATATATCAACTCATATTTTATACTTCCTAGAAGAAGATGACTATAATAAAGTTACTGTGTGTTTTGTGCCCCTAAATATTTTAGGCCTACACAACTCATAAGAAGACAAACATAAAGAAAAATCTAAAATAAATGTAATGGATTAGTATCCTCAAGACATCTTTGCTCATTTAAATGATAAAACATGCATCAAGGAATAGAGCTTTGGGGCTAATTTTGCCCAGAATCTAGTTGTGTTTAGTGTTTACTCAACCACAGATAAGTAAACTTGGTTAGACAAGGAAAATAAAATATAGTTTTCCTCTAATCAATTTTCTGTACTGAACCATACAAAGATCAACAGTAAAAAGAATTACTGGATCTGCTACTGTAAAACCAAACAGAAAAAACTATTTTCACTGTTGTCTGGTCTTTATGCTAAGTTCAAAAGTAACTGAAATATAACTTTGAAAGGTAAACTGTAGTAGCTAAATAGAATGAAGATTAATTATATGAGACTTAAAAATCCAACTGAAATGTAAATGTAGATTTGAGTAATATATCTCATATGACAGAGATTAAAGATCTGAAAGCACAATGCAAATTGATAAATAGCACATTGATTCTCAAGACCTTTTAAATAAACTTATTATTCCAAAAAATTCTATATAAAATTAGAAATAAATTCTTCATATTCTACCTGACAATCTTATTACCACATGCAAATTTAAGGAAACTATTAAGAAATATTAAAAATATATTTGTACTACATACTCTATTTCCCTTCCTTTAATGAAACAGAAACTATTTTAGCAAAATTTTTCAGTGCTTGCAAGATGAGCAAAGGGTTGTAAGGAAAATATATTTATAGAAAAAGTTTCTGGGAGTGATATGGGTTTCACCACCAATAACCGATTCTCTCAGACACGAGCTGACACTGCCCAGACCAGCTGAATGCCCTACAATTCATCTTAATTCTGACTGTCTACCCGAGGATAGTGTAAGATCCTGCAGGGTCAGGGTTCATTCTTCATGCTCTCACACACCCTCCTCCAACTGTAGTTGTTAAGTACAGTTATTACCTGTACTTCTGACTTGGTTATAAGTCAGAGATTCCAACAAAATTCCAACAAACAGCTCACAAAACTCAAAGAAACATTTTACTCAGTGGATTATTCATTTATTATAAAATAATATAACTCAGAAACATCCAGATAAAGGGGATGCATAGGACAAGGTATAAGAAAAGGACACGGAGCTTCCAAACTTCTCTGAGGAAACCATTCTCTTCAAATCTCCATTTGTCCACCAACCTAGAAATCATACAAACCCTGCCCTTTTGGGTTTTATGAAGGCTTCACCACATAATCATGATTGATTTCCTCCTTGGCCATTGGTAATTAATTCAACCACCAGCACCTCTCCCCTCCCTAGAAATCAGGGGATGGGAATAATAGTTCCAACCCTCTAGTCACAACTGGTTCCCCTGGCAACCAGCACCCATCTTCAGGTGTTTTCCTAAAGTCACCTCATTAATATAATCCAGTTGTAATGAAAAGGGAGTTGTTGTGAATAAAAAGACACTTATTTCATCTTTAAGGCTCAGAAGATATTTCAAAAACTGAGGGCAAGAGACCAAATATTATACAAGATGCTCCCCCTTGTTCTTACCTCTTAGGAAATTCCAAGGGTTTGGGAGCTGGGAGCCAGGAACTTTGGACAAAGACCAAATATATATGAGAATTATATTTCGAATATCTGAATGACCAGCTATTTATTTCTTATACATTACAGTTAAGAAATTTGCTTTGGATTTTGAGGGTTGGTTTTTTTTGTGTTTTTTTTTTTTTTTTTTTTGACAATAAGAAAAAAAATATTGCCGATAGTAATGGAGTCCTTGAGTCACGAGAAAAGCATTTCAGGAGACTCACCATGGGAGGCGGAGGTTTTGTGGTAAGATTCATTGTAGAAGCAAAATCAAAGTGTCCCATTTTCCTCCCTCTGCATAGAAAAAGTCAAATACTGTCTCTGTCCGGCCCAGAAATAAGGCCGGATTGGGCATTTTGAGCCATTGGTTCAGTCCATGCCTGTCCATATCTGGCTAGTGTAATTGGTTCCCAGTGCACTTCAGCTGACACGGGCCAGGCCCCTGTGTCTGCCATGGCCCCAGGTCTCTGCTAGGGCCCCATTCTGGCCATGGAGACAAAATGCCAATGAAAGGGGCAGCACATGTTACCGTGCTAGAGACAGAGAGCTTCTTTGATAACCTGGGACTGTATTATCTCAGACGTGGGCAGGACCAGACAATTCTTCAAACTGACCAATCAACTTCCCACGCTATTATTATATGGTGATGGGTTTCCTCCTGATCAATCCATCTCTTAGATCTTCTGAGGTGGCTACTGGAGATATTGGGGGGAGCAGTTTATAGAGTATATGATTATCTAATTACTCTGCTGTATATCTGAAACTAATGCAAAATAATTCTGAATGTAAACTGTAACTGAAAATAATTTTTACATTAAGAAAACTCCTAACTATAGTGTGTCATGGTGGGTAGTCACAGCCTCGGCCTGTAAAGTGCTTGACAAAGGTTTGTTTTCACCTTAAGTGAGCCTTTTTACAGACCTTGTGCATCTAAGAAAACATATCTTTGAAATGATAGGGTTATTTTATTTTCCTTCCCCTCAAAGGCATAACCACTGGCACCAAAGCACAAGAATATAGAACACAAGACCACAGAACCCTCACTGTTACCTTGCTGCCCTCATACCACCTCTATGCACTGTACATGTTCATTATTAACTATCCTTTGCACGCCAATGCAACCAATGCACGTGTCTCTCCGTTTTGCTTTTTACCAAATTCTAGTGGTTTCCTGCTTTGCTTTCTCCTGCCTCCTTAATCTACCACTGCTGAATTTCATGTAACCCTTCTTGTGTCTTCTCCTTTAACTCTAATGTATAAAGATAAGCTGCAAAACAGACATTTTCTTGAGAATTTTCTCAATCTGTCGAGATTTTGCTTCCAGGAATGTCCTTAAAATTTGAATCAAATAAACTATTAAGATGATTCTATAGGTTGAATATTCTTTTGTTGACACTTCATTTGAACATCTTCTTGACCACTTAAGAGGTTTGATAAAAAACAAAGCAATATGGCTTTAGTGTGAGTTTTAGTTACTATTGCCTCTTTTGGGTCTCAATGCAGTATTTAGGACAGATATCTGGCTCCTGTCTTAGAGCTAGTTATGTTCTCCCAGTCCTTTTTTGTCATCCTGTTGGAGAGAGACCACCTGTTGGCTGATAGTTGCCCAAATGTATTTAAAACTTTTGAGAGAATATAGCCTATCAGGGAGGTAATAATAATTATTAACAATTAAACAATGCCCAAGGTTTGGAGAGCACTCCTGAGCCAGGACCCCCATGACCCACACCAGCTGGAATCAAATAGGTCAAGAAATAATCCCAAAGAGAGAGATACTTTTTTGAGCCAGTTGGCCTTTTTATGTATTCCGTCATGTGACTGTGTGTTGTTTCTTCAGAAGTGGTTATCCAGTGAGCTTGTCCTGAGAAATGGAGGCATTGGAAATCGGGGAGAAGTTTGTGAGGGAAAGAAAGAACTACAGGATGACTAATGTAGTAGGAAGTCGAACAGTCAGTTGAAGGTTACATGACCCACTTTTGCAATGACTTGATATATGTGAACAATGGTATTTATTATCTTTCCTGGCCAGCACAAGGCAAAGGTAGACAAAGAATTATATGGTGTAAGAATTAGGGTAAGGATGGTTACAGACAAAAGGAGGAACAGAAAGAAATATTCTTGATCTGACATTTTTAGATAAAATAGTTTGCCCTGATGTCAGGTACTTTTATTCCTCATGAATTTGATTTTGCTGTCCTTGAATTTATATAATACCAAATGCCAAGTGGAGCCTTCTTTATTTGTGAAGTATGTACTGAAGGTTCAGGACCTTGAAATTTGGCAATGATGTCAGTGAACCTCACTTTTGCAAAAACATCAGAGTGAAATAATAACTATCTGTAAATGATAAGACTTACTGTCCATGATTAAAAATCTGATGAGAATTCATTGGATAAGAAAATGTAGTTATTTCCATGGCAAGAAATAATTTAAGATTATTTAAATCTTAAAACCTAAGAAGGTTTAACATCATTTCTTATTTGATAGTGCTTCCCACATAATTTAACATACCAGCTTTTATAAGGTGGGATAAACAAATTCTTTAAGTTGTTCCCGGGACCCTCTATAAAGTCCCCAAATTAGTTTGATATCAAAAATAATTTATTTAGAATTAGACTTTGGGGAAGTTTTTAAAAAATATATTTATATAAACAAAGTAACAAAGACTGGAGGCACAGAGAAAATTACACAGTTATGAATACAACTTAGCTCTTTTAATACTGAGAAGATTGGGTTTCCTAAGTCGTCAAAGATATTACAAACATAGTGTGAAACACAGTAAGTTATTTTGTAAGACACAAATTCTTTGCTGTCCAGGAAGGTTACCTAGAGTTAAAAACAACCAAATAATCAAAAATACCCTTTGCTTACAGTTTCTTATTCAGGGCAGACCAATAATCTAAGAAACCTGTTCTTTTAACAGATAAAACAAAAATTCTAATTTTGCAATAGTGCATTTTTACATTAAATATTGGATTCTAAAAAGGTTATGTAAATCCATTTCAATTTAGCCATCATAACCACATAGAAAATATTCTTCCCACAAATCTACATTTTTTATATTGATTCAATTTTGTATTACATCTTTTGTTTTGTTTTTGTTTTCTCTTTTTTGAAAACACAGACATTTGATTTTCTTTACCTAATTTTTACAGTTAATTCCTTGCACCCTTATTATTTCTAAGTGTATTTAATTACATGAGTTGATTAGAAATTAACCCTTATAACTTATTACCCCTGGTAAAAACTAACAATTAAGAAATTGTGCAGAGACAAATGGGGGGGCGTGAAGGGGCATTTAGAGATCAACCAAAGGACTTGCATGCATGCACATGAGCATAACCAATGGTCACAGACACTGGGGCAGTGGGGGCTTGCCTGGGGTGGGAATGGCTGGTGGGGGGTTAATTGGGGGAAAAGGAGACATATGTAAAACTTTAGACAAAAAAAAATAGAAAAAGAAACTGTATATTGTCTCTTATGCTAGCATTCTGTAAATTGGCTAATGTATAAGTATATTTTATAATTTCTAGAAGTTCATTTTTCCTCATAGTAAATTTTCCAATGTGTCACAAAACATATTTACTAACAGACCAAAGTATATTAGGTACTCTGTAAAAGAGAGCCCACAGTGCATAACCCTATATTTAACAATTAATTTTTCAGTTTTCTATTTAATTTGGAAATTATTTAGATATGTAATGAATATCTATCATTTAACTTTCTGTCTTATCTCTTTAAGGTTTCAAGTTACCAAAAATATTTTGGAAACTATTTTTAAGTATATATAGTATTGCACATAATCATTGTTGAAAAATTCAATTATAAATTTTATCACTCAATCACAAAACTTTATCTTACTTATACCTATTAACTTGTTGTTTAAATTACTCATGAAAACTCATGAGGCATTAAACAGCTAACCATTATCTTAAATTCTTTCTTGCTGACAAATTCTTAACAGATACAATAAAAGTTATTATCCTCCCAAAGGCCCAAAATGACTCCTACAGATAGCAAAAAAAAAGAGAGAAAAACCTGGACAATTCCCCCAAGAACTGGCAACAGTAAGGAGGACACACGCTAGAAAAAAATGTAACTCGCATTTTTATTTCAGCGTATTTTGGGGCCCCAATCACAGTATCTGAGCTGCCTGTACACACAAGAACTTGTTATGCCTGCATGACATAATCAGGCAGAAAGCCAGCCCAAGTTCTGGGGACACAAAACAAGACAAGCAGGAAGACAGTAGCTGTCCTTCGGAAAGGATTGATGCCCACCAGTGAGTATTCCAAAACCAAATTCATAAGATTGAAAAACACTACAAAATGCTACCTTCCTTCCCTGACCGGGCACTACAAAGCTCCAGGGGCGCACACTTGGTAAGAATTCTAACCCACTGACACCTCTGCCAGTTTTCCCAGGATGCACTATGCAGGCTTCCAAGTGAATGGGGTTTAAAGTAAAAAGTGTAGCCCCGGTGTGTACTGGAATTTAGAAATGTTTCCATTATGAATTACAATGTTCTCGTGCATAAAATAAGCCTATGGCATGCTCAGTTCTTTGAAACACGAGGATACCATTTCTTGAGCTAAACTTTGAGTTTCTCGTAAACAAATTAATGCCTATGAGGGTGTTGCATTTGGTTGGGGATTTTGTAGTGTTTTACAGTGTACCTCACTGCATTAAAAGTTTCTTAACATAGGTGAGTGACCCAGTGTCAACATATTCTGTGAGCAACTTATCCTAGCTCAGAGTTAGCTCATAGCACCCTAACAGCTTTGCCCATTAATTTTGCAGCTTTGCTTCTGAGAGTCCTCTTAGATATATTATTCAATCCACTAGAATACTTGTTTATAGAGGCAGATACCCTAATGGCTTTTCATGGTCCAGTGTGCGCTTATGTAGATTTTGATGGTCAAAATAGTCTGATTTCTTATTTTCATTTGCTAAAGTCCCCAAGCTGCTTACTCAGTGGAATTTCTTGAAGCTTTCTGAGTTCACAAATGGCTGGCATCTGCTGTGGAGTCCCTGTGTAACTGCCCCACAACTTTCCCAGTACCCCAGAACATTGCTGGGGGAGGGATATATATCACTCAAAGGGTTCAGTGAAGCCTGTGCATCTTCTTGGCCTATGTGCCTTTATTAGTCAGTTTCAGATACCATCGCTGGGCCAAACGTGTGAAACACATAAACCAGTAACGTAGTTGTTTATTATCATTGTCACGTATTGTATTGTGATACCTTTATATAACTAGTAGCACAATAGCTTTGTTTTTATATAAGCATGATATACACACATAAATGCACATACACACATGTACATACACATACATGTTTTTAAAGGTTGTTTGTGGGTTTTTTTTAATATATGAGAGCTGCCAGAGAGTGAAGCACAAATCTGAGTGACTTGCCCCCAGCCCTTCCTAATGTGAACAGGCGCAGTGAGCTCAATGACCCATTACCTTTAGCAGTCAGCTTCAGATCTCATTGTCGTCATTAAATCCGTGAAAAATTAGTTAAAAAAAACAATCCAGGTGTTATAAACAGACTTTAATGCTTCACAAGTGGACAGTCTCCTTTCAGAGAACTGCAAAATGGGCATAAGGCTGTAAGCTTTACAAGATAAAAAATAAAAACTAAGAAAGAGGAAATGTAAACTATCTTATTGGCTGGGGCCATATGGTTAACTTATTGGAGTGAGAATGAACAAGGAAATAAGTATAGATTCCAGAGTTGGCTTGGGGTTTGGGGATTGACTGACTGGGTATACAGGCATGTGCTCTGCAATGACAAACATACATTCTGAGAAGTGTGTCATTAAACAGTTTTGGCCTTGTGCGAAATCACAGAGTGTACTTACACAAATCAAGATGGTATATCCCAGTGGTCAGCAAACTGCGACTCGTGAGCCACATGCAGCTCTTTGGCCCCTTGAGTTTTTAGCAAAGGCCAGCTTAGGAGTGCCCTAATTAAGTTAATAGCAGTGTACCTACCTATATAGTTTAAGTTTAAAAAAAATTGGCTCACAAAAGAAATTTCAATCGTTGTACTGTTGATATTTGGCTCTGTTGACTAATGAGTTTGCTGACCACTGGTATAGCCTACTGCATACATAGACCATGTGGTGTAGCCTATTGTTCCAAAGCTAAATCATGTAAGGCATGTTACTGCAAAACACATGAGATTGAGTCAACTCCAAGAGAAAATGATACAGTCAACAGGGACAATAAATTAGAGCAGTATGAGCCTGCTGCGGACGTAACATGGCATACTGTTTTACAGCAAACTCTAATGTGTCAACTGAATATTAATATTGAGTAGGTGTTTTTCATCAAAAAGGATTTATTTGGGAAAAAGAAAAAGTGACAATTCAGTGCATGCAAACATGACAAGCCACATGCACACTCTGGCCTGCATGGGAAGATGGAGGGGTATTGATAGAAAGGAGAAATTATAATGATAATTACAATATACTTCTAATTAAAAGATAAAATTAATACAAAATTTTGCATTGCATTTTAATTAATATATATAGAAAAGGAAAATTATAGCTTTAAGAATTTATTTTAACTCAAGAAAGAACAAACAATAGAAATTATCTAAATGTTTAATTTATTATCAGATAATCTCATACTTTTTATAGAAATGCTTAAATCATTCCATCTTCTACTCTGTTAAGGAATTGAACCAGCAACTTCTTGGAGCGTGGGACGACGCTCAACCAACTGAACCACATAGGCTGGGCTGGTTAGCAAATTTAAGATGAAACATCTAATTCTCTGAATATTAGGTTTTATAATGGTAAAATAAGTGGTATACATTATGCTCTTCAAAGAATAATTTTGGGGCTCATAAATTTTTTTAAAGTGCTTAAATGTGGAGATAGCATATCAGTTTGGATTGTTAAATACTATCAAAGTTACATCTTTTTGTCATCTGCATGTTTTGTATGTTATATGCTATTTTAAAAGTTTTAATATATTAGAACAAATTTTTAACAGAAAAGTAGAGCAGTGACATCAGTTAAATCCAGCCTTTGTTTTAAAAATTCTTCAACCTCGTTTAACAGATTGTTCTCATTTCATTGTGATGAGCAAGTCTTAGTTGGATACCTCATTTTTAATAATGAGGCTTTCTAGGAAAGAAAAAATGTAGACATTGTCACTCAGCACCAAAAATACAAAAGCCCTGGGATACTTCAAGTTTCAGTTATGGACTTCTAATTTTGAGCTCTTCACAGAGATGACAGAGTCTATTCTTTCCAGAAGGTTCTCCCTTCCACTAATGCCACCTCTGCCCATGGTCCTTGTCACTCTGTCAGTTCCTCCTTTGCTAAATTTAAAACTGAATAATAAGGTCACCCACAGGGCCCACTTCTAGGACGTTAGCTGGCTGAGACTTTTAAAAAATGTTCAAACTGCATCTCAAATTCAATTCTTGTGATGGAAATATGACACTTGGGATAAAAGTGAGAATGGCTGGTCTGGAATTTTATATCACATTTTAATAAGAAGTGTATCTCCTGGTATTTTCATTTTTATTTTGAGAGAATTTTTGTTAAGCAGTAGAGCTGGTCTGATTTTTTTTTTACTTGGGTGACTTCTCTTTGAACAGAGCATTTAGATAGATTGGAGGCTTATTTGCTTTTTCTTTTATGGTATGAGGGGCTGCACACTTCTTTAAAAGAAGGGTATGGATGCATTATTTCTTGGGGTTTTATTTGAATTGCTGTTGTACTTTTGGAAAATATTTCATCATACACTTAAAAAGTCTGGTTGTGCATCTTGGTAATATCCTAATTTTATATGCACAATAAGAAAAAAATGACTTTTCAGAAGTGACATTACATATAAAGGAGATAGGAGCTTTTCTCTTTAGGTTGTATCAAAAGACAAGATCTATAGTTCAGGTGTATATATTTAATGGATTCAATAATTGGCTCCATTTGATCAGCTATTGTAGGAAAACACTGTTGCTTTTCAGAAATTCAAGAGGCTTAAGTTAATGGATTTATGCTTTATGTTTACCTCTGATTTTAAAGGATGTAAAACCCAACTGTTGTCAGGGTTTAATGAAATATTGTAAGATATCTGAAACCCCTTTAAGTTAAGACAAAGATGAAAAGATGGCTCATTTTATTTTAGTTTATATGGTCTCAATTCCTAATATGACACATACCAAGGTCTAGAATAAAATACTCTAGACTTGGTATGTGATAAAGTTATTATTATTATTTTGTGTGTACTTAAGGAGATGAATGAATATGCTTGAGATTCCTTTGAGAGTGTATTACCATCTTTATGGGATTTGACTCTGCATTCATGTTTTCAGATGATGAAAGCCAAAATAAAGTGTTTTTTTATGTTTCTGTTTGAGTACAGAGTTTTAGTTAATTTAACTCAACAATTATTTTTGTATTGATTGAATGGAAGAAACCTTAGAGCTTACCACACATGTAATATGTGATATGTGTGAATTTATATCTATAAAACAAGTATACATTTACTAACTTGATGAAGATCAAAGATCTAGTTCTTTAAGTAGAAATCAGGTAACCTAATTTAACATTTATTGTTTTTTTCATTAATATTTTAGCTAACAATATTATTATTGCATCTAAATATGTTGACATTTAACATGAACTAGGCATTTTACTATACAACATGATAGTGTTGTTTTTCTTGTGTTTTAGCTAACATTAATTTGCTATCACATTTATGCAAGATTTTTTTAAAAGGAATATAGACTGGTTAGTCAATCATCACCAAGATCTACTACATATGAGAGAATGCTAAAGAGCTAATAGAAAGCCTTTCCATTTGTTTATATGAATAGAGAATGCTAAGCATTTTGCCTTCTCTTTCCATTCCTGCACTCAGCTCTAACTCCAAGCCAAGTGAGATGGCATCAAAAGAACTCTTTGAGCCTAGCCAGCATGCCTCAGTGGTTGAGTGTCAAACTATGAACTAGGAGTTCACAGTTCAATTCCTGGTCAGGGCACATGCCCAGATTGTGGGCTGGATCCCCAGTGTGGGGTGTGCAGAAGGCAACTGATCTCCCTTACTCACTGAAATTAATAAAAAAAAATATTTTTTAAATATAGAGAACTCTTGCCGAAACCAGTTTGGCTCAGTGGATAGAGCATCGGTCTGTGGACTGAAGGGTCCCAGGTTCGATTCCAGTTAAGAGCATGTACCTTGGTTGCAGGCACATACCCAGTAGGGGGTGTGCAAGAGACAGCTGATCTGTGTTTCTCTCTCATTGATGTTTCTAACTCTCTATCCCTTCCCCTTCCTCTCTGTAAAAAAATCAATAAAATATATAATTTTTTTAAAAGTAGAGAACTCTGAGATTTTGGAAGGGGTAATCTCTAAGAGAGAAGTCCCACATATTACCCCTGTGCTGATGCTTAGTAAGCTTCAGTAACTTTTATATTAATTTCAAGCTGCTTTGTAATATATTTTAAAAATATTTTGATTGATTTGTGAGAGGAAAGAATAGGAAGAGAGAAATAGAAACATCAATGATGAGAGAGAATTATTGATTGTCTACCTCAGGCACATCATCTACTGGGGATCAAGCCCCCAACCTGGGCATGTGTCCTTGACTGGAATAAAACCCAAGACCCTTCAGTCCGCCGGCTGATGCTGAATCCACTGAGCCAAACCAGCTAGGGCTCAATCTGCTTCTTGAGTGGTACACCAGAGAATTATTAATGTACACTGAGCCATGTCGTTGTAATTTGGGAGGTTTGGTGACTGGTGTCTGAATCTCTCCTGGAGAATTCAGAAGGGTTGGTTGGCTTGATTAGCTCTCGGTGGCATGGAGTGAAATAACACATGAATGAGTATGGCTTGCTTTTTCAGGTTTTAACTCTTTGGGTAACCCATAAGGACCAGAGTGTAAATAAATGACGTAGAGACTAAAAAAATACAAAATATCAATGAACCCAAGAGCTGGTTCTTCAAAAAAGATACATGAGATTGATGAGCTTTTAGCCAGACTCACCAAGAAAAGAGAGGACCCAAATAAATAAAGTCAGAAATAAAAGAGGCAAAGTAACACTGACTCCACGGAAATACAAAAGGTTGTAAGAGAATACTAAAAACATCTATATGTCAATAAACTGGACAACCTGGGTGAAATGGAAAAATTGCTGAAACCCAAAACTCTTGCAAAACTCAATCTGTAGGAATCATAAAACCCAAATGGGCTGATAATAATTATTGAAATTGAAACAGTAATTTAAAAAATAAAAGAAAAGCTTCCAGAGAACAAAAGTCCTGGACCAGATGAACTTTAAAAACATTCAAAGAAGAAATAATACCTATCCTCCTCAAACTATTCCAAAACCAGATAAAGACACTTCAAAGAAAGAAACTTACCAGCAGCCACTATCCCTGATGAACACAGATGCTAAAATCCTTAAAACACACACACACACACACACACACACACTCTACAGGGAGGGGGGAATTAGTAAATTGGATCCAGCAATGCATTAAAAAGAAAATACATCATGACCAAGTGAGATTTATTCTAGGAATATAAGATTGATACAATATTAGCAAATTATAAATGTGATACATCACATAAACAAAATGTAGTATAAAAATTACAGAGCATATCAATACACACAGAAACAAAACATTTGACAAATTCTAGCACCCATTTTTTATTTTAAAAAAAACTCTCACCAAAATAGAGGTAACATACCTTAACATAATAAAAGCCATATATGACAAACCTACAGCCAACATCATACTTAATTAGCAAAAACTAAAAGCATTTCCTTTACAAGAACAAGATAGGGTTGTTTGCTTTCAACCTTCTTATTTAAAATAGTCCTAGAAGTCCTAGCCACAGCAATCAGTCCAGAAAAAAAAAAAAAGGCATCCAAATTGGAAAAGAGAAAGTAAAACTGTCATTATTTGCAGATGGCATGATATTGTACTTAGAAGACCCTAAAAACTCCACCAAAAAATGACTAGATTTAGTAAATGAATTCAGCAAAGTAGCAGGATACAAAATTGACATCCAGAAACCAATGGCATTTTTAAACACCAATAATAAAGCCTGAAAAAAGAAACTTAAAAAACAATGCCATTTAACCACTGCAACAACAGCAACAATAAGATACCTGGGAGTGAAATCAACCATGGAGGCAAAAGACCTGTACGTGGACAACTATGTGACATTAGAAAAGAAATAGAGGAAGATACAAATAAGTGGAAGCATCTATTTTGTTCATGGATTGGAAAAATTAACATCATTAAAATGCCCCTACTACCCAAAATAATTTATAGATTCAATGCAATTCCTATTAAAATACCAACGGTGTAGTTCACAGATCTAAAACAAATACGCCAAAAATGTATATGGAACTGAAAAAGACCCAGCATAGGCACAGTAATCTCAAGAAAGAACAAAGTTGGAGAGATCACAATACTTGATATCAAATTATACTACAAAGGTATTACAATGAAAACACCCTGGCAGTGTTATAAGAACAGGCCTATTAGATCAATGGAACAGAACAGAGAACCCAGAAAATGCCCCATGCCATTTTGGTCAATTAATGTTTGACAAAGGAGGAAAGAGCATGAAATGGAGTAAAGACAGCCTCTTCCCTACATAGTGCTGGGAAAATTGATCAGGTACAGACAAAATAATGACACAAGACCACCAACTTATACCATACACATAAATATAATCAAAATGGATAAAGGACTTAAATGTAAATCATGAAACCACAAAAATCCTAGAAGAAAGCATAGGCAATAAAATCTCAAACATTTCACACAGCAGGAGATGTGATGCTGATACATCTCCCATGGCGAAAAAAAAACAAAGGAAAAAAATAAACAAATGGTACTACATCAAACTAAAAAGCTTCTGAAAAGTAAAATATACTGTAGTCCTTTTTTTCAGAGCTAGTATGATTGTAAACCCAAGTAAAACTAAAACTAAAATGTAAAACTTTTATTTCAGGGAAAGTTAAAAATGTGGTAAAATAATCTTTAATCGCCATCCTCAAAATGAAAAGGGAACTCACTGTCTGGGAAAACATATTGCCAATGACACATCTTCTAAGGTGTTAATTTCCAAAATACAGTGTATAAAGAACTCATACAACACAACAAAAGAATATAAACAATCCAATTTAAAAATGGACAAAGGACCTGAATAGACTCTTTCTCAAAGAGGACACACAAATGGCCAAGAGACATGAAAAAAAAAAAAATGCTCAGTGTTACTAATCAGAGAGATGCAAATTAAAGCGACAATGAGATAGCATCTCACCCCTGCCAGAATGGCTACCATCGATAAATCAACAAGCAACAATGCTAAAGAGGATGTGGGGAAAAGGGAACCCTAGTGCACAGCTGGTGGGAATGCAGACTGGTGCAGCCACTGTAGAGAAATAGTTTGAAGTTTCCTCAAAAAATTAAAAGCACAGCTACCTTTGGACCCAGCAATCCCACTTCTGGAGATATATCCTGAAAATCCCAAGACACCCATCAGAAAGAATATACGTACCCCTGTGTTCATAGCAGCCTTATTTACAACTACAGGTCTGATGTGTGAAATCCATATAAGAGTGGGCTTGCCCTCCCCTGGCTGCCAGCACCAGCTTCCCTCGCAGCCCCAGCTTTGTCAGGGAGAAAGTCTAGTCTAATTAGCATATTACGCTTTTGTTATTATAGATAGCCAAGGTCTGGAAACAGCCCAAGTGCCCATCAGTAGATGAGTGGATAAAAAAAAGCTGTGGGCCCCAAGGGGGCCGTGTGCCCCAGGAGAGCCCTGTGTCCCACGGGGCCATATGCTCCGGGTGAGCCGTGTGCCCCGGGAGAGCTGTGTGCCCCGGGGAAGCAGTGGGAACCCGGGGGAGGAATGGTGTGAACCAGAGGAGGGGCAGATTCTATTCATGTGGTCCTGAGATAGTCACCATAAGACAAGCAGATTGTCTAATGACAGCGGGGAGGGGAAGGAGACCTGGGGGGAGATAAGGAACAACCGAAGGACTGGTATGCATGCATATAAGTACAACCAAGGAACACAGAACTCTGGGGAGGGAGGGCATGAATGGGAGGTGGGGGGGGGCAATGGTAAGCTATGTACACATATAATACCTTAATAAATTTAAAAAAGAAAAAAAGAAAAAACTGTGGTACATTTATACCATGGAATACTATGCAGCAATAAAAAAGAAGGATCTCTGATCCTTTGAAACATCATGAATGGTTCTGGAGATTATGATGTTAAGTGAAATAAGCCAGTCCGAGAAAGACAAACATCACATGATCTCACTTAAATGTAGAATCTAATGAACAAGATAGGTCCGGAGACATGGAAACACACAACAGACTGACAGATCTCAGTGGGAGAGGCAGTGGTGCAGGAGGATAATAACCAAAGACCTTCTTTGCGTAGCGCACGGACAGACAACGGTTCAGAGAAGGCCTGGGGTATGGTGGAAGCTGAGTGGATGGGGTCAAGGGAGGAAAATAGGGGACATCTGAACATGAAAAATAGAGAAGCTAATTAATTAAAAATAAGACCAGTTTGCATGATACAGGAGTGCTCTTGGTGTTTGCTTCAACTTCTACACAATTCCACGGTGCAAATCTGTCAGTGGCAATGGAGTCACAAGTGAATTCTTAAATACTGGCATCTGAGCATTTGGCATCAGATTTACAAAGCCATTTTCCATGTGTAACTGAAATCAGCAAGTCAGATAAGAGTAAACTTCCAAACTTGCCAAAATAAATTTGCTGGAGATGTAACCCAGCTGTCAGCAGCTGACAGGGTCAGAAGTTGGTTGGCTGAGCTACAATGTAGAATTTGAGAAATGAGCAGCTGAGTTGGAAATGAAAATGCTATGCCTTCTTAGAGGCGGAAAGCATATAGGAACATGGTGATATGGTGTGCAAGTTAGATCTGAGGAAGCACTGATTTCTCCATTGTGTAGCTACGCTTCCTTCCTTTTTTGCCATGAAGTTATTGCTGAAAAGGAATGCCTTATACCAGAAAGTAAGCCACAATTTTAAAGATGATTTGAAAAGCATCGCTAAATGAGAATAGTGATCAAGGAACAAAATGAATATACATATATAATTTCAAAGGTAAATATTCTGGTGGATTGATTATGTCAAAAAACCCATCTGTAATTTCTGTTGATTGATTGTTCAAGTCATGATACAAAGAAATTTGAAAATTACATACCAAAATGTTGCTCATGCATTTATGTGTTTTATATTTATACTTTATGGTATAAATGGTGGTTAGTATTGCTTTTAGCTGAGAACTTGTTATAATATTTGAGATGTTATTTTTAATATATCTGTATTATGCACAAACTACTTATTGAAAATCTCAAATTTATCTAAATATTATTTCCTATCATGCACAATGCAAAAAATAATTTGACTAAACTCAGCTGTTAAAAAAATAAAAAAGCTTTTTATTGCATGTGTTTAGTCCTATTTTATTGGTAGATAACTATTTCCTAGAAGTTTAACAGAATCAGCTACTTAGATGTTTTTCAAAATCAGCTACTTAGTTAAAGCTAGCTAAGATTAATTTTGAGTAATAATATTCTTATAGCATTAATATTCCTAGCCAACTCAGCTAAGCACTATCATCCTCTGTTTTTGAATTCTTCATAAACAAGCTGTATACTACATTATTATGAGCTAAAATTAGATTAAGTTATCATGTTGAATTTCATCTTAGGCCAAGATCATAATATTGAATAACAGAATAGCAACTGAGTATAAATGATAAAGTAAAATGAAGAATTTCATTAGGAACATCTTTATATCCAAACTAAGTATTTCTGGAATTACATTGGAGAAGGGTAGTTGAATGGCATTCTGAAACCCTAAGAAATGGTCTAGATCCATAGATCAGGCGGCCACTGAGAAGTCAGATCTTATAACTACTCCAGGAACATGTTTTTAAAACCTAGATCTCAAACTGTATATCAAGGTATTTTAGGTTTGATATACATATACAATTAAATATGAAGAATTCAAGAAATAAATAGAAGAACTATTCCTAAAAGGAAAAGTTCATATCTGGAATC
Organism: Vespertilio murinus; assembly: GCA_963924515.1. NCBI lineage: Eukaryota > Metazoa > Chordata > Mammalia > Chiroptera > Vespertilionidae > Vespertilio > Vespertilio murinus. The sequence continues at coordinate 64,302,662 of OZ004712.1, forward strand.
ATGTAAACTAAAAGACCATACGAATTTTTCCCCCAAAATATTTACCAAGTAAAATTTTATTTGCCATATTTTTATATTGTACACACATTTTTAAAAAAAAATTATTCCATTTTCTAAAACTATATATTATATATACTTATAATAGGAAAAATCTCTCCTAAATCTTTAACTCTTGCATGTTTAGAATTAGATTTTCATTGCAAGCATATTAATATCTACATTTCCACTTTTCATAGTGTACTTTCTACTAATTAAATAGAATAGAATTTTAATGCAGTAGAATTTTATTTATAGTCTTATTTTTATAATTCACAGTAAATTTTTAAGCTGTAGTACTTTTTCATGTTAACTTAAATGCTGTGCTATATTAAATTAAGCCTATTAACATATGTATATTATCATTTTTATTTATTATTTATTTATGTATTTATTTATTTATTTTTAATATATTTTATTGATTTTTTACAGAGAGGAAGAGAGAGGGATAGAGAGTCAGAAACATTGATGAGAGAGAATCATCCATCAGCTGCCTCTTGCACACCCCCTACTGGGGATGTGCCAGCAACCAAGGTACATGCCATTGATAGGAATCGAATCTGGGACCTTTCAGTCCGTAGGCTGACGCTCTATCCACTGAGCCAAACTGGTTTCAGCTTTATTTATAATTTAGATAAGTGGTTTCAGTACTTGATTTTCTTCCTTAGGCTTTTAAATATTAGTGTACTGTTGAAGAATAAGTTACAACAGAAAGCATAATATTTAAGGAACAATGTATAATAATTTAAAATGACATGGCAGAACAATTAATCTGCTTCTAAATCTTAAATGTTGAGAAAAATTTTGATTTTTTTAAAAAAAGTTCATAAAACATATTAAGTTGAAAAGCTTATTTTTCATGGATCCTAGTTAATCTATATATCAGTTGATGCCTAATACAGTCTACTTAGTTAAAATTATTACTTTGATTTCATTCTGAAAGTACTAGTGCTATTCTCCACTTCTTTCACTGAAAAAAATTTAGATGACTGTAAGTATTAAATGTTTTATTTTCTTTATTTTTTGCTCAGTATCTACATTTGCAAAAATTCAATCCAGATCAAGTAATATATATATATCTATTTTGAAACAGATACTTGCTATTATGCAAACAAATAATTTTCATCTCTCTAAAGTTTACCTGTGAACATTGTTCTTTTCTTTTGTTTTTCATGCTTCATTCTTTCAGCTGACGGTGGCATCATAATTTACCCGTACTGGGCTCTCACACTTACAACATTGTTGACAGGGCATTTGAGTTAAATGGGACTGCTTGAGAGTCAACAGCTGGAGAAATAAACCTTTGGGGGTGATAGTACGGTAGTTACCTGGTCTGCAGGATTTTTGGTTAGCTCATTTGGAAGCTCAGCAATCACCTGGAAGTTTTCATTGTCATAGTCAGGTACTTAAGGAGAGGCCTGGTTTGGATCTGAGTGAGACTGCCTCTCACTCAGATCCAAATGGCATAAAAACAAAAAATCTTTCACATCAGGGTAGAAATTTCATTACCGTATTTGCCGGCGTATAAGACGATTTTTTTGCCCTGAAAAATACCGTATTTGCCGGCATATAAGAGACTGGGCGTATAAGACGACCCCCTAACATTTCCACTCAAAATACAGAGTTTGTTATATACTCGCCGTATAAGACTACCCCCCACTTGGAGGCATATTTTTCAGGGCCAAAAAATTGTCTTATACGCCTGCAAATACGGTATTTATCTGCAAAGATAGCAGTTTCAGCTAAGGACATACAACAATGGAGGTTTGTCACAAGCTTTTAAAAAGTCATAGCAGACAAAAATATGCGCTCTCAACTAAGCAATATCAGTACCCCAGAGTGATGGTTGCTTCAGATCATTTACAGAATTGTAATGTATAATGCCTTATGGAATCTGTAATGATGTATTTATTCCAAATGGTGATGAATCCCTGTTTAAATTAATTAATATATTGGATTTTTAATAATTTTTTTCACAGATTTAAGCATATTTTATTTGCTTGGATTATGTGTGGGTGCAATAGATGCAAGTTTTACATAGTATAAAGGTGCTGCACACATAAATAATGCCTATAGAAAGAGCATTTAATTTGGAAGGTTGGCATTGAAATAAACACAATCCCCAATTTCTTTATAAATTGTAATTTATACATACTATCAATCTTTTGTAATTGAATCCATCAGGTTCACATCTATATTAATAAAAGCCTATGTGCCTCCTGATGTCATCACAAGATGGCCACCACAAGATAGCTGCCACAAGATGGCTGTCACAAAGTTGGCCAACACAAGATGGCGACCAAAAGATGGTCACCACACACATAGACAGTGAAGGTAGGGCCCGGCACACAGCGGAGGTGGGGCCGGCTGCTGCTCTGCACAGTGAGGCCTGGGGGTCACACAGCTCCGTGAGGTGCGGAGGAGTCCTGTCCTGGGGTCTCTGCCACCTCACAAGGAGGAGGTAGGTCCCAGCAAAGGAGGAGGGTCATGTCAGGGAAGGGCAGTTGGGGACAATTGGGCCAGCAGGGGAGCAGTTAGGCATCTATCAGACCAGCAGGGGAGCAGTTAGGGGGTGATCAGGCAGGCAAGCAGAAGTGGTTAGGATTAATTAGGCAGGCAGGCAGGTGAGTGGTTAGGAGTCAGTAGTTCCAGATTGTGAGAGGGACGTCCAAGGGGTCCCAGATCGGGGAGGTTGTAGGCCAAGCTGAGGGATACCCCCAACCCCTGAGCATAAATTTTGTGCACAAGGCCTCTAATTAGTTAATAAAACCATGTAGTTTTCAAGAGTACAACTCAATTAAACATCATCTGCATACTGTATCACATGTTCAAGACCCAAGGTCAAGTCTCTTTCTGTCCCCATTTATCTCCCTTTGCTCACTTCCATCTCTCCTTCTCCCCTTTCCCTCTTTCTCTATGGCTATAACCATATTGTTGTCATATATATATATATATATATATATATATATATATATATATATATAATTTTTGCTTAATCCCTTTACCTAGCCCTCAACTCCTCCCCTCTGACAGCTATTAATTTGTTCTGTGCATCTATACTTCTGTTTCTATTTTTTGTTAGATTATTTCATTAGACTAGTGGCCCAATGCACGAAATTTGTGCAAGGGGCTCAGCCCCCTCAGCCACAGTGGCTTGCCCCAGCCACAGTGGCCCCGGCTTCATCCAGAAGGTCATCCAGAAGGTCATTCAGCTCTTCAATCTAATTAGCATACTATGTTTTTATTATTATAGATTCCACATATAAGTGAGATCATGTGGTATTTGTCTTTCAAATTTAATTCCAAATACCATGTATCAGATAACAATATGCATATATAGAACAAGTTGTTTTGCAAGAATTTTTTTGTTATTGCCTAATTTAATATCCAGTCAATCCTTGGTTCATGAGTGTCTCCCAATTCTAACAATTCACTTTTCAACCCAAAAGCCCTTTCATGCTGATACTTGTGTGGTTAGTCACACATTTCTCAGGTGACAAAGGAGAGAATGTGTAAGTATGAGTCAGTTTATCAATAAACCTCATTGTTAACATTTCAGGAATTGTATTGAGAATATTTTCATGTGTTTTTATTTACTTTTGTTGATGCTTATTATTATTAAATTTTTATTTTTTTGTACATTTCATTTCATTTTTGTTAAATTTTTATTTATGTCCATTTGTTTTAAAAGTGTTTAATTATAGGTTAAACAGTGCACTAGACATATAGTGTAAATAAGAAAGGTTAAAACAGGGAATCATCTGGGGTCTAGAATGGATTAATTCAATTCACATGATTTCTATTGTGGGGGGGGGGGGAATGCTTTGGTTTTTGAGTCTTCCAAAATGAATTAAATTTGATAACTGAGGTTTTACTATATAGAATTTGGTAGGTCTGACATTTTATTTTGGGATCTATTTCATATTCTCAGATATGATTACAACACTACACCTTTTTTATTTATGACTTCACATAGTTTTTCTAATTTATTTAAACATTGAAACACAATGTATGCATATTGATCTCCCTCTACATACTCAATAGAGCAGTCATTCAACCACGCATACGGATGAGGAACCTGCCATGAAGGAATTTAAATGGTGGAAAGAAATAATACTGCATTATTATAACAGTGTGTGCTTTATGAAAGAGAAGATGTGAAAAGGGCAGATAGGTGTCTGAACTCTATCTGTGAGAAAAGGGAAGGTATGAAATTGGCGAGTATCCCCTCTTGGCTTTGGACAATGGTCAATGAGGAAATAAGATTCAAACCTTTGGCAGTTATAAAAATGAATATATGGGAAAGCTAAAGCTAAAGTTTCAAGCAAGTAAATACAGCCTAAATAGTCTCTGAAGCAAAAAGACAAAGAATAGGGTGAAAAGTTCAATTATCTTGTGATATATATTCAGAAGGAATGAGAGGCAAAGATAATCATGATAATAGTCTTGATACCACACACAATGGGTCTGAGGCAGCCTGTCATTCCTTGAGCCAAATTAAGCAGAGACAGGGTTGAATCATTTATGAGCATTTATTCCAACAATGCCAGGGATATTCCAATAATTTCTGGGAGAGCAGTCAGTCACCCCGAAATTCTGTCACTCTCTTCTCGCCATGTGGCTGATTATATTCGGGTGAAGGAAAAGATGACTCCGTGCAGCTGGGAGCTACAGTGTAAAAGGGGAAGGGTTGTGGAGGGTCTGCAGTCCAGCCTTTAGTAGCACAAAGTCCAATAAAAAGTGGCAATATATATACAACTAAGTGTCCCACCATACATTTGCCCATCGGTCAGAACAGTACATAAGATGTGCACTGGCAATTTAAACATAAACATTCACTCGAGTATGCGCGATACATATAAAGCTCTCACTGGCACCAATCGCACGCATCGGTCGTTGTTGATCGTGAATTTGGTTGTTTTTGTTGACATTTCTATTCGAGAGAAAGGGAAAATAGCAATATAAAAATATTTCTTCGAACAAATTACCTTTCGATGTGCACTAATCCATGCACCGGGCCACTCGTCTTCTATGATGTTACAAACAACTCAGCACATTCCTGGGACCAGAGAACAGTCAGTGTTACTGAGGCAAACACCTGGAGGGGGTCAGGGTCTGGGCACAGCAACCAAATCAAAGCATGTGCTGTCCTTGGTCTGTTCTCAAAATGTACTTCTTTTCTGAGTGAAGCCATCAAGGCATCTTATCTTTTCCCAGCCTTGTTTCATCCTCCAGTTTCCCAGGGTCTGTAGGCAAACCTCTTATCCTAGTTAGTAAGGTGAGTGATTATTAAACAACTAGGGCTCTGTTCTTATTCTGTGCCCTTACCCCTATCGATACAAAACAAAACAGACCTTTTGTTTCCAGTGGAAATGGGGTCCTTCCACGATGTTGAAAGATAAACATGTCGAGGACCCACGTATGGGAGGGTGAGATGGAGCTTTATCTGATTAGAAACAAAAGACCGCCTCAGGTCCCCTGTGTCTCCTCTGTCTTCCTTCTGTGGGAGAAGTCCACTCTTGTTTGTATCAAGCCCAGAAGAAAGCCAAGGTGCAGAAATCCTGGACCGCAGTTCAGTCTCTGTCTCCATTAGATGGGTTAGCCTTTGCTGCCCTGCATTGCTCCATCCAGAGTCCAGTGTCCAGCTCAGGCTTAGAGCCCATCTGGAGTCTACTCAGCTGCCAGGCCACACGTGGGGGCCCTGCTTGGGGCCAGCAGGGCTGCTAGGCCCACATGGCTGTAAGGAGAGAGAACAAGGGAAGGAATGGATGAACGAATGTGAGTTACTGAACCAGAGACCTTTGCTAGACTCTGGTTGCATTATCTTGGGCTTGGGAAGGGCCAGGCACTCTTTCAAACTAACCAGTTTCCCAGTCCTTTGCTTGCTTGTGCTGGACTCTCCTCCTAACCATCCATTTCATGGACCTCCTGGACTTCTGTGTCCCTTATCCAGTCTGATCCTGCTCCCTCCCACGCTAGGCACATACCCTTTATGGTCATCTTGGCACCTACTGTGCTGGCCTCATAGTGGAGGGCCATCCCCCTGTGCTACCTTGGCGTCCCCTGAGCCTGTGCCCAGCAGAGGAATGCCCTTCCCTCTCCCCCTGAACTAACCCTCAATAATCCTGGTACCAGAGGATGAGCTGTTCCCCGGGAAAATCCTTGCTCCCAACACGGAGGAACAAGGGATGCTAATCCCATTGGCAGGGCAATGCTGCTTTCCCCTGGAGTGTGCCTGAAGCTGGAGCTTCCGACTTAATTAAGCTTAGCCAGTTGCTGCCTTCTCTTTTATTGGGCCTAAGGTCTCATACCTTTGCTCCCTTCCATTATTAGTGACTAACTAACTACCTATGCTAGCATTTTGTCAGGAATTCTGATATTTTATATTAAAATTATTTCTAAACATTTCTCAGTAGTTTGCTTAATGAGACCTGTTAAGAACAGTAACAGGTTTAATAATTGAAAAAAGTTATTTACATCTAAAAATTCAGTTCTTAATGGATTTCATAAATATAGTAGAATGTAAAAGTCATTAGTAATATAAAAGTAATTTTTGCCATTAAGAAATATAAATGTGTTTTAAATCAACATAATTTGTGCATGTGATTTTTTTTATCTCACCTTTTTTTTTTAAAAATAGCATCATGTTTTTCTTTATACTGTCTATGAAAGCTAATTCTTGTTAACCTTAAAGGTACATTTAAAAAATGATGTCTAACCCTAGCTATTGGACTGAAGGCTCCCAGGTTTGATTCTGGTCAAGGGCACATACTCGGGTTACAGGCTCAACCTCCAGTAGGGGGTGTGCAGGAGGCAGCCGATCAATGATTCTCTCTCATCATTGATGTTTCTATCTCTCTATACTTCTCCTTTCTTATTTAAAACCAATAAAAATATATTTTAATGATGTCTATTAAATGGGACTATGAATTCACTTTTCCAATTTAGTTTAATGATATACTACCTAATAAAATAGTAATATGCAAATTAACCATCACTCCACTCCACAAGCCACACCCATAAGCCACTCTCACCAGCCAATCAGAGTGAGTATGCAAATAAACCCAATCAAGATGGCTACAGCCACAGAGAACAGGAGGGAGGCGTTTCCCCAGCAATAGAGAAGCCAAGCTTTCTGCCTGCCCTTGCTAGCCTAAGCCTCCACTCAAGGCAACAAAGTTTCAATTATAGAAGGTAAACAAATCCAAACAGAAACAGCTGCCTTCACAGAGCAAGCAGGAGGTTTGGCTCTGCTCCAGGCTACAAAGTTTCAATTGTAGAAAGTAAATATATCCCAGATACCAGGGCCTCCACATGGGCCATTGGGGCACGTGGTCAGTCTGCAAACAACCACAGGCTCCTTGCTCAGGCCACCCCACACCCAAAGGAAACCCCCACCCTGATCTGGGACACCTTCAGGGCAAACCAGCTGACCCCCACCCGTGCACCAGGCCTCTATCTTATCTAATAAAAGAGTAATATGCAGATTGACCATCATTCCAACACACAATATGGTTGCCCCCATGTGGTCAAAAGATTCTGCCCCCATGTGTTCACAAGATGGCCACCACAAGATGGCCAGCAGGGGAGGGCAGTTGGGAGGCACCAGATCTGCAAGAAAGGGCAGTTGAAAGTGATCAACCCTGCGGGGGAGGACAGTTAGGGGTGACCAGGCCAGCAGAGGAGAGAAGTTGGGGACAAGTGGCTGGCAGGGGAGCAGTTAGACATCAATCAGGCTGCAGGGGAGTGGTTAGGGGGTGATCAGGGTGGCAGGCAGAAGCGGTTAGCGGCAATCAGGAAGGCAGGCAGGCGAGCAGTTGGGAGCCAGCAGTCCTGGATTGTGAAAGGGATGTCCAACTGCCCGTTTAGGTCCTATCCCAGTAAGTAATCAGGCCTAAACAGGCAGGAGGATATCCCTCAAGGGGTCCTAGATTGGAGAGGGTACAGGCTGGGCTGAGGGACAATCCCCCCATGTACGAATTTCATGCATCGGGCCTCTAGTTTATATACATTCATACAAATATATGAATAACCAATATTTTAAAAGCCAAGATTTTCAAGTCATTGTTTTGGTATTCTCCCAGAGTTTAATCACATGCCTTAAATATGGTAGATCTATCGCCACAATGTATCATTGAGTACATCATTAATCTGGATATTAAACATAAAGAAGATATCTTATGAAGTTGGTCTAAATCAATGACAGTGATGAGGGCAGTATGTATTTTGAAGAATAAGAGTCAAATTCAACATTATCTTGGTGTTGGCTGACAAGTATTACTAGATAATTTCCTTTTACTTCAGAGCAAAGAGTGTGTTTGAATAGCAAAAATGCACTGAACACTGGAAACTGGTCCAGAGAGACTTGGATGTATAAAGCCCTGACTGTTCTTCTCTCTGGAGATGCTTGATTACTTTCTAGAATAATAAACCAAGAGATACTTTCTCTCCCTTGGAAAATACAATGAAAAATAAATCTTTTTCTCCTCTCTCTTTCCTCCTTTATCTCTCTCCCTTTCCTCTCCCCCTTCCTCCTTCCTTCTCTCCCTCCCTGCCTTTCATAGGAAGAGCAGATGTTAAAAAATTTTGTCTGCTACATTTTGTGGTTCCTTTCTTATGACATAACAGCACTGTATATGCAGCAACTGTCCAGTCTATATTATTCAGTGGGAATTTGGAATACTAAGATGCTATTCTAGCAGTTGTTTTTCCTCTGAGTAATAAAAGAGCCTGTGTCTGCCAGTATATGCAAATAAAATTATATCAGGCTAACCTATTAGCTTGTATGCAAGGTAATCTCAGATTTTCACAGTTCCTGACTTTTCAGTCTGGTAGCAAGGATCAGGTACTGTTGGAGAGATATTAATCTGGAATAGGTACACAACAGATCTGTGTATCCAGTGACTTAGGGAAGTCCAAAGGAATCAGTGATATGTTGACTAATCTGCATGGTTCATTGGGCAATATGTAGTCTTTTTTTAAAAGTATATTTTTATTGATTTCAGAGAGGAAGGAAGAGAGATAGAAACATCAATGATGAGAGAGAATCATCAATTGCCTTGCCTCCTGGGGATCAAGCCTGCAATCGAGGCATGTGCCCTTGACCAGAATCGAACCTAAGACCCTTCAGTCTGCAGGCCAATACTCTATCCACTAAGCCAAACCAGCTAGGATCAATATGTAGTATTTTACAATGCCTGCAAAGGAGAATGATTTGGACACTAGTTACAAACTGGAAACTGGGAATTAGGATTGAAACAAGTATCTAACAAAATTGCGCTATACAGAGTTAACAGGCAAGGAAAGACTTTGTTTGACTGCTGCTTTGAGAGATCAAAATTGAACTTAAGTCTACAAAAACAAAATATTTAAGCTCTAAGGTGAGTCAGTGGAAAAAATACTGGAGGCTGTTAGGAAGGAGGTTTCATGTGATTAGGTATTGCTAATTGGTGTCTACTGAAGTTAGACTCCTACTCCCCCCTAAAAAATCTGGGAGATAGGAGTAATATCTTCCTTAATAATTATATCTGAGTTGGTTCCTGGGTCTTTAGGTTGTAACACTGGTAAGAGGGTAGGAGAAGGTTTAACTACCTTTGAAAAGATAGAGTTTGCTGTTTTAAGGTTTCTAAAGAAAATCTCTATATATAAAACCCAATTGACCAGAATGACTGAAATGACTGGTCACTATGATGCACACTGCAGAGGCCAACTGGCTGGATCGGGGCCCCAAATCGTCCCCCAATCTCCCGTGGCCTCTCCCCACAGCCAGCCCAGCCCCTGATTGTCCTCCCCCAACCCAATAGGGGTGGGGTCCCCCCAACCTGATTGGGGGGTGGGGCTGTCTGGCCAAACTCCCTCCGTCCCTCCCCCTCACAGGCCCAGCCCGATTGGCCCCCATTAGGTGGGCCCGACTGGACCCCACAAATTTGTGCGCTGGGTCTCTTGCGCTTTAATAAAAGGCAGATCTGGCGCCTATAGTTAGGGAGCAGCCTGTCTAAAGTTTAGTCAGGCTGAGGAAATAATAAGGCTGCCTTAATCACAAGCAGTCCAAAGGATGTGCTTTCGTTATTGTTGTTGTTGTTTGTGTTGTTGCTTGTTTCTTTCTCTCTTTCCTCAAGGCAAGAAGAGCATATATCCAGAGGCTCATAAAGTTAGTCTGAGGCTTTGGACTCCTGAAGGTTTGTAAAGGTTCTTAAAATTAGTATGAAGCTTTGAACTATATTAAAGATTTTGGGGGATTCCTAAAGTTAGATACCTCAGATGATGATTTAATTCTTGAAATTCCTAAGTGTGGCATTTTGAGATGCTCTGACTATTGATGCCATGAAAATGAAGAATGCAACCTCATTGTTATTGTAGACAAACAAGACCAATTAGAATGAACTTCCTCAGGCAGTTCCTCACAAACTAAGGATTGGGCTCCATTTCTTAGACTGAAGTAGGAACCCAAATGATTACTAAGAAGCTAGCATGCCTCATGGGAGACCCTGTAAGATGCCACATTGAAGGCACCACTGAACTACATCTCTTATTGATATATACCCCAAACAGGGACCCCAAAATTATAAACAATAATAGCTTCCAGAGACAACATGTTTGCCCACTAGGTTATAGTTCTTGTTTAGAAGCCTGATATTATCTTGCCTCTTCTCAAAAACATCATGACTTGCACCTTAGGGTCGTTATGGAGTGTCTAAGGAATCGCCATTGGTAATTCATTTGTCACTCGGATGACTGCAGAACTTCTTTCCAAACAAGGTTTCCTTCAGTTACCCACTGACCTTCCCAGAGAGATAATTACGTAACTCATTATTTAGGCATATTCTTTGGGCAGTTTTAACTACCATGTTAGTAATTCAATTAGATAAGGTGGTATAACTTGTCTGTAACTCTACCTCAAGTGATTAAAGACACTGCCTCAACACTGATAGACATTCAGGTTAGCCTCAGCTCACTGGCTGGAGTTTCCCCTGGTGGCAGAATTTCCAAACCTCCATCTTGTAGGCTAAGGCAGACTATGAGAAGACATGGTGTCGTATCTGGAATAAGGCATTAAGACAGCTGAAAGGGTTAACACAGAAAATTAAGGAAAAGACACCTGACTTTTTAAGGGATTGTCAGATTTCTTTGGCTGGCTACATCCAGGACCTTGAGGATCATGACTGAAATCATCACTGAAAGTCGCCCTCATTCTGATGCTCATTCCTGATGACAGTTGCTGTAAGAGATACCCACACCCTGAGTGGATTTTGTTCTAGTATTAGATCAATCGGATGCTGCTGGAGTGGAATATGCATGAGAAAATTCACCCAGGAAATGGAACCATGTGGAAACCAGGAGTGAATCTGTTGAGAGACAATTCACCATGTGTATTTTCACTTTTCTGCTAACTCTAGGTCTTTGAAGCAAAGGCACCTGTTTGAACAAAAAACACAAAAGATAGCATGTCTGCAAGGTTAGAAATATCTGAAAAGATTTGGACACACAAAAATCTCTTTCCCTTTCCTGAGGACTTGAGTATACACGTCCAGTAATAACTCAAGAGATGCATTTCTCCTCTCTCCAGAGGAAAACTGCTTAGTGAGTAATGGCTCTTACTCTCTAGTAGGGAGAATGAACACATGTGTCAACTGTCTACAAAGCTCAGAGTTTCCTAAAGTGTCTTTATTTGAGTTGTCCTGTGGAGAATCTGTACTAAGTTACTACTCTGGATGATGTTTGTGCTGTAAGAAAGTTCCTGTGTTGCTGACTGAGGGATAGGGTATTTTCTGTCAGAACCCTATATAATGAAAGCCTAATATGCTAACTGTCTGGTCATTTGGTCAGCCCTTCAAACAATCAAAGCGCAATATGCTAATGATATGCTAAGGTCGCTCAACCATTTGCTATGACATGCACCGACCACATGGAGGCAGACAGACAACTGATTGACTAATCACTATGATGGGCACTGACCACCAGTGGTGGGAAGACACTCTGACCAGTAGGTTAGCTTGCCGCTGGGGTCTGGCCCATCAGGACTGAGTGAGACAGGCTGGGCATGCCCTGCAGCCCTCCCACGGCCCCTCCCCATCTGGCCAAACTCCCATGTCCCTCCCCAGCCCTGATCATGCACTGATGAGGTCCTTTGGCCTGGCCTGCACCCTCTCGCAATCCAGGACCCCTTTGGGCATGGCAGAGAGCTGGTTTGGGCCCAATCCTATAGGCCAGGCTGAGGGACCGCACTGGTTTACAAATTTCATGAACCAGGCCTCTAGTTAGTATATAAAAAAGTTAGCCTACAAGGAGCATAAACTCAATTCTTTCACAGTTTTTGACATAGTTCTTAGAAATTTAGATTCAGGGCCATTTTGAGACTTCATCTAGATTCAGCAATTTTGTGGATTACTGTGGAAAGGAATACTAAATGAAGAGCTCCACAATGCTGTTATCCAAGGATATAAACACATTTTATGGAAATAATTGTGTGTGTTCTCCAAAATCATCAGTGAAAAGTGGCATAGAAACACAATAAACAATTAATACAGATATTCATGCGTATATTTTCATTCATTTGACAAATCTGCTTATAGATAAAATTCTGTTTTAAGGTTTGTCCAATCACTAGGTTAATTCAAGGGCAGATAGTCCATTAATTTTATTATATACAGGGTATCTCCAAAAATGCATGCACATTTTAACAGCTGATTGTTCAATTTTGAAAATGAAATGTATTTTTAATAAACATTGCCTTTATAATTATTCGAAGTGTGTGTATACCTTTTTGGGGATACTATACATTTTTTTCTTTCTCTTTACGCATATATATCTTCTCTCTCTCTCTCTCTCTCTCTCTCTCTCTCTCTCTCTATATATATATATATATATATATATATAATCTAATAATCTAATAAAATAATAATATGCAAATTGACCATCACTCCAAAGACACAAGATGGCTGCTCCCATGTGGACACAATGACCACTACAAGATGGCAGGCAGGGGAGGGAAATTGGGGGACCCAGGCTTGCAGAGGAGGACAATTGGGGAGACCAGGCCTGCAGGGGAGGGCAGTTGGGGTGGGGGAACAAGGCCTGCAGGAGAGAGTAGTTGGGAGGACCCAGGTTTGCAGAAGAGGGCAGTTGGGGGGACCAGGACTGTAGGGGAAGGCAATTGCCAGGTCAGCAGGGGAGGGATGTTTGGGGAGACCCAGCCCTGCAGGGGAGGGCAGTTGGTGCAATCAGGCCAGCAGGGAAGGGCAGTTAGGAGGGACCAGGCCTGCAGCAGAGGGCAGTTGGGGGGAACCGGCCTGCAGGGGAGGACAGTTGGAGGGACTAGTCTGCTAGGGAGGTCAGTTGGGAGTGATCATACCTGTAGGGGAGGGAAGTTAGAGGTGACCAGGCATACAGAGGAGAACAGTTTGGAGGGATCAGGCCTGCAGGGGAGGGCAGTTGCAGGGGACCAGGCCAGCAGAGGAGGGAAGTTAGCGGTGACCAGACCTACAAGGGAGATCAGTTGGGGAGGAGGGACCCAGGCTTGCAGAGGAGGGTAGTTGGGGGAACCAGGCCTGTAGGGGAGGGCAGTTGGGGAAGACCCAGGCCTCCAGGGGAGGGCAATTTGGGAGGACCCGGGCCTACAGGGAAGATCAGTTGGGGGCAATTAGGCCAGCAGGGAGTGCAGTTGGGAGGAACCATGTCTGCAGGGGAGGGTAGTTGGGGGGAACCTGTCCTGCAGGGGATGGCAGTTGTGGGGGACCAGGCTGGCAAGGGAGGGCTGTTAGGGTTTACGGGGCCAGCAGAAAGGGCACCTGGGGGCAACCAGGCCTGTGGGAGAGGGCAGTTAGGAGCAATAGAGGCTGGCAGGGGAGCAGTTAGGTATAGATCAGGCTGGCAGGCAGAAGCAGTTAGGGGCAATCAGGTAGGCAGGCAGGTGAGTGGTTGGGAGCCAGCAGTCCTGGATTGTGAGAGGGATGTCCGACTGCTCATTTAGGCCTGATGGGATCGGGCCAAAACAGGCAGTTGGACATCCCTTAAGGGGTCCCAGATTGGAGAGGGTACAGGGTGGTCTAAAGGACACCTCCCACCCAGTGAACAAATTTCATGCACTGGGCCTCAAGTATATAGAGAAGATTTTTATATGTTTTCAATAACTCTGGTTGTATTTCTGTGTAGCTAATTTTCATCCTATTTAAAAATTTCCAAGAAGGTGTTCACAGGCATGCCACCATCCTCATTCTGACTCTCACTTTTTGTCAGGTCTGGCAGGGAGTAAAGGAAGAATATGTAAGAGAGGGTTTATTTTTCATTTTTACTAAAGCTGCTTAGAGAGGCTACCATCCAACTAATCTTTCTTAATTATGACACATTTCACAAAACAAATTAGAAAATATTAATTGGAAGTATATGCTATCTTAAAAACAAATCAGTTTGTACAATTGTCAAAATGCACTTAATTAATGGCTAGATTCAAAATGACCACTTGTATTAAAAGCAACTGTTGGTTTCACAAAATCCATTCTATTATAAAAACTGCTCTAGTCATATACCACCATCCCTCCCAAATAAATGATCACATATTTGTATATGTGTAAAACCTAGCTTCAAGTCTTATTCTCCATGTTTTTAAGTTCCATTTTCCTCTACCTTTTACGTGATCATGAATTACATGGTCCTCTCATTACCTAGCGCTCTTTTATTAAACTTCCACCATTGACTTTATCTTGATTTTGTTCAAAGTATCACAATGTACCTTTTCCTGGCTGAGTTCTAGAGACCTATACTCTAGGCATTAGCCATTAACTGTAAGTTTCAATTGACTAGGCAGGCTGATCTCAAATTTATACAATAATTCAGAACATCTTTACTTCACTGACACTGTTATTTAAATTTTTGTGGCTTGAAATAAGGAATAGTATAATACAATGTGTATAATAAGGATCAAAGTTCATTATTTCATCATCAATGTTCACACACTATTTATTGGAAGCACACTCTTTATTAACTCTAATAGAAATCAAACTTGGAGAAATTTGTTAGAAATTTCTCTTAGAGAATATGTTTGTGTAAATAAAATACAGTAGAGACATAAATCCTCCAAACAGTGGAGCAATGACTAGATTGACAACACCAGTTTCATTTCTTATGCTCTTTATACTTGGCAAAAGCAAATTCTCTGATTACCCAGATGGCTCTCAACATTTCACATGAGATGAATATTGAATGAAAAGGCAGAAATCATGCCTGACAACTGAAACCCTGAATATTTGGACTCATGAGACTACTCTGAAGCATGTCAACTGAGTAAGCAAAATTAAACATTGCTTGATATCTAGAGTGAGATTTCTCATTACACTTTTGCTTTACCCTTCATGTCAATAATTGTGCTTTTCATATTATACCAGACTGTCATTACTAACAAAATGTTAAATGGTTACAGGAGACAAGTGGCAGAAGAAACATATACATGTTATTTACATTTTAACTACCCAGGGCTATAAAAAACTATGTTACTGCAAACTGAGAATCTTATATATCAACTTTTAATTATTTATACAGATATAGACACAGTAGTAAAGAAGAATTGACAAATTGCATTCCGTTCTATCATGCAGAAGCAATTCCACATGCTAAATAAAGCTGCTCTATTAAAATATTAGTTAACACAATGCTTTTCAATTCCTGATTTAAATATTATCTAATTATAATTAAACTATAATGTTCTTCCTTGGAAAAAGAATATGTGTAATTTGTATACACGTATTCAAATTTCTATTGTTTCAATTTCCAAGCTGATATGAAATCTTAAAGGTATTCCTGAAACTTAGGCTCGGCTAAGACTGAATAGAAATGATAGCTTGTTGTGTTCATTAGAGTATTTAATGCTCTTGTTGCAGTTCCTGAGGCATATATTCTCATGCATATGCATAAGAACGGCATAGGGGGAGACATTTTGTCAGTATGGTTAGTTTAAGTTTTAGGATTTTTGTCATGTTTTCTGTGTCCCTGCATGCAATGGGTTTGGGAAATGATTTATGAATCATGTGCACAATTGCTTAGTGTTGAAATTATCTCTGCAAGAACTGTCTGATTGTTTGCTGTTACTGACAGAAATGGTGGGTTCGGGTTTGTTATACGAAGGAAATTGAATGTCAGCCACTACTGTTTTTGTAATGCTTTCAATATTAAAAGATATATTTTATTATTGTCATTTCATTTAATCTTTAGAGTAATTCTTTGTAGTTATTAAAAATATCAAAGTGTGTGAATTGGAGGTTGGTAATCTTTATAACAACTTATTAAATTTGGAAACAATTTTGAGGTTTCTGGTTAATTGAAGAATCATAAGGACAGACCCAATATTTCTTGGTAGAAGGAATATTTTCTGAGTTTCTGTCTGGGTAAGAAAGACATCTTATGTTGACTTCCATTGATATTCTTAATAGTTTATTTTTACTGTATTTGTATGCTATTTGACTACATCGGTGCTATAATTTTATAATGTATTTCCTTTTACTATTGCATCTGTAAGAAGTAAGCCAACATAGAAATATAAAATGTTAATATTTTTATTTGCAAACTCACCTGAGGAGAAGCAGTGTTCTTGAGACCAGAAACTGTATCTGGGAGGGAATTCTAGATGTGATGCTCACAAAATCATTTCCCTTTGCTCTTGACCTAAAGGGTCAAACTGTTTAGAAGCTATATGAGATAGGATAGATGTTAGAAAGGCAATTTACATCGGGAGAAAGCTAAAGGTACATGAAAAATACACAGAAGAAATATATTTGGCCGACACTGATATGAATCAGTGGACAGAGAGTTGGCCTGCGAACTGAAAGGTCCCTTGGTTGCAGGCACATCCCCAGTAGGGGGTGTGCAAGAGGCAGCTATCCGATGTCTCTCTCTCATCAATGTTTCTAACTCTCTATCCCTCTCTCTTCCTCTCTGTAAAAAATCAATATTTTTTTTAAAAAAGAAATATATTTGTATGGTTGCGATTGCACACTGGGAAACTGGGTAACATGCGGAAGAGACAGACATAATTCTAGGACATAATTACATATAGCAAAATAATATATCTGTATTTTAAGACTATTTTAAGGTTCCATTTTATATTTTTTACTAAATTATTAAACAAATGTTTATTCAGTTCTCTTGCATGTAAGATTCTTCTAGAAACTATAAAGGCATTGATAAACAAAATGGACAAAACTTCTTGCTTGCATGGCTTTTTTACTGATTATGACTATACTCTAAACTTTTGCAAACTCTTTTAGTTGTGCTAGTTGAGTTAGAAGAGATTTTTGTTTCCTTCTTCTCCACGTGTGGAAATTAGAGTGGAGCAATAATTACACATAGGAACAGAACAATAAAAGAAATATATGGGGAGGAATTGGTCAGCTATGTTTTTCTTGCTTAGCTGGAAGATTTTTCTCATTAAGAACATTAAAATTTCTAGATATTGCTTAATAATACAGATTTACTTTGTCACCCTGGTGATGATGTTTGATTTCTAATTCATTTATTGTCCATATAGGAATCATCTGCTTTTTCTCCAACCATTAACTAACTAGGGTTTTCAGACATATCAACATACACCAAAATAATGTGTAAATTAAATAGTTAGTGCTTTTCAAATATATAGAGATTTTTGCTGTTGAGTTTAAATCATCTCCAGATTGGTCTGATTTGATGATATAATAGTTTTTTTTGTAGGAAATTTTATTATTTGTTTGTCTGGCATAACTGTTATTCCACATAGAGTCCATTATAGACCTCCAAGTTATCCCTAAATATTTATATGGTCTTATTACTCCTGATTCCCCACTTATGCTTTCAATGATTATTCCATGATTATTCTACCTGATATGATGGCTTGTCTGACTGACATTGTTGTGTAACCAATGACCACAAACTTAGTTGTTTAAACAGCATTAGGTATTAGCTTGCGGTTCTGCCAGTCAGAAGTCCAGGCACACCATCACTGGATTCGCGCTTCTCAGGTCTCCTAGGGCTCAGATGAAGGTAACCGCCAGGCTGCACACCCATTTAAAGCTGAGGGTTTCCAAGCTTACTGATTTTAACCAAACTTATTTTCTCGTGGTTGTTAAACTTAGGCGAACTTTATTTTCTTGCCTGTTGTCAATTGGAGGCAGCTCTTAGCAATGAAGAGCCACACCCTCCGAAACCGGTTTGGCTCAGTGGATAGAGTGTCGGCCTAAGGACTGAAGGGTCCCAGATTCAATTCTGGTTAAGGGTATGTACCTCTGTTGAGGGCACATCCCCCGTGGGGGGGTGTGCAGGAGGCGGCTGATAGATGTTTCTCTCTCATTGATGTTTCTAGCCCTTTATCCCTCACCCTTCCTCTCTGTAAAAAATCAGTAAAATATATATGTTTAAAAGAAATACAAGAAAAGCCACACACATTTCTTGCCTCATGATTATTTTCTAATTACATTTATTGTTGAAAGTATTACAAATGTCCCCTTCTCTCCTCCGCCATTGACTCCCTACTCCCTATTCCTGTTCCCTCCACAGGCCTTCACCTCACTATTGGCTGTGTCCATGGGTTATGCATATGCGCATATAAATTCTTTGGTTAATCTCTTCCTTCTGAGAATCTTCAGTATGTTGTATGCTTCCATCTCTGAGGATCTGTTTTGTTTGCCAGTTTCTTTATACTAAGTAAAATAAGCCAGTCAGAGAAAGACGAATTTCACTTATGTGTGGATTCTAAGAACAAAAGAAGCTGCCACTTGACTTTTAATCCTTAAAGGAAATTGTGGATAATCTTTATGACAAATTCCTTTATGATGTAGAATGTCTTTCATCAAGAATATCTAAACCATTTTTAAGGATTCGTTTGGTCAGGTCCACCTAGGACAGTTGTGGGGAACCCTTTTTTCTGCCAAGGGCCATTTGGATATTCATAACATCAACCGTGGCCCATACAAAATTATCAACTTAAAAATTATCCTGCTTTGGTCGCACATTTAATTAACTCACCCCTAATGCCTTGGTAGCGCCAGATCAAATGATTTAATGGGCTTATAGGATCTGCATGCCCAGTGTTCCCCACCCCTGACCTAGGATAATCTCAGTTTTTAAAAAATCAACTTTGCCATATAATGTAGCCTAGTCATGGAGTGGCTCTCTATCGTATTCACTATTATTAAGACCTATACACAGTGTGTACATCAAGGTCAGGAATCCTCCAACCATGTTAGAATTCTGCCCACTGTCAACATCTGTAATTACGCATCAATGTAAAACTTATCTGTGTTCTCATAGATATGTAATACATTTATTTTTTGTGTGCTTTTTAGATTGATGTTTTAGAGATAGGAAGAGAGAGAGAAGAAATATCAATGTGAGAAACAAACATTGATCGGTTGCCTTCTGCATGCACCCTGACAAGGGGTCAAATCAGCACCCTGGGTAGGTTCCCTGACCAGGAATCAAACCCACCAAACTTTTTTTTTCTTTTTTGTGTACAGACAACACTCCAACCAACTCAGCCACACCAGCTAAGGCTATTTTTTGTGTTTTAAACATATTTTTGATGACCATATATACACAAAAAGGGATATATATTCTTGCTTTTGAGAAGCTAACATTTTAATGTGACTTTATTTCTCTTACATCCAATTTGCAAAGTTTAAACCACAATCAGATATTATCATCTGTTTTTTTCATGGAAAATTCCAAGGAAACACTTAATAAATTGAGATGAAGAGTTAGTAAAAAAAATAACTTTACTGATGTCACCAATTTGATTAGTGGACATAAAAGGAGTTACACCACAGGGCTCTGGATCACAGTTCTATGCTTTCTTTCTCTGTTAACAAATTTTAAAACACCAATAATTAGAAATGCTTGCTTGGCCAATGTGCCTCAGGGCTTCAGTGTCAACCCAGGCACCAAGAGGTCATTAATTTGGTTCCAGTCAGGGCACATGCAGGCATGATCTCCAGTGAGGGACATGCAGGAGGCAGCAGATCAATGTTTCTTTTTCATCAATGTTTATATCTTTCTCTCCCTTCCTCTCGAAAATCAACAAAAACATTAAAAAAAGAAATGCTTGTCAAAACTGATTTGGCTCAGTAGATAGAGCGTCAGCCTGTGGACTGAAGGGTCCCAGGTTCGATTCCTGTCAAGAGCATATACCTTGGTTGCAGGCACATCCCTGGTAGGGGGTGTGCAGGAGGTAGCTGATCGATGATTCTCTCTCATCGATGTTTCTAACTCTCTATCCCTATCCATTCCTCTCAGTAAAAAATCAATAAAAAATATATTTTAAAAAAAGAAATGTTTGGCATTACTTCTAATCTTATTAAAAATCAATATAATAATGTTCAAGTTCTACTTAAAGATGAAAATATAAACAGGTTCATAAATCTAAGTACAATTTAGAATTGTATGCTTTCTAAGATATGGATATCATTTTAAAGGTTATTTATGAGTACAAATTTGGGTAATCTGATCAATAATCCACTATAAAACTTGTATGTAAAAAATTATAAATCTTGCATATGTATATATGATTCAAAACTTATATTATTGAGGTTTATATTTAATTTGGAGGTTCGGGTTTAATTTGGAATCCTAAATTCAGTGGGGTTTTTCCCCCCAATAAATATATTGGTTTGGCTCAGTGGTTAGAGCATTGGCCGGTGGACTAAATGGTCCCAGGTTCAATTCTGGTCAAGGGCACACACCTCAGTTGAAGGCTTCTTCCTGGCCTGGACCCTGGTAGGGGCTCCAGCAGAAGGCAACCAATCAATGTGTTTCTCTCACGTCGATATTTCTCTTTTTGCACTCTACCTAAAAATCAATGGACAAATATTGTCTGAAGACTAACAAAAGATCAAAAGAATACCAGTTAGACTCTGGTTCATATGGCTCAGTTGATTGAGTATCATCCTTTAGGGCACATACCTAGGTTGTGGGTTCGGTCCCAGTTGGGAGCATGCAGGAGGCCTTGATCAATGTTCTTCCCGTCAAGAGCACATACCAGGGTTGTTGCTCCTCCCTGGCCTGGGCCCTGGTTGGGGATTGTGCAGGAGGCAACCAATCAATGTGTTTCTCTCACACTGATGTCTCTCTTTGTCTTTCCCTATCTCTTCCATTCTCCCTAAAAATCAATGGAACAATATCCTTGGCTGAGGATTAATAAAAAGACCAAAACAAACAAACAAAACAAGATCCAATGTTGAGATTCAGAGGAGAAGTTGAGGACATTGGAGACTGGTTAATGAGGAGTGAAGAAGGTTTATCCAACTGTTACAAGGAACTATGTATGTGTGGGGATCATGAAACTTTAATGGCACTAACAAAAATTGGTAACTGTTTTTCTAATGTTAACCAGCCTAGGTATTGACAATGTAAGGCATCCATTTGGACTGACTAGGGTTGGCATAATTGAGATAAAGCTATTGAGGAAATAATCATATCTAATAAAAGTGTAATATGCAAAGTGACTATCACACCACGACACAACATGGCCTCCCCAATGTGGTCAAAGATGGATACTCCCATGTGGACACAAGATGGCTGCCACAAGATGGCCTACAGGAGAGGGCAGTTTTGGGAAGTTAGCCTTGGCTGGCTTGGCTTGGTGGATAGAGCATCAGCCTGCAGACTGAAGGGTCCCAGTTTCAATTCTGGTCAAGGTGCATGCCTGACTTTCAGGCTGGATCCCCAGTAGGGGGCATGCAGGGGGCAACCAATCAATAATTCTCTCTCATCATTGATGTTTCTGTGTTTCTCTCTCTCCCTTCCTTTCTGAAATCAGTAAAAATGTATTTTAAAAAAAGATTAAGAAATTTTTAAATGAATGAAAAAGGGAGTCAGATCATATTCTAAAAGAAGTTTATAATAATGCTCATAGCAACTTTAGTCACAAAATTCTAGTACAGAAAATAAATTGCCCATTGAGATAATAGATAAATAAATTGTGATATACTCATATGATAGAATATGGCAGCAATAAAACAGAATAAACTATTGATACATGACATGAATAAATTTCACATATATTTTCCAAAAAAAAATACACAAAACACAGCATAATATATACTTTTGATTCATATCACGTGAAGTTTTGGAATAGCAGAAGTGATGCAACATTAAAAAGAAAAGCAGAAGAGCAGATTTTCAGTATACATTGGGTTAAGTCAGAAATGATATATGCCCGGCTGCTGTGACAATGGTTGAGTGTCGACCTATGAAACAGGAGCTCCTGAATAAATTCCCAGTCAGGGCACATACCTGGATTGCAGACTCTATCCCCAGTAGGGTATGTGCAGTAGGCAATTGATTGATGTCTCTATTACTCTCTCCTTCTCTCTTTTCCTCTCTATGAAATAAATAAAAACCTATTTTAAAAATAAATAAAAAATACATGAGAAATTTTGGGGAGATATAAATATTTGATCTCATAATAGGAGTCTGTTCACTATAATTATATGCATTTGTCAAATATGTATAGATAAGAGTCATATATTTCAGGTAAGTATATTAATAAAGTTAATCATATTAATAATAGAATAATTTAGTAGAAATGTACAAGCACAAATTGCAAAAAATTGGAAAACCATTGTATTTATAATTATGGGTAAAGAGATAATTATATTATCCTCTTAACTGTGAATGTTTAAATGTTTTATAAAATAGTAAAACAATCTATATTATATTGCCATTGTAAGAAGATTTGTATTGAATTTCATATTTTTTAAAAAAAGAGAGCCAAAAATATAGAACTGTGCATTGGATTTGATTGCATTAAAGAGTTTAAAAATTATGTATGATGGGGGGGCATCCTTATCCTAATTAGGGGTGCCAAGGAACAGTAACTATGAATATTCAGGGTTTTATTTTAAGTGACAACCTAGATTTGAGAAGGTAAGTCAGTTACACAGGTTTGAAATATAAAGGTTCAAATAAGTACTAAGACTTGCAGAGATGAGATGACACAAATTGCATAGGAATAGGTTAGAGAGTTGCACATGTAATTTTCTTTAAATATATATTTTATTGATTTTTTACAGAGAGTAAGGGAGAGGGATAGAGTTAGAAGAATCAATGACAAACATCAATCACCTGCCTCCTGCAGAACTCCCTACTGGGGGATGTGCCTGCAATCAAGGCACATGCCCTTGACTGGAATCTAACCTGGGAACCTTAGTCCATAGGCTGACGCTCTATCTATTGAGCCAAACCAGTTAGGGCTGCACATGTAATTTTGAAGAAAGTTTTATTTTGAGATCTGGAATAACTGAAATCAGAGAGGATTCTCAGGTAAACAAATAAACTGAAAAGAACACAGAAACTAAAGTTAGAGAAGAAAAAGTCTTCAAATGAGAAATGAACAATGGGCTAAAAATCTGCAGAGATTGGAAAAAAAACAACAACCTCATAGGAGATTATTGCATTTGCCTACTGTGAGATGGTTATCATTTTGAATCCAACTTCAACACAAGTTAGGGGCAGAATCGAGATTACTAAAAGTTTATGCAAGTAGAATGTTTAACCCTCAAAGAGATTTGGTGCCAACATAAAGAATGAAATACAGTGTATGTAATCCTATCTAATAAAAGAGTAATAAGCAAATTGACCATCATTCCAACACATAAGATGGCTCTCCCTATGTGGTCAAAGATCCTGCCCTTATGTGAACACAAGATGGCCACCACAAGATGGCCAGCAGGGAAGGGCAGTTTGGAAGGACCAGCCCTGTAAGGGAGGGCAGTTGGAACTGATCAAGCCTTCAGGGGAGGGCAGGTAGGGGTGACCAGGCTGGGAGGGGAAGTTGGGGGTAAACAGGCTGGCAAGGGAGCAGTTAGACATCAATCAGGCTGGCAGAGGAGTGGTTAGGGGGTGATCAGGTTAGCAGGCAGAAGCAGTTAAGGGCAATCAGGAAAGCAGGCAGGTGAGCAGTTGGGAACCAGCAGTCCTGGATTGTGAGAGGGATTTCCAACTGCCCACTGGTATTGGGTCTAAATGGGTAGTCAGACATCTCTCAAGGGATCCCAAATTGGAGAGGGCACAGGCTGGGCTGAGGGACACCCACGCTCCCTCTACACAAATTTAGTGCACTGGGCCTCTAGTATGATATAAAAAATGTTGTAAATTTTATTTTGTGGAAGTGAGTAGTAATAAGTTAAAATGTTATTTACTAATTTTATTTTCACTTTTGACAAGAGAACATTGAAACAATTACTAGTGTTTTAAGTCACCATCAATCACTTCAAAGACTCAATTTTACAAATATAATTTGATTTGTTGGTTTGTTTAGCTAGTCAGCTAATTTAATTAGTTATTAGCTCTGAAAGAATTCTCAGTAGCTCAAAAAAGCAGCAGGATTGATATTTCCAGTAACTGGATTTTCGGTAGATGATATGATCTCTCTTAGGAGAGAATTTAAGAACAATAAACAGCCTTTAAAAAGCAGTTCTAAAAATGTGTTTTGACTTCATTTTAGAATGGAAAAATTGGCCATTATTAAAAAATATAAAAATATTATATTAAAAATTGGCCATTATTTAATAACAAACAATAAACATCCATCACACAAACTAACAGATGATGTGTTTACCTGGGTGATTTAAAAAAAATACTTAAATCATATTTATGTGTTTTTAAATACATGTGAAAATGATCCTCATTATTCATATAAGGACAACACACTTATATGATCAATGGATTTTTACTGAGACACTGACACATTTCAGTTAGGAAAGGATAATATGTTCTATAAATTGTGCTGGAAGTACTGAGTACAATATGATAAAAAGAAATGTTGATACACCATCACACTTTGCACAAAATTAACTTAAATTGGATCATAGACCTAAGTATAAAATGTATCTGTAATAATTCTAGAAGAAATATAGGAGAAAACTGTCCCAATGTAGTATAGGCAAAATTTTCTTAGGCTAAAAAATAATAACCATAAAACATACAAAAATGTTTAATAAAATTAAAAACATTTGTTCTGTACAAGACAATGCTTGGAAAATGAACATGCAAGCCATATGCTTAAGGAAATTATTTACAACATATATCTGCAAAGAAAGGGTATACAAATTATGTAAAAACAAAATAAATTAGAAATATGCATAATAATTGAATAGGCAGTAAAAAGTGGACTTATGAATGGCCAATAGTCCATGAAAGTATGTCCAACATGGAATTCCAGATTTATTTTTGAAACATAAAGTTTGAAGACTGTCACGCCCATCCTGACAACATATCTGCAGAGACAGGAGAATATGGAAAGGCACAGCTGAGATCTGCTTATGCAGCGCAGAAGCCAATAAAGTACAAGGAGCCTTTGAAGAATCACTGGAGAAGGGCGTTGGACTGCTTTGGAGTTAGAAACTTAGCGATCTTATTTGTAGGGAAGCACAACTTCATGAACCACAACAGGATTTCATGTTGAAAAACAAAACTACATACATTCTGTGTTTCCTTGAAAATAAGACATCCTCCGAAAATAAGACCTACTTCATGGAAACATAATACATCCCCTGAAAATAAGACCTAGTGCATCTTTGGGAGCAAAAATTCATATAAGACACTGTCTTATTTTGGGGGAAACAGGGTACATACATACATACATACATCAAAACCAAAGCACCTCTTATCTTTGACAGGGGTTGAAATTTAATCATGTTTAAATATTTCCAGAGTATACCCCAGAGAAAAGGCTTCCTCCTCAGTGGAAAAGACTTTGCCAGACATTTATCCAACACAATAGTACGAAAATTACTCAAGTCCAGGCCCTCAAGCCTCCCTGTCGTATCTAAAGATAGTGGGGTCAGTTGAGAAACACATTATATGCTCCAGGTCAGGAACATAGGCTCACTAAAAGATTGAGACTCAGTTATAGAATTTTTCCATCCACCTACATGTTACCACGTAACATGTGGCATGAGAGCTCCAGTAAAGTAACATGGATTACTATGAAAATAAGCAAGGGGTTATGCTTGTTTAAGGTGTTATTTATATTCTTAACAAGAGGTTTTTCTAGTATCATTAATGCAAAGCTTCAGATTAAAAACTTATACACCTCAATTCCTACTTATTGATCTGTAATGTTTGACTTAAAGAATTATAGGCTATAAGGCAGTAATAAACACCATCTGAAATGGGAAAAGAAAGACATGCCATGCTAATACATTAATCAAAAGAAAGCTAGAGCAGGTATAGTAATTCCAGAAAAAGCAGCCTTCAGAACAAGGAAGATTATCAGTGATAAAGAAGGATATTGCATTTTAATAAAGGAGCCATTTCTCAAAGAAGACATAAATCTACAATGTGTTTACACCTAATGGCAATACATCAAAATGTGAGTCAAAAACTTTAAAAGTTGCAAAGAGAAATAGGTAAATCCATTAGTATAGTCCGTTAACAGATTAATGGATAAAGAAAATGTGATATATACATACAATGAACTATTATTTAGTCTCATAAAAAGAAAATCATTTAATTGGAAATCAAAATATGAGATATTCCTACATATTCATATCAGAATAGCTAAAAGAAAAGAAAATGAAACTCCTGAAAATGCAAGTGCTTGCAAGGGTGTCGAGTGTGCAGGATTCTCACCTATTGCTGATGAAAATGCAAATGGCTATAGCAGCCAAATTTGAATGATTTTACAATTACTTATAAAGCTAATCACAATCATACTCCTAGGTATTTTCTAATTTATTTGAAAACTTATATTTACACAAAAGCATGCACAAACTTATGGAAGATTTATTCAGAATTGCCAAAAAGTAGAAATAATGGTTATCATCAGGTGAATTGATAAACCAATTATGTCATATCTCATGCAAAGAAATTTTACTCAGTGATAACATGATAAAAGCTCTGAAAAATCATGTAGAAACATGAAATGCATAATCCTAAGTGAAAGAAGATAGTTTAAAAATGTATGACTTTAACTCGATACAATTCTGGACAAAAAAACAAAACAAAAACAAAACAACTACTTATAGATAATAAATTAGTCAATGCTTTCCACGATTTAGGAAAAGGGGTAAGCAGATAAAGCACAGAATTTTTTAGAGTAGCAAGTTATTCTCTATCCTATACAATAGAAGTCCAGCGACTAGATAGTGGAACAACAGAACGACTGGTCGATCAGATGCTATGATGCACACTGACCACCAGGGGACAGATGCTCAACGCAGGAGGTGCTCCTTGGTGGTCAGTGCGCTCCCAGTGGGAGTGCCATTCAGCTGATCGGGATGAGCACCTGCTCCTGCTGCAGTCCCTTGGCTGACTGGGCTGAGCAGCACTCCCACAACTGGCCTATCCCTGCAGGCCATGCCCCCATCAGTACATAAATAACATGCACCGGGCCTCTAGTGTTACTATACAGGTGGGCATGTAGTGTTACTCATATGTGCAAACCCATAGAACTTTACAACACAGAAAATGAACTTGAATGTATGAAAAATTAAGGCTAGAGTAATTTAGGAAATTGGGAGATTCCAAGACTGAATTCAGACTATGATAAGAGAGTCAGACTATGACAAGAAGGTTTGGATTCTGGAACAGTAAAGGGACACTAGGTAAAAACTTAGAAATTACGTATAATGCATGAGGTTTAATAATAATGTATTAATGTTCATTTGTTAATTGTAACAAACACCACCAGGAGAAACTGGGTACAGAGTATAGGGAAAGTCCATACTGTCTTCATAATCTTCTATAACTATAAAATAATTCTAAAATAAAAATTTTATTAGAAATACCTTCAACATTATTAGTCACCTAGAAAATGAAAACTAAAACAAATAAGCTAAAATTTAAAAGCCTCGCAGTATAAAGGGATAGCAAGTATGTAGAGCAATCTGAGCTCACACATATGGTTGGTTGCAGTGTCAAATTAGAACTACTTTGAAATCTAGTTTGATAATCTTGTAAAGTTAAAAAATTCACTTCCATGACACCTAGCAAATTTACTCCTAAGAATTTATTCTAAAGAGATGGTATTGTCATGAAAACACAAGTTTTTAAAACTTCTTATGAGAAAGTACAAATTCTCTCTGTGTTTTTTTTTAAAGATGCATAATTTAAAAAGACAAAGGCTATGTAGAATATTTACATATTTGCTACTTCTTATCACAAACAAGTAAAGTTTACTAGTACATGCTAAAAAGAAAAATTCATCAGTACCCTAAACTTGGAACCATGATTGATATGTCTATTAAACAGAAGAATAAACAAAACTAATTGTGTAATACTCATAAAAAGGAACACTACCGTACTTAGAAATAAAAAGGAACAAACTATTGGTAACAACACAAATAAATGTTACAAACTTTTGCAGAGAGAAGTAACGAAATGAGGCTATCATAATATTTTCTGCATGCTTTTACTTACTTGAAGTTCTACAAGAGGGAAAATTATTCTGTAAGGATAGAAATACGATTATTCATTGCTTGGGGCTGATTGTGGGCAGATAGAGGATATCAATTTACTAAGGACCCAAGGGAAATCTCTGAGGAGACAAAAACCCTTATAATTGATTGGGGTAGCAGTTATATGGGTGTGTGCATTTGTCAAAACCATGGCCTTACCAACTTAAAATGTGTGCATTAAAACAGACATTTTACAATAAAGATTACATTAAAAAATGGAAGAAGTAGGTATAAAAATACTGTCACTTGTGTATTTTGTATTTTGACATCTTTATTACTGTCATCCTACAACTTTTATGGAATATTTTTCTTTCAGGCTGCAATTGTATATAGATATTTCAAATTTATTCAAGTGATCATTTGCATACCAAATATTTTATAGCTAATATATATATTCAGGTACTTGAAAACTCTTTCAGAAGAATGAAAAAAGATACTAAAAACTTTGTTTAATGTATTATACACATGACAGTACACATAGAATGATAGTATAATCATTAAAAGACATTTTTGAAAAAGCAGTGTATTTGGTTCTATAAAGAGCTGCAGAATGAACTGAAGTTAAATCTCCTTTAATCTTCACTCTGCAAGCCATACTTGAGTTCATATGTCTGCCATGAACTCTGGTTCCTGCAGGAAATGTGATTAGACACAAAGTTAATGCCCATCTCTTACAAAAAAATAACCGCTTACCTGAGGAAAGTCTAATTGATCTCTCTGCTCTGTTTTCCCTGGAATCTCAATTCTAAGTGTTTTCAGAACCTAAAAAGTAAGTTTTGAGGGGGGATCAACTTGCAGGTTTATTTTTTAAAGGGGATTTAAAATGGCATCAAATGAACATAGTTTAATAGCAAATCTCCTTATATTGCATTATATTTATCATATAACAAAACTATGTGATACAAAAATGTGGGAGAAGGAAGAACAAAAGATGACATCTAATTTTTTCCCATTTGAATTGCTCAGAAATGACACAATTCAGTAAGAATGGTTTTACAGGTGTAGAAGGTTTTGAAAGAAGGTGGAAGAAATTGATATATGTCAAATTGCTATCCTTATTTCATAGTTTTTGGAGTTGTGGTTTTTAAGAGATTAAGAATATTCCTGAGGCTATGCAATTATTCACTGAACATTTTGAGATTTAATATTGTTTTTCTTTCTTCTTTCAGCTCCTATCCTCAATGGACAAATGCAACCACAATCATTACTGCATACAATCCCCAGAGATTCTACTTCAGTACTTTGGGGATGAAGTTCAAATATGTGTTTTTCAACAGAGTATAAGATTCATATTGGCAGTTTGGTTTGCTCATGAGGTATAGAAAGACTACGTTGTATTATGCAAAATTATCCAACATATGGGTGTCTAAGTGTCTCTTTTTAAAAATATACTTCAGAGAAGAAGGGAAAGGGAGAGATAGAAAGGTCCATGAGAAGAGATAACCATTGATCAGTCGCCTCCTGCATGCCCCCTACTAAGGATCAATCCCACAACCAGGGCATGTGCCTGATCTAGAATCGATCATTGACCACCTGGTTCATAGGTAGATGCTCAACCACTGAGATATGCCAGCTGAGGTCTAAGTATTTCTTAAGGTTAATGTATTCAATATTAAACTGTCTTTTTATTCTGTATGAAAACTTAGATCTTTCACCATATTTGACTCTTTTTTTGTTTACATAACACCCTCAAGTAATTTAAAGATTACTGTAAAGTCAGAAACATGACTCTGCTATGTTATCAAACCACATCCAATTTTCTCAGTTCTGCTACTTGCATTTAAACACAGGAAAATGCGCCTTTGTTAAAGGAGAATGAAATACAACACATGATCTATGATATTCCCTTTGTGGTTCCCTGAAAATGACTGTGAAAGAATATTAGCAAAAAGCAGAATTCATCCTGAAGAATAAAGGAGGATTTTAAAAATATACCATTTGACTTTAAAATGAAACCGTCTAATGTAAACCATATCCATTCGAGATTCTGAGGTTTTTGTTTTGGTGTTAAGTCAGAGATCTTTTGGTTGTAAGAAAAGAACTTCAACTAGTCTGGCATATAAAAAGAGGAAGCTGGGGTTGGTAGGTTTCAGGGGAAAAAAACCACACACACACACATACACACACACACACACACACACACACACACACACACACACACGTGTTATAAAGTGAATGCAGCCAAGTCCTGTGTTATGCAAACAACACCCGTCTCAGTAGGCAAATGTAATCCATCTCAATCTCGCCCCTGCTTCTTTCCATACCAATTTGCTCTCCACTCCTTTCTTGCCTGTCAGCACCAGTTTATTCTCTTCCTCATCTTGTGAATGGTGTCACTGTGAACTCCCAGTTCCAATTCAACATTACAAACGTTGCTCCACATGTGTTACCTGGAGCCTGCCTAGGCTTTCTGGATGATGCACAATTATTGGGGCACTGTGTGTAAAAGAAGGGAAGAGTTGCGGTTAATATTTTTCTCACAAAGTAGGACATGCCCTTCTGTATTAGCTTGGGCTAACATTGCAAACATAACACAGAACTGGTTACCTTAAAGAATGAAATGAATGTTAAAATCAAGATCCCACCAAATTAGTTTCTGGTGGCTTTCTTCTACGCTTGCAAACAGTTGTCCTCTTGCTATGTCCTCACTTGTCCTTTTCTCCATGCATGTGTGTGGAGTGAAAGAGGGGCCAGCTAGCTCCGGAGTCTTTCCTATAAGGACACTAATCCTTGGGGCTCCATTTGCTTTTTTAAAAATATATATTTTATTGATTTTTTTACAGAGAAGAAGAGAGTGAGATAGAGAGTTAGAAACAATGATGAGAAAGAATCATCAATCAGCTGCCTCCTGCACGCCCCCTACTGGGGGTGTGCCCGCAACCAATGTACATGCCCTTGACAGGAATCAAACCTGGAACCTTCCAGGCTGCAGGCTGACACTTTATTCACTGAGCCAAACCGGTTTTGGCCATTTGCTTTTTTAAAAAAAAATGTCTTTATTGATTCAAGTGTCACATATGTAACACTTTATCTGGCTTTGGATTTAGAATAATGCTGTTGAGTTAAAAGCATAAAATGTCAATAAATACATACCGGTATCTATCAATAATCACTTTTTGTGTAAATGGCTTAAATGTTCCAATCAAAACACATAGGTAAGGGAACCTTACCTGTTGATGAGAATGCAGACTGGTGTAGCCACTATGGAAAACAGTATGGAGTTTCCTAAAAAATTAAAAATGGAACTAACTTATGATTCACAAATCCCCCTTAGGAATATATCCTAAGAATCCTGAACAAATTGCTACAAGAGACATCTGAGATGCCTATGTGTTTCATGTCTTAGATTTAAGTCTTTTATCCATTTTGAATTTATTCTTGTGTATGATGTATGTGGGTGGCCTAGCTCCTTCCTTCCCTCCTTCCTTCCTTCCCTCCTTCCTTCCTTCCTTCCTTCCTTCCTTCCTTCCTTCCTTCCTTCCCTCCTTCCTTCCTTCCTCCCTTCCTTCCTCCCTTCCTTCCTTCCTTTCTTCCTTCCTTCCTTCCTTCCTTCCTTCCTTCCTTCCTTCCTTCCTTTCTTCCTCCCTCCTTTCTTTCTTCCTTTCTTTCTTTCTTCCTTCCTTTCTTTCTTTCTTTCTTTCTTTCTTTCTTTCTTTCTTTCTTTCTTTCTTTCTTTCTTTTTCTTTCTTCCTTTTTTTGCATGCATCTGTCCAATTTTCCCAACACTAATAATTGAAGAAACTGTCTTTTTCCAATGTATGTTCTTGCCTCTTTTGCCAAATATTAATTGAGTATAGTGACTTGAGCTTATTTTGGATTTTCTGTTCTGTTCCATTGATCTATATGCCTGTTCTTGTGCCAATACCAGGTTGTTTTGAGTACAGTGGCTTTGTAGTATAACTTGATATTTGGTATTGTGTTTCCTCCAACTTTGTTCTTGTTTCTCAAGACTGCTGCAGTTATTTAGGGTCTTCTTGGTTCCATATAAATATTTTGAGTGTTTGTTCTAGGTTTGTTAACTATGCCATTGTTATTTTAGTAGAGGTTGCATTGAATCTATAGATTGCTTTGGATAGTTCATGTCCACATTTTAATGATGTTGATTCTACCAATCCATGAACATGGTGTATTCTTCCACTTGTTTAGATCTTCTATCCCTTTTTTCAACATCCTGTAATGTTCAGAGAACAGGTCTTTTACCTCCTTGGTTAAGTTTATTCCTAAGTATCTTAATTTTTTTGTTACAATGCCAAATGAATTTTTTTTTTAATTTTAGTTTCTCTTTCTGATAATTCACTATTGTTATATAAAAATACTATGAATTTTTGAATGTTAATTTTGCATCTGCTACATTTCTGAATTCATTTATTAAATCTAGTAGTTTTTATGGAGTTTTTAGGTTTTCTATGCACAGTGATATGAATTTATTTAATATGAAATTTTGAAGAATTATAAACAGACATTTGGGTACTTCACATCATTAAAAGTATGCAAAAATATTTGTTGTTTGGAATGTTTGGGCTCATTTAATCCACAATCTCTGTATGTTAATGTGGTTAAATGTAAAGATTTAGGAAAACTCACACTACAGTTTAATGTTAGACATGAAATCCTATCTCATTCAGTTTTATGCCAGGGGCTGCTTCCTCGACCATTATATGCAATACTCCTAACATTCAATGAGGAATTAACAAAGTTGGAGGTATAGAAGTGTGTGTTAGGCAGAAAGAAAACAATATTCAAAGGCTGTACTATATTCAGAGTGATGCTAGTGGCTGTATTTTGTGAAGGCAGACAGAGCAAGCAGAGAAATAATCATGTTAAGAAGCTGACATGTTGAAGGAGAAGTCAGATCTCAAAGGGTCTTCTAAACCATGTTGCATGAAAATAATGAAGTATTGTTGAAAGGAATTAAGAAAGAGGCAGACATGGGAAAACATGGGATTTAGTAGCCTTTCAACACTTTCAAATATTCTTCTTGGAAAAATATTTAATGTTTCTAACTGTGTTACAAATATAATACAAATACAACTTCATACCATGTCTTCTTGTTATCAAACATCTTAAAAATATATGCCAGTCTTACATAGCCATTCTCTTAGAGATACCACTGTTCCTTAGAATAACTTACTGCTGTTCGGGAAATGCAATAGACAGAGACAAAATTGAAGATTGAGAGCTTAACAAAGAAGTTTTCACAGCAGGAGAAATTGGCCCCAGGTGATAGCAGTAGGGAAGTAGAGGAAAGGCTGCTTTAGAAATATAATCAGGAAATATAAAATAGTTTTAGCTGATTTGAAGTGAGATCTGAGAAAGAGGGGTGAAATCAAGGATAAAGAATCATATTTCTGGCTTCAACTACAGCATTGCAAATAGTATCATTCATTGAAATAAAAAATAGAATAGGAAGAGCACATTTTGTGGGGGAGCTGTAATAGCTTACACTTCCAACATGCTTAGATGAGTTATATGTTGCACATACAGATGAAAATGCTTAGCAACTTTGTCCTTTCGTTGTTGCTTCTATTGTCGCTTTTCATGTCTAGTTAGGCCTCTAATTTTAGAATTAAAAATTTTATCCATAGACTATCTCTATCAAATTCCATTTCTTTTTTTAAATTTAAATTCTTTATTGTTTAAAATATTATGTATGTCTCCTTTTTCCCTAATTGGCCTCTCTCCAGCCACTCCCACTCCCCAGATTTCATTTCTATATTCTGTCCTATAAGAAACAAAAAATACTCCAATGACAAGAGTTCAAAATTGAAAAGCATGCATCTGTCTTTACTATCTTATTAAATAGAAGCTCATGTGTCTTGAAAAATGTTCTAATAACTATATAATGTAAAAATAACCAAATGTACTTCTATGCTATGAACAAAGTAACACACTGACTGACTCAACTAATGCTATTCTCAACATATTAACAATGTGGCTATGTAATTGTTCATTAAGCTGTCCAGATATCATACAAATCAAGTTTTAACCTTTTTTGCATGTAAATTTTTAATGTTTTAGTTTTTCTAAATATTTGGTATAATTTTTCCTATAGTCAAAATAAAAAACACACAAAATAATCCTGTGCAAATATAAAAAGTGATGGAAGAATTATATAGTAAGGTTTACTTGCAGTCAATCCAAGATGGTGGCAGAGGCGATGGAAGCCACATTCACCTTCTCCCAGACCAAACTGGAATTACAATTAAGAACAGAACAATCAACCAACTGAAGACTGGCTGACCAAGTAACCAAGTACCAAGCCTAGTAACCAAGGACTTATAGAAGAAGCAACATTGAGACTGGTAGGAAGGAAGAGACACATAAAGCTAGCCATGTTCCCACAGGCAGTGGCTGAGATTCTGAAGAAATATCTGAACTGCAAGGGTTCCCTCTGAGAAGTGTGAGGTCTCAAGCCCAGGCCTGACTTGCCAGCCAATAGTATGAGTTCTGGGTGCTGATAACATCTGGCTGCAAAAATTAGCAGGGATTCTGTCTTCCAGGGAAAGATGGGAGAGACTCAATCTTAGCTCCCACAAAGGAAGGATAGCGTGATCTAGAGTCATATGAGGAGAGACTGACATTTGTGGCTCTGGGGAGAGAGCTGAAGGGACAGTTGCCAGGATCCCTATACTGAATCACTCTCCCCTATCCAAGACATCATCTTTCTGGGAAGAGCACGCCTTCCATATACCTTCAGCCTGGTAGAATTCAATAGCCTCACCTGCTGGACTCCCTGTAGCTCTGCTCTGCAAAATGTGTGTGCTGCTGAGGAGTCAGCTGTCTAGGCTGGGGCGTGGAGTTCTAGACTGAGTGGTGTGGCTTTGGGGCAGGGCCACTCCTCCCACTTTCTGGAGAATCTGACTGGTGCCTCCTTATTCTGTGTTTCTGCATAACAAAACTTACTGGAGAATTTATTTTACTCCTGCAGTGGTATTGGAATCATTGAAGAAAGCAATTTGGGTGACGTGTTTTCTACAAGGGATTGTAACACTGATGACTTTGTTTTATTTGTAAACATACTCCCCTTAGAATGAAATGTAGGCATATGTGTGTATGTGTGAGTTGTGTATATGCGTGTGTGTTTGAGCATGGAATGACATCATGGCTTTCCACAGAGTTCTTTTCCCTTTCCCATGCTTACTTTGTACCTTTGTTCCATGTGAAGTAAAAAACAAAACAAAAAAAAAGTATCAATAACATATTCAAGTTGTTAAGATTTGGATGAAGATTTAGGGTGTGTGTGTGTGTGTGTGTGTGTGTGTGTGTGTGTGTGTGTGTTTGTGTGTGTGTGTAAGCAACATTACAGATAGTGAGTATTCTAGATACCTAGATTTCACTGAATAACGGGGACCACACAAGAAGGAGAGGCGGGAGATGACTAACGATCAGGGGGTGGGGTGGGGTGCCAAATCTCATCACTTAGAGAAAGACTGCACTTGGAATAAAAGTGA
The DNA here is from genome assembly GCA_963924515.1 of Vespertilio murinus. Taxonomy (NCBI): domain Eukaryota; kingdom Metazoa; phylum Chordata; class Mammalia; order Chiroptera; family Vespertilionidae; genus Vespertilio; species Vespertilio murinus. The sequence continues at coordinate 64,338,564 of OZ004712.1, forward strand.
AAACTTTCCCCCAGGTTCCACAGGTTTCAGAACAGAAAATACAAAGATGCTTTAAACAGAATCTCAACCTTCAGACTGCTATTCTTTCACATTGAAAAAAGAGTGCGAACACTAGATTTTTATTTGTTCTCTAACACTGTAAAAGTCACATGACGCAGGTCTAAAATGTAGAAGATTCTGACTTCATAGATGGTACACTTTCTATTTTCTAATTTCCCAACTCAGAGCTTCCTGTGTGCCCTTGGTCTTGACAGTTTTAACAACACTTCACGTTAAAAAAAAATACTTAAAGAGATCTTTGCGGCTAAAGTCCTTGGTATTTGAGCCTCAAAATTGGATTTGCTCCATGAAGCAAGTATAGGTCAGATGAGATTGTGCACGTTTAGAATGATATGGCTATAGATACAGTACTGTCATTTGCAACATGGATAGACCTTGAGAATATGTTAAGTGAAATAAGTCAGTCAGAAAAAAGTTAAGAACCATATAATTTCACTCATATGTGGAATATCGGATTAAAAGTAACAAATGAAAAACAAAAACTCATAGACAACAGTATGGGAGTGAACAGAGGAAAGGGGGTAGGGGATAGTAAGGGTCAAAGAGGGCCAAATATATGGTGATGGAAGATCTTATGACTTTGGGTAGTAGACACACAATGTACCTCAGAGATCTTGTATCAGAGAAAAATGTGTGAATTCTATAAATCTTATTAACCAATATCATCCCAATAAATTTAATGAAAAAAAATAAACAAGTGTCTTCTAACAATAAAACTTGAGTAAACTAACTTTATTTTCTGACTAGAGGCCCCATGCATGAAATTTGTAATCAGATTATACTGAACACTGTAATTGACCCTCATTCTCATGTTCCAGCCAATTCCCCTTATCCTACACTATATTTGGTTTCTTTTATAGCTCTAAGCCACCTCTAACATTACATTTAGCTATCTACTTATCTATATACCATCCATCATATACTATTGTCCTCATTCTTATTTAATAAGTTTGTATCTTTATTAATTGATATGTGCCAAGTATGGAAAATGGTTTCTGATATATACTAGAGGTTCAAATAAATAGTTGACAATAAATGCATTGATTCCCAACACAACCTTTCTGAATAATTTGTGCTGCCTATCACCAATACTTGCAAAGTATTTAAGTTTATATTTTCAACATTTCAAGTGCTTTGCCCATAAAAAGGCTGAAGCACTGCTGAAACCAGTTTGACTCAGTGGATAGAGCCTCGGCCTGTGGACTGAAGGGTCCCAGGTTCGATTCCGGCCAAGGGCATGTACATTGGTTGTAGGCACATTCCCGATGGGGGGTGTGCAGGAGGCAGCTGGTTGATGTTTCTCTCTCATCAATGTTTCTAGCTCTCTATCCCTCTCCCTTCCTCTCTGTAAAAAATCAATAAAATATATATATTTTTAAAAAGGTTGAAGCACTAACATGAGACATTTCTATATAACTTTATTATTAAACAATCATAAAAGCTTTTTCTTTTTTCTTTTTTTTCTTAAGAGTTCTGTAACTGAAGCCCTTTTTAATCTATGTAAACTATAATAGTGTTTGAGATAAAGTCAAATACAAAATATGGTAATTGAACAAGAAATGATAGTAATGTACTAGTAAATGTAAAATGAGAAGGAATAAAATCTGTCATCCATTTAGTCCACTACTGCTGTAGTTGAATGCATACTTAGTAATTGCATTGTGGCAACTAAAGAAATTGAGAGAAACATAATAGGGTTTACAGATCATTATTAAATTAAAATAAATATTTGTGAAAAGAAGAAAAACATTTTTCATGGAAATAAAATCAGAAAGTAATTGGTTAAGTAGATTGTTGAGAAAGAATCTTCCATGTAGTGATTTTGTTTTGTTTTTTTATTTTGGTCCTGAAGACCTCATATTAAATATATTTCAGTGAAAACATTTTTGAGAAATTATAATAGGTTTAATTTATTCTCTGGTAATATAATGGGATATTTTATTTTTAGAAATATCACTCACTACATTCTTTGAAGTATTAATGGCACACAATAAAAATTCATTTTAAGCATTTAGTTAATGAGTTTTGACTACTATAAATCTTACAACTATACACTGATGTAAATACAACTGATTTTTATATTAGTCTTTTATCCTGAAGCTTTGTTAAATTCACTTATTCTGGTAGTAGTTTTGTGGACACTTAAAGATTCAATCTTTGCCTACATTTATTCAGTCTTCTGACACGTGGCTTATTTTTCAACTGTAGAATCAAAAAGTAGCCTTATATATACTTCTGCCATTCATTTCCTCCTCTTCACTTCTCAGTTCCTCAGATTTTAGACACCTTAATTTATTCCACTCTTCTCAACTCAATGAAACCAACACCATTGTGTTCTCCTAAGGATATCATTCCTTAAACTTCTGTTCACAAAATGCTTCTAGGCAGAAATCTAATGTGATCATAGAGTACACCTCATTTATTTCCTTCTTGTAGGAACAACAGCCATGTGCTGCTTTTAATACAAAATCTGTAAACAGTTGTGTTATATATTAGTCAGTGTTTTAGCTGTGTACAGTAAAAGAGGAAGTGCAGTACTAATGTGTTCATGGTCAAAAACAGAGTATAAATAGTTTCTTTAATATGTTATTGCTCTAAAACAGCAATTTTCAACATTTCATCTCATTATACATATAAACTAATTACTAAAATTGTGTAGCACACACACGAAAAAATATATATATATATATTTGTCCAGCCAATGTGAGATTTGATTCCCATTCAGGTCATGTACCCAAGTTGTGGGCTGGATCCCCAGTTGTGTGTGTGGGGGGGGGTATAAAAGTGGGAGTGTGGGGGCATGTGCTGGAAGCAACCAATCAATGATTCTCTCTTATCATTGATGTTTCTATCCCTCTTTCCCTCTCCCTCCCTTTCTCTGAAATCAATAAAAACCTATTTGAAATATACATATACATATATAAATAAAACATTATATATGTTTTATATACATTATATAAAATATATACATATAGATACACACACACACACACACACACACACATATATATATGATCTGACAAAAATGTTAGGTATAATTTTGATTCATGCACACTGGCTATTGTTGTGTTGGCTCTTGTCACTTTCCATTTGAAAATCCAAGGGAAAAGAGGTCAGTGCCTCTGACTTAATAATCAAGTATTTCATGTTTTAAAAATTATTGCAGCACACCAGTGTGCTGTGGCCCACGGGTTGCACGCCACTGCTCTATAAAATAAAGACCATCTCCTCTAAATTGCTGATTTTCAACTTTTTTGCATGTATTAAAATTTTTTACTGAGATTAAAATATTTTACATACTATATTCTTTGCCATGTTTAGGCACTGCAGTTTCTACTCAAATAGCTTAGGTGTCAACTAATGATTGTACGGAGGAAATACCTGGAATCCATGTCCCGTAATCTCCTGGGAAGGGCTCTGTGTGGGTGCCGGGGCATGTCTTCCACATTCAGCTGGCCAGGTTTCACCGCCTTCATCTTTAGTTCCTGCTTGAGCAGAGCCTCAAGGTCAGGCCAAGGCTGTGTCAAGTTTCTCTAGGGCATAAACACAGACTTATTCATGTATGTGGCTTTATAGCTTCCCAGGAATATGTTTGAGCTTTGCAAAGACTCTATGAACTTGGCATTTCTCATCTTTTCCTTTTAAGCTTTTGTGGTCTGCCTATTTTTTGCCCTACTCTTCTTTTTCTCCTCAGGGCAACCAAAATGAATCCATGCCCTGTCATTGTCTTCTGACGATTAGCCCTGGAGGAAAGGTAATTCGTACAGAAGAGCTCAGAGTCAGTTCAAACACAGAAAGACTTACAAGTGGATTTTTACAGAGAATGAGGATGGAAAGAACTACAATCCCAAGTTCTCCCCAATGGTGGCAGCCAGGCTTGGTTTCAGCATGACTGTGACCTATTGGTTGTAAGTCTACTGTAGGGATGGATAGGATAATACATCAATAGGCAAATTACAGCACCAGGAAGCTTTCTGTGCTTATTCAGAACCAGCCTTCCCCGGTCCTGCCCCACTTCAATACACACTCTCTGGACTGCTGCATGCAAACCACTGGCTAATTTCCAGATTTCTGGAAAAAGTTGATGCTGACATTTCATGTTGTCAGTTTTATCATTACTTTTATGAAGGAGAGAATTTTCAGAGGCCTTATGTCACCATTTATTCTCAAGTTTCCTGGGGATTATATTTTAAATTGCTTCATTTCAGATCTTTTATTTATGGAGAGAATGAAGGTTGCTTTATTGCTTTCCTAGTGGTGAGGCTCAAGCTTGATAAATAACTTCAGCCAATAATGTATTACAATGAAAATAAATATAAACATGGAACCTGAGAATCACGATTTTGCAGCTCTGTAATGATTGCTCTTATAAGGGAGTGTGCCCTGGTAGTTGTTCAGAAAGTCTCCCTAACATTTATTCAAATGGAATGATAGTATGTGTTACCATGTTGCTTTTATATAGTTTTCTTTCAACAAAAAAACCATGGTAGATAATTGCAGATATAAATATTGAATGAAGGTTTGCAACTATGTGTATGACAGAAGTGGCAGTAAAAACTTTGATAAATATGCCATTTTAATGTTTTATGGATAAAAATGTCTGGTTGTTCAGTCTTAAAATAAATAAAAGCCGAACTTTCTGAAAAAATAAAGTTATGAAAGTCCCAAAGATTTGATATTCTTTTGATTATAATTCATCAGCTAATATATCTTTCCTAATTCCCTACATATCCTATCACCCCCAAATATATATATATATATATATATATATATATATATATATATATAAATTTCAGTTGAATTAAGACTATGTGCTTAATTCAATAATTAATAATCCTGATAGCATTGATAGTAGCAATATTATGTCACGCATTATATTATTAATATAATATTAATAATTAAAGTGTGATAGTAACCATACTTAGGTAAAAAACTGCTGTTTGAACGTTAGCCCTGCTATTCTGGCGTTGGCACTTGCTTACTTGCTTAAACAGTAGGGTAGTTGTTGCCTCAGCTTCCAGATTGAGACCTGGAAGCTAAGGCAATTTTCCTTTGCCTGTGGACCAGAACTACAGGAGATTGATTCCCACTGACTCAGTAGCTCCAGGAGTAGAAACTATAGATAACTTTTTAAAAAAAACACACATAATTTATTGATTTTTTTACAGAGAGGAAGAGAGAGGAATAGAGAGTTAGGAACATCAATGAGAGAGAACCGTCGATCAGCTGCCTCTTGCACACCCCCTACTGGGGATGTGCCCCTAACCAAGGTACATGCCCTTGACTGGAATCGAACCCGGAACCTTTCAGTCCATAGGCCGATGCTCTATTCACTGAGCCAAACCGGTTTCGGCCTAGATAACTTTTAGAGATTAACTGCTGAGCTCTGCTTCTGTACTATCTACTTTCACAAAATAGGGTCACATTCCAATGTCCAGCAGGATGTGGCTGGGAATGACCCTGCAGGCTGTTCCTAGCATTTAGAATTTAGAATTCAGAACAAAGGAAAAGTTTTGTGGTTTAGACCTTTAAAAGGACTGCCTAAACCTGGAAGGTTTCTGTCATTTGGACTCCACCTTTGTGTGGTGCTCTTGCGGCCATCCTGGCCAGTTCAATAAATCCTTGCCTGATTTTTTAAATCAATCAGCAGCCTCCAGTGGTCTTATTCTGACTCCAGGGTTTGACCCCACAACAATAATCACATTTTAAAATAGGAAGGCTTTTTTTGCTATAAATAAATACTTATGTGGACACTATCTATCAACAAACACTTGTAAACATGAACTGGAACTATGTAGAAAAAAACAATAATAATAGTAGCATTTCAAATTCCTGGTTAGCAATTGAGCTTGAGGTAAAAAAATGTGTTGGGAGTATCAAATCTTACCTTTTTTTTTTTCTTCAAGAGCCACTCCTCAGCTTCTTGAGCACCTCTTTTTCCATATCTTGATTCAATTACATTCACTCATCAAAGAACAATTCAAAAGCAATGAATCATACTCCTAGAGCTATAATAAAAGGAGAAATGTTACCTGAAATTGCATAAGATATATTGCAGCTTATCACACAGGTAGAAATGTATTATTCATATTCAAAGGTAAATTAGGGTCTAATGAAATGATTGTTTGTACTAATGTCAAGCAGAGATTTTCAAGTTGTGATGTGGTGACTGCAAGAACACTTCAGTCTTATAAATTTCATATTCTCATGAATGAATGGTAGAATTTTCCAGAAGTTACATGACAATAATATGCATTTTTAGGTCACTTTGTCTGATAACCATTGATATGGCTATGTATGCATGCATATTATTTTACTTTAAAAATTCCCAACTTTAATTCCTAAGGGTAAATATTTACAGATATAAGATCCATAAAGCAAAGTTCTTGGTGATATATTTTTTTAGAATGTAAAGGAATTTGAAAGCCAAAACGTTTGAGAACCATGGAATTATGAGAGTACATATATATTTTGAAATTCACATTTATAAGTGAAAGAGATATTTAATGCTCTTTCTGTAAAATTAAATTGACATTTAAATTATTCACCTTCTTTTGAAAAGTATAATATGTTAGTTATATTTAATGATGACAAAGGTTATTAAGAGGTATTTTTAGTCTTTCTCATAAAGAGAAAAAGATGTTAAAATTCAGAAATATACCTGGGGAATATTATGCTAATCAAAATAAGCCAGACAGAGAAAGATAAGTATCACATGATCTCACTCATATGTGGAATCTAATGAAAAAAAAACCATGATGATCAAAAATAGACCCATAGTCATAGGTGCATGGACAGACTGTTGAACCTCAGAGGGAAGGCAGGGGACGGTGTGTGGGAAGAGATCAACCAATGAACTTGTATGTATGTATACTTAACCCATGGCCACAGACAATGGGGTGGTGAGGGCCTGGAAGGGGAGGGGAATGTGAGAGGGCTGGAAGAAGTTAAGGGGGGGAAAGGAGGACCTATGTAATACTTTCAACAATAAAGATTTTTTTTAAAAAAGAAATACCAAAAATATGCATTTTTAATTTTGAGAAACACATTATTAAGTATCCAACAGGCAGATTATATATTTAATCCAGAAAGCATCTGTTTAGGCATATACATTTAGAAAATTAACCAGGCTGTCAGAAAATAACAATTTATAGCATTTTTAATAATTACATATTAAATGACTCAAATATAATCCAGTACATCATCCATTAAGGCTCCAGTATTTTTGCAAAAGCTATTTGAAATTAAAATGGAATACCCAATGGATATAATTACAAAACAACTCAAGTTTTATTCTACATTATAGTAATTGATCCTACAGTGAGATTTATTCTGTAATCATGGTACTCAATGACATTTACAACTAGAGTAAATTAAAGTAAATGAAGAGGAAAATTGCCTTCTTTGTAATATTTAGTTCATGATAGGCTTAAACTACTATGTCAATCCATGTTCATCAATAGAAGTTATGGTGCTTGCAGACATAATTGAATCAAAATATTATCTCCAAGAAACAGACTATGTTACACAAGCATTGAAATGATGTGTGTGTTTTTAAACTGACTTCCTTTTCAAGTCCTTATTAAAATATATTTCAAAAAGTGGATAATTTGCAGCACTGTTGCACATGATCTCTTTTTTATTTTAATATAAAGAGAAAGTTTAAAAATGTATTCAGTAGCTCCAGGGTAACTTGCCCCTTTAGGATTCTTTTTAGAATTTATATTGTGCTTATCTCTCCTACTTAGTTTAATTAGAATCCCAATGATTAATTCAAAACATTAAATATGGATTCTTGGGGAAGCTATTCCAGTGAAATTTATAGGCTCTGATTCTGAATATTAGACTATTGCTTACTGATAGATTAACTTTATGATTATCGGAACTAATAATGGCAGTTCTGGTGAGAAGGCAAGTTGAAAGCAGATCAACCCCTCCCCCTGTGTCTGCACCACCACCACCAGGCCCCTGGCTGCTGTCATCTCGCTGGCTTCTGGGTGGAGGGACAGTGAGAAGGGGAGGTCTGCGTGCTCCCTCTCTCACTGGCTCTCTGCCCACAGTCTGTGGGGACTTTCCCCTAGGTGCAGATATGGAAGGAGCCCTCCGTCTGTAGCCTAGGCAACAAGCCTTCATGGTGAACTTCAATGGGTGTGGAAAACCTGCGAAATACTCGGAAGCTTAGCATGCAACTAGAAAGAATGTCTAGAATATGTACGTATGTATGCCATATGTGGGAGACAAAGAACCTAGGCATGTTTATAAGGCAAGCACTCCTGCCGCCTGGGCTCTGAGTCTCTGGAGGGGTCTCCACTGAGCCAGCACCAGTGCAAATCAACCTCCAAGTGCACCTGGTTTGTCACCTCCCGCCCAGATTTCTACTATAAGTGGGGGTAGCAGTGATAGCAACATTGTCAACACTGAAAAATCGTTCATGAAGGAGATGATTTTCTTCTTTAAGAAAAGGGAGGATAGGTCTGGAAAGTGATAAATTATAATATTTTCATTAATAGAATATTATTGAATGTTTAACATATATTCTCACTCATTAGGTGACTGTAGTACAACTCTAAAGGGCAAGTGATACAGCCTTCTGGAAAATATTGCTCTGACATCATTTCCTAGTAATTGTTCGTTCTTCTTAGCCACCAGGACCTCCATGCTGGTCCTCAAACAGGTTAGCCACTCTTCTCCAAAAGGCCTTAGCACTTGCCTCTTGCTGTTTCTTCTGCCTGGAAAGTCCTTTCCTCAGATAGTCATTTGGCTCAATCACTCATGCCTTTTTTCCCCTTAAATATCACTCTCTCGGGAAGGTACTCAAAACGTCCTTTTCTTCTTTAGAGTAATTAGCAATACTAAATACTAGTAATTGGGTTGCCTGTTTTTTGTTTGTTTGTTTATTTTTATTTTTTTCTTATCTCAAGCACACAAAGCTGAGAACCTGGAAGGAACTCAAGAATTATGGGATGAGTGAGTGATGGATATAATTTGAGACTACACAACTAGATGACTAAGGAAAGCATGTCCCATGGAGTGGAGGGAACGAGCTGTCATCTCTAGTGATTTTACAGGATATAGAAACATTTTCACTCTCCGACAAAAATCCAGTGAATTTTTTATTTTAGGAGATATCTAAGTGAAAGCAGGAATGCCTATTAGGTATCTTTTTCCTCTCACAATTTAGTGGTAAATTACATTTATTTTAAAAACAATTCTATCACCATGAAAATGAATGAAGTCCAAATTTAAAATGTAAAGAAAGGTAAGATTAACATGCTAACATGTGCTCCATCACATCTCTGTTCCCCAGAAATAATCACATTAAAAAAATGTGAGAAATAGCCTTGTAGCCACTTTCAGGCAGATATCATATATTCCAGGAGTGTGACAATTGGCAGTTTAGAAGTTGACTTTTATTGTTACCTTATTAGTCTCCAAATTTTCTACCTTTGACCTTATGTTCTATAAAATCTGCATAGTACTCCACAAATTTGCCTGTAGTACATCATAATGTATTTTAAAAGTCCTTCAAAACATTAAGGCACTATTATTTTTTAATCTTATTTTTAATGCTGAAATTGATATTTCAGATACTATACATCCCACATGAATGAATGCTAAAATAATATCCAAGTTTGAGTTTAGGTCTAAATTCTAGTATTATAATTGTTGAGTAAAAAGATATGCCTTTTATAGATACTGAAGATTTACGATATACCTATCCTAGATAAAAAGAGAGTAATATGCCAATTATCCGTTACACCTTGAGGCATAATGATCAACCTGGTAAGGACTAGATCACAGATCTGTAGGAGGGTGGGACAGTGAGCTATAAGCTGGCAGCAAAAAGCTACAGGATTCTAAGCTTTCTCGTTATATCAAATCCTAAAGTACTAGATGAAAGAACCTTAAGGTACTGGCCAGCAAAAAGCAATTGGCCTTGCTTGGTAAAGCAGTATTTCTGTGTCCCAGGATAAGCTAGTCAAATGCTCAACCCCTCAAGTTTCAAACTTCAATAAAGTTACATTAAGACAAATATAATTATTTGAGCTGATTTTTCCATCCTATCTTCCCTGTCTGGTCAAGATATGTGTTAATTCTTACACCAGAGCTTCCATCTTACACCAGACCTTCCATCCTGCTAAATTTGATGCCCTTGGTTTTGGTTTTGTTGTTGTTTTGTAAGCAAAACCTATGGTTTTGGTTTTGTTGTTGTTGTTTCATAAGCTCTCCAGCAGTAAAAATCAATTTTAACAAACCCCTCCCCAACATCAGATGGTTACTGTACAGATTGGCTGATATTAACTTCATCCCCATTTCCAGTGGTGGCAACTATAGAAATCACCTTCCATTGTCCCAATGTCTTGTTAACTTATCCATACCTAAGTCCATCCGTGCATAGAAATTTCCAGCTATAGAAATTGTTCCAATTCATAAAAGCTAGTCTTTTGTTAAAAACAAATTATAGGAGAGTACGCTTTGTCTCCTGAAGACATTGTGTAAGAATATGAAGCCTGAAAATTTTGTTAGACAACAAATTCATTTTTTTCCATCTCCAATTCCAGCAAAAATCTAATAATGTGTAATGAATCTCCTAGAGGTTGCTATAATTTCAGACCAAATGTCAAGTAAATCCTGCCTCATCTGCTCATTATAGAGTAAGCTGGCCTTACACATTCCCTATTACTTTTGCCAGCTTGGGTTTTCTGTTAATATTTCTTATTAAAAGCATCCTAAACTATGAATATTTATCATCTTTTCAAATATACTATTTTTATTTAATTTAGAAAGTATTAGAATCTGATTATTATTCAGGATTAACATATTTTCAAAGGTTTATAAGCCATCCATTTCATTCATTTTCTTTTGCTTTCTTTTATCTTGTACTTAATTAATTATAAAAGTACTGATATATTGGGATTTCTTTGTTATTTGCCTTTCTACCGTCTTTTTAATTTTTTTCACATTTTTCTTAAAAATTTTGATGGGTAGAGGTGACTAATTTTTAATGTAGTCAATTCATCAATATTTTCTTGTATGTTTTGTTATTTATGGAGTTTCTATAAACTTCTTCTATTTCATCTTTATACTTTTTTAAAATAAATCTTTATTGTTCATATTATTACAAATGTTCCTCATTTTCCCCCCTCCATTGCTCCCCTCTACCAGGTTCCCACCCCACCCTCTGTCCTTTCCCCATCCCCCTATGTCCTCATCCATAATGGGTGAACAGTTTTTGTTCAGTCTCTTCCCGCACCTCTCTCCCCTTTTCCCTGAGCATCGTCAGTCCACTCCCCTTCCATACCTCCAATTCTATTATATTCACCAGTTAATATTGTTCATCAGGTTTTTTAATTCCCTTGGGTTTTAGTTTCATTTGTTGATAGTTACGTATTTGTTGTTCATAATTTTTATCTTTATCTTCTTTCTCTTCCTAAATAACCCCCTTCAGCAATTCATATAATTCTGGTTTGGTGGTGATGAATTCCTTTAGCTTTTTTTTCATTTGTGAAACTCTTTATCTGGCCTTTGATTCTGAGTGATAGCTTTGCTGGTAGAGTATTTTTGGCTGTAGGTTCTTGCTATTCATCACCTTGAATATTTCTTGCCATTCCCGTCTGGCCTGTATGGTTTCTGTTAAGAAATCAGCTGACAATCGTATGGGTGCTCCTTTATAGATAACTACCTGCTTTTCTCATGCTATTTTAACATTCTCTGTTTGTCTTTTGCTCTTGGTGTGGTCCTATTTGGATTCCAGTTGTTTGGGGTTCTGCAGGCTTCCTGGACTTGTAAGTCTATTTCTTTCTCCAGGTGGGGGAAGTTTTCTGTCACTGTTTCTTCCAGTATTTTTTCGGTATCTTGCTCTCTCTCTTCTTTTGCAATCCCCATAATTCTGATTTTGGTTCGCTTGAAATTTTCCCAGAGGTTTCTTACACCATCTTCAACTTTCTGGATCCTCTTATCTTCTTGTTTCTGCAGAGGAATGTCCTCTGGCTCTTTGTGTTCTAAATCTTTGTCTTGATTCTTGCAATCTTCCAGTCTGGTTTTAGGACTCTGTGCAACATTTTTTATTTCAGACAATGTTTTCTTTATTTCTAGTTGATCCCTTTTCATATCCTCATAGGTTTCATTTATTTTATCAGCCTTTTTTAGGATATTCTTGAAAAGCCTTATAACTGTAGTTTTGAACTTAATGTCCATTCTTTTCTTTTCCTCCATCTCCTTCTTTTGTGTCCTGCCTCTTGTCTGCATTTTAGCTGCTTCCCTGATTTAGTGGAATAGTTTTGTGTGGTAGGGGTTCTGGTAGAGCCCAGTAGCACAGCCTTCCCAGTTACCTGCAGTGGACAGTTTTGGTGTAGCCCTTTGTGGGCTGGTTGTGCAGTCTTGTTGTTAAGCCTTGCTTATTGTTGGTATCACTAGGATGCGTTGATCTCCAAGCCAATTGGCTGTGAGGATCAGCAGTGTCTCAGCTAGGAGGGCTTCTGTACTCCACTTGGATGGGACGGAATCTGGGGGCGCAGGCAATCTTTGGTTCCCTGTCAGTCTTGCCATAGAAAAGTCCTGTTTGTGGTGAGTCTCGCAAGATTGGTTGCAGGTGGGTGCACCTCTTTGGTAAAGGCGCAGACAAGCTTTGGATTCCAGTCAGTCCCTCCTTAGAGAAAGCCAGCCTCTGGGAGAGCTTCTGTGCTCAGCTTGGATGGGGCAGAGTCTCGGGTTGGTGCAGCTAAGCTTTGTTTTCCTGTTGGCTCCTCCCCAAGTCCTGCTGTAATGGCCTCTGGCTTCACACACTTCAGAGAGATCTCTGCCTGCTGCCTGACAATCTAGCCTCTCCCTGACTGGGGCCGTCTATCAGATCAATAAGTGATTCTGTTTTCCTCTCGAACAAGAAAACCAGCAGAACATTAGCTGTCCGAACTCTCTGCGCCCTGGGAGTAAGCCAGCAGCAAATTCAGCCTGGCCTGCCCTCTTAGTGCACTGGGAGTCTGCCAGCAGCAATCTTGGCCCAGTCCTCCTTCTCTGCACACGCCAGGATTAAGCCAGCGCCTTTTGGAGCCCACAGTTCTCCATTCCTTCACAGTTTCTGAGGGTCAGCGCGCCTTCTCTCTCCTTCCCAGATGGCAGAGCCTCCCCTCAGCCAGCTGTCTGGTGCTTCAGGGCAATGCCTCCCCTGCTTTCCAGTTCTAAATTCAAATTTGTTGTGGTAGGCTGCATACAGGTGTCTACCCTATGCCGCCATCTTGGTTTCTCCCTCATCTTTATACTTAAAATACTTTATAGTTTTTGCCTAAAATTTTCACAGGAACCTCCCACTTCAAGCTATATAATCCGTTACATTAAAGGGAGTGAATATAGGTATAGTTACATTTTGCAAAAAGATAATTAAACATATTTACAAGGTGATAGAAAGTAGAGTTAAATCCCATCTAATAAAAGAGTAATATACAAATTGACCATCACTCCAAGACACAAGATGCCTGCCCCCATGTGGACACAAGATGGCAACCACAAGCTGGCCTGAGGGGGAGAGCAGTTGTGGGCAGTTAGGGGTAACCAGGGCAGCAGAGGGGAGACCTGGCGAGGAAGGAAGGGCAGTTAAGGGGAGACCCAAGCCTGCAGGGGAGGGCAGTTGGGGGAGACCAGGCCTACAGTGGAGGACAGTTTAGGGGGAACCAGGCCTGGAAGGTAGGGCAGTTAGGAGTACCAGGTCTACAGGGGAGGGCAGGCAGTTGGGGTGGACCAGGCCAGCAGGGAGGGCAGTTTGGGGTGACTGGTGGGATTGAGCCTAAACAGGCTGTCAGACATCACTCAAATGGTCCCAGATTGGAAAGGGTGCAGGCTGGGCTGAGCCCCCTCCCCCTCCCATGAACAAATTTCATGCACCGGCCTCTAGTGTAAAATAAAAATCTAAAAACTATCTGAAAGTGAAATAAATATTTGTGAGAACTATGATGTGAAAAAAATTATTCAAATTTGAAACAATGGACAATCGCAGAAAGATTGTAAGACTCTATTGCATGGATTACAAATCTAGAGAATCATGAAATATGCTATAACTAACACAAAACTAAATGAAAATATTAAAAGTATACAAAATATACCCAAGTATTCTATATTTTATATAAGTAGTTCATTTAGTTTATAAGAAAACATTAAAATCCCAAACAATAATTGAGAAAATTAAATGAAAATTCTATTTCATATAAAAAATGGTGGACAAACATTCGGAAAAATGTATTCTTTCCTGGTAACCAAAAAGTATAAAGAAGTTAAACAATATTATTTTACTTATTATATAAACTGATTAATAATAAGTCTTAAAGAAAGTGTAGGGAAAATCATAAATTTACATATAGTAATCCATTTGGAACAACATGGCACTACAAATCAAGAGCCATAAAAATGCACAGAAGAGGGGCAGGGTAGAGGGGGGATAGGAGATCAACCAAAGGACTTGTATGCATACATATTAGCATAACCAACAGTCATGGACACTGGGGCAGTGGGAACTTGTTCGGGGGGGGGGGGGGGAAGGGAGTGATGAGAGTAGGTCAATCAGGGGAAAGGAGACATATGTAATACTTTAAATAATTTTTTTAAAATGCACAGAAACTCTGTCCAACATCTATGGGTTTATTCTGAAATAAATAATTTACACAAATTTATACCAAGGATAACACATGCCCCCTTTTTTTATGAATTGACACCCACCATCCCCCTAGGGCTTTGGCCTTCATTTCACTATTGTTGTGTCCACAACTATGTAATTCTGGGTATAAGTTCTTTGACTAACCTCTTACTCCTCTTCCCTTAGAGATCCATAAGTCTGTTCCATGTTGTCATGTCTCTGGATCTATTTTGTTCATCAGTCTATTTTGTTCATTAGATTCCATATCTGAGAGACATCACGTGATACTTGTTTTTCTCTGACTGGCTTATTTCACTTAGCAACATACTCTCCAGGACTATCCATGCTGTCTCAAAGGGTAAAATATCCTTCTTTCACAGATGCCTAGTATTCCATGGTGTAAATGTACCCCAGTATTTTTATTCACTCATCTACTGACGGGCACTTGGACTGTTTCCACATCTTAGTTGTTGCAAATGTCAGTTTGCTACTAGTATTATGAATATATTATGAACCAAAGGGGTGTATATATTCTTTTGGATTGATATTTTGGAATTCTTAGGATATATATTCCTAGAAGTGGGATCACAGGATCAAATGGCAGCTCCATTTTTAACTTTTTGAGGAAATTTCATATTCACTGTGTTTTCCATAGTGGCTGCATGCATCCCCACTGGCAGAGTAGTAGGGTTCCCTTTTCTCCAGCCCTCACCAGCACTGGTCCTTTGCTGACTGGTTGATGGTAGCCATTCTGACAGGTGTGAGGTGATACCTCATTGTCATTTTAACCTGCATCTCTCTTTAATGTCAGTGACTGAAAATTTTTACATATCTCTTTAGAGAAGTGTTTATTTAGGTCCTTTGCCCATTTTTTTTAAATTGGATTGTTTGCCATCCTTATGTTAACTTGTATGAGTTCTTTATGTACTTTTGAAGTTAACCTCTTATCAGATATATCATTGGTAAATATGTGCTCCCACACTTTTCATTTTGTGGATGGCTTCTTTTGCTGTGCACAAGCTTTTTATATTTATACTAGAGGCCCGATGCACAAAATTTGTGCAGGGGAGAGGTTCCTCAGCCTGGCCTGGGCCCTCTCACAATCTAGGACTCAGATTGGGCCTAAACCAGAAGTCCAACATCCCTCCTGCAATCTGGGACCCCTCACTCTTAACCACCCACCTTATCGCTTGGCTCGCCACTCCTTAGCGCTGCTGTGGAGGCAGGAGAGGTTCCCACCACTGCCCCTGGGCTTGCCAGCAGTGAGCCTGGGTTCTGGTTGAGCAGCGCTCCCCCTGTGGGAGGGTACTGACCTCCAGGCGACAGCTCCTGCATTGAGCATCTGCCCCCCGGTGGTCAGTTTGCAACATAGCATTGCATGTTGATCAATTTGTATATTAGCCTTTTATTATATAGGATAGTGTCATTTGTTTATTTTTTCCTTTGTTTCCCTTGCCCTAGGATATGTATCAGTAAATATTTTACTACTAGAGATCTCTGAGATTTTGTTGCCAAAGGTTTCTTCTAGGATTTTTATGGTTTCACAATTTATATTTAAGTATATAAATACTTTTGAGTATTTATTTTGAGCTTATTCTTTTGTAGGTATAAATTGGTGGTCTAGTTTCATTTCTTTGAAACTAATGTTCATTCCAAGCACATGGATAAAGATAAGAAATCAGAACTGATAACAGGATTCTGCCAGTGCCCTTGGGCTCAGCTTAAAAAGAAATGTCCCCTTGCCTTCCCAGATGGCTTTCTACAAGAATCCTCCTCCCTCCTCTGTCACCTAGCAACAGCAACCTATCACTCTTTAAAAGTGGAAGTCACTCTTTAAAAGTGGACTTTTAGACCTAATGAGAGGGCAGGGTAGGGCGAGGCTAACTCCTGACTCCATTTTGTACTGTGGGGCAGGGCAGAACAGGGCGGAGCTATCCTCCATTTTGTGTAACGGCCCTAGCCCTCACCCAACCAATCAGGGTCAGCCAAAGCAGTGACATCACCACCCTTATAAAACCCCTTGACTGTCAAAGTTCGCTCTCTTTCACCATGCTGTTGGTGTGAGTGGGACAGAGCCCATGCCAGCATGGAAGAGGCTCTTTTGTTTGTTGCATCGGACTTGGCTCCCTGGTGGTCCTTGGGGATCATGAAGTCTGGGCATAACACTATCACTCTTTAAAAGTAGACTTTTAGCTACAATAAGAAGCTAAAAGTAGGCAAACTTAAGACCTGCCTAGAAATTAATGCTTTAATATTTTGTGATTTTAAAAGATATAGATGTTTAACAACCTTTATTATTTAAAGGTTGTTTCAAACGTTACTTAAAGGTTGTTCCCTTCCCTTCTCCCTCTCTCTCTCTCTCTCTCTCTCTCTCTCTCTCTTTCTCTTCTTTCCTCTCTCTCTCTCTCTCTCTCTCTCTCTCTCTCTCTCTCTCTCCCTTCCTCTCTAAAATCAATACAAGTATATCCACAGGTGAAGATTATACTATTAAAAAACCATCATTATATCAGTGGATTTGTTCCTGGGATCTATTATGCTTCATTGGTTCATTGTCTGTCTTGCCAATCATTCTCCTTCAATTACAGTTCCAAGTTGGGATACTTGGTAGTGTAATCGCTCTGTTTTTGTTTCTTCAGGTTGGACTTAACCCCAATATTCTAGGTGGTTTGAATTAAACACACACTTTAGTATCAGCTTATTTTCACAAAACATCCGCTGGATGCTTGGGATGTCATTAACTAGATCCATTTGTGTTGAGAATTACTTTCTGCAGGACTCTAAATTTGTTTTTTAAATGTCTTCCTGGCTTATTCGTTTCAGATTAAAAGACTCTCCAATGTGCAATTCACTTTTCCTAATATTTATTATGTCTGGAAAGGATGGATCCTTTTGAAATTATGGGTTACATTTTTAAATCAATTTGGGAATATTTATAATCATTATCTCTTTGAGTATTGCCTCTCTGATTCAACTCCTTCTGGAAGCCCAGCTATCCCCATGTTAGGCCATTTTACTATAATGACTCTTCTTTTTTCAGTGCTTCAGCTTATATGGTTTTTATTGATCTGACAATCTGGCATCCTACTGACTTTTTACTACTCGGTCTTCAGTTGCTAAATTTATTTATTGACTGCTTCATTTCAGCTTTTGAATTTATAATTTTACAATAACCATTTGATTCTTTTTAAAGAATTTTATTTTCTGGTTCACTTTTTGTTTGTTGTTTTTTAAAACAATGGATTTGCTGGATACTTTGGTCTACTCATTGGAATATTTTTGCTTTTGTGTGTGTGTGTGTGTAACTTTTGTGTGTGTGTGTGTGTGTGTGTGTGTGTGTAACTTTCTAAACTACATGGCTTCCCTTAAAGGGAAAAAAGGCAATGTGTCAGGCTCAGTTTTTTTTTGTTTTTACTTTTGGCTTCTAAATAGTTAACATCTTGCCCTTTAAGTCTCCAACTTTTTTCTCTTCAATCCCATGAGACCACCAGAAGCTCTCTGTTCTGTGAATTAACAAAGCCTGGATTCCAAGACTCTTGCCCATGTGCCTAGTATATTGTTATTTTAAAAGATATAGATTATATATAAACTAACATCTCTACATTTTTCCTCCCTGAGGACTCTTGGATCTCCTAGTGCCATTGTTTCAGCATTTATCTCATATTGATTTTTAAAAAAGTTTTTCCTCTATTCTATGTATTTTGCCTAGTTTTCAGGTTGTCCCCCACCCCACCTCCCCCACCCCCCAACCAGGAACATTGGTGGTAACACTTTGCAAAGTGCTCAAAACACACGATTATATTCATAAACAAAAGTGTTTCTTTTTATTTCTTTTGACATTAAAATTACTTATTTTCTTAGTAGTAGCAAAGGAGCTGCCTCCACAGGGTCCCTCGGCTGGAGGCAGGGGGTCAGTACTAGCCACCCATTCTGGGTGCAGAATTGGAGGCCACAGGCAGAGGGCCTTCAGCCAGGCATGAGAAAGTGGACTGCGGTGTGCCTGCTTGTGAGGGTCACCTGTGGTCCGCACCTTCCAGGAGTCCCTCCCAATGTGTCAGGTGTGGGTTTGTCTGCCTGTGACATGGGGTAGATCCTGCAGAGCCATTGTAGCTGTGTCACCTTCCCCACACGGTTTGTGAGCTGCCGTGGAGGCCCGTGTTAAAGCTTATGCTACCCCTGTGTGGCGTTCCCAGGCCCCAGGAGTGTGACATCCTTGTGAGGCTTGGGGTTCTATGTGCCCTGTGCAGGGCAGGCGAGTTTCCTGAGTCTGGGGTTCTGAAGAAGTTATAAGCTAGAGGGATGCTGTAGAAATTTAATTTCAGGGAGGCTTGAGACCCCAAGATACAGGGAAAGGCCTGGCCCTAAAAGGTGGGCCCTGCCCCTCCTCCATGGGGTTCAGGTAAGGGAACGGGCCATGACCAGAGCTTGGTCTTTTCTGGATGGAGGGGTGAGTGGCCCACAGCCTTATAGGTGCTCCCTGACGACTTGGGCCAGAAGCTCCCTGATGTGGATAATGAGCTTCTGGTGTCGTGCAGGGTCGCGCTCCATGGCACCCTGCAGCCTGGTCACATGGAAGCCCAGGCTGTCGAGCAGGATCGAGGAGGCCACGTGGGCGGTGGGCACCTGGATGGCCAGCATTAGCCCCTCCTCCAGCGGCAGCCCCTGCTGCTCTGGCTCCACCTGCGCCTTCTGCTCCTCCGAGGCCTCCTTCATCTTCCAGAGGTACAGCGGCTTTGCCTCCCAGGCTTTGCCTTGGTCCAGCCACTCTTCAGTGAAAGTGGTGAGGTCAAAGGTGAAGCCACTGAAGTCTCCAACCGTGCATCCATGCTAGAGGGCATTCTTGAGCATAAGTGTGGAGTCTGAGTCCCCTCCCTTGATCTTCTTTTCCTAGTTCTACTCCATGCACATCTTTTTTATTTTCTTTATTTATTTACTAGAAGCCCGATGCATGAAGATTCATGCAAGAATGGGCCTTCCTTTCCCTGGTGCTGGCACTGCCTTTCTGCTCCTGCTTCCGCTCCGGCCCAGCCTTCCCATGCTGCCCAAATACCCTGAGCTGCTGGGGCAATGCTGAACACCTGAGTTGTCACCATAGTGATAATGCAAGTGTCCTGCCGAGCCCCTGGCCGCTCAGTGCCTGCATATGCAAATTAACCCATCTTTGTTGGGTTAATTTGCATCTTTGTTGGGTTAATTAACTTCTATTGGCTGGTGGGTATCACAAAGGTATGGACAATTTGCATCTTTCTTTTTAGTGTAGATCTTTATTGTTGAAAGTATTACAAATGTCCCCTTTCTTTGTGTGTGAATGTGTGTTTCCCATTGACCCCTCCGCCCTTACAGGTCTTCACCCTGTTGTCTGTGTCCATGGATTGTGCATATATGCATACAAGTTCCCTGGTTAATCACTCCCACCCACCACCCACCCTGCCTTCCCTCTGAAATCTATCAGTCAGTTCCATGCTTCTATATGTCTCTGGATCTATTTTGTTCATCAGTGTATTCGTGCATTAAATTCCACATAGAAGTTGTCAGGTTTGAAAGGAAACAGGAAACAGAACAAAGAGTTTTAAAGAAAGTTTATTCCCCGGTAATGGGCAGAAGCCATCGCCAAGGTAAAGATCAGAATAGGGGGGAGAGGGGACAGGAAATCGGACCCAGTCCGGGCTAATGGAGGTCCACCTCCAAAAAGCGGCACGTGTCTCGCTTGGGGTCCTTCTTAAAGGACAGAAAGGGAGGGGGTTGGGCCCAGGGTGGAACAAGAAGGGATGGGCCCCAAGGGCACTCTGGCCCGTGCTAATTGGTGGTTCACTGTCTTGGAGATGTCCTTTTGGCAGGTGCCAGTCATGTGTTAGCTCCACCCACCAGTTTGGGAGGGGGGAGAGCCTTACATGGGTCATGTGTTAAACTCCGCCCACCAGTTTGGGAGAGGGAGAACCTTTCAGAAGTGAGATCATGTTTGCTGTTGCTAATGGTAAGAGGATTTTTTTCTTTTCTTTTCTTTTGTACTGCTGCCTAGCATTCCACCACCTTGTGTTTATCCACTCATCGGCTGACAGGTTTTCAGATCTTCCATGCATATCTCAAAGGCTTCTGACCGCTGGTCTGTCTGCATCTCCTTCAAGTACTGCTGCTTCTGCCAGGCCTTGTCCAGGTACCACTGCTTCTCTGCGGGTTGCAGTTTGCCCAGCATCCTGATGCCCTTAGGAAAGGGCGGGTCGGGGTGGCACCCGCAGATCTGCGAGGCTCAATCAGGAAGCACACAGAGCGGTGACCTGTGCTTTGGGGCCCTTTGGCAGGATCTTTGCTTCTTGGCCTTGGGCCAGCTGTGCTTCTTCGCAGGTTCCTCCTCCTGAGGCCTCCTTCTTACACACAAGCAGGTGGGTCCTCCCTGTGATCTTGACTGACAGCCACCAGGAAGCCCAATGCTGTCCAAGAGCCTTGCTACCTGCCGGGAGGTGGCATCAGGCTCCTTGGGGCCATGCCAGCTGCTTGGGGCCCGTTTTTGGCCTTCCCGGCTGCACCTCCAAAGACACTTTTCTAAACTTCTGGCAGCTGCAACCTTCTAACTCTTGATTATTTCTTTCTTTTTAAGTGAGAGAAAACTAACTCCTCATTATATTCCAAATATGTTCTATAATCATTCTTTAATTTTTTAAAATATATTTTATTGATATTTTACAGAGAGGAAGAGAGAGGGATAGAGAACTAGAAACATCTATGAGAGAGTCATCGACCAGCTGCCTCCTGCACACCCCCTACTGGGAATGTGCCGGCAACCAAGGTACAAGCCCTTGACTGAAATCGAACCCGGGACCTTTCAGTCTGCAGACTGACGTTCTATCCACTGAGCCAAACCTGTTTTGGCTCATTCTCTAATTTTATGTGTAAAAATAAATTAAAAGTAGTTGGGGGAGAAGTAAATTATGTGAAGAATTATTTGTTCTTGATTTTCTTCTAACCCCCGAGTGTGGAGGAGAATTTTATTAGAGCTAAAATGCACTAAAAGTCAGTACTCACTTTTTTCAGTAAATATTAATTGAACATTTCCAAAGACCAAGCAAATAGTCTTGGGCCTTGAAATTTATGGAGTTTACATCTAGTTCAAGATAACATCATATCGCAATCATGTCATGGGTTAAGTATACCAGTATCATGTTATACAAATATATGGTACAGGTAGAATAAACATCTAAAAAAAATTAACTGGGGTAGCAAGGGCTGAGTTCAGGTACCTTTATAGGAATATGCATTTGATTTACATTTTAATTAGGTATTTGTCCTTCAAATGATGGTTCGGGTTGCTATCATCCATGCCCCATATGCACGACTGTGATAAAATACACCGTGACCAGCTGCCCCTTCTGTTCTGACACTTTTGTAAGTCACTTGACAAATTATTATTTTAGACTCCGCCAGGAGTGCCTTCCTCTGTCTCCAGAAACGCCGCCTCTTCCCCCGGGGGCACAGTGTTTCCTTCAGTCAGCTGCTGCGGATGGCGCTCATCCATCCCGCGTGCTGCCCTCTCCCTGGCATTGACATTTATGCCACATTGCTTCATAGTATGCTCTGTGCATCCCTGAAGAATTAATTCTGCCTGCCTTTTATATAATTCTCCTTTGTTAGGTCATCGTACTTTCTCAAATTTAGCATTCAGGTGAAATTCTTTAGAGAGCCAAAAGCCCAGTTTCTCCCTCCACTATGACTTGCAGGAGACAATTTTTCTGTCCTCAGATGTTGCTTGTGTGAGTAGCAAGTGAAATTCTCAGAATATGTGAAGGGAAAGATTGGGTCACAAACTCAGGTGCAAATGAAATAAATCTTTCAAAGTAAATAATAATATGTGCTTTCTATAATCTAAGTAAAACATTTGCAACTCTGGCTCCCAAGTTCATAAGCTTGACTTTGAAGAAATGTCAAAGCAACTGTGCCTTGGATTTATGTGCACTTCTTCAGTGAACATTCACAAAACATTCTCCCATTCCAAGGTTATCTCATTTATCCCTTCCAATTGATTGAATTCTCATTATGATATTTTAAATCATAGCACACAAAAGCAGAAATCATATTCATTGATGCATTATTCTGCCATTGGAAAGTCACAAAAGTAGTCTTTCAATATATGATGTCTATCAGTCAAGTTTTATGGATGGTGTTTTAGCTCTCTCTTACCCATTATGGTCTTCAAATCCTGGTCCCCTGCTTTGGATGTTGATCTGTGAAATTACCTAATTACTCCAGTTTTTCTTAACGCCCTTTGGTCTTGTCTTTTAGGGTTTTTTTTTTCTATTTTCCCCCACCTCTGTTTCCTTTGCCATATTCAGTGTTCTTCAATAAGAAAGGCACATATGGTTGTTTTATATTCAACTTTTTCAGGAACTTATATACTCTTTTCCATAGCTGGTGCACCACTTTACATTCCCACCAAAGATGCAAGGGTTCCAGTTCATCCATATTCCAAATCTGAGCATTTATCCAAAATAATTGAAATCAAGATCTTGAAGTGATATTTGCACTCACAAATTTATAGCAGTATTTCAAACAACATTCAAAATTTGGAAACAGCCCAAGTTTTCTTTTTCTTAAAAAAAAATATATATATATATATATATATATATATATATATATATATGTATTTTTATTGCTTTCAGAGAGGAAGGGAGAGAGGGATAGAAACATCAGTGATGAGAGAAAATCATTGATTGGCTGCCTCCTACATGTCCTCTACTGGGAGTTGAACCTACAACCCAGGCATGTGCCTTGCTGGGAATTGAACTGTGACCTCCTGATTCATAAGTCAACGCTCAACCACTGAACCACACCAACGGGGCAACCACCCAAGTTTTCAATAAAAAATGAGTGGATGAAGAAAATGTGATATATAGCCTTAAAAACAAAGGAAAAACAGCCATTTGTAGTAGCATGGGTGAATCTTGAGGAAATTATGCTAAGTGAATTAAATGAGCACAACGAGTAATGTATGATTCTACTTATCTGAGATATTTGATATAGTAAAACTCATAAGGTAGAAAATACTATGGTTGTTTCCTGGGGGAAAATGGGGAGTCATTTCTCAATTGGTATAAAGTTAATTATGTTAGATGGGTTAACTGCAGGAAATCTGCTATAAAACATTTTGTCTATAGTTATGGTGTTTCACATTTTAAAATTTGTTAAGTATTCTCACTACAAAAATATTTAAAAACCAAAGGTGCAGAAAGAAATATGAGGATGCATCAAATACATTTAATATCTTCATTGTAGTGCTATCATGAATGTTTGCATATATCCAATTCATCAAATTGTGCACATTAAATGTGCTCAGGACATTTAATGTCAACTTCATCTTATAAAAAAAATAAGGAAAAGACATTAAACTCATTTTGAGTCAGAAGAAATGTAATGAATCCTCTATTGTACCATATTTGATATATTGTTACAACATAAAAATTTTGTATATACAGTAGCTCCTAATTTTTGTAGAAAAATCACTACATGCCCTAAATAAAGTGGGCCTTTCTCCGATTCTGAGGAGAAGGTCTTTAGAATTACAGTATATTGACTGCTGAAACTTCTTAATGTACTAAAGAATTAAGATAGCAACTTGGGATATCGCTAGAGTTGGGGAAAAGG
This sequence comes from Vespertilio murinus, assembly GCA_963924515.1. Taxonomy (NCBI): domain Eukaryota; kingdom Metazoa; phylum Chordata; class Mammalia; order Chiroptera; family Vespertilionidae; genus Vespertilio; species Vespertilio murinus. The sequence continues at coordinate 64,362,877 of OZ004712.1, forward strand.
TAGGACAGAAACATCGTATGATAATTTCCATCTCATTCTTTTTTTAAAATTGTATTCATATCCTTTGATTTAAGCATTTATTGAAAGTTTTGGGTAATATCTATCTTTATAAGGAGGAAATATGGATATGAGGCTGGGACTCTGTAACAGGTCACAACAAGACAGGAGGAGGGCCGAAGCCGGTTTGGCTCAGTGGATGGAGCGTAGGCCTGAGGATTGAAGGGTCCGGGGTTCGATTCTGGTCAAGGGCAAGTACCTTGATTGCCAGCACATCCCCAGTGGGAGTTGTGCAAGAGGCAGCTGATCAATGTTTCTCTCTCATCGATGTTTCTAACTATCTGTCCCTCTCTCTTCCTCTCTGTAAAAAATCAATAAAATATATTTTTTAAAAAGACAGGAGGAGGTTGCGCACTAGGTGAGGCCCAGAGCATGGAGATGGAGACAGAAGCAGGAGGCTGGTGAGCTGCTACACCGGGCTTGAGCTGGCTCCCCAGAGCTGGAGCGAACATGGACAGGGACAGGGGGTCAGCCGGTAGCCTCTGTGGCCGAGCACAGGCCAGAGAGGAGATGGCGGGGCCCCCTGCATGGACCCTGCCTCCCATGGAAGCAGTGCAGCTCCGCGGAAGCAGCGGGCAGCCTACTGCGTACAATACCACGTGATGGGATACTAGTAAACTCATAATTTAAAATTAAAATATATGCTTCCAAATGTGACTCTTAGAATACATTTCCCTTGTAATGTCCTCACAAATGTATCTGGGTCATTGTGGTAGCTCACCTGGTCAGAGCATCATCCTGATAAGCCAAGGCTGCTGGTTTGATCATACTCAGGTCAAGACTCAACCAATGAATGCTTAAGTAAAATGAACAACAAGTTGATGTTTCTCTCCCTCTCTCTTTTCTTTCCTACCTCTCTATCTTAAAAAAAAAAAAAAGTAAGTATATAAATAAATGTATTTGTCAGTGGGAACATTTTAAAAATTCTGCATAAAATAATTTTATACTAGAGGCCTGGTGCACAAAATTCATGTATGGGCAGGGTCCGTAGGCTTGGCTGGTGATCAGGGCTAATCGGGGCCTCTGGTTGCTGGCAAGGAAGGGCCTTCTTTCCCTGGCTGCGGGGGCATTCCTTCATTCCATGCTGCCCTTGGTGGTCAGTGCACATCATAGCGAGTGATCAAACTCAGTCTGCAGGTCGAACTCCTGAGGGGACACTTTGCATATTAGCCTTTTATGTATATAGATTCTAACAAAGAATTTTGTTATCTTTTTTTTGTAACTTTTTGTATTTCATCTCATCAAAACTTATTTGACCACACAAATTTTATTTGTGTTTTACATAACCCTTAATATCCTTGTCTATCTTATTTTGTTTTCATCTAATATAGCTCTTATAAACATATTAAGGAATTAGGGTTTACTTAAACACCTTAAAGTACATATTGTACAAAAATATATGTATCACTAAAATTAAAGTAGTGTCCATTGACTCTTGTCCCTCCAGTTTACCTTTTTCATTATTTTCAGAGCTGACTTTCTATTTCCAGGCTTCTGGAAAAACAAATCAAAATAACGCTATCAGAATGAGTCTGTATACTCATGCTTATGATATATTTAATTTACTATTCATGCATTCTATTATAATAATGAGTGCTATGGTCTATATTCAATATATCTTGTCATGTACAAATTCTTCTAAATTTTTAGCCATACCAAACTATTTCCCTAAAGCACTCCCCAAGTAGTGTCTTAACTCCTTATGGTGTGTCATTTTAATCTCTATATGTCATTTAATTTTTTTTCACAGTCAAAATCATATCAGACTCATCTGTCATAGTTGCATAATAGTAAAGTTATATTTTAGTTAAATATAAATTTTCCTACAAGAAGAAGAGCTCATGAGCCATATCTCAGTTATAGAATATATTTAAATTCAACTTACTATATAGTAAGTAGCATTGGGGCATCTCTCACATTTAGTGCATTATTTTGATCATATGGTGTATGTAGAGATTGACAAATGATGAGAGTTCATTTTATAATTATCTTCCCCTGTGGTATTCTGAAACATGTTTTGCTGTTGTTGTTGTTGTTGTTACTTTATTTCTTTTGCATAAATACTTAAAGCCAAAGATTTTAAGTCAAAAATACTACATAGTCCCTGAAACACAAATTAGCATATAGCAGACTTAATAAACACTTCTTAGGAAGAGTTTCTAGGTTTGGGTTTTTGGTTTTGTTGCTGTTTGTTTTTGTTTGTTTGTTTTAGATGTTATTATTCTTGTCTAAACATCTCCACAGGAATCCTTAGAACATTTTTAGAAGAAGTCTAGAAGTCTAGTTTCATTCAATAGTATTTGCATAACTCAACGTGTTAGAGAAGCAAAAGGAAAAAAATACATTTTACTTGAAGTGAAGACTTTTGCTCCAGTAGAATTCTGCTAAGTAAAACTTGTGCTTTCTGGCCCATAGAGAACAGAAGATTATGCTCTGTGAATGTCCAACCAAGCTAAATATGTCTAGAAAAATAACTTCTCTGTCACATCCTATTATGTGGGTGCATAGTCAAACAGGTAAGAGAATAAAAGGCTTACACATTTTGGAATTTTATACTCAAGATCTCTTTACTCATACAAAAAACATGAAAACCTAAGATGAATAATTGAAAATTTTAGGAAACTTTTGAGAATTTGTTATTCCTAGATTTAATGCTTGCATTTTCTTATATTTTTATGTTTCCTCCGTTGCATACTTAGTGAAGTAGGACTGCTTCCTTTTGTATCACCAGAGCCCTCTTACATTTAGATTTGTTCATTTCCTAGAATGAGCACATTATGATCTATTTTGCATAGAGAGTCTGAATTATGTAGAGAGCATCATAACTTTCATTCTTCTTTGAACCTGGGAAATCATCTTCTGTCCTGTTATGGAGAGAAGGAGCGTGTTAATGAAATATTAGTTAACTACTCTGTGCTACCCAAAGCACCTAATTTTATAGGGGGGGGAAAGTAGCAGTATAGATATTTTAGAGTCTGAAATAATGTAGAGTTGGCCAAAATAAGTATTTATTTCTGCTAAGCCCCTTTTATGTTATTTTGAGAGGGGTATAAAGAAGCTGCGAGGGACTGACTGCCTTTTACAAAACAGATATGAAACTCCTCTCTGCATATTGTAGCTACCACGCTGTGAGTATCCTCCAGTTTTCATGTATCTAAATCACATGGAACCATCCTGAAAAGTGTTTTCCACAATTCATAGTTCGATTGGCAAATGATTCATTTTCTTTCTGTATTTACTATCTAATGAAGGACTACAGAAAGCTACTCTTTAAATTAGCAAGAGTATGTGGCCATGTAAAGAAATGTCTTCAGCCCTAACCTGTTTGGCTCAGTGGATAGAACAGTGGTCTGCGGACCGAAGGGTCCCAAGTTCAATTCTGGTCAAGGGCATGTCTCTTAGTTGCAGGCACATCCCCAGTAGGGGGTGTGCAGGAGGCAGCTGATTGATGTTTCTCTTTCATCAGTGTTTCTAACTCTCTCTCTCTTCCTCTCTGTTAAAAAAAATCAATAAAATATATATATTTTAAAAGAAATGTCTTTATAAAGACCATATTTTGTTTATACTCAGAGAAGGGGAATCTGGAGAATTTCAGTTTAGTTCTTTTGGAATCAATCAATACCTGCCAGAAGCACCATTTTACCTTCTCTCATCTTTCTTATTTCTGCCTTAGTCTTTTCTAGCTCTGGTACATGAAAGTGTGTGTCTTTTGTGTGTCTGTGTGATGATAGAAACATGCCTTCCTTTGCCTCCCTTTTTCTTACACCTTATTTACCCTCTCCTTGTGTTATCTTCTATCCAGCATCACACATACCCTGTTTCCCCGAAAATAAGACAGTGTCTTATATTAATTTTTGCTCCCAAAGATGCACTAAGTCTTATTTTCAGGGGATGTATTATGTTTCCATTAAGTAGGTCTTATTTTCGGAGGATGTCTTATTTTCGGGGAAACACGGTAGCTACTTCTTTTTATATATATAAAAAATATTTATTGATTTTAGAGAGCGAGGAAGAAAGGAATAAAACATAGATGAAATAAAAAACATCAATATCAATTGGCTGCCTTCTTCATGCCTCCTATTAGGGACTGAGCACACAACGCAGGCATGTGCACTGATGGGGAAATTAAGCAGGTGGCCTCTTGGTGCTTAGATTGACGGTCAACAATTGAGCCAAACCATCTCAGGCTACAAGTGTCTACTTATGAAACGTCTCCAGTAGCTATGGAAATGGGATGGGAAGACATAAAAGTGTGCATTAACAATGGAAGGCTTTTGTCCAGACATTTTATATTATTTATACTCACATCTCATCAATTATTACGGTGAAATGCAATCATACTTTGTGACTAGAAGTAGGCAAAGCAGAAATACAATAGATTAGAACCAAGAACTAAGAGAAATTAATTTAACATATTAATAGCCTACAGTTTATCTTTAATATTTAATGGGCACAAGTGAAATTCTTCAGTTTTAACAAATCCTTGATCTACAATAATTTTTATTAAAAGTACTGAGCCACGATTATGCTTATTACAAAAAGGAACTCAAATTACATCCTATGTGGTATTTGCTAATTGTCATAATAATTTGGCTACAGGTGGCAGAAAGGACTTATTCTTTATTCCCTGTGAATTACTCTCACTGGCATGCATGGGGCCTGGAAATGTACATGATTTTTGTTTCTTATTGGCAAAGTTGAATTTGAATTTCTAATTTTTTCAAGGAATAATTTGGCTACAGTTAACATACACTGAGTATGGGATGCAGGATTCCTAATGAGAGTCAAAGCATATTTACGTCTTCCTTGTGCTTGCATAGTTCCAAGTGTTGGCCATAAACTCAGGAAGAATTCATACAGAACTGGTGTTCTTCTTTGGCCCTCTTCTTTTTGAGTCTTAACTCTTCAATTTCCAGCAGGTATAATATGGTTTCCCGGATTCTTTAAGTCAGCAAGTGTGTTTTTTATAGTTTTAGTCATCTACATGACGCAATACAAGTCACTTAATAGAGTCAAAGTCATAAAAATAAGGTGTTCAACTGATTATATTTGGTACAAATGAGAGTTACTTGGCCACCCCTGAAGCATAAGTCTTACATACTAATTTTTAGAATTGCTTTCAATGAAAATTGCAAGAGTAACGAAAGTGAATATATTTGAATATCCTAACATAGTCTATAAATGTTCACCAATAAAAGCCACAATATGAGGAGATAACCTGTAGTGGATAGGTAGGGAGAAGAAGTAGAATAAAGACAGTGTTTCCAAAAAGTAGTAGCTAGACTGGCTCGGGGTGTTGGAGGTTAAAAAATTAGAATGGCATCCAGGTATGGGAGCAGCCCAACAAGATGGTCAAAGGCCAATTACAATGTGAATACAGTGTTATGGAGGGATTGCTGGGCATGGTGTATTAACTCAGAGTGAGAACGCTTTATTTATTTATTTATTTATTTATTTATTTATTTATTTATTGGATTTTGTTGGGGTGACATTGGTCAGGGTTCATGTGTGAATGTCTAAGTTATCAAATCTGTAGATAGCACCATGTGTCCACCACCCAGAATCATGTCTTCCCCTGTCACCTCATAGTAGGACTCCCTTCTTCCCCCACGCCTGGCAAGTGGACATAATACACGGAGTCAAAGCAGAGAGAAGAATATGTCCTATTGGGGGAAGATGTAGCAGCAGAGATGGGGAATCAGTTACATAGTGAATGCATAAGGTGATGAAATGGTAATTGGAACCCCATTTCCCACTTTTCAGAAGGAGTTACAAACCCAGAAAAGAGATAATGAAGCAATGAGTTGTCAAATTACTTTCAAGTAACTCAAGAGAAAGTTTTTTTTGTATTTATTTTATTTTCAAGGTTTACAAGTATTTTACATTTTTAATAAACATTTAAAAATAATTGTAAAAGACCTCATTGCACTGTTTCAGATCTCACATGTAAAGAGATGAGAAAGAATCACTCCCATTGTTGAAATAAGAAAAAAACTTAAACTGAAAATCAGTGATGTTTCCTGGACCCAGAACTGAGTTTGCAGGGCATCATGCAGCAATTCTGAGATACAGAAAAATCCATAGTCACAGTATAGATGTACTACTAAGAACAGAAAGCCACTGAAGCCATAAACTGGTAGGAACATTGGCTTGCAAATATGTTCATTTGCTGGAGGCTGAGTATACAAAACCCTGAAACTGGTTTTGCATTATGAGGAACAGAATAATTTTGTAGGTTTTATCTCCTGACAAGTTCTCATGATAAAAATACAAGAGTTTCCCTGACTTTGGAAAGAAAAGAATAATTATTTTAAAATATACTCAGCCCTGCCAAAGCCGGTGTTGCTCAGTGAATAGAGCGTCAGCCTGCGGACTGAAAAGTCCCAGGTTCAATTCCGGTCAAGGGCATGTACCTTGGTTGCGGGCACATCCCCAGTGGGAGGTGTGCAGGAGGCAGCTGATCAATGTTTCTCTCCCATCGATGTTTCCAACTCTCTACCCCTCTCCCTTCCTCTCTGTAAAAAATCAATAAAATATATTTTTTAAAATAAATAATATATACCCAGAACATTCTATATAACAAAGTCCTACTCTCTATGGGGAAAACCTGCTTTTTTATTTTTTAGAATAAAAAAATGTCTGATTATAAATCTGAGTAGTAAATGTACATGATGAACCTGGAGCATCCTATAGTGTTAAAAAATATTCACTCTTGTGAATGTATGTCAAATAGGTACAAAAGCTAATTGAAAAGACTAAATGGCTAAAGCAGGAACAATTTAGCAAAAAACATTAAAGTATTATTTTGTTATACCCATGTTTTTATATTAATATAAGTAAATGGTTAACAAAACTAATAGATGGAGAAGAGATATATTTCTCATGCACAATAATTCCAGAAAATGAATGTATATTTTTGCCCTTAAGGAGATGGAATATAACCTTCCACTCCTTAAACTGAGCTGCCTCTTGTGATTTCCTTCCAAAATTTACAGTCTGGAGAAGGGGTACAGGTGGATTAGAGTTACTTTACAGCAGGGACATTTGAAAAACACTACCTCAGCTAGATGATCAAGGCCAACATCAACAATGATAAATCAGGTTGATAGTCTGTACCCTTGATGTGATAAAAATGGTTCTTTATCTCCATAATCTTCTCCCAAATCTATAACCTTAGTCTAATCATGACTAAACTACCAGACAAATTTCAATAGAATTGCATCTTACAGAACTCCTGATCAATATTTCCCAAAATTGTCCAGGTAATAAAAAACAAGGAAGTCTAAGAAATTTAGGCTCCCATATATGGTTACAGAAATAAGGTTACTAAATGGATTTTGGCATTCTAGGTGGGATCCTAGAATAGAAAAATGCATTAGATGCACCATACAATGAAAGAGGTTAATAATAGAGGCAACAACATATTGGATAATAATTGTCACAACTTTTGTTAATCTAATCTTGTTCTAAGAAAGGAAAGTTTGTTTAAAAAATGCAAATGGGACTACATCAAACTAAAACACTCATGCACAGCATAAGAAAACATCCTAAAATGAAAAGGAAATTCGCTGTATGGGAAAACATATTTGCCAATAATACATCTGATAAGAGGGTTATTTGCAAAATATATAAAAAGAGTTTATATAACTCAACACCAGGAAGACGAATAATTAAAAAATGGGCAAAGCACCCAGATAGACACTTCTTCAAAGAAGATAAACAGCCAAAACCAGTTTGTCTCAGGGGTAGAGCGTTGGTCTGTGGACTGAAAGGTCCCAGGTTCGATTCTGGTCAAGGGCATGTACACTGCTGGTTGCGGGCACATCCCCAGTTGGGTGTGTGCAGGAGGTGGCTGGTCGATGTTTCTCTCCCATTGATGTTTCTGGCTCTCTATCTCTCTCCCTTCATCTCTGTAAAATATCAATAAAATATTTTTTTAAAAAAAAGAAGATACACAGATGACCAAGAGACATTTTTTTTTAAAAAAAATGCTCAACATCACTAATCAGAGAGGTGCAAAGTAATACTACAATGAAGTTTCACCTCACACCTGCCAGAATGGCTAACATCAACAAATCAGCAAACAAGTTTTGGCTAGGATGTGGAGAAAAGGGAACCCTAATGTACTATAGTTGGGAATGCAGAATGTTGCGGCGACTTTGGAAAGCAGTATGGAGTTTCCACTAAATATTAAAAATGGGAATGCCTTTTGACCCAGCAATCCCACTTCTGGGAATATATCCTAAAACTCCTGAAACATCATTCAGAAAGAATATATGCACCCCATGTCCATAGCAGTACTATCTACAATAGCCAAGATGCGGAAACAGCCAAGTGCCCATTAGTAGTTGAGTGGATAAAAAGCTGTGGTACATATTCACCATGGAATACTATTCATCTTGGGAAAAGAAGAACTCTTACCCTTTGGACGTGGATGAAACTGGAGATTATTATGCTCAGTGAATAAAGCCAGTCAGGGAAAGAAAAATACCATGTGATATTACTTATATATGGAATCTAATGAGCAAAAATAACTGTTGAACAAAATAGAACCAGAGGCATGGAGCATTAGAATAGACTAAGCTGTTAGAGCAGGAAGGGGAGGAGCTGAATAAAAGAAGATGAAGAAATTAGCCAAAACATATATATATATTCAGCCGAAACCAGTTTGGCTCAGTGGATAGAGCATCAGCCTGCGGACTGAAGGGTCCCAGGTTGGATTCCGGTCAAGGGCACGTACCTTGGTTCCTTGGTTGTGGCACATCCCCAGTAGGGGGTATGCAAGAGGCAGCTGATCGATGATTCCCTCTTATTGATGTTTCTAACTCTCTATCCCTCTCTTCCTCCCTGTAAAAAAAAATCAATAAAATATATATTTTTAAAAAAGAATATATTTTCATAGCCAATGTTCACACACAACAGGGTGGTAAAGGCCAGGGGAGGAATTGAAGGGGACATGGGCAAAGAGGGGAGAATATGGGGAATATCTGGAATTGTGTCAACAATAAAAAAATAAATTATAAAAGTATATTGATGAAATAACTTTATGATGATTAAAATGTTTTACTTATAAAGAAATATTTCACTGAGAAATTAATGATTCTAAGCAGCTCTTGAGACAAACAGTAAATCAACCAACTTGCAGAATTTCTTAAGCATACTACTAATAAAACCACTGAATATTTTAATATCTTTGGATTTCAATTAAAGTTATGATCATTGGGATAGGCAAATTTTAAATATTTATATCTAAATATATAGTAGTCTAAAGTTGATTAAACTGAAGTCTTGACATAAAATCATAAAATCTACCACATAATAAACTGCAAGAAAGCAGAAGAAATAGCAAAGAGATAAAACAAAAAATAATTAATGAAAAATAATAAAAGTAGTTAATTATAAATGATTTTTTCTGAAAAAATACATTTATCCAAATAAAATAATTGTGAACCTAATTAACAAGAAAAGAAATATCCCCGAAACACCAAATTAGACATGACAAGGATGAATTAACTAGTGAGACATGAGATATTTAAACTCTTATTAGACAAATGTCTATGACTATATATGTCATAAAATAACCTTGACTAATTGGAAGATTTTCTCTAAATATATAATTCATAAAAATTTACCCAAGTACATTAAGAAGCCTTAAATTAAACCAAATTATCAAATCAAACCAAATTACCAAACAGCATTATTAATTAATGGGTCAACCTAAAATTGTGCTTTTTAAAGTAAAGAAATATGAAGATCCAAAACATCACTTAGGAAGTATTCTTGTCATGAATGAACCTGCATTTTTTTCTAAATCTAACCAAAAGTTAATGAAAAGCATGAAGAGGAATCTGAAAAAAATATAATATGTGTGTAATTTTAAAACACTCTTCTCTTATACTTTAAATATATAATAGCAGTAAAAAAAATTAGTAATGGCCAAAAACAAAAAAAAAAGTAATGCAAGAGGATTGTACTAGATGAAGATACTAAAGAGATCTAACAACTGAATGCAATACATAAACCTTGGTTGTATCCAGGAGAAATATAATCATATATATATATATATATATATATATATATACACACACACACACACACACACACACACACACACATATATATATATATATATATATATATATATATATGAAAGAGATCATGTGTGTATGTGTCTAAAATGGGTAATAGACAATCATTTGATCACTCTTTCATTTCCTCCAGCACTTATCTGCATATGGCAATAATTTAATAAATGTATGTTGAAATAATTTAGCTATAAGTAAGGTGAAATTGAACTTTTTGATTATTTAGCTTATGGTCCTTCAAAGGAGGCCAAATGAAAAAATATAGGTAATACAATGCTTGTTGAAAAATAAATATAAATATTTTAATAAGCAATATAATTTTATTAAATATTAGCTGATTTTATAAATACATAAGTAATATTGACTTAAAATTATTAATGCCAAAGTTTATTTTTAATTTTTTTTATTTTTAAGAACAACATAGCTGTCTCCATTTCTTATGGACACCATTTTGATGTGGGAGATCTTTCAATGTAATTTGTGACAAACTCAGGATCTATTCTCTAAGAATATTAAATGTCTTCTTGAAAGTGCCTGATATTTCCCCTTATTAACCATATTTATAACAATGATTAAAAATCTATATTCTTTGCCTCTTTCACTTTGTATATTATTCTACAATTTACTAAATTCAAGTGAAGTCTAGTGATACAGCACAACAGAAAAGTCTTTGTTAGCCAAGTTGTTTAGCTAGATTCCTTGCTCTGTGTCAGGCAACTTCAGTCTATGGATTAAAGCTAGCAGGCTATTGGGTGTTTTTTTTTTGTGTGTGTGTGTGTAGATTGAGAGATGATAATAGCATTATATCTACAAATGGCTATACAAAAGTAAAAAGTAGAAAAATATTTTGTGTCACATGAAAATTTTATGAAATTTAACTTCATTGCCAATAAAATTGAGTAATTGTGTCAAAGACCATAAAGGTGTAAAATATGCCATTTATCCGGTTGAAGAATTTTGCTCACCCCTGCTCTAGAACATTGTGGAATCCTGTCATCCTGTCATTAGCATCAGGTAATCAGCATCCACTTGCTACTTGTCACAACAGTCCCCCTCTGGTACCTTTAGCCTTGCCCATGGCTTGGGGTTACGGCTTATTTCATCTGGAAAGAGGATAGTGCAGAGTGAAGTCTTTCCAATTTCCATATACATAACAAAAAATTCCAGTAAACATCTTAATATATAAAGAGGCAATATGCAAATTGGGCCCAGTTGTCATAACAGGACGACCAGACAAGAGGAGGAGCTAGGCATAGGTCCCAGCCTGAGAGAACACACCCTGAAGGGTGTCCCAGATCAGGGTGGGGGTTCCCTTGGGGCTTGGGGAGGCCTGAGCAAGGAGCCTGTGGTGGTTTGCAGGCCAGCCATGCCCCCTGGTGACCCAAACAGAGGCCCTGGTATCTGGAATTTATTTACCTTCTACAATTGAAACTTTGTAGCCTGGAGCAGAGCCAAGCCTCCTGCTTGCTCACTGGCTGGCAGCCATTTCTGTTTGGATTTGTTTGCCTTCTATAATTGAAACTTTGTAGCCTTGAGTGGAGGCTTAGGCCAGCAAGGGCAGGCAGAAAGCTTGGCTTCTTCCATTGCCTGGGAAGCCAAAGCCTCCCTCCTGCTCTCTGTGGTTGTAGCCATCTTGGTTGGTTTTATTTGCATACTCGCTCTGATTGGCTGGTGGGTGTGGCTGATGGGCATGGTGGAATGGTGGTTAATTTGCATATTACTCTTTTATTAGGTAGGATACCACATTTCTATCACTATCTCCACCTCTATTTTTACCTCCATGTACATATACAAATTCATAAACAAACATGCACATGTAAATATTTTGTGTATTTTACTGGTTATTTGTTGTCCCACAATTTAAAAATAAATAAAACACAGATGGCACAGTACAACTGAGAAGTCTTTGGTAGGCCAGAATTGTTTAAAGAGTCTTCAAATTGAAAAACAACTAAGAAAAAAACAAAAAACCCAGACCCACAAAAAACTCTTAGATATTTGGCTTAAATTTTCTGGAATACATTTTTAATATTGATTCATTTGTTTCACTTCTTTTTAAAGATGTAATACTATACAAAGAGAGTAACTTTACTCATTGGGCAAATCTGAGAACATATAACATGCAAATTTAGATAATATATTGATCCATTGGAAGGTGTATGAAATATGAATTGCTAAATATATGAATTAATCAAATGAATTATATGGTCTTCATCTTCTAAAACTATGCAATAATTTTGACATTTAAATCAGGATATAAACACAAACATATTTAGAAAAGTGATTCAAGACCCATAAGAAGCTCTTTAAAATATATATATATATTTAATTTTAATTTCCTTAGCCTCAAACATACAACTTATCAGCATTATTGCTATTAAATACAATTCTTACAAATCAAAAGAGATTGCAAAATTCAGTACTACTTATGCTGTTATACTAAAAACACATTTCTGAAAGAATACTTTTCTGTTCTATATTCTGTTCCTTTTTCTCAAGGGATCACTTTAGGACAATATCGGTATATAAATGAATTGAAGTATTTTCTTCAGTGCTATATTACTGACATTTGATCTATAATGTTTTCCCATTAAAGAAGATTGTGCTTGGTTTTCTAGAACTCCTTATGCTCTAATCTAGTTTAATGAGGACTCAGAGTAGCTGAAGTACATATTTTCACATAGTTTAGGAAAGCTTCCTAATCAAATCCATATCAAATTTTGAAAATGGTTCCTTTATAGTAAAAACAATAAAATGGTCTGGAGCTCAGGCTTATTGGTAAAATGGACAAAGTGATTTCTCTAAAAAATCTATACAGTATATAATCATTCCTTCTGAATTGCCCTTGTGAATTAAAACCAAAACAATAAAAATAACACTGTATAAAGTACAACTGTTAACTTGGCAGGCTTAAACTACAGGAACGCCAAGACTAGATCTTATTATCAAAACAAATACTGTGCATAAAGTATCATTAAGAAAACATCTTAGAAGATATTATAAAACTGTTTTAGTGTTTTATTTTTCTCAACTTTGATTTATAGAGAAAATTAACCTTATCATTTAGGAGTTCACAATGAGCAAAATTTATTTTCCTTTTTCTTTCTTTTTTTTTTAAATCTAGTTTTTCGGCTACAGGCAGAGCTGTTTCTGGAGGAAGGCATTAAATCATGCTTCTAGCTCTGCCCTATTATTTTATACACTTCAGGATGGAACTAGAAATACCTTCAAATAGAAAGTTATATGGTAGCATTAAATAACTTCAAATGCTATGTGCTTCTTCAAGGATGAACTAAGTATTCGTGTGCAGCTGTGCTTAATAGTCAAGCAGAAGCACACTGACGATCTTTAGAGAGTAGGAAAGGACTGAGACTTTCTAAACTTTTCAACATTTGAACGTTTTAATGGTGTCAGAAACATTCCTAGCAACTATTGGTTTTTATGGCCTACTTTTTTTTTTTTTTTTTTCTGGGAGTTCCATTGATCAAAATTATTTTGGCAGCTAAACCTCTAAACCACAGAATAATATTGATATCAACAATAGACAATGTATTTGAGTGAAAACAAGACAAAAGGGCCCTAAGAGAGAGCATAAAATGCAACATTATATAATATGGAATCCACTGCAGCCAGCCAGGAACAAGTGTTCAAAATTAAAATGATCAGGTTGATGCTCCAGGCTGAGACACATTCATGTAGCTCCTACTAATGATGCCCTAATGGACAGCTTCAGTGCATGATGGGATGCCTTTTCACCTAATTTTATTTTGCCACAAGCTGACTTTCTTGCCTGATTCAGTTTTTATGAGGAATAACAATGCTTGAACTGAGAATCTTGGGGGAAAGTGCAACTTGGTGCAGAGACATTCTGAAAGATACCATTACAAACGAGCCCCGTCTTCCAGAATGGTTTGCATTTTCACTCAATCGTTGCATGTAAGATGATATCATCTACCGAGGACATACTGAAATGTAAACAACGGAAGGATTATGAAATGATGCCAGGACTTGGTGGACTTTGTGATCCTTTTCTGAGGGAAGAAGTGCAAGTCCAAGTTCTGAAAGTAAGCAGCCCGTAGGGGGCTGTACAGGAGCCATGGAGACTACCTCCTCATGGGACCTGGAGTTTCAAAGCTAGCTTGCTTGAACTGACAGGAGAGATCATCCTAATGGAGGCCCTGAGGGAAGGACCGGGACACTGAGCTGGTCCATCAGGGCTAACCATAAAATAATTTCTTGATTTGAAGTGAGAGGGTAGGAAGTAAAATGTTTTTGTTTACTAAGGTTTGGGAGGGAAGTTGTAAATCTTTAGTTAATTAGTATATATATGAAGGAACTGCTTGTCCTAGTCTCCATGCAGGACTATACACTGCAGGCATATATGTAGTGATGAAGCACATACAAACAGAGAAACACATATTCAGAATTCCACAGAATTACCTTCTCATCAATTACTTTCTCATCAAATTCAGGAGTCATTGGGTTGAAACTATCTGCTGTACTCTGTGAATATTAACGCGCTTTTGGCAATCTGTGCTTCCCAAAAGTTTCACCTGCCTTCCAGAGGTAGTGTTTCCAGGATTGATAGTGATATAATATATACCATCCTATTTTATACACGCTCTTTTGTCATTTAAGGGTCCCCAATGGTCCAAAAAATATATGTTAGATAACTTTAGGTTGAGTAGCATATGTCCTAGGTGGAGGATTAAACTATAACGATGATTTTTTGTTGATACCTTCAATCCTAATTATTGTGGAGGTTTTTATGTGCATTTTTCTATAAGACCTTCGATATAACATACCTACTAAACACTCATAAGTAGTACAACTTTATCACAATAAAAAGTTCAGTATATATTTATTGTGTCCTGCCCCATGCCAAGTGCTGTAGATACAAAGATGGAGGCACAGTTGGTCCCTACTGTCAGGACCACACAACAGCAAAATGCAGTTCATGACACCTTCCTAAAACCCGACAAGCAGAAATAATCTTGCATGTGCACCTCTATTAAATATTTAATGATCTGACTTGCTATCGATGTACTTACATGTCAACTGTTCCTCACAGGTGTGCACTATTGAAGAGCTATACAAGACATTGATAAAAGTCATTTAAAATTCAATAAGACTCATATTTTACTTCATAAAATAAACTATGCTGTATTTCTAACCCACAAAGAGACTACTAAATTTGGGTCTCAGAAATATTCCAATAAATGCAACCTCCTAACTATTCAAGCAGTAGATTTATAGTACATTGTATATAGTACAATTGTATATTACAATTTTGACCACGAAGGGACATAAATAAAGTACCTTAATAATACCTTTATCTTACATTGGATTAATCATTATCAAGTAAGAAACTATTGAATTCTGGTAGCATTCCATGTCATGAATATCGTCCCTAAAACTTGAAGAAAGTGTTTTGTGAGTGACTCATATTTAAGGATCAGGCTCACTTAGAGTGGTACATTATACCCATTTGGCAATGATTATCAAATGACATATCCTTACTCTTGGAGAACATAGTGACATAATCGTGCCACTTACAAATCACAGCTCATTTCTGAGTTACCCATATTCTTTAATAATTCAACTCTATTCCACAAAGTTGTCTGAGAATAAGCTTATGTATTATGTTGTAGGATTACAGTGGACAAGGAGGTTTGAATAACTATTTTATCTATTGTTCTTATGCAGAATTTTTAGTTCCATCAGCTTAGTCACAGGAATATGGGATCATTTTGATTATATAGATCTAACAGGTTGTTAAATATAATTCTTCCTATTTTCTCAGTGTTGGCAGAGGCTCCAAAATGGAAAGCAAAGTGATAGATTGTAAAGAATTTCACATTATAAAGTGAGATGAGTGTTTATCCTATCCATTAAGAACAAATGAAAAAAAAAGTGTTTATCCTATCCATTAAGAACAAATGAAAAAAAAAAAAGCAGCAAGCCCTAGCCGGTTTGGCTCAGTGGAGAGAGCATCAGCCTGTGGACTGAGGGGTCTCAGGTTCTATTCCTGCCGAGGGCACATGCCCAGGTTGTGGGCTCAATCCCCAATAGGGTGCATGCAGGAGGCAGCCGATCAATGATTCTCTCTCATCATTGATGTTTCTATCTCTCCATCCTTCTCCCTTCCTCTCTGAAATCAATAAAGAAATATATAATTTTTTTAAAGAACAAATGAAGGAGGTGACCCAAACTGGATTCTACTAGGCTTGGCTAATTGCCACTTCCAACTTATGTAAAAGGGTGAAGGGGCCAGGAGAGGGTCTGATTAATGTGCTACGTCCTAGTCCTCCAAGGGGCGACGACATGATGGCTCCACCTTTCTCCTCATCCAGTTAGACATGTTTACCGTGGAGTCTGAGGAACAACAGCTTATGTTTGATTTAAATATGAGTGGTTAGAAGGCCAGAGCCCTGGACCTCCGCCTGCTGGTAGAGCAAAAGGAAATGCCTGCGGTTGCCGTGTCATTCATCGGGCAAGGAGCAGGACTCGTGGCTCTCACCTCCACAGAGAGGATCATAGAGGCTCATCTTCTCATGGTCTCACCCGAGAGAATGCACAGAGGTTTCCTAACGGAATGGCGGATGAGGAAGCCAAGAAGAGAACCCAAAGTGGCTGAAGCACAGGGCACAGTGGCCTTCTCAGCCACCAAGCAAATGAATTTAGACATTTTCACCTGGAGTGAATCTCCAAACGTGACCCACAAAGTGGAGCACAGCCCCTGGATATGAGCAGGACACTGGATTCCCGCCTCCAATTGCCTCCTCACCCTCACCAGACAGGAGGAGTCAAAAATAGTAGTCAATGAGTGAGGAAGTAGGTACAATGAGAAGAGAAAAGAGGCCAGCCAATGCTTTTGTTACAATTTCCCGAGCAAGTGTGCTGGCTGTATGGAGGGGAAGGTTTCAAATGGAAAGGAGCTGGATGTTCTGGCATTAATCTGACTCCATTAATTACTGATAAATGAGTATTTGTATGAGTTAAAATACTGAAAGTTTACAGAAATATCTTATCATTAAATCCAGGGACAAGAAAGGAGGAATACAGAAAGAAGACTAAATATTCATTAGTAGGAAAGATTAAAAAAAAAAAAGGAGCTTTCTTTGCATCCTGCTGAGTCCAATTTATGCAATAAAGCAGCTAGACAACTGAAGATTTCAGTGATCGCTTTTTCAGAAGATACAAGTCACAATAGGTATCAGAATTTCAGTGTTTATGATCCTACTTTTCAAAATCTCACTTTTCTAAATCATTTTATAATAGGCTTTTAAACTACAAATAGACAACAGAATTTAGTAATTGACATGTTTGGCTAAACCACACATTTTTCAAAACTACATAGGAGAAAAAGGCGGTAGATTTAACTTGTAGGTTCTGAAATTTTGTAAATCACATAGGTAGTTTAAGGTCATTTGATAGATTTACTTAGCATATTTGAAAATAGAGATGGTGACAAATTAATATATTCATTGATCTCTGTATGGAATTATAATTTACACATCAAAATTTATGCCTAATATATAATGACATGGGAAAATACCATACAATATACACAATATATTGTTAAGCAAAAAATCTGGAAACCAACTGTATTAGTCAGGGTTCAATCAGAAGACAGGAATTGGAATAAATATGTAATATTGAGAATTATTAAGTAGAAAGAAGGAATGACTTTAAAGCATCCAGTAAAGAATACATGTATATAGGCAATCGTCACTGTCCAAGGAAGGACCGCATTTGGAAGATGCCCTCCCCCAGTTGCTAACCAGGCCACATTGCTGAGGGTGCGGGTCCGGCCCTCGATGGCAGAGAAGTTTACTGAGAGCCACAGCCCAAAGCTGGCAAACACCTGTTAGGCTGACCGGGAAACTGCTGAGGGGCGGTGCTGCTGGATCTGCTGAGGGCACTGCACCAGCGGCCTCAGGTGCAGCCCAGACCCGGTAGAAGAGGGAAGAAGAGAACAAGCATTCCAGAATCTAAAGTGCGTTTCTCCTCCAGTGTCCTTCTGGCGCCATCTACTGACCAAGCTTAAAGGTTGTGCCAGCTGCCTAAGGAGAAACACTTGCAGAGCGAAGAAAGGCAATGAACAAGTGGAATTGCAGCTGAGAGGCAATCATGTTATAACAGGCATGCTAACTTTATTATGCGAAATGTATAAAATCTGGAAGAATGACATATATATTAGTCAATTAATAGATATGTAGAGATATAAAATATTTTGGCACATAGGAATCTGAAAAATATTGCAGAATGTTATAAACGATGCATTACTTAATACAGGCAATTAATAGGACAGTACACATATTACTTTTTTTCATAATTTAAAAAGTGGCCCTGCCAGAGTGCCTCAGTTGGTTGAGCACCAAGAGGTTGCTGGTTCAGTTCCAGGTCAGGGCAAATGTGGGTTCCTTCTTGATCCCCAGTAGAGGGCGTGCAAGAAACAGCTGATTCAATGTTTCTCTCATCAGTGTTTTTCTCTCTTTCCCTCTCCCTTCCTTTATCTGAAATTAATAAAAATAAATTTTAAAGAAGAAATGAGAATATGTACTAGCACATCAGTTATGTTTTCTATGAAATAAAATTTAAAGGATGCCCATCATTAGGAAAAATATGATGTATTAGATCTATATAACATATATGAGAAAATAAAATTCTTTCATACTATGTTAGCATTCTGGACACCTGATTCACAAAATTAATGAAAATTAATATAGCCAACCCATTATTTTCTCTGCCAAAATTGCTTTCTATGAAAGATTGGTTCTGCTAACTTAGATCCAGTGTAATTAGTTTTCTGAAAATATATCTCTTTTAAGCAGGTGTGAAATTACCAGAGCAGTCTAGAATGTGAAGGTCTTTGCATTATTTTTCTTTCCAACCACATGATATTAATGCAGTAGTTCTCAAAGTGTGGTACCAGGACCGGCAACATCAGCATTACTTGGGAACCTTCTGGAAAGCAAGTCTTTAAGCTTTACCCTGGTCCCACTGAAAGGGAAATTCTGACCATTGTCCCAGTGAGCTCTGTTTTCTGGTAATTTTTAGATGATTTTACTAGTATTTGAGAACCACTAATAGGTTTTTGCCAACATACGTTTTCCTCACAATTACTCCAGATATAGAACATTGAATGAACATCTCTTTTTAGTTGACTATGATTAGTTGACTATGTTTAGTTCTATTCTAATGGCTAGTTCTTCTGGTAGAGCTTCCCATTTGTTTCGGTCATGAGCATTGAACAGATTGTAAATAAGTTATTATGCATGGGAAAACATTAAAATATTTTAACATCCCCCCTCTTTCAAAAATACTTGTGCAGTTTAAGTATTTAGCATCCCAGATATCTGAACTTTTGCCACTTGGAGCAGTGAAGCAAATACCAGGATCCAACAGCCAACCTAGCAATGTGATATGTTAAAATTGAGCAGACATGTGAATTCACATTTTTGTTTTTCCTCAAAAAATAGTAAAATTTTGGTCACTTTAAGAGATTTCTCTATGCCCTAGAAATATCATCCTACTGGATAGCATTTATTTTTAGTTGATAATCAAATAGTTTTAAAGTTCTATAGGATAATGCCACCAAGTTACTTAAAGTCTGTATTTCTGAAATGGATTTTTCATTATAGACTGCTTTACTTTTTCCCCCTAACATTGAATTTTAATTTAAAGCATTTATACTGTTTTCTAGGAAACCGCAAGTTTTGGGGTAATGTTGTTTACTCATCTATACAATTTGGGGATTATAATCCACACAAATTTAATGTTATGCTAACATGTTCAAGAATGTTCACATCCAAATAGTGCTTGGTTATAAGCAAAGGACATTCTTCCAAGGCTCATTTCATCTCCCATTTTTAGGATTGTGATCAGGCAAACAGACCAACTCAACCCCAAAGTCTGAGATGATAAAGCTTTTTGGTCGCTATAATTTCCAGCCAGTGTTACCGGCTCAGATTCTGCCCTGGGCAATGCCCTCACATACCCAGGACATCATTTTTGCTCTGTGTCTGGCATCAGCTTGACAAAATTTCAACTTCCATCCCCATTTCCACAGACACTAACATTCACTACAATTGGCTTACTTGCATATACACTGTTCCATTTTTCATTTTTATCATGACTTTCAGTAAAAGCAGGTGTATTTATTTATGGTATTTGATTCAGAGTGAGGCTGTTGGATAGCATTACCAATTCTAAGGTGCTGGAATCTTAACACCTTACCAACAAAAAGCCACATACCTTCTCTTTGCCATACGATATGAAGAAAGAATTGTATTTTAGATTTCCATTCTAATATGCAGCTGTGTCTTGATTCAGCTAGTGAGGTCACAAAGTCAGATTTCCCTAGTGACGTATCCTCTCTTGGTATCCCGTAAGCATTTAGAGAATTCTAGTCTTCCTATGACACAGGTGTTGAGAAATACATCGGGAACTCATTGAGTGCTTCTAACTCATCTGTAAACAAAAACAGCCCACATGTAAGAAGAATTTGCAAGTTAGCTACATGAATTCCCTCCTACTGTTCTTAGCATAAGGACTTGATCTGTTTTCCCCTCAACCAGTTTTCATTTGACTGCATGAATTCCAAAATGTTCTTCTACCCCAAAGGCATACATTTCTGCTTAATGTATTTTCCTTTATGTACTCTACCCTGGCAGAACTACAAACGTTTTATCTTTCTGAATTAAATTATGCACCAAAATGCTTTAAAAATTATCCCTTCAAGTTTTATTAAAAATTTCATGCACTCTTCCCCTCCCAGCTTAATGACATATTATTGACAGATCAAGTGTGTGTTTATTTAGGTTGTGCAAGGCAATTTTATAGCATGTACAGCATGGTGATTTAATATGTGTGTGTGTTGTGTAATACTTTCCACAATTGAGTTAATTAACACACCCATCACTTCACAGAATTACCTTTTTGTTTTATTGAGAATACTTAAGATGTATTTTCTTAGCAACATTTAAGTATACATTACAATATTAACATTGATGCATGTTGTACATTAGATCCTCCAAATTTATTCATATTATAACTGAAGGTTTCTAACCTTGGATCAACCATTCTCCATTTTCTTCACCTCTCTGCCCCTGGCAACCACCATCCTGCTTTTTGCTTCTATGAGCTCACTCTTTTCCGATGTCACACATAAATGAGAGTAAGGAAGGGGGCATTTGTCTTAGTGTCTCCTGCTTATTTCACTTAACCTAATATCCTCCTGGTGCATCAATGTTATTACAAATGGCAGCATTATCTTTTCTTATGGATGAATAAGATTCCGTTGCAGGTATGTGCGTGTGCGAGTGCGTGTGCGTGTGCGTGTGCGTGTGCGTGTGTGTGTGTGTGTGTGTGTTTTTCTCATGTCCTCTCTTGATAACTTCTCCTACTGTGCTGCAATCTCTTCAAGATCATAGATGACTATGGTAAATTGGATCTGGAATTGAGGAGCATAAACTTACTTCAACTACAGACTGAACGAGTATGCTTTGTACTTGTGACCATGGAAAAGATCAAATGAAAATTCAGAGAGCTATACTTGGTATAAATATTTACTGATTAAGAAACAAACTGTTCACAGTTACCTCAAATCTGGAACTTATATGAAGTTCAGAAGCATAATGTTTTGGTATAGCATATAAAGTGAAAATAAGAAAGTTGTTTAATCTTTACAATGATTGGTTATAATATTGGGGATTTCCAGACAGCAGTAGCATAGTTAAAAGTGATTATCTTATACCATTTTAGGAAGATGACTTAAAATTGATAGAACAGGTTGATCATTTCTACTAAATAGTTACACTTTGTGAATTATTATAATATTCTATTACTTTGATGACTAGCAATGGCATAATTCATAGTAAATCCAAAACTGAATGAAGTGAAAGATTATTATGATAGTCTTATCAAATGATGTAAAACAACATTTTTAAAAACACAAACATATTGTAATATTATATATCATTTAGATTATAAAGATAAGAAAATAAAAATCACATATCTCCAATATAAATTACCCATTGTTAGCATTTTCTGTCAACTTTATATTTATATATGATCATGTTTAACATGTTGTTTTATACTTTTATTTTGAATAAACATTAAATTTTGAACATATGTCATTATTATTATGTACAAATTTTAAAAACAATGTTCTATCTTTCATTTTATAAATGTATCATAATTTTAAAAGCATTGCAATAGCAAGGTCCACAGAAAGTTTTAAATATTATCACTATAATAAAGAATCCTGCAAATAAGTATCTTAAGTTAGTTATAACAATTATTTTGTTATGATATATTTGAGATATAAAGTGGAGAAATCAAATTGCATAAAAATTTTTATGATCTTGCTAAATTATCATTCAAACACCAACTGACTCTTCCAAAAATATTGTTCAGAAGTGCCACAATATTATCATTAATTATTCATTATCTGTGTAAGCTTTACTTTTTCTTCCTGTATTAAAATGGAAAGTTAAGAATATTGTATGTTGAATATTCTCTAGTTAGTGTATGCAGACTATATTAATAGATCTAAACACTGTGGCCATATTTTTTAGCTACTTTAGTGGTTGTGTTTAATTCCATTTTTATAAAAATGCACAGCTTAATGAATAAATGAACCATGAAATAATGTTCTCCAAAGGATGGACTATTTATATCATGATTCATCACAGATAAATTAAGTTTTATAGGAAAGGATAACATTATCCTAGAATTGCATGATGACAGGTTGATTTATATTTGTTTTCTTTGTGCTTGATGCACAGCCTTTTTAATGGCAATTCATTCATTAATTTGACAAGGTATACCTCTTATGTGCATGACACCATGGTATGCTATGGGTATATATAGCTGAATAAAATATAGCCTCTGCCCTCAAGAATTTTAAAAACCTGGTGGAGAAGAGACATGAAAATAAGTAGCCATGTTACAGGATCAAAGGAACCCAGAGAAGCATGAAGGTTGATGGCGTAATACTGATGGATTCAGTTGCTTTTATCTAATAGAACCAGATAAGTTGGCATCTGTGGGGACTAAATATTGAGTGGAATTTTACTCTTCTTCAGAAAGATAATTATTTTTGCAGCTCTAAAAGTAATTCAAGAACATAAAAATACGATTATATTTCTTTATATATATATATATATATATATATATATATATATATATATGTGTGTGTGTGTGTGTGTGTGTGTGTGTGTGTGTGTGTGTTGGGACATCAGGCAACTTAACAACCAAACCTCAGTAACCCACAACTATGGATTAATTCTATGAGATCTCTAATCTTGACCATTACTTTTCTCTAATTTTTAGATTATTCTGGGCAAGACACTTAGCTCTTTAGGACTTGCTGTGGGGTGTGGGGAAGAAACCTTGAGTGAAAGTACTTAGGTCTGTTGATTTGGGCCAAACAAGTGTAAATTGAGGCTGGATAACAAGAACATCACCACCAAATAACTGTCAGAAAAATCCATGGCGATGAACATAGCAATGTCTATTTATAATTGCTACTTAAATTAAAATGCATTTAAGGCTGGATCTTAAAAGTCATAATCCCAAGAAATTATTTATTTATTTATCTGTTTGTTTGTTTGTTTATTTATTTAAATACCTGGCCTGTATTTAAATTTTATTTTTTATTATTTTTCCTTTTGGTTTGAAAGTGTATCTTCATTGTTAACGTATTACAGAAACCCCCCTTTTCCCCATTAGTCCTGTCCACTCCATCCTGCCCCCAGCCCTCACGCCTTCACATCACTATTGCCTGTGTCTGTGGCTTACACATACATGCACGTGAGTTCTTTGGTTAATCACTTCCCACTCACCCCGCTCCCCTCTGAGATGCATCAGTCTATTGCGTGCTTCAAATCCCCGGACCTATTTTGTTCCTCAGTTTGTTTAGTTCATTGGATTCCACATACAAGTGGGATCGCCTGGAGCTTCTTTCTCTGACTGGCTTATTTCACTCAGTATAATACTCTCAAGGTCCCTCCATAGCTTATCAAAAGATAAGCAATCCTTCTTTTCACAGATGCCTAGTATTCCATTATATAAATATACACAGCTTTTTAAAAATATTTTTTATTGATTACAGAGAGGAAGGGAGAGGGAGAGAGGTAGAAACATCAATGATGAGAAAGAATCATTGATGGGCTGCCTTCTGCACACCCCCCAACTGGGAATAGAGTCAGCAATCAGGCATGTGCCCTTGTCCAGAATCAAACCTGAACCTTCAGACTGAAGGTCAAGGCTTTATCTACTGAGCCAAACCAGGTAGGGCTGTACACAGCTTTGTTATCCACTCATCTACTGATGGGTACTTGGGCTGTTTTTCCAGGCTGCGCTAGTCTGTATTCAGACCAGCAGTGTTCCAGTTTCCCTCTTCTCCACATCTTCTCTAGCAGTTGTCATTGGTCATTGTTAATTGGTTGATAGTAGCCATTCTGGCAGGTATGAAGTGATACCTCATTGACATTTTATTTTGCATCTCTCTGATGTTTAGTAACTTTGAGCATTTTTTCATGTCTCTTGGCCCTCTGTATGTCTACTACGAAGAAATGTCTAGTTTTAAGGTTCTTTGCCCATTGTTTAATTGGATTGTGTGTCATCCTTTTGTTATGTTGTATGAGTTCTTTATTTTTTTTTTTGGGGGGGGGGCCTTATCAGATGTATCATTGGCAAACAGGTCCTCCCATACAGTGGGCTCCCTTTTCATTTTGTTGTTGGTTCCTTTCACTGTACAGAAGCTTTTTGTTTTGATGTAGTCCTCTTTATTTTCTTCTTTAATTTCCTTGCCCTGGGAGATTTTTCAGCAAACACATTGCTATGAGATGTCTGAAATTTTGCTGCCTATACTTTCTTTTTGGATTTTTATTGGTTTGCAACTTACATTTAAGTCTTTTATCCACTTTGAGATTATTTTTGTATATGGTTTAAGTTAGTGGTCTGGCTTCATTTTTTTACATGGATCTATCCAGTTTCCCCAACACCATTTATTGAAGAGACTGTCTTGACTCCATTGTATGCTCTTGCTTCTTTGTTAAATATTAATTGAGCATAATGGCTTGGGTCAGTTTCTGGGTTCTCTGTTCTGTTCCATTGACCTATGTGCCTGTTCTTGTGCCAGTACCAGGCTGTTTTGATTAAAATAGCTTTATAGTATAATTTGGTACCAAGTACTGTGATCCCCCTGCTTTCTTCTTCTTTTTCAAGATTTCTGTGTCTTTGTGATGTCTTATGTGTTCCATATACATTTTTGGTATATTGGTTCTAGATCTATGAAATATGCTGTTGTTATTTTAATGAGGATTGCATTAACTCAATAGCTTTCTTTGACTAATATGGACATTTTAATTATGTTAATTCTTCCAATCCATGAAAACAATTATTCCATTTGTTTAAATCTTCCTCCATTTTTTTCAGTGTTCTGTAGTTTTCTGAGTATAGGTGGTTTTATTTATTGTTTTTTACTTTCTTGGTTAAGTTTATTCCAAGGTATTTTATTTGTTGTTATTACAATGGTGAGATTTTTTTTTTTTAGTTTATCCTTCTGAGAGTTCATTATTGATATATAAAAATGTCATGGATTTCTGAATGTTAATTTTTATCCTGCTATTTTGCCAAAATAATTTATTAAATCTATTAGCTTTTTGTTGAAGTCTTTAGGGTTTTCTAAGTACAACATCATATAATCAGCCAATAATGACAGTTTTAATTTCTTCTTTTCAATTTAAATGCCTTTATTTATTTATTTTTGTATCTGATTGCCATGGCTGTGTTGAATAAGAGTGGTGAAAGCAGACATTTTTGTCTAGTTCCTATTCCTAAGTGAAACACTTTTAATTTTTGCCAGTTGAGTTTGATGTTGACTGTAGGTTTGTCATATATGGGCTTTATTGTGCTGAGGTATGATCCTGCTATTTCCACTTTGCTGAGAGTTTTTCTCTAAAATAGGTGCTGGATTTTGTTGAATGCATTTTCTGCATCTATTGATATGATTATATAATTTTTTACCTTTTATTTTGTTTGTATGATGTATTATATATATTGATTTTTTGAGTATCTTATCAGCCTTTCATCCTTGTGATAAATCCCACTTGGTCATGGTTAATTTTTTTAATGTGCTGCTGGATCTGATTTACTAATATTTTGTTAAGGATTTTGGCATCTACGTTCATCAGAAATATTAGCCTGTAATTTTCTTTCTTTGTATATAAATAACTCACACAACATCACAAAAGAAAGACACACAATATAATTTTTTAAAATGGGCAAAGGACCTAAATAAATACTTCTCCAAAGTCTACATATAGGTGGCCAAGAGACATATGAAAAAATGCTCAGTCACTAAACATCAGGGAGATGCAAAATAAAATTATAATGAGGTATGATCTCACACCTGTCAGAATTGACTACCATCAACAAATCAACACATGCTAGATGCTGATCAGGATGTGGAGAAAAGGGAACCCTAGTACACTGCTGGTGGGAATGCAGACTGGTGCAGCCAGTCTGGAAAACAGTGTGGAGTTTCCTCAAATAATTAAAAGTGCCATTTGACTCAGTGATTCCACTTCTAGGAATATATCCTAAGAAACCTGAAACACCAATCAACTGCATTTTAAACTCTCAGTAGCATTTAGGATGAATTTCCTTATTTAAAGCTGATTGTGGCTGAAAAGAAAGAGACATCAATTGAACTATCAGCTGTTAAAGTGTGTATACATTTTTGGGGACATTCTGTATTTACAAATGTTGTATTATTATACCTGAAACTAATAAAATGTTACATATCAATTATACCACAATTAAAATGTATTTTTTAAGATTTATATTTTTAATTGGAGAGCATTTTCAGTTGAGAATCATGAGCTGAGGTTTAGTCTTTACTCTGTAAACCATGCAAATAATGAATGGTATGAACTTGGTACAGTCTTCTGCCATTTCTTGACATAGCTTTCCTTATTGGTGAAAACAGGAGAAATATCCCACTCATGATTTCCAAGTCTCTTTTGACATTGTCCAGAACTATCTTTGATTTTTTTCTTTGTTAATTTCAAAATTCAGTATACATTTTATTATTAACTTTACTAAAGAGAAAGGTCATGGAGTTAGCTTCTGGAAACTCTCATTCTGAATTATAATATCATCAACCATCAACTTCCTCAATGACAGTGCATTCTTTTATTAAAACCCTTCTTCCCACTCCCACAGATAACTCCATTCTGCAAGTTAAATTTGTTGTCTTCCATTTCTATTTGACACATTGTTAAAATTCAAGTCCAACTTCAACACTTACTGTAAATTATGTTTTAAAGTTATAATTACATGCTTTCATTGTCTTTTAAATGCAGCTACAAAATTACTATATTTATTCTGGGTTAAATGCAGGTGGGGTGCAATATAAAGTATGCCTTTTCTGGACAAAGGGATAAAATTGTGCAAATCAGCTATAATTGCTATGCACAGGTGTATAGAAAAATGATTTTATAAGCACCGTATTCCTTCGTCTTATTTTGAGTAGTAATTATAGTTTTTCTATTTGGAAAAAAAGTCACTTTAATTTGTTAAGCACTTGATTGCTTGAATATCACACACTTCTACTTTTGATGGAGTGGCCCCTATGGGGTTGCTTTCCACAAAATGTTGAGAGGTTCTTTCTTTATTTGGTTTGCTTGTTTGTTTGTTTGTTTTTATATGACTTGCTACTATGTTGGAAGCTATCAGAGAGGAGAAAGTAATATTAAAGTAAAACTCTAAAAAGTAAACACCAAAATATAGACTGTATTATGGTAAGCAGGTAATTCTTGCTATGCTACCTGTATAGGTGATTATGAACATAATTAACAATTGAGTTCTGATCTAAATTTTAATTTTAGCATTCCTAAACCAAGCACATATGTCAGCATAAAAATAAATGAAAAACAAAATAATCAACTCTTACTGAAACTGGTTAGGTAATATTCAATAATTATCTACAAAAGGATTTGTAAATTTTGTGAAGTCCGTGTTCAGAAATAAAAATCCAATTTCTTCAAACATTCAGATAATGCTTGTCTGGTTTGAAACCTATCAATTCTGGGAACTTAAGGGACTCTTGAATTAGTCTTTTAAAATGACATTATTAACAGCTATTACTTTGACATGTTGAAGGTAATAAGGCCCAGCATCAAGGCTAATTTAGTAAGATAATTATAGATATAATGTGTTTAATTGAGATTATGGGTAATATTTCCTAAGTATAGCAATCACACAGTGAAGAGTGAGCTTATTCAGTTGTTGAAAATGTGGCCTTCCTAATAAAAACACAAGCTATTCCTATCATTTTAATCTAAAATTAATTTGTACAACTGTTTCCATTAGCTATAATTTTCCATGTTATCAATTCTTCAGTAAATTAACAATAGTTCTTTTTTATACTCAATTACTAGTAGTTAGGGTTGACATCATATTTAAAATGGTTATTAACATAAATATATCTTATTAGAGATGTCAAATTTAATCATTTGAATTAATTTATGAATCATGCATGCACTCTACATGTAATAATCAAGAGATAAGCTTTAGAATATATATTACTGAAGTACCATTCTATCTATACTAATAATAGAGGAATATGAAAATTGTCTGGATGCTGTCACAGTAACAGCAATGACCGAACAGCAGGCTGGCAGGCTGCATGGGGCAACCAGGCCGGCAGAGGGGTTAGTGAGGGACGACCAAACCACTGAAAAGCAGGCTGTGTGGGGCAACCAGGCTAGCAGAGAGGGGAAGGGGGAGCCACAGTTGGGGGCAACCAGACCAGCAGGGGGGTGTAGTTGGGGGCAACTAGGCTGGCAGAGGGGGACAGTTAGGGGTGTTCAGGCCAGCAGGCAGAGGCAGTTAGGGGTGATCAGGCTGGCAGGGGGTAGTTAGAGGTGATCAGGCAGGCAGGCAGGTGAGCAGTTAGAAGCCAGCAGTCCTGGATTGTGAGAGGGATGTCCCGGATTGGAGAGAGTATAGGCCTGGGCTGAGGGGACTCCCCATACATAAATTTTGTGCACCAGGGCTCTAGCTTTGTATATTTAGTTTAAAACAGTACCTGAGCAGATTTATATAATTAAACCAAAGTGATATTTAATTTTTATATATTTGTATTATCTGTTCAACTACTTTTGCTTATAAATTCCATTATGTTATAGACCATACTTAAAATTTCACCATGTTTAAAGTTGCTAGACATACCCCAAATCTCAGTAATTTACTATTTTAAAAAATCTTATCACATTTGTACTTTATAAATCAGTACCAAGTTTATTTCTGGTTACACCTCTGGACACAATGAAGTAATGTGTTGGCCTTACCCTCTCATTCTAAACAACTATAAAAATGAACAAAACATAAAATATGACATTTTTTCAGGCATTGTGCAATAGGCACTATAGATCTGAGACTTGAGGGAAGGGAAATCCATGGACCTGAGCTTTCATCCTATCATCTTTTCTGACTATAGAGCAGGGATGTAGAGGGAAAACAGAGACTTGCAATCTTGTTGAGCTGAGCAGGCAGAAAGATATTTAAGGGTGCTGAGGTCATTGGAATTTGTGAATGATTATCCTGGGAAAAGGACAGTTGCTCAGAGAGAGTTGACTAATGTTTATATGATGTTCCTCTTCAATTTTTGGCTGAAAGCTTGACTCTGTATAAACCAAGTGAGATACTATCAGGCTCAATATAAAACAGTTTTTAAAGAAACAAGTGTTAATAAATATACTGGAGACTGAACACTGCTGTAATTCTGGACTTCCAAACCTCTCAGAATAGAATGCCTCTGTGATATTCGGCATTCACTTGAGAAAATAGAAAGTCCGTGCTTTAAGAGTAAAGTCTACCCTAACACAAGGTTGACAAAGCTTTTGTACAAAGGGCTAGTTAGTAAATACCTTAGGATTCTTTGCCATATGTTCTCTGTAGCAACTATTTAACTTTGCCATCTTAGTGCAAAAAAAAGCTACAGACAAAGCATTAACAGATTGGTATTTAAAAAGTCTAAGAAACAAAATCAAACCATAGACTAAATTTGGCCTGGGAACTGTAGTTTGGCAACCTCTGTCCTAGAGTTTTGTGCTATATAGTTGAAATGAGGGCAAATCCTAAGCAGATCTCCTCAATAGAGCACAAAACTGAGCCTGACATGATCAATTGCTAACGCCATCCGAGAGGTCACAGATTTATCCAAAGTGAAAAAGATGAGTAGTACCCAGGCTTTCCTATCTCCCTTCTCCTCCTCATACACTATCTAGAAGTTTCCCTTATCTACATTACAAATTACCTGGCTGGATACACATATATACATGCACACACATGCATATATATATATATATATATATATATATATATATATATATGTATATATATACTTAAAGACCATCCTATCCTATATAATAAAAACCTAATATGCTAAGTGTTCAACTATTCATTGGACTGTTTAACCAGTCTCTATGAAGTGCACTGACCACCAGGGGGCATATGCTCTGACTGATAGGTTAGCTTGCTGCTAGGGTCCAGCCAATTGGGACTGGGCAAGATGGGCTGACACACCTTGGAGCCCTCCCCCAGTTCCTCCCAACACTGATCATGCACTGGTGGGGACCCTCAGCCTGGCCTTAGCCCTCTCACAATCCAGGACCCTTCAGTGGATGTCCACAAGCCAGGCCAAGGGACCCCATCAATGCACTAATCCATGCACTGAGCTTCTAGTGTAGATATAATGTCTGTGAATCCTCCTATGTAATAAAAGGCTAATATGAAAATTGACTGAACAGTAGAACGACCAGTCATTAGGACACACACTGACGATGAGGGGGCAGACACTCAATGCAGGAGCTCCCCCCTGTTGATGAGTGTGCTCTCACAGGAGGAGTGCCGCTCAGCCAGAAGCCAGACTCATGGCTGGTGAGCTCAGCAGTGGTGGCAGGAGCCTCTCCCACTTCCTTGGCAGATCTAAGGATGTCTGCCCTAAGGGAAGCAGGCCTAAGCCAGCAGTCAGACATTTCCCAAGGACTCCTATACCCCTCCCCCAGTGGTCCAATTTTGTGCACCAAGCCTCTAGTATATCTATATAAGTATGTCTATATGTTGATACATATGAATAATCACAGTTCATACATATATATATGAATATTCACAGATCACTATATCCAGTTGTGCAAATATGATTGTGGTTTATATAGTTTTAGACCTAGAAGAACAAGCTAATTATTGTTACAGGTGACCTAGCGTAATTTCTTAAATCCCTTATTTCCAGATAATATTCAGCATAGACTTTCTTACTTACAGTATTACTGCACTACTTTACATTTCTATAATATTGACTTTTTTTTTTCCATTTACTTAACATATTTCTAATTGTCATAGGTGCTTTTACTTTTTGGTTTTTATACCAGTAGTATTCAGAACTTTCTGACTACTTACTTTTTCCAAAAATGTTTTGTTTTGTGGTTTTTTTTTGTTTGTTTTTTTTTTTGCAGATTTGGCTAAGGGGTAATCCTATCTAATAAAAGAGTATCATGCAAATTGACCATCACTTCAACACAACACACAAGATGGCTGCCCTCATTGTGGTCAAAGATGGCTTCCCCCATGTGGACAAAATATGGCTGCCACAAGATGGCCAACAGGGAAGGACAGTTGGAAGAGATCAAGCCTGCAGAAAGGGGCAGTGAAGGGTGACCAGGCTGGCAGAGGAGCAAAGTTGGGGGGACCAGGCCTGCAGGGGAGGGCAGTTGGGGGGACAGCAGTGAGCCAAGGAAGAGATGATTTAGCTCACTGGGAATTTAGAGAAAAGAGGGGCCTTGGAGACAGGATTAGGGGAGTGAGCCTAGGTTTAGTTGGTCATGGAGACCCTTAGAAATGAAAAGTTCATACTCAGCTTATGCTAATATGCATTCATACAAATCCTTTGGTATCCTGAGGGGTATTTGTTGTTGTTGTTGTTTTCTGTAGGTGAGAATCTTAGGAAAAGTTTTCAGAAGAATATTTATCAGCTTTTCAGGTGCATTTTTAATATGCTGATGCATCCAAATGAGTGTATGGGGAGATTCGGATTATTCTCTGGTCTTTTTTACTATTATCTTAGGTCTGCCTGGCTTTGATTTTTTGTTTGTTTGTTTGTTTGTTTGTTTTTATTATTTGTTCCCAACTTCATCTGTCCTTGGGGTTAGCTGGCACAAATAACATTAATTGGATCTTTGTTCTCTATTTTTGTTAGGCCAGGGTGATTTTAGTTATATATTATCTAGTTAGGGAGGAGGGGCTTAAACCATTTATTCTCAATTTTCCTTGGTTGGGGAGATAAAGTCTTGTGATTCACCAGCTGGCTATAAAAGTTCAAATTGTTTGGCCTTATTTAATTTTCATGTTTCAGTTTCTCCATTCCACTTGCCTAAGAATTTTCCTAGCTTCTCACTATCCTACCTTATTAGTACTGAAAATTTAAAAACAACTTCTTTCTCAGCAGATACATTATACTTCTACAATCAAGATGCTTCAACATTAAATAAGTAGAGATTAATACAATTTAATAAATAGTATAAAAAGTTAATACATTTTAGAAAAATTATAATTACTTTGGCAAGAGATAAGAGTGTACTTTAGCCTGGCTGGTGTGGATCAGTTGATTGAGGGTTGTCCCATGCACTAGTGAGATTCCTGGTCAGGGCACATGCCTGGGTTGTGGGCTTGATCCCCAGTAATGTGCATGTAATAAGCAGCTCATCATTGATTCTCTATCATCAGTGATGTTTCTATCTCCCTCCCTTTCCCTTCCTCTCTCTGAAATTAAAACATTGAATTTACATGAAATGAAATCCCTTTGAATCTGACTGTTCACATGAAATGGATTTGAATCTGTTCCAAGCTGGAAATGAGGATAGTCTTCTAATGATTTTAGCTGTACTTTCCTTAATGTTGCCTTTTAAATAAACATTAAATCAGAAAAAGCCACTATAGTGTTATTTTCAAATTAACTTAATCTTCCTGTTGTTTGATACAATTTTTATCAGAGAATATTATTTTAATTCATAACTGAAAATAAGAATTCAAATGACAGTATTCTTGGAAGACAAAACTTAGTGAGATATTCAAGCTGGAATAAAAATGACTGACAGCTGATCATTTCTTGGGGCCAGATTTTGAATACTCTGAAGGCTCTAGGTAGAAGCAGAGAGAATAGAAGATGGGGGAACAAAGCTGAATTACTTTTAACTCATCATAATGCGTAGGGGAAGACAGGGAAGACTCATAATTTGGCATGACGTTTTTGTCTCTCAGTATCTTGGAGTTAGCTGGAGGACATTAATAAATATTAAATCATAAAAATACATAAATCTTTTTATTCACAAAGGAACACTAAAATATGTATTGGGAAAAATGATAACTCTTGGCAGAGAGTCCTTGCCAAGTGTGCCAGCATTTGCCAGGTTCCCAAGGATTAATTTCCACTAGGAGAATTTACACCTGGTACCTAAATGCAACCTAGATGGCTGTTGGATATTCAGAAAAGTTTCAGCAAAATTAATTATTAGCACAGAGAGAGGGGATCGGCTTCAGAGTACTCCTTTGTGGGCTGAGTAAATCTACATGGAAACCAGTTTTTGGAAGATAATATTCAATTATGCAATAAAATTACCATGAATCCATAAGGGGAAAGGGAAAATAAAATCTGTTATGGCAAATATTTAAAAAAAAAGTGAGTTCTCCCTCATTTTTCTCAATCCTTTTTATATTTTTCATTTAACATATTTCCCTTGTGAGTGAATAAATTGAGAAAATTCAATAAAATAGTGTAAAATGAAGGTAAAGGAGATTTATACGGAATCATATGATGAATATAGATTTTTTGAGCCAAAGAAAAGAATATGCTTCATGGAGGAGTGATTTGTAAAATAAAATATTATAAAATATATAATTAAATTAAGAAATTTTATTTTTTAATAAGTGGAAGATACCAGTAGACTATTATCTGTGAAGAAAGTAAAAAACATGAAAAATCATACAATTTCTGTCCTCTTATCCATGATAAAAAAAATAGAACTTACACTTGTTAGAAATGCATGAAAGGATAATTGTATATTAATATATCCTTGTATATATGTGTTTTAACTCCTATATATGGATAGGTAAAACATATTACAGCAACATTGAACAAGAAACATTTTTGGTTCCATATAAATTTTTAGAGTACTAGTTCTATATCTATAAAATATGCCATTAGTATTTTAATAGGGATTACATTGAATCTATAGATTGCTTTGAGTACTATGGCCATTTTAATTATGTTATTTGTACTAATCCATGAACTTGGTATATATATTCTTCCAATTGTTTACATCTTCTAAATCTTTTTCAACATCTTGTGGTTTTCCAACTACAGGTATTTTACCTCCTTGGTTAAGTTTATTTCTAAGTATGCAATGGTAAATGAGATTATTTTTTACTTTCTCTTTCTGAGAATTCATAATCCTGTGTGAATCTCTTGTTCTGAGGTTGGTGTCTTATAGGAAGCATAAATTTGGGGCATGTTTTCTTATCCATTCAGCTACCATATGTTTGCTTGTTTTTAATTATTGGAGCATTTAATGTGTTTATATTTAAGATTATTATTGATAAGTACTTACTAGTAATTGTTTTAGTTCTTTATGCTTATATTTCTCCTTCTCTCTATATCTTCTTATTATTAAAGCAGTCCTTTTAACATTTCTTATAAATTTGGTGGTGATAAAATAGAATCAATTTCTGGAAGTTAATTTTATATCCTGCTACATTGCTGAACCCATTTATTAAATTTAGTATTATTTTGCTGGGGTCTTTAGAGTTTTATATATACAAAATTATGTCATTTGCAAATAATGGCAGTTTTACTTTGTCCTGTCCAACTTGAATACCTTTTATGTTTTCTCCTTGTGTGATAGCAGTGGCTAAGACTTCCAACACAATGTTGAATAACAGTGGGGAAAGCAGACATTCCTGTCTTGTTCGTGTTCTTAGGGGAAATGGTTTTAGTTTTTGCACATTGAATATGATGTTGGCTGTAAGTTGTCATATATGGCCTTTATGATGATGAGGTGTGATCCCTTGTTCTCACTTTGCTTATAGTTTTTGTCAAAGATGAGTGTTAGCCGATACCAATTTGGCTCAGTGGATAGAGAGTCAGTCTGCGGACTGAAAGGTCCCAAGTTTGATTCTGGTCAAGGGGATATACATTAGTTGTGGGCACATCCCTGGTAGGGGGTGTGCAGGAGGCAGTTGGTTAATGTTTCTCTCTCATCTATGTTTCTAGTTCTCTATTCCTTTCCCTTCCTCTCTGTAAAAAAAATCAATAAAATATATATATATATATTTTTAAAAGATGGGTGTTGGATTTTTTCAAATGCTTTTTCGGTGTTCATTGATATGATTATGTGATTTTTTTTTTGTCTTTCAGTTACTTTATGTAATATATCACGTTTATTGACTTGTGAGTATTGTACCAGCCTTGCACCTCTGGAATAAATCCCACTTGGCCATGGTGTATGATCTTTTTAGTATATTGTTGAATCTTATTGCTAATATTTTGTTAAAGATATTAACAAAATATTAGCAATAAGATTCAGCACCTATGTTCATCAAGGATATTGGCCTGTAATTATTATAATTATTTTTTAATATCTTTATCTGGTTTCAGAATTAGGATAATGCTGGCCTCAAAAAAAAAGAGCTTGGAATTGTTCCCTCTTGCTGAAATTTTTGGAATAGTTTGAGGATATATGTTAGTTCTTCTTTTAAATGTTTGGTAAAACTCCCCTGTAAAGTTGTTCAGACAAGGGCTTTTGTTTGCTGAGAATATTTTGATTACTGTTTTAATTTCTTCAATTGTTATTGCCCATTCAAGCTTTCTGATTGTACCTGATTCAGTTTTGGGAAATTATATTTTTCTAGGAATTTGTCCATTTCATCCATTGTCCGGCTTGTTGGCATAAAGTTGCTCATAGTATTTTCTTACAATCCTTTATATTTTTGTCTGTCTGTTGTTACTTTAACTCTTTCATCTTTTATTTTATTTACTTTGGTCCTCTCTCCTTATTTCTTGATGAGTCTGGCTAAAGGTTTATCAATCTTCTGTATCTTTTCAAAGAACAAACTCTTGTTTGTGTTGGTATTTAGCTTTTTTTTTTTTTAGTCTCAATGACATTTAATTCTGCTCAGATTTTTATTATTTCTTTCCTCTACTTATAGTTTATTAATAATTTTTCTTATTTTTTGAGGTGGACATGTAGTGTTATGATCCTCTCATGACTGCTTTTTCTGGGTTCCATAGATTTTGTTTTGTTGTGTGTTTCTTTTAATTTGTTTCCAGGAAGTTTTTAACTTCTTCCTCTATATCATAGATAACCTATCCATTGTTTAATAGTATGCTATTTTGGCTCCATATGTTTGAATTTTTTGAGCATTTTTACTAGACTTGATTTCTAATTTCATGCCATTTGAACTACGAAGATATTTGATATGATTTCTATCTTCTTGAACCCCCTGGAGTCTTGTTTTGTATTCTAATAAGTGGTCTATCTTTGAGAATGATCTGTGTGTCCTTTAGAAGAATGTATGTTCTGCAACTTTAGGGTTAAATGTTTCATAAATATAAACTAAATCCATCAGATCTAGTGTTTCATTTAGTCACTATTTCCTTGTTGATTTTTTTCTTCTGGAAGATCTACCTCAGTAAAGTCATTGGATATTAAAGTCCCCTACTATGACTGTATTGCTATTGATCTCTCCCTTAACTCCTCCAGAAGTTTTATGTTGTGTGTGTGTGTGTGTGTGTGTGTGTGTGTGTGTGTAGTATATGTTTAGATGTGCCTACCGTGTTTCCCCGAAAATAAGACATCCTCCGAAAATAAGACTTACTTACAGGTTGCCTTCTGAGTGAAATATAAGGCATCCCCCCGAAAATAAGGCCCCCCAGGCTCTGTCTCAGAATGAAAATTAATTTACCGTAAACTGGTCACTAGGGCCGCCCCGACTGGCATCTAGCAACCAGTGATGTTATGCAGAGTCCTGATGTCACTGCTGTGTGAATGGAGAGAAATCAGGGTGGAAACTTTGTGAAACCTAAACTGCAAGAAGTTGTGACTTGGGTGAAGAATTCATGGGAGAAAAATCACTGACAGTTGCATTGCAAATGCACTGTGAGCAGGCTACCTTGACAAGAAGTACTCATTTAAAGAGTGCTATTGCTAAACATGAGAGATTTGGTCCACTGATTCTGAAAGAAATGGAGTCACAAGAAATTCACCAGGAAATTCAGGAATTGGATTGTTATGATGATGTTCCAGAAGATGATGACATGATTGTCATTGAATAAATGAGTAAATTCCTAATACTGTAGGATTCACAGTTTGTCTGGTTTGTGTTGACAACTACCGTACTACCGTACCGTATACAGGTAATAAATTTCCTTTATTTTCATTTAACAATAAATGTGTACTGTATTCTTCTTCATGGAAAAAAAAAAACAATACATCCCCTGAAAATAAAAACTAGTGCATCTTTGGGAGCAAAAATTAATATAAGACACTGTTTTATTTTCGGGAAAACAGGGTATATTAGGTGCATATATGTTTACCAGGGTTCATTTTGAAGTCTATTTCGTCAGATATGAGTACTGCTATTTCAGCTTTTTTAATTTATTTTTTTTTCCATTTCTTCACTCTCATCTGGTATGAGTCTCTTGTTCTGAGGTGGTAATCCTGTAGAAAGCCTAAATTGGGTCGTGTTTTCTTATTCATTCAGCTACCCTTTGTATTTTGATTGGAGCATTTAAGTTATTTACATTTAAGGTTATTACTGATAGGTACTTACTAGTATTAATTTTAATTCTTTATGGCTATTTCTTCTTATTACAGCAGTCACTTTAACATTCCTTACAATGCTGGTTTAGTGGTCACAATCTCCTTAGTCTTTTCTCATGTTTGGGAAGCTATTTATTTCATAATATATTTTGAAAAATAGCTTCACTGGACAGTCTTCTTTTTTATTATCCTAAATACTCCGTGACTTTCCTTTTCTCCTTGTAGAGTTTCTGATGAGAAATAAGTTGATAGCCTTATGGGAGCTCCTTTGTAGGTAACACATTGCTTTTCTCTTGAAGATTCTCTCTTTGTCTTTAATTTTTGTCATTTTAATTATGATGTGTCTGGGTGTGGGCCTCTTTTAGTTATTCTTGCTTTGGACTCTCTGTACCGCCTAAATTTGTGTGACTTTTTCCTTCACCAGGTTAGGAATTTTTTCTGTCATTATTTCTTCAAAGAGGTTATCTATCTCTTGCTCACTTTCTTCACCCTTCTGTCACTTCTATGATACAAATATTGTTATGCTTCATGTTGTCCATAGCTCCTTTAAGCTGTCCTCCTGTTTTTTTAATTATTTTATTTTTATTTTTGGTTCTCTGAGTAAAGTTTTCTGCCCTGTCTTCTAATTCACTGATGTGATCTTCAGCTTCCCCTAATCTGTTACTTATTCCTTCCAATGAGTTCTTTATTACTGCTATGTCATTCTTCATTTCTGACTGGTCATTTTTCATAGTTTCTAATATATTTTCTCATGCTGTTGAGCATTCTTTTAGTCATTTTTCTGGACTCTATATCTGAGACATTTTTTATCTTCATTTCATTTAGTTCTTTTGGAGAATTCTCTTATTCTTTCATTGGTTTTTTTTTCTCCCCATTTTTGCTGCCTGTTTAGGTTTGTTTCTATATATTAGATAGATCTGCTACAACTCTCAATATCTTTTTGAGTGTCTCTGATGCAGGGCAATATCAGACACTATTTGTGACTGGTCCTGAGTGATATGTTTGGAGCTATCAGCAATCCCCTGCTTGTGGCTCCCTCTGCTGGGGCTTTGTGCCTTTGGAAAGGACCAAGATCTGCACTAAGGTCTGCTTTTCCTAGCCATGTGTCTAGAAGCAGATCAGGCAATGACTCAAAGCATGCAGAGATCTTCCTCTGCCTGCAGGCTGATTGTTATTCTCATTCTCTTAATGAGCCTCAGGCTCTGCAGGATGGGGTGAGAGGTTTTCCAACAGGGTGGAGCAATTGCTTCCTCTCCCCACCGTCTCCTCCACCTCTGCCCTCAATCAAAAGCTGCCTGCATGGTCAAGATCTGCCTAAAAAGATGCACTTTGCAATATGGAGGAATGACAGCACAGGAAACCAGATGGCTGCCTTCTAAGCTATAACCCCAGAGCCCCCAACCCTGGATTCTCCTCACACTACTCCATTACACTCTGTCATCCCTCTGCCAGAGCCCAGAGTGAGTGGCTACACATGAAATTTTGTGCTTTGACCCTTTAAGAGGGTGCCTGAATATCTAGCCAACTCTCTCTGGCATACAGCAACCCCACTGCTTTTCACAACCAGATGTTATATGGGCACCTTTCTCAGTTCTGGTGCTCTGGACTGAGGAGCCCATCTAGGGGGTGAGACCCCAGAGTTTTCAGTGGAAACCCCTTTGCAAGTTTAGCTGAGATTTCCCACCGGAACTTTAGCTGTTGTCAGTGGGAGCCTGACCAGCCCTCCTATGCCTTCACACTTCCTAGAGTTCTCTATGCAGTATCCACTTTCCATTCTTGTCTTCAGTTCATTATTCAGGATGTTTTCTTCTATATTTTAATTGTAATTCCAGTTTGGTGCTGGGAGAATATCAGTGTAGCTTCCACTTAATATGCCATAATTTTTTTTTTTAGCAAATGATTTTAATCAAGAAATTATTTGGGTTAGAATTCTCCATTATTATATAATCACTTGGGCCACAGACATTTAGATCTGACACAGAAATATTCAGGTTGTTTTACCATAACAAATAGAGAAATATGTGATTAAAAACTGTATATTGCTATATTTGTCTATCATTATGATGTAATTTTTTATTAAGAACCACAATGGAACTGAACCAGAGTGAATGCTAACCAAGTATTTGCAAAAGCTCATTGACTTTTATCATTTTATTTTATAAAAAAACAAAAATAAGCTTGTAGAAAATTTTATTTTTACTGTAAAATAGAAATTATTTTTCTATAAAATAGACAATTTTATTTTTAATTAAAAAGTATTATCACAAGAAGTTGTTGACCTAAACATAGTTTGTGTTGTCACTATTTTTGTTTTGGAAGAGGACATGGGATTTTTCTTTCTGGAAAATGTGGATTTATCCTAACAGCAATACAAAGACACACTTTTTTTTTGGAAAAACAATAGTGTAGCATGGACTTAGTTTTCAAAAGTATAAAGTTTGCAGACTACATGAGAAGTGGGAAGCATAACTCATGATGCAAGATAGTAGAATAAACTGATAGAGCTCTTATCAGGAACATGGGGTGGAAAGAAGATTTTCTGTTTTTCTTTGATTTTATGCCCAAAATTCAGGAGGAATTTTTAAAGTAAATATCTGGAGAGCAGGGGAAAACACAGGTAAGTAGGTAGGAAACTCAATTGCAGATGTACTTGAAGCTTCAGCACACCTCTAACACTAGTATGGCCTTAGGGCAAGGCTGCTGTGTTCACAGCCAGGCTCTAACTAGGACATGTTACTATTCCTCAGTTTCTTAATGAGAAAAGTGAGAATAATAATGGTAAGTATCACCGGGTTGTTTTGGAGGTTAAATAAGCTAATTTTATTAAACACTAAGAATTCTTGGCTCTATCCACTGAGCCAGACTAAGTCTAGGATTTTCTTTGGATTTTTGCATCTGTATTACTCAGAGATTAATTTCTCTGCAGTTTTTATTTTTTGTGTTATCCTTGCTAGGTTTTGGTATCAGGGTTATGTTGGCCTCAAAAATGTGTGAGGAAATATCTCCTCTTCTTCAATTTTTTGGCAGAATTTGAGAAGGATAGGTTTTAAATCTTCTTTGGAGGCTTGGTAGAATTTACTTGTGAATCCCTCTGGTCCTGGACTTTTACTTTTGGGAGGTTTCTGATGATTATTTCAATTTCTTCAGCGCTGATTGGTTTATTTAAATTTTCCAATTCTTCATGATTGAGTCTAGGAGGATTATATATTTCTAGGAACTTACCCATTCCTTTTAGATTATTGAATTGCATGGCATATAGTCCTTCATAGTATTCTAGTATGATCCTTTGTAAATCTGTGATGTCTGTGGTGACTTCTTCTTTCAAAAGAAATCTTGAGTTTGATGTTGTTGACTGAATGAGTATAATAGCCCTCTCTCATTCTATCATCCATACTAAATAATCAGACATCTAACACCACATTCTACCTTTTGACATCATTCAAGGTCTGATTTAAAGGACATTATATGACATTTTGAAAATCCTTCCATTTACAGGAATAAACACACGAACATATTCAATAACTTACTTAAATATTCAGGGATTGCTAAGTATAAGAATCAATGAGGCAGTATCACTCTACCTTTTATGTATTTAGATACATAAAGCTGTAGATGAGCAGATATATTTATGAACGTTATAATAGGAATATTTTATTCATATAATAATATAAATACTATTAAATTAAATTAAAAATGCTTCAGAGTTGCTGAAATATTTTAGATTTATAACACTCACTTTGCACCAGGGTATACAGCTACTTTTTAAAAATATTTTAGGAGCTAATTTCATTGGTTTGGTATTTTACAGTTGTCCAACCTTCATAAAGAAAAATAAAATAAAATAAAAACAGCATAATTTTGTTTGGAACTTCAATAGTTAGAACAGAAAACGTGATTATAAAATGCAGTAGCCCCCTTACCCATAGTTTTTCTTTCCTCCATTCAGTTACATGCAGACCAGCTGGTATCCAAACATATTAAGTGGAAAAATTCAACTAATAAACAATTCAAAAATTTAAATTGTGTTGCTCTCAGTAATGTTATGAAATTTCCTAGCATCCCACCCGGATGTCCGACATCTCCAGGCAGTAAGTCTGTAAGTCTGGTTAGTCCTGGAGTACCCATCTTGGCTATCACATCAACTTCTGCAGTATTCAGTGCCTGTGTTCAAGGAAGCCTTATTTTACTTAACAATTTTCCCAGAGTGTAAGAGGAGTGGGCTGGTAATTTGAATTACCAAGGAGCCATCATAAAGTGCATTATTTAAGTGAAATTTTGAATATAGAACAACAAAATATTTTTAGAGAGACCACGTTCACACAACTTTTATTACAGAATGTGTTATGATTGTTCTAATTTTATTAGTTATTGTCAATCTCATGCTAATGTATACATTGAGATTTATCATAAGTATGTATGTAGAGGAGAAAACATAGTATGCCCAGGGTCTGTGTTGATGTGCAGTATCAGGCATTGCCTGGGGGACTGGACTGTCTCCCTGAAGGATAAGGGAGATACTGTAATTAAGTCCTCTGAGACTGTGTCATCATGAGAACCGCTGTGAACCAGCATGATTGACCTGTTTCCATGTTGTTAACTGTAACTTTTTTTCAAAGCTATAGAAACTAGTCCTACCCAACATCTAATGGTCTACTACAATTTTCTTTAATATATTGGGAACTTCTCAGTTATATTATAACAGA
Organism: Vespertilio murinus; assembly: GCA_963924515.1. Lineage (NCBI taxonomy): Eukaryota > Metazoa > Chordata > Mammalia > Chiroptera > Vespertilionidae > Vespertilio > Vespertilio murinus. The sequence goes on from OZ004712.1 coordinate 64,405,615, forward strand.
GAAGTAAATTTAGTGATGAGGGTGAACCCATTCATGCCAGTAGTGTGACTGCTGCTGTATGACACAGATACAAACACAGAAAGTTTGCTATCTGACTGTCAGTTTTTCATCAAGGACAATTCAGCTGTGGTGCTGTTTTCATTAGAGTATTTTACTTAGCATTTTATGATTCAATCTTGTTTTTCCTCTCTTCTAATACATTTAAGGTAATTTTTTAAATGTATTTTAATTTTGAAGAGACTGGAGGATGTGTGTGTGCACGTGCTTGTGTGCAAATTCCTGGCATGCACTTTGAAGTTATCCCAGAAATTATGCAAGTCAGTTATCCTTGATGCAGATATCCTATATAATAAAAGCCTAATATGCTAAGTGTCTGGTCATCTGGTTGTCTGTTCAAGCAATCAAAGTGTAATATGTTAATGATATGTTAAGGCTTCTCAACCATTTGCTATGATATGCACTGACCACAAGGGGCAGACACTCCAACCAGTAGGTTAGTTTACTGCTGAGGTCTGTCTGCTAAGGGCTGAACGCGACAGGCCAGAGATGCCCTAAGCCCTCCTGCGGTTCCTCCCCAGCTGACCAACGTCCCACGTCCCTCCCTGGCCCCAAGTATGCACTGGTGGGGTCCCTCGGCCTGGCCTGTGCACTCTTGAAGTCCAGGACCCCATAGGGGATGTCGGAAAGCCAGTTTCAGCATGATCCCACTCAATGCAGGAGCTGCCCCCTGGTGGTCAGTGCGCTTCCACAGGAGGAGCACCATTCAGCCGGAAGCTGGGCTCAGGTTGTCAAGCACAGCAGGGGCCTCTCTAGGGAGAGTGGGCCTAAGCCATCTGTCAGACTTCCCCTGAGGGCTCCCAGACTACGAGAGAGCACAGACCAGGCTGAGAAACCTCCCCTCCCCGAGGGCACGAATTTTGTGCACCTGGCCTCTAGTTAATAATAACAAGTGGTAGATTATTTCATATTGCAGACTTATTTTTGAAAAGCAAAATACCTGTACCATGTGAAAAGAAAATATCATGATTTTACTTTCATAACATTAAATATGATTTCATAACATTAAAAAGTTATGAAACAAATGAAGCTTAGTTCTTACTAAGACACAATAAAACTTTCTCTTTTAAGTTGATTAGATACTCAGTGACAGATTTTCTCATTTCCTTTCTTGGCATTAGGTTGAAATTGTACTGTTCAGTGAAACCCTGGACTCTGAGACCATATGTCAAATCAATTAGTATAAATTATAATACCTTTTTAAAAAGACATATATTATGTTTTCCATTTTGTAAATATCTGCATACACATGTTCAGAACACAGACACAATTGAATACTGTGCACTAGTAATCGTCAGCAACTAAAAGATAATCCCTTAATAAATAAACTTACCCTTAAACATGTTTTATTCACAATTTCAGAAATTCTCCAGGAAACAGATGGAGCTGGCATAGTGCCTTAAAGATCAAGAGATTCAGACTAGGTACAACTGTTGAGGTGGAAGGGAAAGGATATTCCAGATCTGAGGGTTGTCTTGAGAAAACACTTCGGTCGCACCCTGCTCTTCAATAATAATCTCAGGTTGTCAACAGAAAGTTTCCAATGGAACCCACTTTTTATGATGATATATGATAAAAAGAAGAGCCAAAGCTCAGATTAAAAAGGTGCTGTTGATTTCACCCCCGCAGCATTTATCTTTATTAACTCTACCACATCTGCCTTCAAAAGCCAGAAAACTAGATTAAGTGTAGGTTCATGAGAGTTGATTCTGCTATTTAGAAATTTTTAACTAAAGTATATCATAAATAAAATGTTAAGCATTTTAATTTTATATTGGACCTGGATTCCCCACATATATTATTAGGTGAACAAACCACACCTATATTATGTTATTAATATAAAATAGTAGGAAACCCATCGGTGGCTTACTTTTCTGCTGGGATTTTATGCTCTTGGGTACAGAATTCAAAAGCAACCAAGAAAGCTTGGTTCTTAGAGTGTAAATGTGGTTAAACTACTGCCTTCTATTTGCATTGTTGCCTGAAGAGAACTCTTCATTCCATTTTAATTTGGGTGACATCTAAGGAGAAGAAATCTAGTAGCTTTATTATTTCTCATGGTTCTCTAAATTATCAAGCATTTGTTATTTTTGTTTGACTTTTCAGGCATTTAATGGTTTCTGGTATTTAAAACAAAGAGACTATGAATTTGTTCATACTCAGCAAAAAGGTGTGTAGATGCTAGCATAGTGGATCTTTCCACAACACACTGTGCTACAGAGGAATGTGGTAGGGCATTGGGCAGCAGTGCCCACAAAGGGGAATAAATCATCCTTATGCTGGGAGAAAAAGATAGCTAAAAAAATGAGGCTTTGGTGGATTGAGATATAGTTATAGGGGCTTTGAAGTGAAGTTTCCAAATTTGGAAAATGATTATCTCAGCCCACATCTTATGTCTCATCACACCCTCCTTGCCTCAGTTAAGATTTTCATTCTAATTGCTTAATCAAAACCACTGGCCAATGCACCATTTCTTATGGATGTTACTAATTTATTATAGTAAATTCTTAAGCAGAAAGATATAATTTCTATTGCTTCTATCTTATTCTAAAGGTAAAGAATGTTACTTTAGCTCAGACAGTCTGAAGAAAATACCCCAAATTTTCTGATTATTTTGGTTTCTTTTTCCCTTGATAGTATTTAAAATAAATTAAACCCATGAGTTGATCTCCAGCACACATCAAACCCCTTACTTTGCCGGATTTAACTTCAAGTATGTCCCTAGGGTTTATCCCCATTGAATTAATAGCCAGGTTACCACAAAATAAAAACTCTCAAAAGGGGGTACAGTTTTCCTTTGTGAAATGGTTTCTCTGGAAAACTTCTGCCTAAAGTACTGCTACTCAAATTTAGTGTGCATATAAAGCACACAGGCATCTTGTTGAAATGTAAATTTTAGGCCAAACGTTCTAGAATTCCTGATTCGGAAGGCTTGGATTGGCCTGGGGCTCTGCATTTTGAACAAGCCTTCAGCTGATTCAGAGACCAGTGCTTTGCAGACCCCACCCTCCAGCTCATGTGATGCCTTCTGCAATTTTCACCTCTCCATTTCCAGTCACAGTAGGAGACAGAAGACATTATATTCTTTCCTTCATTAACACCTCTCCATTTACAACAGCAAAGAGACAAATCTAAGAACCTACGTTTTTATGTTCTGCTTCAATCCTCTCTCACATACTTTTCTTCTTTAAAAAGAGAAAATGTTCAGGGTTTTTTTTCTTTTTTCTGATGTACACTTTTCTTCTTCCTAACTAGTTAGGCTTTATCTCCCCTGTATATCCTTCAAATTTTTCCTGCTCCTATCTGGGAGAGTTGGGGTGGGTTCTGACTCCACTACAGCAGATAACTGACAGTTAAGTGAAGAGTATTTATAAATACCACTATGCACTAAAATATTAGTTAATAATCACATCTGAAAAGGGAAAACAATAAATTTGGAGCATTTTTATAACTTTTTATTCATATAAGACACGTAATTCTAACATACTTTGAAGAGGCCAATGTTTTTTTCACATAATGAACTAGAGGCCCAATGTATGAAGATTTGTGCAAGAATGGGCCTGCCTTCCCTGGCTGCTGACAGCACCTTCGCTCTGGCCTGGAGCCATTTTTCTGCCTTCCCCACACTGCCCAGAGGCCCAGAGAGGCTGGGGCAGTGCGGAACACCTGCATCCCATCCCCAGCCACTCAGCACCTGTGCATGCAAATTAATCCACCAACTTTTGTGGGGGTTGATTTGCATACTCACTCCTGATTGGCTGGTGGGTATAGCGGAGTGATGGTCAATTTGCATGTTTCTCTTTTATTAGTGTAGATAAGAAATCTCATTTAGTCACTAGATGATCAAAAGCAGTAAAAAAGTGAATATACATAAAATTTCTAAAGGCTTTATTTGAGTGCCTTTCTCTTCAGAGAATGTTTATAAGTGGGCTGGTGTTTTCAGGACAGAACTCAAAGAACTGTTTATAAAATCTTTCTATGGTAACTTAACAACTAAACTTTTAATCTTAGAAAAATTTAATTATGTATATCACATATTTAGTTATAGAGTTCAGAGAAGGTACAATTAGGTTCCTAGGGTACTTCACTTAATCTAAAGTGTTATGTTCAAACAGAGTGGAAAGTCTACATTAACAATATTTTAGTAAAACAGTACATTATATATGCTCAGTTGATTATTCTGCTTTTCATATATGTATTTTTTAGAAATATATTGAAACATTAGTATTTATATGTTTTTGGTTATATGGCAATTAATAATTAAAATTATTACTTCACTAATTTTTACACTATAGTAACATGTCAAGATTACTAATAGGTAACTATATATATTAAGTAGCAGTTTATTTTTCTGTATTGCTTTATTTAACTTTCCTTCTTAACAGTTTTATAAATATACACATTTAATTTTCTCCCATTGGTTCTGTATATTCAGAACTTAATAAAACCAAGTCATCACCAATAGTTTACAGTACAGGTGTTTATTAAAACACAAAGTAATGATCTACTGGGAAATGTCAAATAAATCTTGCTACTAGTCATATTTATGATGGAAAAATCAACAAGAAAATAAGTTAAAGAGTAGAAATAGCATTTTAGGTGGAGAAGAGTCTATAAATCACCCCTTGTCTTGGGAGGTTAAGAGAAAAGTTTTTGTAAACTCTGCATGTAATTTTGACAGAACTAAAAACCTATCATTCTCTGTATCTCTAATAAGTAATTTAATTTAACATAATCACAGAAAATGCTATGTTTAAATGATAAAAATAGGGTGAAATGAAAAGCTGCCAAATATATTCTTTGAAAATGTTTTCAGTCATGAGGTTATGGTGATACATATATTGATACATACTAAGGTATATTAAGTAGAAGAAATCACGGTCAGAAAGTACTACTGCATAATTGAAACCATTTTTCACTTTAGCTACTCCCTTAAAAATATGTCTTATTGTCATAGTCATATAAGTTTTTCCATTTTGTCTTTTTACTTGAGAGATAAAAATGTTTATGGAAAATTAAAATCATTATAATTAACTCAATATATGCATATGTTATATTATAATGTAAAATGGTTGATGTTTATTTATTTTTTTATATTTTATTGATTTTTTACAGAGAGGAAGAGAGAGGGACAGAGAGTTAGAAACATCGATGAGAGAGAATCATCAATCAGCTGCCTCTTGCACCACCCCCACTGGGATGTGCCCACAACCAAGGCACATGCTCCTTGATCAGAATCGAACCCGGGACCCCTCAGTCCGCAGGCCGACACTCTATCCACCGAGCCAAACTGGTCTTGGCTATTATTATTTTTTAATCCTTATTGTTGAAAGTATTACATATGTCCCAATTTCCCCCCATTGATTCCCTCCAGCTTGCCCCTGCTCCCCACCCCAGGCCTCTACCACACTATTCTCTGTGTCCATGGGTTATGCATATATGCATACGTGTTCTTTAGCTGATCACCTCCACCCACCCACTCTCCTCTACCTTCCCTCCAAGATTTCACAGTCTATTCCATGCTTCCATGTCTCTGGAACCACTCCGTTCATCTGTTTATTTTGTTCATTAGATTCCACGTATAGGTGAGATCATGTGATACTTGTCTATCTCTGACTGGCTTATTTCACTAAGTTTAACTCAAAATGTTTGATATTTAAAATATAAAGTTCCCAAGTTATGAATTTGTGTGACTTACTTTAAACATTCATGACATGATAAATACACTGTATATGTACAAAATTGTAAATTAAGGCTAATTAACATTATAAGTATCATTTTCTGTTCTAATGCCCTATCACTGACAAATTAGTTTCCTGCATTTTAAAACAAATTTTGATTGGGAATTGCATAATGTTACTTGATTGTCAGTTTTGTGATAAAACCAATTGCCCTTACTTGATGATATCTAAGAATTCAATAAGCCAACAATTTATGCCAGAGGTCAACTAGCAAAGCAGAAAATCTGTTAGTCTTCCATCTTCCATTTTACAGAGACTCCACAACATAATCCCAACCAGGTGACCAGTGTATCCTTCCATCGGAATCAGTGGAACACTTTTTCTACAATGTTCTCATCCATATATTGGAAGACAGAAATACCCTCTTCTCTATCACTGTGCTGGATGGCAGAAGGGAAATTTTCCTGTAAGCACAGTGGGAAAAGGGCTAGGAGGGGGACTCCTGCAATAATGTCAAACATTAAAAAAATAAAGTTATAATGAAAAAAATGATAACTGAATGACTGTCTTCTGATAAGTACCTGTTTTGTTTTCTCTCTTCTTTCAATGAGGTAATTGGTTTCGTCTCTAGTTTGCATTCATCACGATGTACTCACCTAAAAGCAACGACATAGGAGTGAGAACTTTTAGACTCTACTCTTCCCTACTCTTCCCACATTGAAAAGAAAGTTGATGGAGGGAAATGATGGCAGTAAATTAAATGCAAGCTACACTGACATTCTCCTAGGACCAAGCTGGAATTACTACTAAAACATAGAAAAAATCATCTTAAATATTCAACTGAAGACTAGCTGGAGAGAAGCCTTATAAGCAAGACTTAAAGAGGAAGCCACATGGAGACTGGTAGGAAGTTCAGAGGCACAAGAGTGCTGGCGGGCTCCCAAAGGCAGCAGCTGAAATTCTGAAGGGATATATCAGCTGTAGTGGGTTTCCCCCCAAGAAGTCCAGGGTCTAACCCCCAAATAGGGCTAGAGCACCAGAACTTAGAAAGGTGCTCACATAAAAGTACGGGGGTGGGGGGGGCGGTACCCAGCAGGGACAGATGTGAAAATACACAGACACCTTCTGAAAAGGCCAACTCACTGAATTTCATTTGCAGATACTTCCGTTAGTCTCTGGCATTGGGAGGGCACAGTGGACTAGAGTTGCGTGAGAAGAGTCTGTGGTAGGTAGCTCGCCAGGGAGAGAGCAGAGGACCACCATCTCCTGTGCTTAATCATTCATCCATACTACAGAAAGCATCTTTCTCAGGCAGAGCATTCCCATCAATGCAGCTTTTGCCTGGAAGTGGGGAAGAAATTGCCCCATCCTTTGCAAAACCTCTTGCCCTACCCTGTGGGGTTTATGTCCAGCTGAGCTCTATAGCCTAAGGTTGATTAAGTGGCTGAAACTAACCATCAGTCTGCAGGCAGAGGCAGATCTCTGGGTGTTTTGAGTCTTTGCCTGACATGTCTCTGGGCCCCAGGCTGGGAAAAGCAGATCTTGATGGATAGATTGGTCCTTCAAACATGCATCCAGACTCAGCAGAGGGAGCCACAAATTGGATTGCTGATATCCCCAAACAGGGTGGTCAGGGCCAGTCATACACAGCATCTGGCATTATCCTGCACCAGAGACCTTACAAAGAGGACCAAAATCAATAAACTCAGTGGTCAGCTTCAGAGAACATCAGAGCAAGATCCAAAAAGCTCCCCAAGCAATATATCCACAGGGAGATACTGGCCAGCTCCAAACTCTACAGAGCATTCCACCTAATGTGATAAGCCACTCCAAAGCAGCCTGAATGCTGTGTTGAGCCTCACTCTCAACCAGCCTGAGGGTCAAAGCCAAGCACAAATGAGCCAATAGCAACCAAGACCCAATTACAGCAGGGCGACCCACACAACGCATATAAGGGACCTTCTTAGAAGCACCCAAGTCTGGTCATCAGGGTGACTGCACCACTGGGTCCCACAGGTCACTCACTACATAAGGCCACCTTAGGAAGACAGGGAGTCATATCAGATCTACCCAATATAGAGAATCGGGATGGAAAATTGTAATTCTGCTTTACAGAACTTACCTGAGCTCATTTAATTCTAGTAACAATCAATAAATCAATATTATTATTGATTCTGCAAAGATGAGGAAACTGAAGCACAAAGTTAGTGCCTTGTCTAAGGGCACACAAGTTGACAAAAGGAAGCAGCAGATTTTGAACCTTGCTGTGACTCCAAAGTCTGCTTTTAAAGACCTTGCAATTCTGTTAAGAAAGCTACTGGCAGTTAAGGGCTCACTCCCTATTCCCAATAACTATCACACTTCATTTACTGATCTGCTCCGCTACTCACTGGCATGCAAAAATGCACAAACATCAAAAGTTATTAATATCTTTAAATAAAATAGTAAAAACCTAGTTTGGCCCCAATTATAAATTATTGGGTGAAGGGAACGTAAGTGAGAATAGGTAAGAAACTTCTGGATTTGATGATCAATACACATGTTAGCTACTATTGCACAAATAATATGGAGTATTTATATTTTCAAAACAGCAAACTAGCACACGCGACAATTCTTAATATATATTTTTGAGAGGATTTAACTCTGAGAATTAAATGTCACATTATTTCTATGATGACTTTTTTATATGCATGTTTTGGTATTTTATTTACCTTTTTTTGTTTTAGCAAAAATGACAAATGAACAGATGGTTCATTTTAAAAGTTTTACCTCCTTCCATAAACATACCTCTGACCAGATGGACAGCAGGCTTCAGTGCCAATACTGGACCTTTACCATATGGACAGAAGGTCTATGGCAAGAGACACTATGTTCAGCTTTGTACCTCAACAAAAATCACGTTTGATTAATTGTCAGTCATCCTTTGTTTCTGTGGCCAGGGAATCAGGGAGCAATATACCATTTAAGTAAACTATCAAAAACACCATCATCAAGATATCTAGCTATATTTTTGACAATATATATGTATTAATTTATTGACAATTGCAGTATTAGCAGCTTTTGATGTTTGTGCAATTTATAAAATTCAAGGTGACAGAAGTACCATATTTGCCGGCGTATAAGACAATATTGTGGCCCTGAAAAATACGTATTTGCCGGCATATAAGACGACTGGGCATATAAGACGACCCCCTAACATTTCCACTAAAAATACAGAGTTTGTTAGATACTCGCCGTATAAGACTATCCCCCATTTGGAGGCATATTTTTCAGGGCCAAAAATCATCTTATATGCCGGCAAATACGGTAACTGTTTTTAGTCAAATCTGTTGAGTTGTAATTTATTTAGAGTAAAAGTCACCTTTTTGGGATATAGTTTTATGAATTTTGACAAAGTTATACAGTCATGTAACCGCCACCACCATGAAAAGAGAGCATTTTCATCCCCAAAACAGTTTGCTCATGTCATTTCTTAAAATGATGAATTACATTGTTTGGTTTTTGAATTGTATACTAACTTGCTTTTATGGAATAAATCTCACCTGGTTTTGAGGTATGCTTTTTTATATAATGAGATTTGTATTTAATTTACTAAAATTTTGTTTAGAATTTCTTCACTTATGTCAGGACAGAGGTTGGTATGTAGTTTTATTTATTTATTTATTTATTTATTTATTTATTTACTTACTTAATGTTTTACATTTTTTATTTTTATTTATTAGTTTTTATATTTAATTTATTTATCATTTAATGTATTACATAAGCCTACTCTTCCCCCATTGACCTCTCCCCGGCCGCCCCCACCCCCCAGCACATGCCCTCATCCCCCATCCCACTCACCCCTGTCTGTGTCCATTGGTTATCCACATATACATGCATACAAGTCCTTTGGTTGATCTCTTACCCCCACCCCTGCCTTCCCTCTCAGGTTGGAGGGTCTGTTGGATACTTCTATATCTCTAATTCTATTTTTGTTCATTAGTTTATGTTGTTCCTTATATTCCACCAATGAGTGAGATCATGTGATATTTATCTTTATCTGATTGGCTTATTTTGCTTAACATAATGCTCTCCAGTTCCATCCATGATATTGCAAACTTTGCCACATAGAACATTTCAGAAAATATGGTGAGCACTACTAAACTTTTAAGGGGAAACATCCTATTTCTACACAAACCATTTCTCCAAATTGAAAAGTAAGAGGCATTCTCCAACTTAATTTTTGAGGGTAGTATTAGGCTGATCCTGAAATCAGACTAAGACATTGCAAGACATTAAAACTACAGTTTTTTCCCTTAAAAGTTTAGTAATGCTCACCATATTTCCTGAACTGTTCTATGTAGACAAGTTTCTAGTTATATGTGGAACTTCTTTAAGAGAAAAGGGACTATTTAGTTTATTTTTTTCTTGAATTAGCTTTGATAAATTGTTTATTTCTAGGAATTTGACTATTTTATCAGAATAAATCTAGTAACATAAACATTTTATAACAATCCTTATTATCATTTAAATAATTATAGAACTTTTATGGATGTCATGTCTCTTATTCTAGATATTGGTATTTTGTGTTTTTGTCTCTTATTCTAGATATTGGTATTTTGTGTTTTTGCTTTTCCCCCATAATCAGTCTACTTAGAGGATTATCAATTTTATTGACCTAAAAAAAACACACCTTTTCTTGTCATTGATTTTCTATACTAGTAGCCCAGCACATGAAATTCATGCACTGGTATAGTTCCTAGGCCTGGCCTGTGATCAAGACCATCTTTCCTATTGCCAGCAGCTGGCCCCGCCTCCCATTGCCACCCACCCCTGGTTTCCCATTCACCATCAGGCAATCGGAGACTGCCAGCTGGGGGAGGGATCAAGAGGTCAGCCTGCCTGCTAGCCTTGCCCGTGCTGTGGGTCACCCTCTATGTGTGGGGCAACTGAGAGGGTGGGAAACTTGGCCTGGCACCACCCATGTTCCCAATCACCCACCTCTGGTTCCCCATTCACCATCAGGCAATCGGATCCTGATGGCAGAAGGGAGGGACTGAGAAGTCAGCCATTCCCATCCGCTTGCCTGCCCTGCCCCCACTGGGGGGTCGCCCTCTGAGTGTGGGGCGATCATTGGGGTGGGGGCCTAGGCCTGGCATGTCCTGCATCCCCTGCCACTCACTCCCAATGCCCTGTTCACCATCGGGTGATGGAAACCTGCCAGCCAGGAGAAGGGACCAAGAGGTTGTCAGTACACCTCATACTGACTGGTCAAACAGTCGTTCTGGTCATTCCACCCTTAGGGTCAATTTGCATAATAACCTCTTATTATATAGGATAGTATTTTTCTGCTTCAATTTTATTGATTTCTGCTATGGTCTTTATTGTTTTCTTTTTGTAAACTTTTGGTTTAATGTCCTCTATTTTCTTAGCATTTTAAAGTGTAAATTAAGGTCTCTGATTTGAATTTTTATTTTCTAAAATAAGCTCTTAGAGAAAAAAATAAAAATGTCTTCTTATGTATTGTATAAAGACCATCACAGACATTTGGATATGCTGTGATTTCATTTTATTTTTTTTTAATTTTTTTTGTTTTGTTTTTTTGTTGGGTTTTTTTTTTTTTTGTTTTTTTACAGAGAGGAAGAGAGAAGGATAGAGAGTTAGAAACATCAATGAGAGAGAATCATCAATCAGCTGCCTCTTGCACACCCCCTACTGGGGATGTGCCAGCAACCAAGGTACATGCCCTTGACTGGAATCCAACCTGGGACCTTTCAATTCACAGGCCAATGCTCTATCCACTGAGCCAAATTGGTTTCGGCTGTGATTTCATTTTAATTCAGTTTGCAATAGATTCTAATTTTTCTGCTGACTTTTTTTGGACCCCAAAATTATTTAATACTGGACTACTTAGTTTCCAAGATCTGGGCTTTTTGAGAGATCTTTCTACTATTGATTTCTAATTCAATTCCACTGTGGCCAGAGAACATAGCTTATATGACTTAAAATCTTTAAAGTCATTGAAAATTGGTTTACGGTCTAGAATATAGACATCATTGTGCAGTAGAAAATCTGTATTCAGCTATTGTTAGATGTTATGTTTTATAAACATTAATTGGGTGAAATTGGAAGACTGTGTTGTTCAAATCCTATCTACATAATTATTTTTGTCTACTTATTCTATCAATTATCGAGTGAAAAGAATTGTAATTTCAAACAGTTACAATCAATCATGGGTTTGTCTATTTTTTCTTGAATTTCTATCAGTTTTGCTTTACATATTTTAAAGATCTATTATTATGTGCTTAAATTTAGGGTCATTATATACTCTAGATGAACCATTTTATCATTATAGAATGATAAATACTTAAAGAAGTGACACATATAACTAGAAACTTTCCACATGGAACAGTTCAGGAAATATGGCTTCACTGGTGAGCACTACTGAACTTTTAAGGGGGGAAAAATTCAATTTCTACACAAACCATTCCTCCAAATTGAAAAGTATGGGACACTCTCCAACTTAATCTATTTGATATCATCTCTGTTCCTAGTCTTTGCTCTGAAATCTGCTTTTTCTGATATTAATATAGCTACTCTCTCTACAGTAACTTTCTTTTAATAAGCGGTATCATGGCATATTTTCCACTCTTTAATTTTAAAAATGTAGGTCCTTACAATTACATTGCATTTCTTGTAATAAGAATCTAGTTCTTTTTAATTTAATCTGACACTCTCAGCTTATTAATTAATGTTTCTAGACCACTTCTATTTAATTTTATTATTGATGGTTGTAACATTTGAAATCAATACTAAATTGTGCATTTATATTAGAGAGAGTTCCCATTTTATTTTTTCAAGTCCATGAATTCTCTCTCTCTCTCTCTCTCTCTCTCTCTCTCTCTCTCTCTCTCTCTTAGTTTTCTGTTCAATCTTTCCACCCCAATCAATGGTTGTCAACCTGTTCCCTCTCTATCTAGGAGTCTGTCTCTCTATTTTGCTTGTTAGTTTATTTTGGTCATTTGATTCCTCATATGAATGAAATCATATGGTACTTGTCTTTCTCTGGCTTATTTCATTGATCAAAATGCTCTCCCGGTTAATCCAGGTTATAGCAAAGGATGATATTTTCTTTTTTTGCCATAATATTCCATTGTGTAAGTGTACCATAATTTTTGTATACACTCACTTGGACACTTGGGAGGCTTCTAAACGTTGGCTATTGTAAATAACACTGCAATGAGCATAGGAGTGCAAATACTCTTTCAAATTTCACTGGATACATTCCCACAAGTGAAATTGCTGGGTCTTAAAACAGTTCCATTTTTAATTTTTTGAGAAAAGTCCGTACTGCTTTCCACAGTGGATGTACCAAACTTCATTCCCACCAACAGTGCACAAGGGTTCCCTTTTCTTCACATCCTCACGAGCACTTGTTGTTTGGGAAATCAAGATAACAATCCCATTTGCAATTGCTTCAAAAATTTAACTAGTTAAGAATAAATTTAATCAAAGATGTAAATGACCTGTATTCAGAAAATTCTAAGACCCTGAAGAAAAGAACTGAAGAAGATACAAAAAAGTGGAAGCATATACCGTATTTCTGGAAAAGGAGAATTAACATCATTAAAATGTTTATGCTACCCAAAGCAATGCCACTTCTACTTTAAACAGTTTTTTTCTCCTTTTCTATGTCTTTCATTCTGTTCATAATGCTCTTATTGCAAGTCTAGTTTTGCTAAAAGTCAGAATATATGTAGGACATATTATCTAATATATAATAACATCACTTATCCACTGTTATCCTGAGATCCAGAGGTTTCAATGTTAAATTCACCAAAAAGTCCCAACAGTGTTTAAGCAACCACATGCACTAATTAAAATGTTTTACAACAATTAACATCCATGCATATACCTTTATATATATAGTAGAGGCTCAGTGCACAAAATTGATAACTCAGTGGGGTCCCTCAGCCTGATCTTTGCCCTCTCACAGTCCAGGAGCTGGGGGAGTGGGCCTAAGCCACAGTCGGCCACCCTTAACATTGCCACAGAGGTAGGAGGGGCTCCTGCCACAGCCACTGTGCTCACCAGCCATGAGCCCAGCTCAGGGCTTCTGGCTGAGTGGCGGCAACTCATGCATTGAGCATCTTCCCCTGGTGGTCAGTGTGTGTCATAGCAACCGGTCATTTTGCCATTTGGTGGATTTGCATATTAGCCTTTTAATATGTAGGATATTTTTTCTAAATGGTAATCTTCAGAAACATTTTTTCTTTTTTGTAATGTGATACCAATTCTGGCCAATAAAGCAGTTTGCCAGTATGCCAAACTGATGCAGTATGCTGTTCTTTTTTTAAATGTTGTTATGGTTTTAAACACTTCCTGTTTTCTTCTCTACTAAGCTATCGTTGCTAACTCTGATTGACTGTTATAGGTTAAGGGTATGTTAGATAACAAGTTTTATGAAAACCTGTAAAACATATATTTGACTATATAAGCCTTGATTATTTATTTGTAATAAAATACATGGATTTTTAATATAAACTTTTGGATTTCTTTTTTAGCTTCTCAAGGCTACCTAAACTATCCCTACCTAATTCTAAATTTTTATTTTTGTTCTTAGAAGTTAGGTTGCTTAAAACTTTTGGATACATATGTTAAATAAGATTTTAAAAGTCCTCAAGTTGATTACACAAATATATCCCAGATATTTCAGGAATAATCAAGGTATAATCAAACTTAAAATGCCAATAAATCATTAACAGTATAGAAAATCTGAGTTTAAGTGCTTTCTAAATTAGATAATTTACTATATTCTAAAACTTTACAGTAAATCTGACACAGAGGTTAAATTATTGAAATACACATAAATTAGTATAAAAAATCAAAATTCCACATATGTATAGCATTTCTCCTTCAGTTCCCTTAAAGGGATAGCTGAAATAAATTTGTATATTCTATTTCACTGAAGTTTGAAAACCACCAACATTTTATTTACCAAGAATAAGTAACCGAGCTTGGGTCACCATCTAATAAACTGGCAGCGAATTTTAGGATTATAGAATGCTTCTCTTACCCTGAAACCTCACCACTACATCAACAGGAAGCCTGTACTTTCTACTCAACTATTCTGTATACCTGAAACTCCTGTAAAAAAATAAGTAAGGTTTTTGAATTTTATAAAAAACAAACAAGACACACAGCTTCTCATGCTTTCATCCAAAAATTTGGGGAAGGCTGAATGGGGATTTAAAGAAAAGCAGTTATGAACATAACTATCATAAATATTAACATAAGATTTAGAGAGAGTGTGTTGTATGTGACACACACTGAACGCTTTAGATTAACACTCTCTCCGGAATATAAGCATAATGATGGACTTTCAACTTGTCGGGGAATTTAAATAACTGGCCCTTACTCACCCAGCTATTAAGCAGGAAAATTGAGAATGAATTTAAAGTCTGTCAGGCTTGAAATTCCAGTTGTATTTTTTTCAATACTTTCCCAGATTTCAAAAATTCTTGATATCTAAAGCTTAACTGAAATACTTTCAGACCTGTACAGTTAAAATTAGCACAAATGGGTAATCGTAATCTAATACATGCCAGCACATGTGCAAATTACACACTCATCTTTTTTGGCTCCTATACATGGATCACAAGGGTTATCAGAGAACATTTCTTGTGCACTTTTAATTCACCTCATTGCCCATTAGCTATAAATAAAAAGATATTTAAAAATCACTTTTCTCCTATTTGAAGACAGAAAGTTTCTACAGATTTTTAAATTATTATATTTACTGAGACAGGAAAAACACACAAACAAACAAAAAAGAAAAAAGAAAACAGAAGATAAACCAAACCAGAGAGAGAGAGAGAGAGAGAGAGAGAGAGAGAGAGAGAGAGAGAGAGAAATCCCCTGATCCTTAATTTGGCACAAAGAATTCTTGCAGTTGTGTGAGGATATTATATCCATTCATTACTGCACAATAAAATTGGTTCTTTAGAAAGAATGAATTTTGCTCAAAGGCTTGGCAATCCTATTTAACACAATGAAAAATGACTTATTAAACAGTTTGGGTTTAAAAAACAACAACACTGAGATGAATAGTATGAAGTCTTAAATATTTCTTTGTTGTTCTGAAGGGAAGAAGATACTTGCTGGTCATTTTCTAGTCAGAATGGAGCTTATTTCTTAGCATAGCTGTAAATGAGCTGAAATGATTAATACACAGCTGTAAATGAGCTAAAATGATTCATAAATGAGTCATAAATATTCCACAAAGCCACCGGAGCAAGTGTAAGATGTGGCTTTGTAAAAGATGCAGGATACCTGCTAATGGAGGCAAAGGGTTTATATTGACAGATCTTTTGGCCCAATCAAGTATTAGAGTATTTTTAATATATTTTATTGATATTAAAGAGGAAGAGAGAGGGAGAGGGAGAGAGATAGAAACATCGATTAGAAAGAGTCATGGATTGGGTCCTTCCTGCGTGTCCCACACTGGGGATTGAGCCCAGAACCCGGGCATGTGCCCTAATCAGGAATCCAACCATGACCTCCTGGTTTATAGGTCAACACTCAATCACTGAGCCAAGCCAGGCAGACAAGTATTAGAGCATTAATCTAAAATATTTATAAAACAAAAGTTAATTCTATAATTGTGCAGTCCAGAAAGAAAGAAAACATCATTTGTTTTCTAGGTAATATGGACTTGGAGGGGTCTAAGTCAGCTTCTTAAAGACCACTCAACTATATATCCACTTATTTCTCAATTATGCTCTTTGTCCTGAGAAGTTGAAGGTACTAGAAAAACTTTGGATAAAAAAAGATGTTAAAGCATTTTGAGAGCCCCCAAATCTATTAAACAAATATCTCCTAGAGATTTTAGGAATAATCAAATTATAATCTGGAGCCTTCTTGCCTCTCCAAAAACTAAGGGCATAATAAATTTTTAATTACAAAACAGTACCGAGAACAAATAAATAAAATTATTTAGAATTTATGACCTTGGGATTTTATTTATCTTTTCAGTAAAATAGGCTTAGAGTGAATGAGAAACGGGCAATAAAGCTTCTACCTCTTTAAGTGTTTGAGAACTACTATGCAAAGCATTTCAGAGTGCTGCCCAAAAAGATTTTGGTCTACTACCAGGATCCCAAATGTCCTTTTATCCATTTTATACACACATGCATTCAGACATATACATCCTAATTCTTCAGAATCTTCATTTTGTCCATGCATATACCTAACGACCTCATTCTATTACATTTTTTACAAACATTTACTATGGTTCCTAAAAAAGACTGTATTATTGTTTATTTCCTGAAACCAGAGAGTAAGAATTTTATTTATCTTATCAAGACAAGCACTTTTTTTGTTTTAGTCATTGTGTAGAAAAGTTGACCAGGCTTGATCCAATCAACTGGACAGATTTTGCTCAAGTCAAATTTCCTAAGCCTATTGAGTCTTCCCCCAGAACAAGGAAATGTACGTTTGGCAAATGAATGAAATGAATGCCATTTTAACCCCATCTAGAATCCCTTATAATTTTAGTCCTTTCCTTTTTTTCCCTAGATTTTCTCCCCTAATTTTAGATAGATACTAAAGCGCTTTTCTGGAAGTGCAGCCTCACAAATGGTTATGGGAGCAATAACTTTGGAAACACACATCTATTTTGTTTTAATTCTTACAACCTTTTTTGGAGGGGGAGGGCATGGGGGAGGGGTGTGGGGAACCCAAGTGTCTATGATGTGATCCACAAATTTTTTTGGCTGAATTCTAATTTGTAGGAATGCAAAGGACTATTATACTCAACCCTCTCTTTAAGCAAGACTGCACATAACAAAATAGTGTGTGTTGCCTTCTGTAACAGATTTTTGCAATTTAAAACCAATTTCAATTCTTGAAACCTCTACTCATCTATCAAAAACACTGAACTGGGTCACTCAATACATTATTTTCTTTCAGCTACATTTTTTGCTTTTGTATGTCAAAGCATACTCAAGTAAATAGCAACTAAATGAACACCCTAGTTTCTTATGTACTAGAATTCAAAATAATTAATTTTAACAACATTAAGGAGCTATAAACATTTGTATGATAATAATAAGTAAAACTATAGTTGCTATTAATTTGACCTAAAAACAGCAAGAAAAATATTATCACTTAACTGCCTAGAGCAGTGGTTGGCAAACTCATTAGTCAACAGAGCAGCAATTTGCCCACCACTGGCCCAGAGAAAGACAATGGAATAAAGGTGTAGAAGATAAACCAGTATCAGACAAAGTTTGAAATGCAAATCTATTATTAAGATCATTGGGCTTTAGAGACGTTACTTCCTCACCCAGAACCTGTGTCTTTGGTTAGAAAATGGAGATTTAATCTATCTCTTGTAAGGGGTGGAGAAGATAGCAAACTGAGGACCTAATCATACTAGTAAACAACTACGAAGGAAAAAAAATAAAATAAAAGAGAATAGGCACCCTAGAAGTTGAATTGCTGACAAAAAGTAAAGTCTTTAATTTAATTGAATAGAGTAAACGAAAAGGGAAAGCATAATAGACAAAAAGCCGATGGAGCACAAATAGAGATGATCAAAAGGATACTGTAGGTTCTGAGGCAGAAAACCCAATGAGTGACATTTAGAAAATAGTCAGTGTTCCTAGCCAGGTGGCTCAGTCGGTTGGAGCATTGTCCTGTACACTGAAAAGGTTACGGGTTTGACTCCCAGTCAAGGTACACACACAGGGTTCCATCCCTGGTCAGGGTATGTCCAAGAGGCAACTACTCCATGTTCCTATCTATCTATCTATCTATCTATCTATCTATCTATCTGTCTGTCTGTCTGTCTGTCTGTCTATCTATCTATCTATCTATCTATCTATCTATCTATCTATATCTACCTACCTACCTATCTATATATCTACCATCTTTCTTTTTCTCTCCAAAATAAATTTTAAAAAAATACTCACATAAGAAATAAAAAAACAGTTATTCAATGTTGTAATGCAGAAAAATTTTCCTATCATATAAGAACTATAATGTTATTAGTTTGTGTGTATTTTAGAGTATGGCTCAAATTTTATTTTTAAAAATGCGTACAAAATGTCAAAATAGCCATGTAAGTAACTAGATGATGGGATAGCAGGCATTCCATTTTTAAAATTTTATTTTACTTGTCTTTATTGTTGAGAGTACTACAAATGACCCTCTTTTCCCCACCATTGCCAGCCTCCAAGAAAAGCAAGAATTTATTACTAAAGCAAAAATACACTTAGACACAGCGACACAAGGAAGGGTATTAAAGAAGCAGCAGGAGAGCTGAGGCTGGGCTGCTCTGGCTCACTGAGAAGTCAGAGAAAAGGGGGCGGGCCTTGGAGACAGGTTCAGGGGGTAGCCCAGGACGAGCTGCCGCTGCTCACTGCTCCCCTGGTTGCAAGCCTCGTGGGGCCCCTTAGATGTTAGGGGATACATGCCTGTATGGAAAGACAGGGGGTGGTGTGGGTGGAGATAAATGGCAAGGGCATGCTTCCTGGAGGGAGAACACAATGGGACCTGCATTTTCAGGGTTTTAAAGGCCAAGAGTATAGGGGATGGCTTAGGGGCAGACCAGTACAATATTCATCAACTTTATGCTGATGTACCAAAATGAGATTTATTCTCTTAATTTGTCTGTCCTTAGGTGTAGTTGGCAAATGGCCCTAATTGGATTGATTTAAGCTTTCTCTTCTCTGGTTGGGGAGGATAAATGCAAATCATTTCCTCTTAAGTATCCTTCCTTGGTTTAGGGAAGATAGGATTTGCCAGGTGGCAGCAGACTGCTGTTTAACTAACTAGCCGTCTTAGTCCCCCTATTCCACTGCTCCTGGTATTTCCCGGGCTCTTACTGTGCTATGGTTTGTGGGAGGTTTGCCCATTCCGACACTGAGCGACACTGACTCCCCCTGGTCTTCACAAGTATTGTCTGTCATTTGGCAGCTGGAGGACATCTGTGCATCAGCTGTGGGACTACCAGGGAGTTTGTCTGGGGACTGAACTTTTATAAAATAATAATTTTTTTTAAAGGTAATCTTTCATACTTACAATGGTGATGCTGTTCTCTAAGTGGCCTTAAGGTAGGGAGGAAAAGAAGAAGCAGAGAAAGAAATAGAACAAGAAAAGAATAAGCAAAACAAGAAAAACATATGACACGGTCAAGAGAGGAAGTCACAGCAAACGCAACAGGAAATTAGAAGAATTAATAGGAATAAAAAGAACAACACTGTATGAGGGAAAAACAGGCAGCAAGTCAAAGGTTTTTTTTTGTGTGTGTTTTTTTTTTAATTTTTTAAGCCATCAATGTGTTTTAAAATGGAGACAGAAAATGTTGGTTTTCCAGCTCTACAGGCCTGTAATTGTCAAGAGTTTGACACAAAATTGACTCTAAATATTCAGGTGAAAGGACAGGTAAGAAAGCTTCCCATCCAAATTCTAAGACAGATTAAAAGCAGCATCTCATTATTTTCAAAAAAATATAAAGTCTCCCAAATTGGAAGGTAATAGATAGGTCTACTTAGGTGATGTTAGTTCTCTCACTGCAAGGGTATTTGTTAAAATTCTCAATTTCCTGATCCTTTGCCTGGGAAATTACTGTGCAGTCAGTGAAAAACCATTGTGGTGTTAAATAAATAAAAAAGTAGAATGCACATTTTAATCCTCTGTATGTTTATAAGAAACCACCCAAATTCATTTAGCAGACATGCTTTTATCTGTTTGCAATTGAAATTGAAAATTACAGTGAGCAGCTTAAAAGGAACTGTATTAAATGGAATTTGTTATATCATAGAACTACTTTCAAACATGCCATTGTATAACTTAGGGCCACCACCAGCCTTTTGCATCGTATATAGTACACATGAAGTTAGAGGTCAGCATATACTAAAGACATTTAAGAATATTGTTATGAAGCAGCAATTATGGGCAGAGGCTGTGCTTGCTTCTGAGAGTGAAAAGAAGAAATATAAATACTTTCCCTGGCCCTAAGGTATTTCAAATTAAATTGCTTTACTGGCAGCACAATATATCATCATAATTGCTTTATTTAGTTGGTACAAAGAAAACTAAAAAGAAAAAAGATAAGGATTCATCATTTAACAATTTAAAAGATCCTACTGCATATTTTGGGTCACCAGGTGCTGATGACCAGGCTCTGGATCAACAAATTCAACCCCCGGCCTTGAAACCCCAACTTTGATTTTCAATGGGCTTAGCCCACTTGTATTTATTCATGTTCATTTTGTTTGTTATACTGGTGAAGGGTTCTCCAGAGAAATAAAACCAATAAAGAAGGATAGATGATGATAGATGGATAGATAGATTATAGATAGATGATTAGATAGATGATAGATAGATAGATAGAGAGATATAGATAATAGATAGATGATAGATGATAAGAGGTAGGTAAATAGATGATAGATGATGATGATGATGATGATAGATAGATGGATGAATAGATAGGTAGATAGATGATAGATAGATAGATAGATAGATAGATAGATAGATAGATAGATAATAGGTAGGTAGATAGATGATAAGAGGTAGGTAAATAGATGATAGATGATGGTGATGATGATAGATAGATGGATGAATAGATAGATGATAGATAGATAGATAGATAGATAGATAGATAGATAGATACATAGATAGATAGATAGATAGATAGATAGATAGATAGATAGATAGATAATAGATAGATAAAAGAATATGGCTGCCCTGTCTCATGTGGGTCACTTGGCTGGGCATTATCCTGTGCACAGAAATGTTGCCTGTTTGATTCCTGTTCTGGGCGCATGCCCAAGTTCCAAGCTTGATTCCTGGAAGGGGTTGTGCAGGAGGCAACCACAAAATATTACCCTCTCACATCATTGTTTCTCTCTCCTCTCCTCTCCTCTCCTCTCCTCTCCTCTCCTCTCCTCTCCTCTCCTCTCCTCTCCTCTCCTCTCCTCTCCTCTCCTCTCCTCCCCTCTTTCTCTCTCCCTTCAAAGAAGGCAATGTTGATTACATCTAAAAATACCTTCACAATAACACATATATTAGTGTTTGCCCTTAACAATCAGCCACCAACTAGCACCATAGCCTAATCAATTTGAAATATAAAATTAACCCCCACAGTAAATCTTCAAAACATTATCTAATCTAAGGTTTAATTTTTTTATACAAGTGGAGGGTCCCTCAGAATTTTTGCTTAGTTATAATACTGAAATTAGAGATTCTAATTAGATATTTCCATTAAACTTACCACTTAAGACAGAATCTAGAGAAAAATACTAGTATATGACTATAAAAATATAAAGGACTTTATCACCCCCCAATTTCCCAGTCTTTTCTTAATCTTTGCTCATTCTTTCTCTGCTTTTATTTCACCTAGTATGTCATATACTTCATTTGATTTTTTAAAATACAATCCTGCTTGAAAATATGACTATAAATAAATGGTGGACAGAAGTACCTTGACATAGTTTTCTATGGGAAAATCACTCAAAATAGCCACTAAAGCCAAGTGTCAAGGAGTGTAAAAATTCAGTCACACACAATGAGTAAGTTTTAGAGGTTTACTGTACAACATTGTGCCTATAGATAGTAATACCGATTGTACACTGATAAACCTGTTAAGAGGGAGAATTCCTGTAAAGTCTTTTACCACATATAATAAAATAATAATGTGTGTTTTTTTCTTGTGCATACTCCTCTCTTCACAGATTTTTAGATATGAGAAAGTATCCACAGGCATAAGTTAGCACTTTCTACTATTTCACATGAAATTAAAAACAAAAACAATAGCCAAAACCCGTTTGGCTCAGGGGTAGAGCGTCGGTCTGCGGACTGAAAGGCCCCAGGTTTGATTCCAGTCAAGGGCATGTACATTGGTTGCGGGCACATCCCCAGTAGGGGGTGTGCAAGAGGCAGCTGGTCGATGTTTCTCTCTCATCGATGTTTCTAGCTCTCTCTCTCTCTCTCTCTCTCTCTCTCTCTCTCTCTCTCTCTCCCTTCCTCTCTGTAAAACATCAATAAAATATATATTAAAAAATAAACAAAAAATGAAGCTTCATAAGTTTATAAGGAAGAAATCGATACAGACCTAAACTATCATTTTTGAGAATGAAGTGAAATACACATCTCCTCGCATGCCATCAGATTAATTACTCAGGTGCAGCAGGCTTCCATTACTGCCTGGCCAGCTCTCTCAGTGCCCTTTCCAGAGGAACAGTTAGCTTTGTCTGAAAGTGCTCATTTCCTACCAAATGATGACAACTACCTGTTACCTCCTTTTCATAGGCTCTTGATCTCTAAACTGAAAATGCTCCCTTCCAAATTTAAAGATGCCCTTCTGTAAGGCAAGGACGTCAAATCCATCAAGTCTTTATGTGGAGCAGGGAGTAAGCCAGCCAACCAAGCCCAGGACACGGAGAGTGAATAACACTGAAAGAGCCCAACAGGCAACAAAGTCAAATGATGGCTGCCGAGTGAGATAGTCGCTTAATCGACGGCAGCGGGCCAGGCCCCAGGGTTCAGATTAGAATTAAATGATTAGCCCGCAGGGTTGGAAGTGCTCACTGGCATGCCAGTAGAAGCCCAGATACTTAGAGGGATCCCCACAGCCTGGAGCAACTGCTGCTTCTGCTCTAAACCTGGATGACAGCAACACACACGCTGCATCCACTTCTTTTTTCACAGCTTCCAAGTAACACTATGAAACACCTCTATGTTTACCCATGATCCATGAAAACGCAGACTGGATTGTTTCTTCTTTTCCTCAAGTCTCATCACACATATGCTTTGGAATTTCTCATCTGATGCCCTTGGCAGCCTAAACCTCTCTCCCCTGTGGAGAAAAATCGAGCCCAATCTATTTCCGGCCCCTTCCTCATATGGCAGGGCAAGCTGTACTCTGGGATCTTCTCCAGATTCCAGGCCCTTCCTTCCTCTTGGCGTTGGGACAAGCACCTCTGCTCTCAGCTTTCCAGCTCTGTGACCTTCTGGAAGCATGTGGGACGTGGGGCTTAATCCTTCCCTTTCTTTTTAGAAATCTTTATTGTTGAAAGTATTACATATGTCCTCCCCTTCATTCCCCAGTGACCCTTTCTAGCTGGCCTCTGCCCTCCCACCCCTTTCTTTCCCAAGGTTCACTCCATCTCATGCTGTTCCCCCCCTTCTCTAATGAAAACTGTATGTGTGGCCCAAACTAACATAATGGGACATTACTTAGCAGTTTTCAAAGGGGTATCACCTTACTGTCTCATTTCTGCTTAAATTGTAATTCTTCAGTTGTAATTCTCCACTTTGGATCTGAAAAAAAAAGAAAGAAAACCCAAATGGTAACAGATTTCCTCAAGGACACAGAGTTAAGTAGAGAAACACTTTTGTGACCCTGATCGGGCATCTGCATCACTACAGACTGGTTCTTGCTTCCTCTTACCCTGTAGTTAGAATGTTTCTCTCTTGAGAATGTAGTTAAAAGGCTCCAGCACTTTATTCAATACTAGAGGCCCAATGCACAAAGATTTGTGCAAGAATAAGCCTGCCTTCCTCTCTGTGCCAGCAATGCCTTCGCTCCAGCCAGAGCCACCTTCCACCTCTCCTCTTGTCACATCAGTTTGCATATTCCCTCCTTATTGGTTGTGTGCACCACCATATTTGACCGGGAGTGATGGTCAATTTGCATATCTGTCTTCATTAGATAGGATGATACACATAATATGTGATCAATAATCAGTAAGTTGTTTGAATTACTGTTCCTAAAATGCTAAAATTTAGGTGAAAAATCAATGCCTTAAGATTAATAAATATAAAATGTAAGTTTAAGTCACAAGTGATTTTGACTAGAGGGAACCACAATATCAGTGTCAGAGAAATAGAGACAGTTTTTCCTTTTATATTTTTTTATTAAAAATACAATGCCATCAATGCCCTGATTCTTAGATGTCTTTAAAAAAACACACACAAATGGGGTAAATGGGTAGATAGGATGTCTTTATGTTGATTCATTCAGCAAGCATATATCTAGGTCAGTGTTTCCCAAACTTTTCACATATGTGTATCCCTTCTATAACTTTTGTAACGCTGAGTACCTCTCATCAAAAAAAAAAAAAAGGATGTATTTTAATAACAATCAAAATATATTTATTTTTTTTATTTTTTTGGTACATACATAAAATAATAATAAACAAAAATAAAATTATTCATAATAAAATATAAATAAAAGTTATATTATAAATAACATTTATTTGCACACCGGACCATCTCACACCTCACAAGACTGTCTTGACTTGACTCATGAGAACATAGAATTAGGTGCAGCTATGCATGGTGCAGTGCATATCCCCACCAAACTCCGGTGCAACGCATACCCCCACCAAATTCTTCCCATACCCTTGGGAATACGCGTACCACACTTTGGGAAACACTGATCTAGGTTATACCAACTCGATGTTCACTGTAATTAAAATCTATACAATGACCAGAATGCACAGTGAGGAAGGATGCAAAGCCCTGCTCCCACCCTTTCAGAGAGCAGACTGTCTTGAAATGTTCACAAACAACCGAAACAGAACTAGCACATACTACATCTCAGAGATTTTTTTTTAACTAAATCTTTATTGTTCATATTATTACATATGTTCCTCATTCCCCCCCCCAATTGCTCCCCTACACCAAGTTTCCATTCAATTCTCTACCCTTTCCCCATCCCCCATTGTCCTCATCCATAGGTGCAGTTTATGTTCAGTCTCTTCCCGCCCCGCTCCACTCCCCATTTCCCCAAGAATCATCAGTCCACTCCCCTTCCATACCTCTGATTCTATTATATTCACCAGTTAATATTGTTCATCATGATTTTTACTTCCCTTGGTTTTTAGACTCACTTGTTGATAGTTACGTGTTTGTTCATATTTTTATCTTTATTTTCTTCCTCTTCCTAAAGAACCCCTTTCAGCAATTCATATAATTCTGGCTTGGCAGTGATGAATTCCTTTAGCTTAAATTTATTTGTGAAGCTCTTTATCTGGCCTTCGATTCTGAGTGATAGCTTTGCTGGGTAGAGTATTTTTGGCTGTAGGTTCTTATTATTCATCACCTTGAATATTTCTTGCCATTCCCGTCTGGCCTGCATGGTTTCTGTTGAGAAATCAGCTGACAGTCGTATGGGTGCCCCTTTATAGGTAACTACCTGTTTTTGTCTTGCTGCTTTTAATATTCTCTCTTTGTCTTTAGCTCTTGGAATTTTAATTATGATGTGTCTTGGTGTGGTCCTCTTTGGATTCCTTTTATTTGGGGTTCTGTGTGCTTCCTGTACGTTTAAGTCTATTTCTTTCCCCAGGTGGGGGAAGTTTTCTGTCACTATTTCTTTCAATATGTTTTCGGTATCTTGCTCTCTGTCATCTTCTGGGATGCCCATAATTCTGATGTTGGTTCGCTTGAAGTTGTCCCAGAG
This sequence comes from Vespertilio murinus, assembly GCA_963924515.1. Taxonomy (NCBI): domain Eukaryota; kingdom Metazoa; phylum Chordata; class Mammalia; order Chiroptera; family Vespertilionidae; genus Vespertilio; species Vespertilio murinus. The sequence continues at coordinate 64,431,802 of OZ004712.1, forward strand.
GTTTCTCACACCATCTTCAACTTTCTGGATTCTCTTGTCTTCTTGCTTCTGTGGAGGAGTGTCCTCTGGCTCTCTGTGTTCCAAATATTGGACTTGATTCTTGCAATCTTCCAATCTGTTTTAGGACTCTGTATAATATTTTTTATTTCAGAGAACGTATTCTTTATTTCTAGTTGATCCCTTTTCATATCCTCATAGGTCTCATTTATTTTATCCGCCTTTTCTAAGAGATTGTTGAACAACCTTATAAGCGTGGCTTTGAACTCTATATCCAGTCGCTTTTTGTCCTCCATTTCTTTCGTTTGTGATCCATTTCCTCGTTTCGGCATTTTCGCTGCTTCCCTGAGTTGGTAGGTTGGGAGGATCAGCTGTGTCTATGCCAGGAGACAACCTTATTCCACTAGACTTGGAAACCTGCAAAAGCCTCTCTGAGTTCAGCTTGGAAGGGGCGGAGTTTCAGGGTGGAGCCTACAGCCTTGGCTTCCGGTTAGCCCCGCCCTCAGAGGTTCCTGAGTCTCAGTGTACCACAGTGTCCTTTGGTACTCGCTGCAAGCACCTCTGAGAGAAAGGCGCCTTAGAGCTTAGCCCGCTACCAGACAGTGTAGTCTCTCCCCCAACAAGCCCACAACTGGGGTTCAGAGCAGTTGGAAGTGGGGTTAAGAACAGTCCGGAGCTTATGTCTCCTTCCTGCTAAGCGATCTCGCGGCCCAAGCAACAGTCTGTCCTCTGTGCTCGTAATGTGCGTGGCTCAGGTGCTCTGCTTTTCGCCACCCCTAAGCTTCTGTCTTACAACCCAGATTCCCTCTGTATGAGGCTGGGGCCCGAGGGTCTTGCCCAGGACTGGGGTTCAGTGCAGTCAGAACTGGGGCTCAGTACATTCCTGAGCTTTTGAGTCCTTCCCGCTGGGGCAATTCAGCAGCTCAGCGAACAGTCCCTCCTCTGCGCGCAATGTGCGCGACTCGGGGGCTCTGCTTTTCGCTGCTGCTCCACTGAGCTTCTGCCTTACAGCCCAGTTTCCCTCTGTATGAGCCTGGACCCCAGGGTCTCACCCAGAACTGGGGTTCAGTGCAGTCGGAGTTGGGGTTCAGCACAGTCCGGAGCTTTTATCTCCTTCCCGCTAGGGAACGCCAGCCAGGCAGTCAGCCGCCCCTCCTTTCCGGCTCTGTCCTCTCCCTGCGCACACTGTGCCTCCGTACCTTAGGCTTTTACAGCTCCTCTGGTTTTCCTTCTAGTTTTCTCTTTCCTTCTAGTTGTAGAATTCCCAGTCAGTCAACTTTCCTGTTGTTCTGGATAGTGTCCACTCTATATTTTAGTTGTATTTTTTGAAATTGTTGAGTGCGGCTGCAGTTAGGCTTTTACCTCTGCCGCCATCTTGTTGTGTCTCCATCTCAGAGATTTTTAACAGGTGTGTCTATAAACTTTTCTTTTTAATCTTTATTGTTCAGATTATTACAGGTGTTCCTCCCCCACCAACCCCTTTAGCTCCCCTCCACCTGATTCCCAACCCCACCCCAAGCCCTTACCACGCCACCATCTTCATCCATAGGTGTAAGATTTTTGTCCAATCTCTTCCCACACCCCTCAGACCCCTTTCCCCCTGTGAATTATTAGTACAATCCCTTTCTATGTCCCTGATTCTATTATATTCACCAGTCCATTTTTGTTCTTCAGATTTCTTTTTATTCTCTTGATTTTTAGATTCACTTGTTCGTAGGTATGTATTTGATGCCTTTTTGTTGTTCATAATTTTTTACCTTTAACTTTTTCTTCTTCTTCCTCTTCTTAAAGAATACCCTTCAACATTTCATGTAATTCTGGTTTGGTGATGATGACTCCTTCAACTTTTTCTTGTCTGTGAAGTTCTTTATCTGACCTTCAATTCTGAATGATAGCTTTGCTGGGTAGAGTAATCTTGGTTGTAGGTTCTTGTTGTTCATCATTTTGAAGAATATGTCTTGCCACTCCCTTCTGGACTGCATAGTTTCTGTTGAGAAATCAGCTGACAGTCATATGGGTACTCTCCTGTAGGTAACTAGTTGTTTTTCTCTTGCTGCTTGTAAGATTTTATCTTTGTCTTTTGCTCTTGGCATTTTAATTATGATGTGTCTTGGTGTGTTCCTCTTTGGATTCCTCCTGTTTGGGGTCCTGTGCACTTCTTAAACTTGTAGGTCTATTTCTTTCACCAGGTAGCGAAAGGTTTCTGTCATTATTTCTTCCATTAAGCCCTCAATATTCTGCTCACTCTCTTCTTCTGGCACCCCAAAAATCCGAATGTTGGAATACTTTAAGCCATCCTGGAGGCTCCTTACACTTTTGGATTCTTCTTTCTTTTTGCCTCTCTGGTTGGGTGATTTTTGCTTTCTTATATTCCAGATCTTTGGTTTGATTGTTAGGGTATGTTGATCTATAGTTGAATTTCTGTATATTCTTTATTTCAGACTTTGTATGCTTAATTTCTGGCTGCTCCTTTTCCATTTTTTTTTTGTATCCTCATTAAGGTCCTTGAAGGTCTCACCAAGCTTCTTGGAGGTCTCATCAAGTTTCTCAAAGGTTTTTAGAAGATTCTTGAGTAATCTTATAAATGTAATTCTGAACTCTGTGTTGTCCCATAGTTTACTATCCTCTATCTCTCCCATTCGTGACATGCTTTTGTGTTTCCGCATTTTGGCTGTCTCCCTGTGTTGGTGGAGTGGCTTTGTGTGGTCGGTGACCTATAGGTCAGCTTCCCCAATCACCTGAGGTGGTTGCTTTTGCTAGTCTTGGTGTAATTAAGCCATGATTGCTGTTGGTACACTGGGAGGAATTGACCTCCAGGCCAATTGCCTGTGAGGATCCACTGTGTCTATAAAGGAAAAACTGATGTGCTGGAGACACACCTTGTTTCAGTGGGGCTTTGGTGCTCACTGAGACCATCTCCCAAATGTGTCACTTATGGGTGTGAGGGATTGAAACTGAGCACTAGAACTCTGGTTTCTGGGTCTCAATGAGGTGAAGTTTAACTACTATCTGAGGCCAGTACTGTTGCAGAAGTTACAGCGTGAACCACAGACCTGTCCTCCTTGGATCTGTTTGCCCCAGGTTGCAATTTTGCTAAACTCCAACAGAGAGGGCCATTCATATGCAAAGTCCGCTGCTTAGAGCTTGAATGTGTTGTGAGGGGCAGTCTAGGGCGGAGTTTCAGGGCATCACTAGGCTGGGGCATGGCCAACAGCGATGGCTGCCATCTGCCACCTTTCCGATGGTGTCCCCGAGTCTCCCCGCCTCTCGCACCACAGCACAGCAAACAACCTCAGCTCTGCAAGCAAGCCTGCCTCACTTTCTGACCTGATGTCAGATAGTCTAGCGCAGCCGTGGGCAAACTATCCAGCCCTCAGAGCCAAAAGAGCGGAGGGTTCTCTTGTTCTCCCCTCCACTCCTTCACCAGCAGCCCAAGATGAGAGTGCCAGCATGGTCAGGTTGCTTTTGTTCCGGCCCTCCGGTCCAGTTTAAGAACCCATTGTGGCCCTGGAGTCAAAAATTTTGCCCACCTCTGGGCTAGCGGCTAGCCTCTCCCCAGAAACTGGATTTCAGAGAGATCGGGTGCTTGTCTCTCTTTGGGTTAAAGAAAGCATCGCCCTCCACCAGCCTGGATCCGTTGCCAGCCCTTATCGCGCCCTTGCCCCCTACCTCAGTTTTTCAGTGCTTGTACCCTGGATTCTCCTCTTTCTTTCAGTCTAGTTGTAAGGCTTCCAATCAGCCAGCTTTCGTTTGGTTTTTGGGAGATGGACGTTTATTTTATATGTTGTTTTTTTGAACTTGTTGTGCCCGGCAGCCATTTAGGAGTGTTTACCTATGCCACCATCTTCGTTGTTCCCTACAAACATTTTAAAACATGCCTTACCTGGGTGGTGACATTGTCCCCCTGGGAAAGGTGGGGAGCAGGTGAGTGGCCAGGCCACATGGGCCTGGAGAGGCCCAGAACCCTGCTCCTGGCACTGTATGTGCTGAGACCTGGAGGCCAAGGCACTGGGCTGCTGGGTCCTACCACTGCCCCACCCAGAGTGAGTGCCCCGGGGACAATGACAGTGCACCTGGGGGCTTCGGAACTGCCCTGGCCTCAGCCCCTCTACCAGCAGCAGCCGAGGAGCATGTCTCTACTTTGCTGATGGGAAACGTTTGCCTTGTACCAGCAGCCGCTACAGCACAAGTGCCCCAGGTGCCCAGTGCTGCCACCCTGTGGCCTCCTCTGCACCTGGAGCAGAATAGGTGGCAGCAGCAGGAGTTCTCCTCTGCAAGCTGGGCCTCAGACCCCTCAGAACCTTCCAGAATGAGGGCGCCAGGTCCTCGCACCAGGCCCTGGTGCAGTACCGCCTGCTGGGGGGCACCAACCACTGGCCTGGCCTGGTTGGCCCTTGCAGTTGTACGTGTTCACCCCCTCGAGGTCCTGGCCATGGGGGACCCACGCTGCAAGGTCTGCAGGGGGCGGTGCCTCCACAAGGACGAGCGGCTCAGCACCAGCACGGCACCGGCACTTCGGCCACTTCTTTTTATAAAAGAGCGCTCAACGTTTTATATTTTGCAATCAATTCTTTTTTATTGGATTCATTGGGGTGACATTTGCTTAATGAAATTCTTTTTTCAATTTTGTTACTCAAAAGAAATCTATGTAATTTTATGAACCATTGTCACCCCAATGGGTGGGGAGGGGGGAAATGAGAGATATCTGAAATACCACCAACAGATATCTTATTTTATTTATGTATTTATTTGTAATTCTTTGTTGTTGAAAGTATTACAGATGCCTCCTTTCCCCCACTGACCTCTCCCCATCCGTTCCCACCCCCAGCACAGGCCCTCACCCCCTAGCGTCAGTGTCCATTGCTTATGCTCCTATGCATGTGAACAAGTCCTCTTACCCCGCCCCCTCCCACCCTCCCCTGCCTTCCCTCTGAGGTCTGAGGGTCTGTTCCATGCTTCTATGTCTCTGGATCAATTTTTGACGAACCTCTAGCCAGGCCTCTGCCACCTCTGATGGGGGCGCAGGCAGGGCTGCTACAGCGACGCTGCTTATCTGCAGGAGCATTTCCTGGACACATTTCCTGTGCGAGGAGGGCGCTGTGCCCATCGGGTAGAGCCCCTGCCTCCCGCGGCTGCAGATGGGGATGCGGACCTCTGGCCACGGGAAGCCCGCCGCCGCCAGCGGCGCCCTGGCTGCAGGACTCAGATCCACCTGCAAGTCAGCTCCACGCGGGGCTGGCGAAGGGATCCCCAGTGGCCAGGACCTCCAGGAGGTGGACAGGTACAACCAAGGGCCAAGCAGGCCAGGCCAGCGGTCAGGGAGCTCAGCAGAGCCATGGGGAAGCTGGGGGGGGGGGGGCAGGAGAGGAGAGGAGCGAGAAGGGGCAGGGCCATCAGAGCCCCAGGGGTCTTGCAGCAGCAGCAGCAGGAGGCACATGGGAGGGAGGACGGAAGGAGGCAACACGCTGAAGAAGGAGGAGGCAGGGGGAAGGCTCAGGCCCCAGGGAAGCGGCCTTCCCAGCCACCAGCCCAGCTGTGGGTTCACACTTCTGAGCACCCTCCTGCCCCCACTTTGAAGCTCAAAGGTGAAGGTGTTGCTAGTCTCTGCACCTCCACTTCCCCTCCTGCTCCTCGGGGCAGCCCTGGGCCCTGAGGGGCTGATACTCCTGTTCCTCGTCCCTGCCAGGGGCCAAGCACCTGCCAGGAAGATGACTCACCTCCCGGTATCCCCCACCTCCAGACTCAGCACAGCCCCCCCCCCCACTCCCGCCCAGCCTCATCTCTGCCAGCAAGAGCAGTGGCAGCAAGAAGGTGGTACAGCCCCCCGCAGGGCCCAGGCTGCCAGGGCAGTCAGCCCCCCAGGAAGTCTGGGATGGGGTGAAAGGCAGCTAGAAGAGTGGGTCGCCCCCCATGAGCAAGAGGATCCTGGGAGGAGGACAGCACTGCGCCTCGCCACCCAGGACTGCAGAGAGTGACCAAGGTGGCATGGTGGCTGTCTCCTCCCTGCAGCGCTGGCTTCCGCCCAGACCTTCACCAAAATAAGAAGGCAGGCTCTGAGAAACTGGGTGCCGCATCACCCCTGCCAGTGCCCCCTGGAGATGATGGCCGCCCTGGACTGAGCAGCAGCCCCCACCCCAGGGCCTCCACAGGCAGAGTGCAGGGGCCAGTAGCTGTCATGGTCAATGGACACACAGGGGCCTTGGGCTCAAGAGTTTCCCCAAGGATCCCCCTGGGCTCCCCATAACCCCAGGAGCCTCTCTTCTTCCCCGTGTCCCAGGAAGGCTTACCAGAGCTCAGGGCACACCCTTACCTGGCACCCTTCCCCTCCCTCAGCCATCCCCCTGCCCCGCCCCTACACAATCCCCTCTTCCCCAGGCTATAGCCCAGCAGTGCTCCTAAGGGGCACTCTGTCCCACCTCTGCTGGATGCCCTCAGTCAGCAAGCCCAGCCCCCCGGGCTGTGTCCCGGAAAGCACTGAGGCCGACACCAGCACCCCGCACCTACCTGGGCCGAGAGCCCGGAGAGGAACCTGCAGCTCATCCTCTCCATCACGGCTTCCTGCAGACAGGCCCCCTGCAGGGAGTCAGACAGGAGTCAATTCTTCCAACCTGCGCTGGAAGGATTTCTAGAAAATATTCAATGAGCTCCGTGCTCCTGCCCAGCTGAGCCCAGCGGTGGGAGCTGCTGTCAGCACACGGACACTGAGGCCAAGCGCGGCTTCCGGCACCAAGGCCGAGAGGACAAGAAGAGCTCATGGCAGGCCAGCACCGGCAGACAGGCATGGACTGCTGTGTGGGCCCAACCCGCCAGCAGGTGCCCCCACACGGCAAGGTCAGCAGCCACCAGGCCCTGCACACCACCCAGGATGGTGACTTCCCGGCCCTGCAGGCTGTGGCCAGAGCCCTCACAGAGCCCCACTGGTAGGGTGGGAGTGGCCACAGCCAAAGCCTCCTTTGTCCTTCCTTCTCCCCCTGGGCTGCCAGGCAAGGCCCTAGAGAGGTCACTACTCAAGCCCTTTGGTGGCCACCGGCCAGGGGTCACCAGGTCAGCCCGGCCCAGTCGGGCAGGAGGCCATCTGGCTTCCTCCTGGGCAGTGAGCAGACACCCCCGCTGAAGTGGTGGGCCAGTCTTGGTTTGTATCTCAGGATTTTGGAAGTTGCCAGAGGAGGGAAGGGCTGGGAGGCTGGGATTGTCCACGCTGTCAGAGCCGTGGCCACAGGGGCCGGATCTGGGATCTCCAGAGCCTGAGCGCTTCAGAGCCATGGCCCTCAAGCCTGGAGCTATGAGGCTGGAGTAAGATATTGCGTTGTGCAAACAGGTAGCTGTGACATGACTTAAGAATGTCCGGGGTTTAAAGCAGACACAAAATTGTGCTATCTTTCTACCCTGTTTCCCCGAAAATAAGACAGTGTCTTATATTAATTTTTGCTCCCAAAGATGCGCTAGGTCTTATTTTCAGGGGATGTCTTATTTTTCCATGAAGAAGAATACGGTACACATTTATTGTTAAATGAAAATAAAGGAAATGTATTACCTGTATACGGTATGGTTGTACGGTAGTTGTCAACAAAAACCACACAAACTGTGAATCCTACAGTATCAAGAATTTACTCATTTATTCAATGACAATCATGTCACCATCTTCTGGAACATCATCATCACAATCCAATTCCTGAATTTCCTGGTGAATTTCCTGTGACTCCATTTCTTTCAGAATCAGTGGACCAAATCTCTCATGTTTAGCAATAGCACTGTCTTTAAATGAGTACTTCTTGTCAAGGTAGCCTGCTCACCGTGCATTTGCAACGCAACTGTCAGTGATTTTCTCCCATGAATTCTTCACCCAAGTCACAACTTCTTGCAGTTTAGGTTTCACAAAGTTTCCACCCTGATTTCTCTCCATTCACACAGCAGTGATGTCAGGACTCCGTGTAACGTCACTGGTTGGTAGCTGCCAGTCGGGGCGGCCCTAGAGACCAGTTTACGGTAAATTAATTTTCATTCTGAGACAGAGCCTGGGGCCTTATTTTCGGGGGGGGGGGGAATGCCTTATATTTCACTCAGAAGGAAACCTGTAAGTAGGTCTTATTTTCACAGGATGTCTTATTTTCGGGGAACACGGTATGAGACAAGCTGGATCTGGGATTTCAAATCGCCTCTGATCTTTTACAAAACAGTTTAGCTCAGATAAATTTATTTTGCAATAATTCTAGAAGAAACACACACATGCAAAACCTATTCAGTAAAGGGCACTGGCCTCTTTTCCCTTAGATTGTCATATAACAAAATGACAACGGCCAATACAGCAGCTATTCACATGAATGAATCAAAATTATATCTTTTTTTTGCCAGACAAGCAAAAAATATACGTTTGGTGTGCTGCAGGATTTCAGTAATTAATTTATGTGTGCCATGAGATGAAAAGGGTTGAAAATCGCTGTTGTATACAACATGTCCTCCCTGAAGGGCCTTAATAAGTTCTTGGAAACTGCAACTTTAAGAGAAACAATGCACAAGAAAACCACTTTTGCAATAGTCTAATTGGTATAAACAAGAGATAAATTCCTATGACATATTTCTGATCACAGAAACATCACCCAACTTCTAAATAAAGACCCAAAACACCTCTAATATGAAATATTAAAATAAGTGTGGGCTACACATTTAATAAATATTAATAAAAACAAATAAGATCCCAGCCAGCATGGTTCAGTGGTTGAGCATTGATCTAATTATACCATACACTAATTGATATAAACAAGTTCCTACAGCATCTGATCAATGTTATAAGGAAATGACTTTGAAGAAAACAATGCTATCCGAAGACTTGCTGTATACTTAAAGCACAAGAAAACAAAACAACCTTGCTGGCTTCTTTCCTTATTTGCTTTTTCAGTCTTTTCAAATTAATTTTCTAAATCATCCAAAAATCCCCCAAATAAATTAGCAAAAGTAAATAACCAACCAACAAACAAAACAAAATAAAAATTAGAGGCATAAGAGATATATATGAAAGAGATAGAGCATCAGCCTGTGGACTGAAAGGTTCCAGGTTCAATTCTGGTCAAGGGCATGTTCCTTGGTTGCGGGCACATCACCAGTGGGGGGTGTGCAGGAGGCAGCTGATCTATGTTTCTAACTCTCTATCCCTCTCCCTTCCTCTCTGTAAGAAATAAATAAAATATATTTAAAAAAAACAACCCTTATAGTACAGTTTTCTTTTTCATAAATAACAAAGAAACAATTCCAGAGAATTAATAATGCATTATTAAGCAAATATCACGGTACGGTTGTATAAGGGGTGAATTGTAACATGTTTTCCAATTTAGCCTACTTAATTAATTGGAAGCATATCTTTGCTTTTTCAAAAGTATTTTTATAAATAAATTTGGTGGTTCTTTATCTGAGATAATCAACCAATAATGCATAATAATTCTATTCCATTAGAAAGATTGATTTGTTTAGTCTGTATATTCTCAGGCCTGCCTGGCCATAAACTAGAATATATATATATTCTAGAATATATATCCATAAAATAGAATATATATATATATATCCTATACAATAAAAGCCTACTATGCAAATTGACTGAATGGTGGGACAACCTATAGAATGACCGGTCGCTATGATACTAGGGAGCAGGTGCTCAAGAGCTGCCCCCAGCCTGCAGACCCCAGGCCAGCCAAGGCGGGTGCCAATGGGGGGCCCCCTGATCACCCTGCTGGTTGCCCCACAGATCGGCCTTAATTGCTGGCCAGGCCTAGGGACCATACCTGTGCAAGAATTCTGTGCAACAGGTCTCTAGTACATATATATTTCAAATTGTGTTCATCTCTAATAATATTTCCAAATTCAGAGAAACTTTGAGAGAGCTACATTCACCATTCTGGCTGTAACTATAAGCCTCAATAACCAAATCTGAGAAATAAATATGGTCTCTAAGCTACTATTTTCCCTGACCACCTGCTTGTGCAGCATGGAGAATTTAGAAATTCTTCACACAAATAGCACTGACAATTCTATTTTGAAAAACAAACAAACAAAAAAACAGAAACAGAAAGCAAATACAGTGAAGATTAAGTTGAGATAAATTGCCTCTGCAGGAGAATTTGCATCACATAGACCTGCATGTTAGGTGTTGATTTTGATTCTGGTTTTGTTTAGTGACATTCTGCCGTCACATTTCCTTCACTAGGTGAGAGGAGAGAACATGCTAAACAAATCCTCAAATAAGGTGGGGGGAGTTAAGATCCAAAACAAATCAGAAACTGTTACTTCCTCATTGAAACTGTCAGTGTGTGAAATTATAAGCACCATTTTATTTATGGAAAGGTCATTCTCAGCATCATCACTTACATTAATTTACTCATAAGAGATAAACCGTAAGTAAATAAATATATGAAAGTGAGATGAGGAGAGATCAGGCCTTGCTTCACAAAACATTTTGCAATTAGAGATTAGGAAAATGAAGAAAACATTAGTGTATGCCTATGGGATAAAGGCACCAACTGGCAGGCGCTACTTTCAAGTGAAATCTTTTGAAAAACATCACCATCCAATCTAATATTAAAAGAGCAATAAAAATAATATCAACCACAAAACTTATGATATTATTTTGGCTTCACACTTTTTATTTTTTTAAAAAGCTCAAATATCTGGATAATAAGCGACAAACTACAATCCATAGTTGGTCATTAAATATAATTGCCATTTTTTCTTTACTTTCAGTGGATTCTTAAAAAACAAAACAAAAACCCACCATATTAAAGTCAAATATATGTTTTCTATAGTATTCTATGTTTATCCTTATGCTATGATTACAGAAGATTGGCATTACCTTGTAAAGTCTCATTGCCCCTGCTACTAGTATAGTCTTTGTTCTCAGAATGTGGGCAGTTGTAAGCTAACAACAGACCAAACTTAGAGATGTTACATTAAAATAATGCTGCCTCTAGTAAAATGCCTAATGGCTTTTGCATCAAGAATCTAATTATAAACAAAAAAATATTTTTGCTTCCCTCATTATGTACACTTCTTGATAAAGTTTATTTTATTTTTTCCTTAAGATAGATATCTTTTGTGATATCTTACTTAAAGATACTGTGAGATAGAATGTTACCACTTACTCTCTCTGCCTAATACTACTATATGATATCTATAAACATTTTATATGCAGAACAACCTGTAGAGATTGTTTACAAATAACCACATATAAACCTTAAAAGAGAAGATCTCTGAGGACAGAGTGGGAAAAAGGCATCCATCTGCTCACGCAGAGTGCATAGGTTGGCACAGTACTCACAGACTTGGCCCTGGCACTTCAAGTCTCCCCCAAATTTACATTATCAGACAAATTATTTTCAAGTAATTGTGCATCCCCAGGGATAATAAATACCACAATATCTGAGGATCATGACTACCACAAAAGACAACTAACTGAAAAATTGACCAGCACCTCAACCTTTCCCTCAACTTGTACTAACTTTAGACAGGCTTCTTCTTGAATTGATGTCCTGACCTCCCTTTTCTTAGAGCAATTACTTTAGACAACTTTTAATTATAAGTTCATTCTCTTCCCCTTTGAGATATAAACTTCTTTATTTTTATTTTTGAAGGGTTTTTTGTTTAATACATCTGAAAAGAATGCATATACAAAGTTATAAGTCACGAGAAAACTTTGGTTCAACCCTAATGATCTATAAGAATTAGCATTTGAGAAAGGTGAAAAGATTACCCAAACATTTTTAAAAATTGGGAGCAGCAATCAAAATAGTTCATAGATTCCCTATTAACATTTATGAAGTCTTTGTGAGACTACGATTTTTTATTAAACTAGAGAGCCTCTATTGGTTGTTCATGCAAAACAGAAATAAGGAATTTCCTTGACTGGTTCCCATGTCCTTAAATGTTCTTCCCATCCCAACCCCACCACTAGCTTCTAATGAAGGATATCTTTATCCTCATAACTTGAAAGAGGATGTGAATCATTCCACAGATATCTATCTTCTAGCATCACCCCTCATATATACAAGGTCTTTAGCTGTGTTCTAAGAACACATTGTCATGCACTACTATGCTGCACATCAGAGCTAAGTATGTAAGACAATGAATAATTGACAGGGAATGAATGTTGTTTTTAATTATGTGCTCAATCCATTTGGTGCATTTCAAAAGATGCAATATTTCCCCTCATTTATCAGTGAAGTTAGGAATTAACTTTTAAAAAGACAGCAAAGGGTCCTAATTGGTTTGGCTCGGTGGATAGAGAGTGTCGGCCTGCAGAATGAAAGGTCCCAGGTTCCATTCCGGTCAAGGGCATGTACCTTGATTGAGGGTACATCCCCAGTACGAGGTGTGCAGGAGGCAACTGATTGATGCTTCTCTCTCATTGATGTTTCTAACTCTCTATCCCTCTCCCCTCCTCTCTGTATTTTTTAAAAAATTAGCAAATAGCTAACTTGAATGTCACAGTCACATATATGGTGCATCCTAAGGAAGAGGAGGGGAAGACATGTTCTACCCACTCTCATTTATTTCATCAAATTCTGGACCATTCAAGGGTAGAGAGGAAATGTAATTTTCAAAATGGAGTATGTTATTAAATGAGGTATTTACTATACTTTTTTCTAAGAGCAATTTTCAAAAGGGAGTATGTTATTAAATGAGGTATTTACTATACTTCTTTCTAAATACCAGTAAGGTATTTACTATATTTCTCTAAGGAGAAATGTTTTCTAACCTAAATCTAGAAAGCAGAATGTGGAATCACTCCATCCTTCTCCCTTTAAGGACAGTTCCATCATTAATGAATTTTTTAAAATGCTTAAATAAATTCCCCAATCCCCTCTCAAAAAAAACAAAAAAAACAAAACAAAAACAAAACAAACAAAAAAAAAAAACACAAAGAATAATTTTTTAAAAACCTAGATGTCCAGAGCACTCTCTAGAGTGTAGCCCAGGAATGACTTCAATAACCCAAATTAGTCTGTAACAGTCATCGCAAGCACATCTTACTTTTACACAAAATAATAATAATAATATTTTTAAATTTTTTATTTTTTAAAGTATTACAAATAGTATTACGTAGTACATATTTTTAAACAACCAAACAAAAACTCACAAATGTGGCATCATAAGATTTTATATTTATTCTCTTAGTTATTGCCCCTGATTAGTTACTTCTATTTTGAACCCAAATATGGAGGGCTCTGAGCACCTACAGGGGAAAAAAATTCAAAAAATAAACTCCTAAATAGTTGCTGGATAAAAAAAAAATATTCAAAAGCAATCCAGATTATTTTTATTAAAATCATAATGCTATATGTAAGAGAAACAAATTTAAACTTTTATATAGAGTTTGGAGATTTTCCAAGACCTTCCATTTAATAAACATTTATCTCAGCTTCTTCTAAGTTCCAAGTACCATGCTGTGCTGGGAAAATAAGGCCTGGTTTCGATTTTGGAGAGCTCATCTTTAAGTCACCATTGATTTTTTACACTGTCTAAAACAGTGACATGGATACAAATTACTACATTTTACTTTAGGATATTGCATTTTATAGAATCATATTTTATTCTGAGCTACTTAGATTTCATTGTATTCAAATCTAAAATAATTTAGAGGCCCGGTGCACGACATTCCTGCACAGGCAGTTGGGGGATCCCTCGCACGGTCTGGGACTCTTTGGGTGATGTCCACCTGCCGGCTTAGGCTTCCTACTGCACTGACCAGCCATGAGCCCGGCTTCTGGCTTAGTGCACTGCCTATCAGAAAGCAGCTCCTGCATTGAGCATTTGCCTGCTGGTGATCAGTGTGTGTCATAGCGACTGTTTGTTCTGCTGTTCAGCCTATTTGCATATTAAGATTTTATTATATTGGATGTAATTAAAACTTCAATAGCTGATAAACAAAAATCGTTCTTATATTAAGACATCTTTTACTTAAAAGACAGTATTATCCCACAAATCTTGCATTATATTCCACTGAAATAAACAGAGGTAAAAGCATAATGAACTTTTTAAGACTAATTGGGAAAAATGCTAGACTAAATTTGTGAAAAGACTGAATTAGGACTCATTTTATAAAGAATGTTGCAATTGTCCTTCCAGCCATGCTTAGACACTTGAATTTAACTCTCCATGAATGCTGGCTACTGCAGTAAAAATAAAATAAAATTTTTAAAAAAGATGTGGTAACAGGAAATGAATAATGTGCTACCAAGCAGGGAAATGACCTACTAAACTGGCTGTTAGTGCTCAGTTTGACTTACCTCCTGTTTAACATATATTTAACCAGCAAATTTATTTGGAGTATCTCCTTATTCTAGGTGATCTGGATAAACAGAAAAAAATAAATAAAAATAGAAACAAGCTCCTACCCCTCTGGAGCTCTCCTGCAGTGAGAGGAACAGCCAATTAATTAAGAAGTAAAAAGTGAACCTGTATACGTGTCTGCCATTGCTAATTGCTACGGAGGAAATAAAGCAGGGTGGGTGGAGATTCAGAATGATGGCTGCACTTTTTAGAAATGGTGTCTGGAGTGGCATCTCTGAAGAAGTGGCATTTGATAATGAAATGAAATGGAGTGTGAAGTGCAAGTGTCTGAGGAAACTCTTCTACAAAAAGGAAATAGCATTTTAAGGGAGGAAATAAGTTAGAAGGCCGTGTTGCAGCAGCGACTTCAGTGACTTGAGAAATGGTAGGAAGGCAGAAGAGGCTTGAGTTCAATAACCAATGAAATGGCACCGATAGCAAGGGCATCGCTTGGAATGTTCTATATTTCATTGTCTTTTAGGGCACCCTGGGAATAAAAAAGAGTTATTGGAGGAGGCCTAGAGATAATGGTGGCTGTTTCTAGGAGTGATAGGAGTGGGCATTGTGAGGCATGGTCAGACTTGGAATTTAGATAATCTAAAGTTACACAGGTAGCATGAGCTGCAGATTGGGTTGTGACTAATGAGAGGAAGGAGAGACAAAACATGACATCGGGGTTTGGGACATGAGCAACTTGGTGAATGGTGATGCCATTCATGAGAAAGAAGACATCTGATGTGAGGGGGAGAGGAAAATAAAGACCTTGGTTTAAAACAATTTGAAATGTTCACTTGGGCAACCAACCCAAGTGGTGTGGAACCTTCAAAAGTGAAAATTAGAGACCCAAGAAGGATGGGGAAAGGCAGAATGGGCAGAGCGGATGCTGCGGAGTTAATGAAACGGGTGGCGACAATCACCTACCGGAGAAAAGAGAGAGGCTATATTTCAAAGAATGTAAATTTTCAAAATCAGCCCCTGACTCAAAAATTGGCTCCAGTATAGAATTTTTAGGGCAGTGAAACTATGCTTTATGATGCTACTATGATAGTGGATACGTGTCACTATATATATTTGTCAAAACTCACAAAATATATAGCATATGGAGTGAATCCTAACTTGAAGTATGGACTTTGGATGATAGCAATGAATCAATGTAAGTTAATCAATTATAACAAATGTCACCTTGGTGCCAGATGTTGTGAGGGAGGGAGGGAAGCTGCCGGTGTGTGCTGTGTTTTGTGTTTTGATGAGGAACAGGTTTATATGGGAACTCTATACTTGCCACTGAATTTTGCTATGAACCCAAAATTGCTCTAAAAGTAAAGTCTTTTATTTTTTTAAATGTTCATTTGCAACCAAAGTGACAATGTTGAGTAAACAATTGAATATATTTACCTATATATCAGTGGCAAGGGTGAAACTAGAGATGTTTGTGTGGAGCCAAATTTTCTACGAAGGGAGACTCTGAAGGCTTAAAATATGTAATAAAGTCATATGTCTACTTATAATTGATATGTTTATTACAAGTATATATTTCTACAACAATCTAAAAAGAAAATAAATAGAGAACAAGATAAAGAACTTGAGATAAGCCAATTATGACTGGAGAAAAGCTTTTTCTAAATCTCCTATAAATACAACAACCAGGGCATAATAAAACAGTTAAGAAACTATTATAAAAACATGTTTATGTTATAAGCTGTTTGGCCCGGAGAAGAATTCAAAATTATTATGAATTAGTTGAGAAGTGTAGATTTTTAAATATTTCAATTTAAAATATCTAAAATTTTAACACTAAAAATCAAATATTTTTATTATTTTTAAATATATTTTATTGCTATTTTTTACAGAGAGGAAGGGAGAGGGATAGAGAGTTAGAAACATCAATGAGAGAGAAACAGTAATCAGCTGCCTCCTGCACACCTCCTGGGGATGTGCCTGCAACCAAGGTACATGCCCTTGACCAGAATTGAATCTGGGACCTTTCAGTCCGCAGGCTGATGCTCTTTCCACTGAGCCAAACCGGTTTTGACTGAGTTATTTCTTGTTTTCCTTTTGTATTTAAGAAAAAAAAAATTTTTTTTTTGGGGGGGGGGGGATGGAAAATAGGTTAACTTTATACCTCAGTCTTCAAACTGAAGATACCAGATGTGGCATTTCTCCAAGTAGCTTGTCTCTCTGCTTTTAATGTGTAGGTTTTTGTTTGTTTGTTTGTTTGTTTGTTTGTTTGTTTTAGTTTGTTTGTTTATTTGTTTATTTTACAAGGAACCTAGAACTGATATAAACACCATCTATTTGGTGTAGTCTGGCTAGATCTGGAAACTCAGTTCTTAATTACAACACAGTCCTTTTATGCTTGGGCTCATATTGCTTTTCAGGAAAATTATGTATAATATGTACTTCCATTTAATGATAATTTTCAGACATCAGACTCTCATGTGATGTGTTCTTTTTAACCAAATCTTCAACTAGAAAAATAAAAAAGAATGTGTGAGAAGATATTTCCCCCTCTCACTAACCTGGGGAGTAGAGAGCCAACCTAATTTTCTAGACATGTTGTTCAAAAACGTGTAGATAGAGACCTAGTGAAAAACGGATCCTCTACAGCCCAATTCAAAGCATTTTATCATAATTAGCTCTCCTGTTAACTCACACTATGCAGATAAATGCCAGAATATTCAGAGATCTTTAATTAAAAAGTGACTGTAAGTGATAGATAATTACCAAGCAGTTGACACACAATAATTGCATCATTATCACTGGTTCTCCAAAGAATTTTTAAATAAACGCTGAAATGTCCCAAGAAACCTATGTGTAACCATATATACAATAAGAACTAACTCAAATTAATAGAGATTACCACAGCAATTGCTTCCCTTTCTGGATAATAATGTAGTCTTTTAGTTAATGTGTGAAGAAATCCATACAAATACTAAATTGTCTCCCTGTGCAACTCAATAATGACTTAAAATAATCATATGTTAGAAGATTTGAGTAAAGATGTTCTAGAAACTTTGAAATGATTTTCATAATTGTAAAGTTCAATGATTTCTATGACAAGTGGCCTCAAATGTCCCTCTGACAATTCTTAAACTCTTGTACCTACTCCCTCCAACACACACACACACACACACACACACACACACACACACACACACACACGCATACAAATGTATGCACACATTACATTCTACACACATATCTACATGGGCATGTGAATGTTAGGACTCTCTGATGGAAGCGTTTTATGTAACTAAATCATATATCATTTCCTAATTGCAACACAATCTTTCATCACACAAAATGCCAAGCTTTGACAAATGTGATTATTTCTGTTTAATTCCCTTAAAGATACATGTTTAGATGTCTAGTGATTATTGCACTCTGGCATCTCCTGAGATGGATTCTTTAAGTTGCAATCTTTTATTCATATTACATTTTTTTTGGAGTTTACCATCTTCACCTCCAACCCTGGATTAAATTATTGCCAGATATTTAATCTGATCAGCTCATGTTTTACATACTTGCTCCCTCCATGCCATGTGTCATAGCAGAAAATTCAACCATAAAATTGTCTCCTCTTATCTTGCACACTCTTGCCTCATTTCATCTTCTACATATTTCACTTCTAAACTCAACTCTGCCTATCTCTTTAGAGATATAAATCTGCTTTGACCACTCTTACATTTCTTCATCTTTATATATTATAGTATCCTTGCGATCTTTCCTTTCTTCTCTGACTGTAACTAACTATTAAGTAATAGCTCATGCCCTAACTCATTTCTAAAATTTTCTCTGACCTTCCAACCTCCAGTATTTTCTCTCAGTTGAATTTCTCTAACACTTTCATATTTATACTCATGGATATATTTCATATATTTTGACTCATTCATTTTTCATATATGTATTTTGTCTCCTAATTACATTATGATTGTAATAGAATGCAGAGATAGACTTGCTTAACTTTTTGTCACAAAATTTTCAATGCAATTGTTCTGTTAAATGCATTTTACTGATTTATTGAGAACCTATGTTCTTTTCAAATTACTTAATGAGTCTTTAATGGTTTATTTAGGTTAAAACTCTGTGTAACAAATTTGGTCAGGAATCATTTCCTTTGATTCTCATATATGATGATATATCTAAGAATGACATTAATCCTAAACACAATTTAAAAATTCAATAATAATAATAATAGATTATTTCTGAAATGTATAGTTGATAGTTGAGAGATGTTTTCTATTGCCATTATTTTTAGTCTGAACATTTAAAAATGTGTTCTTAACATTTTAAGACTGCTTATGCTTACAATATTGGCATTGGCTATAAGCAAAGGCTTAGAATCAAAGAGCTATAGATTCCTTACTCATTTGTTGTCTGACCATGGCGATTCACTCAATTTCTCTAGAGCATATTGTCTCAGTCAGCTCTGGTTGCTATAACAAAATACCATGGATGGGTAGTGTAAACAAAAGACATTTGTATCTCACTGTTCTTTAGGCTAGCAAACCCAAGATCACAGTTCCAGCAGATTTGGTTCCCCATGAGATCCCTCAGCAAGGCTTGCAAGCAATGCCTTCTCTTTGTGTCCTCTATGTGGCTGAGCAAGGAAGCTCTGGCATCTCTGCCTCTTTGTAAGGACACTAATTCCATGATAGAGCTCCACTCTCACAACTTCATCTAAATTTAATTACCTTCCAAAGGCTCCAGCTTCAAACGCCATCACATTAGCCATTAGGGATTCAACATATGAGTTTGTGGGGAAACCCAAGCATACAGTCAATAACAATATTCATCTATTAAATGAAAATATGTTATAGAAATATTCAAGAAAATTCTTAAATGCAGCTTGAGATTCCATGTCACAAATCCTACCCAGGCCTCTGTTCGATGCCCTCCCACTCTTCCTCCTTTGATCTCTCTGCTCTAACCACACTGGTCTCCTTTCAAGTCCCTTAGAATTGCTTGTTCTCGCTGCTCTCTCTTGAAGGTCTTCCCCAGGTCTTCACACTGCTGGTTCCTTCAGACATTTTAGTCACATTCAAATTCCACCTTCTCTGTGAGACATTCTCTTATGAACCTTGCCAAAAGATACTCTAGATGCTCCTCGTTTGTTGACTTCATATCACTAGCCATGTGCATAAAAGTTAAGCTCCATAGGAGCAGAGATGTTATCTGTCTTGTTTGTTTTGAATCCCCAGTGTCTAAATTGTGTATGGCACAGAATGAGCATATAGTAAATACTTATAGAATAATAATTAATACTTTAAGAATTAAAGTTTAGTATCCTACACAGAAGCATTCAATAAATGTTCTCCATGTTAACTGTTACTGTGCACAAATAGTCATTTCAACTTTAACAAAATAGTCAAAATAGTTGTGTTTTATACCAAAGTTCAAAGGTTATAAACATTTTGAAATACAAAAGATATGCTCATATGACTTGATGTGGTCTTTTGTATATTTTTCACAGAATTCACCTTCCTATGTTGATTACATCTATTAAAATTTAAAGTAGATTCACCTAATTATTAATACACAAATGGGGGTTTTAACTTAAATGGTGAAAAAATGGTTAAGGCAGAATTAGATTTTCTCTTGAAATAAAACAGCCTCATATTTTTTAAAGGAAGATTTCCATAGACCCAACATTGGAGGAAGAGGAAGAGGTTTAAACAGAATGCCAGCATCATATACTAGTAGTTTGGTACCAGATGGGATAAAACACCAATGTGTCTCATTGAGGTGTTCTGTCACCTTCACTCTTCTTTTATTCCTGTGGTTTTCACCATCAATTTCTCTCTCATGATTTAGCCCAATCATGCTCCCATGTACTTATCTTGTCATTTTCTTTTATCTAAATCTCTACACATAATCCATCATTATCCCATCTTCTCATACATTGTTATTATTTTTTAATTTTATTTTTCCTAAAATAACAGCTAAATACAGGTGCTATTATGAGGAAAGTAATAATTGACAAAAAGATAAACAATGGAGAAAAAATCCCAGTAACCAAACAGTTAGTTTTAGTGTCATCTTCCCTCACATCCAGCCCCTCTTCTATGGCTCAAAGAAAAAAACAGGAAATTAGAAATGAATAAAAACAAAAACACAACTAAGACTCATAGAATATAATATAAACAGTGCTCACAGGGAAATGTATAGTTGTAAAAAATGTTATTTAAAAAAAAAGGAAAAAATTAAATCAATGACCTAACCTTCCAGGTTATGACACCGAAGAAAAAGAGCAAAATAAGTAAAAAACAATAAGGAAGAAAAATATAGAATGAGGTAGGATGGCAAAAAAATATATAATAGACACTATGAAAAAATAACAGAAGAATTTAACAAAACCAAAAGTTGATTTTTAAAAAAAGAATTACCAACATTAACAATCCTTTAGCTATAGTAATCATGTGCAAGGCACTAGCTGGTTTGACTCATTGGATACTCAGTAGATAGAGGGTCTGCCCTACCAAAGGGTCCCAGGTTCAATTCCGGTAAAAGGCATGCACCTTGTTTACAGGATCCTCCTTGGAAACTGATCAATCTGTTTCTCTCACATCGATGTTTCTCTCTTTCATTCTCTCTTCTACTCTCTCTAAAAATCAATGGAAAATATTCTCAGGTGAGGATAAAAAGAAAGTGCAAGCCCAGCAGGTAAATTCTACCAATATTTAAAGAAGAATTAATTCCAATTTTTCATGTTAGAATATTTGAAAAAAGTAAAAGATCACTGAACATTCCCCAACTCACTCTATGAAAGCAGTATTGTTATTATAATAACTAAATCAGACAGATATCACAAGAAAAGAAAACTGCACATAACATAAACACAGTCTAAAAATACTAATAAGCCAAGTACCATAGCATATAAAAAGGATTATATAATATAGTCAATTATTTATCTCAGAAATGCAAGATTGGTTTAACATCAGAAAATTAATTCCTATAAAGCAACATATCAATAGAATAAAGACAAAACCACCTGATCATATCAACAGATATAAAATAAAAGTACTTTAAAAGAATCCAACAAGTCTTATGGTGAAAAGCACAACAAATTCAAAATAAAAGAAAGATTTCCCAACTTTATTAAAGGCATCTAGGAAAACCTTCAACTAATAGCATACTTAATGGAGAAAAACTCGATGTTTTTGTGTAAAATCAAGAACAAGACAAGTATATCTGTTCCCACCATTTCTATTCAACTCTGTACTTGGGAGGCTAGCCAGGGGGAATTGGGCAATAAAATAAAATAAAAGGCCTCCAGAATGAAAGAAAGAAGTAAAAAAAAAAAAAAATCCCTACTACTGGTAGCATGATGTAGATGGAAAATTATGAAGGATCCATTAAAAACCCACTAGAACTAATAAAAGAGTTCAGCAAGGTTATGAGATATTAGGTCAATTCCATTTCTATACTATAAATGAAAAAAACAACCTGATAATAAAATTAAGAAATTGTTTGTATTTACCCTAGCATCAAACAAAACAAAAACAAACAACAACACCAAAAACAACAACAACAACAAAAAAACCTGCCTGGCCAGTATGGCTCAGTGGTTGAGTGTTGACCTATGAAACAGGAGGTCACAGTTTGATTCCTGGTCAGAGCATATGCCCAGGTTGCTGGCTCAATCCCCAGTAGGGGATGTGCAGGAGGCAGCTGATCAATGATTCCTTCTCATCATTAATGTTTCTATTTCTCTCTCTCACACACACCCTTCCTCTCTGAAATAAATAGAAATATATTTTAAAAAATAAAAGAACTTAAAAAAACTGAAAGGTATCCTACGTTCATGAGTCGGAAGGAAACATAGTTAACATAGCAATGCTCCTCAAATTAATCTACAGCTTTAAACATAATTGTTACCAAATTCTCAGCTGTTTTCTTTGCAGACACTGACAATCTGGTATTAAAAACCCAAAAAAATGAAAACTGAAACAAACACAATAGTAAAACAATACTGATGAAGAAGGAAAAATTTGAAGGGGTTATATTTCTAATTTCAACAATTAATAAAAAGCTACAATTATTAAGACAGTATGGTACTGGCATAAGGACATCCATATTGACCTAATCACAAAGTTATATATCAGGAAGCTCAACTTGAGTAAGTGGATATGTTGAATATTAAGACATAATTCAAATACTAAACAAGAAAACAAAAGTGCCCTCCAAGTGCTAAATGATATTCTACAAGCAAAGACAATGTATAGGAATTCTTGGGGGGGGGGGATATTATAAAACTATTTGAAAAAATTGTTTCCATCAGCTAATTATTTCTACGTTTTTACTTTTCCAATTATATTAGATTAGTAAAAATGAATAATAATGGAACTTTAACATTTTATTTTATTATTGATGAATTAAATCAAATACCTCAGAACACTCATTATATTTAAACTAGAGGCCTGGTGCATGAAATTCATACACTAGGGGGAGGGGGATCCTCAGCCTGGCCTACACCCTCTCACAGTTCAGGAGCCCATGGGGAGTCGGCCTAAGCCGGCAGTCGGACATCCTTAGCGCTGCCACTGAGGCAGGAGAGGATTCCTCCACCACCACCGCTGCGCTTGCCATCTGAAAGCCCAGCTTCTGGCTAAATGGCACTCCCCCTGTGGGAGCACACTGACCACCAGGGAGCAGCTCCTGCATTGAGCATCTGCCCCCTGGTGGTCAGTGTGCATCATAGTGACCAGTCATTCCACCATTCAGTTGATTTGCATATTAGCTATTTATTATATAGAATATTATATTTTAATTTAATCTCTAAATTTCTATTACATATTGAAACTCTAATTTACCTGATAGAGCCATACCTCCCAGGGCCCATGCAAAAGATGCATCTTAAGGGATGGTGGCTGTAAATAGGTATCAAGAAGAGTAACCAGGGTAAAACAATCAACATTTAAATAATAACCCAGTCCAGGTGTGGTGCCTGACTATAACATCAGCATTAATAGAAATGCTTAATCTTGGGACATAGTTGTGCGTTACAATAAGCCCTTCTCATGCAATGCACAGGAAAATGAAAAACGACTGATCTAGGGAAATAATATGAATCCAATTCACTCACAGCAAGCCTATAATTTAATTACTATTATACTGGCTTTGAGTAACTATCAATAACAAAAACTACGACAGAAGAAAAAATGAAACAAAATTTTTTCAACAGAATAATTTCAACAGAATCAAAATGACTAGCCACATTATAAAGTCAAAAGCAGAATTAGTTTATCTAAAATTGCAACAACAAAAAAGGCTTATAAATGGGGATGATTTAAGATTATGAAAAGTTATCTGTTATCCATTAGTCTTGCAACCTCATTTGAGAGGTTTGTCCACAAGGTGCTTGACAATATTCCAATAGTAACCAATATTGCTTCTTTTAGTAAAGAAGTCTTCGGTACGTACTTCTAAGGGGCATGGCCACCTTTTGGCACATGGTAAACAAGTGCCCACAGACGCCTGTGTAACTGAAAAGATGGACACAAATTATTTTACTCTTTTTCTATTGAGAAATGAGATCTAGCTCTTTTCGTGAAATTGTGAAGACTCTGTACCTAGCTAACCAATACAAAACAGGGATGACACACACTCTAGGCACAATTCCCAAAGGCGGGCAACTTCCACTTCCTGCTTCATGATCCAATCCTTTCTGGAGCCCTGAGACTCCAACAGTATCTAACTATGCCAAGAGAGCCATCTGTGTGAGGCTATCACATCCAGGCTCTATTTAACCACTCCAGGTGTGCTCAGCTTCCCAGCCTTTCCCAGATAAGGAGCCAGATCCATGCATGAAGTCATCTTGAATATTCCAGGTCATCCCATCACTGGATGAATCTTACCTAGTGACTTCAGTCTGCATCATATAGAGGAAAAGTACCATCTAGCTGAGCCAGGCCCCAAATTCCTAACCCACAAAGCTACAAAGTATGAAAGCATGGCAGCTGTTTTAAGCCCTAAGGTTTATTTTTATGGAATTTGTTGACATGACATTTCTTAATAAAATTATATAGGTTTCAGGTATATAATTTTACAATACATTATTCGTATGTTGTGTTGTGTTTTAACCACTCCAAATCAAGTCTCCTTCCACCAGCTTTTCTCCACCCTTTACTCTCTTCTACCTATCCTCAGCCCCTTTTCCCTTTCAAGCCCTAGGTTTTAGAAAACGTTTTTACAAAGCAGTAAACAGTCAGAGTGTATAAGCATCCTCATGTGAAGACAGGCTCCATCTTTCTGACACACTGAAATATCAACAGGTGGCAGCATCTTTCAGAATGAAGCCCTATAGCCCTGGCTCGTTTGGCTCAGCGGATAGAGAGTCAGCCTGTGGAGAATACACACACCCTCTGAGTACCCACTCAATTCTTTGATAATATTTTTCATTTTCTATATGTCAATTATGTATAGGGCAATTCCAGTGAAGGGCATATGCCCGGGTTGTGGGTTTGATCCCTAGTACAGGGTGTCAAAGGGGCAGACAATCAGTGATCCTCTCATCATTGATGTTTCTCTCTCTCTCTCCTCTTTCTTCTTCCTCTCTGAAACCAATAAAAATATATATTTTTAAAAAGAATGAAGCCATGTTGGAGCTCTGGGTGAGGTGCAAGGAAGCCCAGAATTATGTGTGAGGTCCTGGCCTCCTTGTCATTTTCTGTATCTTGTGCCAAGGCACTGTACCCTACCAATAGCTGTCATGATGGAGTATAGAAATGGCTTTATTAATTAATAATGATAACTTTGTTTAATGGTAATTTGTCTATTTAAAGGAAGTGAGGGAGTATAATGGGAAAAATACAGATAACCACGGTGCCTTGTGTTTTGTTTGTTTTCTTTCATTATTTGTTTGTTTTTTGCTTTTTTCTTTATTTCCAAAGAAGCAAAGAAATTAGGTTAGGTGGCTGGCCCAAGGTGTAGTTAGTGTTAACATTTAAACTAAGTATTTAACTTTATTTAGCATATTTACCCATGTTAAGATAATCAAAATCTTAAATTTCACTAAAATGTTACCTGTTTTTACCTCAAAGCCCATCATTAGCCACCTGTTCCTGTTTGCTTTCATATGAAACCTGTGTACATTCTCCATGGAAAGGATGCTATGCCTGAATATACAAATAGAAGGAATGGCATCTACTACCTAAACTCAACAGTAGGCCCTCATAAGCCAGAGTTATTTCTGAACCAGCTACTGAATTCAGCAATGATGTAGAGAGAGGAAGATAACTACTATAGGTGGTTGTTTGTTTCTTATTGAACAAATGCCATTGGAAAGATCAGCTTAGAGACTTAACCTGTAACCCTAAAGTGATCTTTCTCCGGGTGTGACGGTCTCTATGCTTAGTTTCATCCATAAGGCAGCCACAAATACTATGTTCTACAGAGAGACCAGTTAAAGGCCTTTAGTTATCGAAAACTCCCTTAGTTTTCTTCAGTGAGAACCCCAACCCTTGTTTAATAGAGTTCTCAGACTGGACTCAAGCTGCATCATTGAAAAGGAGGCCCTTAGCAGCATCCCAACTGTCAACACTGAGCATCAGCCCGGCGGCTCTGCGTGGTATATTGACAATGGCAGCCAGCGGCCGGGAGAATACACAGAATGCTCAATTCGCTGATAATATTTTTCATTTTGTATAATCAATTATTTATAGGGCAATAGATCATCTAAACTAAGATGAATAAATATTAAAGGCACTCTCTTCATGGATCTAACACTGCTCACTCCAAAAACATAACCAGATATAATAAAACATATACCTCATATAGTTTAAATGTTTATGCAAAATTCACATGCCTTGATTTAGGATCTTGAGAGGAACACATTAACAAATAAATTCTGATTATCAATTATAACAAAGCTGTAAATACTAGCTTAAAACCCAGATGGATTTTTCCAAGGAATCAAGGGTATAATTTGAAGCATCGACTTCCAAATTCAGATGGCACATGCTTTTCTATACCCTCAGTCACAATAAGTTAGCTTTCTCCTGTTTTATATTTGTGTTAATGATTTAGAAATGTTCTCTGATGGATATAGTCAATGTCTGCCCTCAGAGTCTGATATAGATTCTTTCAACTTCTTTAGCAACAAGAAATAACAGAATTAACCACCCTAACTTACTTTCAAATTCTAGTGCCACCATATACTTCTGAGGCATGACAAAATTTGGTTCTTGATCCTTTAATACACTAATGGACTCCAGTATAAAATTCAGAGACTTTGTTTATTGTTTTTCCATTTACCTTTTTTCTGTCATGACTTGATGATTTGTCATGATTCTCATCATTCTGACATTTGGTTCTCCTTCGATATACCATAGTGTCATTTCCATATGTACAACTGCGTAAGCCCTCTCTTAAGTTAGTTCTTTTCCTGAAATCTAACACAACTCTAACACAGGACTGCAAATGTGGCATTATAAGAGGTAAGTAAGGGTAAGAATGATCAAATAAAGAGATAGAGCTATGTAAGTTATTACTCTAGCTGCTTTACATTTGTCATCTCATTAATTCTCATGTGGAAAATTCATTGTATCATGGTTCACATATTTTACACATAAGGAAAGTAAGCCTCTCCATAATTAAATATTATAAAAATACAGAGTATACATAAACTTCTTTCACTGAAAGAGCAAAAACTGCACTTCCTTGGTGATCAATTTCTGGGAACTTTGAACAATGTATGAAGGTTGGATATAGAAAAATAACTGAAAAATAGTATTTGCTTACTAAAAGCTGACATGTAAATCAATGTAATTTAATAAACCAGACATTTTAATAACCACAGAATAACACTTGCAATCTTGTTCCAAATCATACCTGAAACCCCACATTTATGGAGCTAATATGTGAAATTATCCTAGAGAGTTATCAAGTGTAATCATTTAATACTAAGAACACCTCAAGAGGGAGTATGGAAAATCATTCCACTTTGCTCATGTGGATGAAATACAAAATCTTATACATCTTGCCTGTGTACTAGATTAATAAATTAGCTTTTGACTAGTATTAAATAACTTGCAATCTGGAAACAAAATATTAGTTATTAAAATAGTCAAGATTTCATATTGCAAACATTCAATTGCAATAGTTATAGAATTTTCATAAACATTAATAATTCTGATATATACAAATATATATATATATATATATATATATATATATATATATCTGAGAGCCAGTGCATACCTACACCTGAGAGACAATTTTTAATCTTTAGAGATTTTGAATTTTTCGTATTAAACACAAATATTTTTAAAAATTAAAGTATATAAACTTACACTTAAATAAAACTTAGTAAATATGAAGGTGATTCATATTAAATATAAATAATTCCCTGAGCCGAAACTGGTTTGGCTCAGTAGATAGAGAGTCAGCCTGTGGACTGAAAGGTCCCGGGTTCGATTCCAGTCAAGGGCATGTACCTTGGTTGCAGGCACATCCCCAGTAGGGGTTGTGCAAGAGGCAGCTGATCAATGATTCTCTCTCATCGATGTTTCTAACTCTCTATCCCTCTCTCTTCCTCTCTGTAAAAAATCAATAAAATATAAAAAAATCCCTGATTATTTTTAGCATGTGTTATCCTATCTAATAAAAGGGTAATATGCAAATTAACTATCACTCCATCACAAAGATAGCAACATGAGCCTAGCGTCCCGCACCCTGGATTTACGGAGGGAGGGAAGGGCCTCTGGTAGAGACCAGGATGTGGGACGGACGCTGGCATCATCGCAGGCCTGGCTCAAGGACCCTCCCAACCCCACCCCTGTGCATGATTTTGTGCGCTGGGCCTCTAGTTAGTACATAAGTTCTTGAGGTTATCTACATGTCTTGAATCTGTATGGCAGTGATACTACACAATGGTATGCTACTGCACCCGTCCCTTCAGCTTTGTCAGTGATGTCACATCCATAGCTTGAAATTGGCCATGAGAGGACTATTTCAAGTACCAAAATAAACAGACACTAAGAATAACTTATTTTTTCCTGCAGAGTCAGTTGTTGGACTTATATCAGTACACTGCTGTATATAGTAATACAATTATTTTCATTAATTCTCAATGACAACTATGTCAATAACAACAACACAGCTGATATATGAGTCAGGCAGATGGAGGTAAAAATATGAACTTTAATAATGATAAAGCTGGATTCAGAAGCTGCCTTTAGTTCTGCCGCCAAATGGCCTTTCTAGTCCTGTGATGCATAATTAGAGTCAGTCCTGGTCCCAAACCAGCTGACATCTGCAAACTATCCTTGAGCAATCAGGCCCCGGTACAGCGGCAGACAAATCTACAGATGTTGGACATAGAAAGGGAATTCTGAGCCAAGCATACTATTCAATTTCTCCCAAAGTCATATAATTTTATCACAGAAAAAATACAAAATAATGGTGGCTAAATAAGACAGAGTCTTACATCGTAGCAGCTTGGAGGTAACTATTCCATGAGTGCTGTAGCTCTGTTTAACTTGCTTTTCTGCCATCCTGAATAAGTCAAGGGCACCCCAAATATAATTCACAGCAGAACCACTATACTCAACCAGCAGCAGCAATAATAATAATAATTATTATTATTATTATAATGAAAGAACAAAAAAGGGGGGAGGGGGAAAGCTCACCCTTTATAAAGAGACTCCCTAAAACATCACCCAACTTCTTTTCTTATTTCATCAGTGAAAACTTAGTCACCTGGCCACAACTATTGTAATGAAAACTGATAAATTTAGTCTTTTAGTTGAAACACACTGATGCTTGAGATAAATTTTATGTTCTGTTCCTAAAAGTCAGAGAAAGAATATATGGATAATATTAACCATATTCACCAATTACATAATTAACTGAATGGGAAGAGAAGCCAGAAAAGTCAGTGTAGTTGAATGTTACTCTAGAAACATAAAGCATGGTAGATATTTGTATACCATCATCTCTGCTTTCTCACTCCTTTAGTCCATTATGATGAAGACAATAGAAATCTCAGTCATAGAATTACATATGTTAAGAATACTAAGCAATTGCCAGGGATGCCACAAAAAAGTAGAAATGCTTTATAAAAATTAATTCTAATAAGGTTGCATGCAATTAGTCATTGGGTTTAGAAATAGGGGAGTTAGTCATTATTTATTCCTACAAAGTATCCCATATTTAACATATAATTAATTAAGTGAAACCTCAGTTATTGTGACCAACTTGGAAGAAAAGTCTACATTGTAGGAAAGCTAAAATATAGCATACTCTAAATAAAAACTGCATCTTGATTACACTAAATTACACATTGTGTCCAAAACTGATGTGTAAATGTCTGATCCCCATAAGTCTTTACATCTTCTGTAATAAACAGATAAAAATAATCAGTTCATCTACATGTTATTTTTTTTATTTTTATCCTCACCCAAGAATATGTTTATTGATGTGAGAGAGAAGACGAAGATGAAGAAGAGAGAGACAGAAACATCAGTGTGAGAGAGAAATATCAACCAGTTGTCTCCAGTAAACAAGCCGAGTGAGGATCAAACCTGCAACCTAGGTGTGTGCCCTGATTAGGAACCCAACCCACAGCCTTTCTGGTATATGGGATGATGCTCCAAACAATGGAGCACCAGGCTAGTGCTACATACTACTTTTAAATAAATTTGATTTTCTGAATAAATCGATAGTGTCTTCTTAAGTAGAGTAATAATTATTACAACATTCAATAGCAAACACTTTATAATAGTACTAGAGGCCCGATGCATGAAATTCATGCAAGGGGCTCGGCCCTCACAGTCCTGACTTCATCAGAAAGGGTCATTCTGCTGTTTGGTCTAATTAGCACATTAACTCTTTATTATATAGGATGAGTTTAAGCATCATTCTAATGCTTGTCTAAATTTATGAAAATTCTGAAACAGTGATGTCTGAATTAATATGAATTTAAATTCTGATTTTTGCAAAGACACAAGAAGTTTCATAGCCAGTGATATTTTAACCCTCATGAAATGCCTGAGAAAACTACTGTCATTATAAAGTAATTCCAGCTAGAGAAGAATACTGAATGTGCCTTACTAATATCTCTGCCTAGAGTGACTTTGCGGTACTTTTGTAAGCACCAATGCAGAGACACTTAACATTGTGTGATTAAGTTAGTATGTTTTAAACATTTTTTGAACTAGCAATACTAGTAAATCAATATGTTTTTAGATGATGCTGAGGAAGCATAGTATCCATTGACAAAAAAAAAAAGTTTTAACATTTCCCTAATACCCAGGCTATAAGATTTCCTTTCCATTCAACTTCAATGTAAGATTCATTTTTTAATCAGAGAAAGAAAAAGCATGATAATCAAATGCAAAACAGTATAGTTTGTGGTGAATTCTTGCTCTAATGAGAACTAACTTCTGCTTGTGTCAGGTAATTGAAATTTCAAAGCCAGTACTGTCTATTAAGCCAAGGAAAAGTCTAAGCAAATCTATAATAAATTCCTCCAGAAATGAAGCTAGGAAAAAAAAATCCCCCTCTAACTTTTATACATTTTTCTCATTGTCAAAGATGTAATAGTTTCTCTGGAGCCACAAGCACACCCACATCATATGCCTCATCTATTCTGAGTCTGTGTACAGCCCTTCAATTAATATCTGGGATTATAAAAACACTAACAAAAACTTGACTTGATCCAGCTAGGCTCATTTGTTGAGCCTTCAAAGATAAGCTAGTCTAATTAAAGATGGTGGTGAATTTTAAGTAACTTTTGCATCCATTCTTCTATCCTCCAGACATTGTTCAAAAGACCCGAATGTTAACACTAGCTTTAGGCTCAATTTTAATTACATAACCTTACATAGAGTGACACAGCTTATGCAAAAAAACAGAACTAAGCAAACTACCTAGTGATTAATGATCAACTTGTTGCCTGGCATGTGTAGCTCAGTGGTTGAGCTTCAAATTATGAACCAGGAGGTCATGGTTTGATTCTAGGTCAGGGCACATGCCTGAGCTGCTGGCTCAATCCACAGTTGGGGACATGCAGGAGGCAACCAATCAATGGTTCTCTCTCATCATTGATGTTTCTGTCTTTCTCTTCCTCTCCTTTCACCTCTGAAATCAATAAAATATATTTTTGAAAAATGATCAACTTGTTTACTTAAGTAAAAAAACAGATAAGCACATGATTGTCCTAATCCATTAAAGGGTCCCTTGGATGTTTTTGCCCTCAAATAATTTTCAGAAGCAAGAATCCAATAATTCAATTTAGGTGTGCTTAAAAATATAGAGACTGAAGATGGGCTTTTAAATATTGTAAAATGTCTGTCATCTGATCTTTATAGATTTAGATCGCAATAATGGAACAATCAAAATGAGATATTGAAAAGAATGAATATGACATGAAGCTGAGAATCTGTTTTGAATCCTGATGAAATTAAAAATTTCAGATGATTTTCTTTCCTCTCATTTGGATTAAGTGGGGTCCTCATGTTGCTGGAGGTAATAATGGGCCAGATTTCTCAGACTTGAGTGGGAATGAGGTCCTTGTGATATCTTCAGAAAGTGAATTTTCTAAGATTCCCATGGGAGGATGGGATGTGGTAGAAGATTTTATTGGCAGAGAGTTGCACTTCTTGGATTCCAAAGTCCCCTGGCTCTTAGTCCAGCCCTGGGAAAGGTGCAGATGGAGTTCCAGCAGAGCCAGCAGGAAGGCCAGTGTCCAGAGCTTCCTGCACAGGTTGCAGGCTGGTGTGGCACAGCATCCAAGCTAATTAAAGTCCATCAGTCCATGTGTGGAGTCCAACATGGCCATGTGCAATGTGGGCACGGGGAAGTGCAGCCCCTGCCACAGGAGAGCCAGGAGCCCAGGATGCCTGAGAGAGAGAAGAGAGATAGAACAGCTTTTGCTTGTAAGTTTTAAGTACTTAGGTTCATGTGCTTATAGTGGCCAGGCCTATTCTGGCCTCTGACTCACTTTCAGGTGTGATAGGCACCTTCCCATGTCACTCAGACCTTTACTGGGCGTGTGTCCAAACTGCCTCTGCCAATGATCAGTAGGGAAAAGACTTGAACAATGTGAAATGCAGCTGTTGGCAAAACTGTATAAATGGCATGCCTCTATCTACTCTTCCTTTTCCTCCTTTCCTATTAAATAATAACCAGATTATTATAAGGACATCACTCTCACTCTAAATTGTGGCTAGATTCCTGAGAGTTTGAAGTAGACACTATGGTGGTATTGAATTGATACCAGGGTTGGAATGGAGTTTGAAAGACAGAGACAAAATAATAACAAAAGCTGGGCACAAATGTCTGGCTTCCACTTAAAGAGTATAGGAAATATCAGTGTAACAAGAAAAAGCTGGAGAGTGTACAAAATCATAACAGTCATTGAAAATGTCTGAGAGCTGAGATGGAGATCAACCAATTTGTTTAAAAGTTAAGGAAACACAAACACCTCCAAGAGAAGAGGGCACGTGGACAGAGACTCATATTGAACAAAGCATGGGACGAAGATCAGGCCATCATGCAGAAGTTAGCAATTCAGCTTTACTATACGCTGTTGCTAAATTGTTAAAAGTTGAGTATGGATTGAGGGGGAAAGTATAAAAATCCTTGATTTGTACACATAGGGCAATTTTTAACTCAATTACAGGCTCTTCTCCATTGAACATCTTGAATGTTGAGGAGAGATAGTGTAGGTGAGGTGGGTACTGAATAAAGTCTCTATCAGTGGTGCCAGGTTGGGTGGGTGGGGAAATGGCCACTACTTCAGGAAATGTGTAAAATCCTACAAAAAGCCCTTCTGGATTATTACTCTCATGGGATAGAAGCTTTTAGCTGCCATGGAAAGGGAAACTAATGTCTTGTACCCTAATAT
Organism: Vespertilio murinus; assembly: GCA_963924515.1. Classification (NCBI taxonomy): domain Eukaryota; kingdom Metazoa; phylum Chordata; class Mammalia; order Chiroptera; family Vespertilionidae; genus Vespertilio; species Vespertilio murinus. The sequence continues at coordinate 64,464,962 of OZ004712.1, forward strand.
GAAGGTCAAGATACATTGCAGCTAGAAGAAGGAGGAGTAACATATCCTCCACCACTGAGAAAAGGAGGTGAAGCTAATCCTCCTTCAGACCACAAGATACTCCTACCAGTAAGGGAAATGGAGAAATCTCAATTACAGAGATATAGGGACTCAGGGGCTGCCTGCACTGTAAATCCAGATCCTACCAGATAGGGAGCTTAAATAATTATCCTATCTTTTAATAAAGAAGGAATATGCTATTGACTGCCCTGCCCGCCTACAGCCACAAGATAGCAGCTCCCAGTCCCCTCAGCCTTGCCACACACCTGCCTCTGGAGCTTCCCAATCCCCTCAGCCCCCCAGCTGCCCACGGCCACCCGAGGCTCAGGTAACCAGGGCCAGCTGAGGCTTGCGCTGCTGGCAGTAGCAGTAGCAGGGGTGTGATGCGGGCATTGCCTTCACCTCTTGCCCCTGAGGGCTCCCAGACTGTGAGAGGGGGTAGGTTAGGCTGAGGGACCCCCCTCCAGTGCATGAATTTTCATGCACAAGGCCTCTAGTAATTAACATAAAGAGCCTGTAGAAAAGATGTACAATTTGTATGAACAGATGGAAAGCACAAATGGAAATTAATATTAGAAAATGCAAGAAAATTCTAGACAAAAAATGTAAATTAAATATGAAAATAATAGAAAACATACATATACTAAATCAGAATCTGGATTTTTTTTTTAATAAGCATCCTAGTGGATTTTTATTCCCATTAAAGTTTGAAACATTTCTATCTAGTCTATATCTGAAGTAACACTCTGAGCAATAACTCCAAAGGAAAGGGTGGAAAATAAAAAGGATGATAAAAATTATTCATCATAAATCTTAATGTATAAAATTAGCATAAAAATCAAAATCTAAACATTTATTTTTAACTCCCACAGAGATATAATATACTATATTGTGCACATTATAAAATATATAAAATAGAAATTTAAAATGTAGTAATAAAATGTTTAAATTTTTTTCATTTTCTGTTTTTAATAGTATAAAAACAAATTTCTTATTAAAATGTTATTAATAACATTATAACTATTTGCTATATTAATATTTCTTTCATGGCAATATTAGTAAGGAAGATACTGTTCAGTTTTTTAGAAAACTTGGGCTTTACAATACTGAAAAGAAATTTGAATATCAAGGTATAAATTCAGTTTACATCTATGCTTAATTTCTATAGGTATAATAGCTTACACTGATAAATTTACATGCATTATAATATGTTGTAACAACTTGACATGGTACAAGAAGCACACCTAGTGCTTTGGAAACCAGATCTTCTTGGTTTCCAAAACTATTCTCCATAAAGGGAGCCAGGGAATTTTGGGGTAAATGGCAGATTCCAGGATGAGAGTAAGAAATATAAAAGTTGCTGAGACTGGTTTGGCTCAGTGGATAGAGTATTGGCCTATGGACTCACTAAAGGGTCCCAAGTTCGATTCTGGTCAAGGGCATGGACCATGATTGTGGGCACATCTCCAGTAGGGTGTTTGAGGAAGCAACTGATGGATGTTTCTCTCTAATTGATGTTTCTAACTCTCTATCCCTCTCCCTTCCTCTCTATAAAAAATCAATTATATATATATTTTTTAAAGAAATATAAAAGCTAAGCCTGGTGCTTCTGGAGTGCTTATAAGGCCAGAAAGTAACAAAGTTTTAAACACAAAACAAAATAAATGAACACAATGGTGGAAATATATCTAAGGCACAGAGGCGGTGTCCTTTTGGCAATAGTCAATGCGAAACAATCTGAGCAACAAAATAAATTAAATAAATAAATAAATACAGCTGAAATTTTGTGAAAAAATATTTGTGAGTTCACACTGACAAAAATAAATTTATCTATTTTTAAATTTATTTATCTATTTATAAATGGGGGATAAAGTATTCTAGTACAGAATCCTTTCAAATAATTTATTTAATTGCTTTGTCCTAAAAAATATGAGGCCCAAATGATCCAGAACAGCCAAAATAATCTTGAAAATGAACAAAGTAAAGACATCAGACACTTACTGATTTCAAAATATATTACAAAGTTATGCTGATTCAAAAGTAGGGTACTAGCATAAGGATGGGCAAATATACCAATGGTACAACATATAGAGCCCTAAAATAATGCCATATACATATAGTCAACTAATTTTAACAAGGTGGCCACGCATACACAATGGCAAGAGGCTAGTCTCTTCAACAAATGGTGCTGAGAAAACTAGATTTTCACAGGCAAAATAATGAAATTGGAACTTTTTCTTACTTACACCATACAGAAAAATCAACTCGAATTGAATTAAAACTTAAAAGTCAGACCTGAAACTGTAAAATCCCTGGATGAATACACATGGGGAAAGATTTTTGACATTGATCTTGAAATGACTTCTTAAATATGACACCAAAACATAGATAGTAACAACTGAAATAGACAAGTGGGACTCCATCAGGCAGGTAACCAACAATTCATTAACACAATCAGACCATCATTTATTTTTGTTTGTGATGATTAGCAAGCAAAGTACAGAAAAGTACACATGTGCTAAAGCCATATTATTACCACTGTCCTTTTCCATGGCAGCCATGGGCACAGTTAGGAAGAAAAGGCAAACACAGCAGAAGTAAAATAATCAAGCAAGTCAGTATACAATAACACTTTCAAGTTATTGAACATCTATATGCCCAGAGGAGAGTTTCATCTGCTTCACATACCTAATCAAATGGTAACAACTCAGTAAGTTGGAAATTATTATTTTTCCAAAGCTATACCTGGGACCCACACAGATTAAGCAATGTGCCTAAGGTATGTCCTCACAGGCACTAATTAGCAAACATAATGTATAAATCTAAAAAGCATTTGGGCCTTTGCTCCTAACCATTAGGGTACACTGACTCTGATACAAAATTAACTACCAAATGAGGGACACGGAAAACATGCGTTTTGAAAATCATGCTATGCTAGTGATATTTTTTCTCCTATAGAAAAATGTAAGCTTTCTCTGTTTAGCAAGCAGAAAAAAAATTGTCTAATATAGGTACAAAGCCTACTCAAATATCTACTTAGACTTTGCTATGGAAGAGGCATACAGATCAGCCAGAAGTTAAACAGCCAGAAGTTAATGGTCAACTTTGACTTTACTATAAACCCCTGCATTCAATGACTCTACTTTATTTTATTTCCCAATGTGATCAAGAATTCAGTTAGCCCAGCCAGTGTAGTTCAGTGGTTGAGTGCTGGCCCATGAACCAGGAGGTGATGTTTCCATTCCCGGTCAGGGCACATGCCTGGGTTCCAGGTCCATTCCCCAGTAGGGGCATGCAGGAGGCAGCTGATCAAGAATTCTCTCTCATCACTGTTGTTTCTGTGCTCTCTCCCTCTTCTTTCCTCTCTGAAATAAATAATAATATATATTAAGCCTTTCGGCGGGAACAGCCATCTTTCAATAATTTGCCAAAAGGACTAACACAAAGGGAAAGAGGGGAGCACCACTATATGTTCTCTCGGCCTTTTAGAAAACATGGAGTTGTTCCTTTGGCCACATACATGCAAATCTACAAAAAAGCTGATATTGTGGACTGGGCCCTGTTCCAAAGGGAATGCCTTATAAATGCTACTGTGGCAAAACTGGAAGAGTCTACAAGGTCAGCCAGCATGCAGTAGGCATTATAGTGAACAACCAAGTTAAGGGCAAGATTCTTGCCAAAAGAGTTCATGTATGTGTTGAGCATATTAAGCACTCTAAGAGCCAAGTAGCTTCCTGAAACATGTGAAGGAAAATGATCAGAAAAAGGAGACCAAAGAGAAAAGGTACCCGGGTTCAACTGAAGCATCAGCCTGCCCCACCCAGAGAAGCACACTTGTGAGAACCAATGGGAAACAGCCTGAGCCGCTGGAACCCGTTCCCTATGAATGCATGACATGATAAGTGGGGGGAAATAAAATACTTTTGTGCTGATAAATGTATATATAAAGAATAAAGATAAATGTATATATAAAGAATAAATGACCTATCACTAATGTTGGTATAAATTCCCAGCAACTCACTCAGCTATTTGGAAGTTGCTTATTACTAGAGCATGGATTTTCTCATCGTCCTCCCCTCTCTTTTCTTAACTACCTACTATTTCTTTAAGTCTTTATGTTTCACTAGAAGAAAAATATAGCAAATTGAAGCAAACCATAGAGTTCTCTTCTGCTCTCCAGATGTACGTGTGAAACATGCTGTAAAATAGTAAATGCATGCTGCTAAATATCTGCTCAACCTTGGCCCTATAGAATGACATTAGGAGATTCATGTCAAACGTGCATATCATTTCCATGCAGTTCAGTCAGGTTTTAAGAATTTTCATCCCCCTAGTCACAGTTCACATTATTGGATCTTTATTAAAACACCACTAAGTTTTAAGAGTAATGCCTATGTAACCAGAAAAAAAAATGTGTTGGGATATTTGAACTTTATGGTGTACCAGGCTTAGTATGTTAGCTCAATTGCTTCCCTCACTTAGGTTTTTAAAAAAATGATTAAAGCTTTTTGCTAAGATATATGGGATGCTCTCGGTATACAGAGCAGAATATTTTGTCCTTTTAAGTGTCACAGATTTTATTATTTTTTGATCAATTAAACTTCCACAGAGCAAGTTAACAAAGGTATCTGGGAGCAAAAATACATATAAATAGTAATATTTACAAGAAACACTTGAGGATCAGTCTCTTTGGCCTGGAAAGGGAGAGGGGATGGGTGTAAAAGCAGTCTTCTTTACACATTTGACTGTCGCTTCAATCTGCACGCAAACTCTGAGCTTCTTTGACGCATGCTCTCCTTTTAGGTTAGTCCTTCATACTCCTGTCTGTACTGGAAACAGCTGATCTTTTCCAGAGGCCTTTTCTGCTTTGAAGCTTTTCTTGACACCCAACCCCACTGGTGAGAGCAGGAGTCCTTGTGCTAACCTCTGTAACAACTCGGGATGTAATTCTTTAGAACATCCGTCAGACTGCTGTTATGCTTGCTCATGTTCTGGGAGTAGACATTTTTAATATCATGTCTAACTTCAGGACCTGATGGGAAGTTTGGCTATAGATATGTATGAGTGAATGGACAGATGGATGAGTGAGTGAGGCAGAGGAGACATGTGCCATGCTGCTCTCACCTGCCCTGCACCAATAGTTGGAATTATGGGGACACAGAAATGATTTCCCGAACAGTCAAGCAGGATGCGGACTATCTTTCAAGGAAGTACCTGAAAAATGGTAGTCTTCAGTGTGTGGATCCTTGCATTTGGTGGAATTTGAAATAGATAACTTCTAAATGCCTTTCCGTTACTTTTTGGTCCTTTCTTTTTAAGCAGGACATTTTATAACAGTTTGCATTCGCTATACCCAGGCCTTTTGAACAAATCTATTTCACATTCAAATTCTACTTCATAGGCAAGTAGTTATTTTATTTTTTATTAATACCCAATTTACAACTATATATTTATTATTAACGTGTTAAAGTTAATCCTTTAATTTTTTTTCTCCTAGTCATAGCTTGAAAATTTCACTTGAATCTTGTATAATGTCAAAATCTGTAGACATATAGTACAGTTTAGGTGTTCCTAGACTTCTGTGGTCTTTGCAGTAAAAATACATTGTTTTGAATATATTCATATTACTTAAATATCTTCTGCTAATAACATATTTTTATTAATTATCTACATTTTCTGCTTGTCTACTGAAGTTATGGAAATGTTTAAAATTTTATTTGCATCAAATACTTAAGATGAGCAATTCTCTTTAGTAATTAGTTACCTTTGACACTCATCAATGATACAAACTACTTTGGGATGAAGCATTAATAAAGAATTAAAAAGCCAGAGCCAGTCTCGCTCAGTGGATAGAGAGTCGGCCAGCTGATAGAAGAGTCCTAGGTTGATTTCCACAAGGACATATTCTTGGGTTGTGGGCTCGATCTCCAGTAGGGGGCATGCAGGAGGCAGCCAATCAATGATTCTCTCTAATCATTGATGGTTATATCTCTCTTTCTTTGGACTCAATAAAAATATATTTTTTAAAAAGGATGAAAAAAAACAACTGTTACTACCTACATAACAAATGATGGTTTTAAGAACCAGATCATAATTTATTTCTTTTGTAAAATATTTTCTTATATTCCTAATTACCCAGGTTGGCTGTGTTTGATAATTATCATCTTCATTTGTACATGTATCCATCCCAGTAAATCCTAAGGTTCTTGAAGCCAAAATATTTTCTTGTGGATTTCACTAAGTTTTTTCTCTATTTTGTCACTTGAATTCCTATTATTCTGGTATCACACACTTTAAATTTATTCTTATCCTCTCTAGGGTCCTATTAGGAGTAATTAAGTACCCCCTTTTTCTTCAAAAACATTGTGGAATTTTTGTCATGAACTTTGTTATCATTATAATTGTTTTATATTTTATTATTTACTGTTTATTTATTTAATTATTTAATTGATTGATTGATTGATTGATTGATTTCTGAGTTGTTATTATTATAGTCATTAGGGAGCACAACTTTCTTATACAAACACCAGTCACTTTTTAGAAGAAGAAAAAAAGTTTGTGAATGACTATCTAAAATCAGAAACCAGTGTAGCATGTTAATCCTGGTTATGTGAGGCCTAATAATATACAGCTCAATAAATGTACCAGTTTAATCAGTAGCACTATTTAGAGAATATAAATGTCATTTTAAAAATCTTTTAATATATGAAGTAGATGCATTGACCATAGACACCCAGAGTTCAAGGATCGGTCAGCATTAAACGCTAACAGAATAATAAAATGAGTGATAAACTTTCAAAATAAAATTTCTTCCAAACGTGGTCAGGTAAATACTGCACACGTTGCAAAAATTTCTATGAAAAATAAAATATTAATTTTCCAAAACATTTGGGAGTATGCATTTTTTTAAAAAAGGAACTGGACTTGAGGCTTTCACTTCACTATTGATTGATGTACTGATCAAAACTGTTACCAACGTTTATAAATGAAGGGCTGGAAACTGATTTGTAAGATGTCATTTATGATTCCCATAATGAGTGCTTGCAATGCCTTACTCTGCTTTTCAGATTTATAGCTTTTTCAGATTCACTCCCTGGAACACAGCCTCCAAACTCATGTTCAAAAGTTGAAGTGCATTCAGTTGACAGTTATGTGTGAAGTAAAGCAGCAGAGTATAAGCAGCAAAAATTCTGAAACTAGCCACGAATACCAGAAGAGAAAAAATGTAAAAAAGATGATGATAGACCCTGAAAGACCATAAAAGGAGTGTCCACTAGACATCCAAGAGATTGCCACGGTCATCCTTATTTCACAGACCTGCTGTGTCACTAATGTTTATCACAGAGGGACAAAGTCGTCAGTAAAATTTTCTCTTTGCTATGTTTGAAGGGACAGAGATGTGTAAATTTAGATAAATTTCAACTGTAATGGTAAAATGCCTAAAAATGCTGTTATTTAATTAGAGTCTGTAACCATTATTTTTTCCAGGAAATTTTTTTACCATGTATTTTCTACCCAAAATAAATGATGAGTAGAAAACCCCTATTCAACATAGAATTTTTGTACAGCTTGACTAAATTATTGCAAACTATTCATTGGCATATTATTAATTAGATAACATTATAAGCTTTTCAATAAGTCCCAAGTAGTTGATGAAGAGAGAATATATCTAATTATATCCTCAGGTTACTCAATGATCTTATATTTCAGTTGAAGTTTATTAAATGGATAGCATATATCAAATATATATGTTATGATGTGAATATTGAAGATTAATTGAAATGACTGTTTTGTTAATGCTGTAGACATAATTGAATTTTATCTAAGAAAAGATTATTTAAAAAACTGTTAAAGTGGTAAGGAAGACTTTATTCAGGATTACTTTGGTAAGTGTCTACGGAAGAAAAAGAAAACAATGCAAAGTACAATAAAGAAAGTAGAGATTTATACCCAAAGATCACTATGAAAGGTCAGTAGATGAGAAAATATTAGGAGAAAACATCAAGAGTAGAGAGACTCTTGCCAAACTGACTTAAAATTTTAGCTGAAGGCAGGTCAGAATGATTAGATAGTAAGAAATGGGGATAAGGAATTTGATGATACATCAAAGGTGACCAGATATTCAGGGTAAAGGAAATTGATTTAACATGATTCTTGCTGCAATGGAACCAGACAAACCAAAGACGGACAAAGGACAAGGCTCAGAGGAACTCACTTACATGTGGCCAATGAGACAGTGTTTGACAATTGGGACCTTAATTCATATATTTGTTTCAACTTAGTTAATATAAAGTATAAACCACATTTGTTATTTTTTGAGGTGACTTCAAAGACAATTTAATATTTTCAACCCAGGTAACTATATTCAATATTAGTCCATTTTTAGATACAGATTTGAAAGGAATCTCTCATTAGGTTTGTATTGTTTACAATTATAAGTTCCTTTTTGCCCTAGCCAGTATGGCTCAGTTGGCCCAGCATCTTCCCAAGTACTGTTTGGCCTCCTGGTTGGAGCACATTCTGGGGTTGCAGACTCATCGCCAGTAAGGGGCATGCAGGAGACAGCAATTCAATGTTTCTCTCTCTCCTCTTCTTTTCCTTTCTTTTAAAAAAATCAATTAAAAATATATGTTCCTTTTATTTTTTTTAAAAAAAATTTACAATTGAAAGTATAATATATGCCCCCTTTTGTCTCAATTGACCTTTCTAGCTTGCCCCCATGCCCTCCACCAATTTTCCCCGCCCCCAGCCCACAGCAGGCCTCCACCATCCTATTGTCTGTGTCCAGGGCTATGCATATACGCATACAAGTTCTTTAGTTGACCGCTTCCACCCACCCACCTTCAGCTCCTTATGGGATTCAACAGTCTGTTCCATGCTTCTATCTCTCTGGATCTATTTTGTTCATCATAGTTCATTAGATTCCACATATCATGAATAAAATTGTGTGATACTTATCTCTCTCTAACTAGCTTATTTCACTTAGCATAATACTCTCCAGGTCCTTCCATGCTGTCTCCAAGGGTGAGATCCTTTTTTTTTTCTTTACTGCTGCATAGTGTTCCATGGTTTAAATGTACCACAGCTTTTATATCCATTCATCTACGGATGGACATTTGAGCTGTTTCCATATCTTAGCTATTGAAAATTGCGCTTGTACAAATAGGGGTGCATGTCTTCTTTCTGATTGGTGTCTCAGATTCTTAGGATAGATTCCTAGAAGTGTGATCACAGGGTCAAATAGCAGTTCCATATTTAATTTTTTTTAGAAAAGTCCATATTGTTTCCCATAGTGGCTGCAGAGGTATCACCACTGCATTCCCAGCAGCAGGGTACTAGTAGAGTTCCCTTTTCCCCACATCCCGGCCAGCACTTGTCATTTGTTGTTCTGTTTACGTTAGCCATTCTGAAAGGTGTGAGTGAATCTCCATTGTAGTTTTAATGTGCATCTCTCTGATGATCAGTGACTTTGAACATTTTATATATCTCTTGGCAACCTTCTTTTGAGAAGTGTCCCCATTTTTTAATTGGGTTGTTAGTCTTCCTTTTGTTAAGTGGTATGCGTTCCCTATATATTTTTATATTAACCCTTTATCAGGTGTAATATTGCCAAATATGTTCTCCCATACAGTAGGCTCCTTTTTAATTTGTTGATGGTTTCTTTTGCCGTGTAAAAGCTTTTTATTTTGATGCGGTCCCATTTGTTTATTTCTCCTTAATTCCCTTAGCTCTAGGTCCAACGGCCTAGGAGATGTAGCCACAAAATTATAGCTACAAGAGATAGCTAAGATTTTGCTGCCTATGATTTATTACAGGATTGTCATGGTTTTGCGTCTTACATTTTACTCTTTTGTTCATTTTGAGTTTATTCTTGTGTATGGTGTAAGCTGATGGTATAGTTTCTTCCTTCCTTTCTTCATTCTTTTCTTTTTTCTTCCTTCCTTCCTTCCTTCCTTCCTTCCTTCCTTCCTTCCTTCCTTCCTTCCTTCCTTCCTTCCTTTCTTTCCTTCTTTCTTTCTTTTCTTTTCTTTTTGCATATTTATGTCTAATTTTCCTAACACCATTTATTGAAGAAACTGTTTTGACTCTATTGTTTGCCCTTGCCTCCTTTGTCAAATATTAATTGAATGTAATGGCTTGAGTCAATTTCTGAGGGTCTCTGTTCTGTTCCATTGATCTATATGCCTGTTCTTGTGCCAGACCTAGGCTGTTTTGAGTATAGTGGCTTTGTAGCATAACTTCATATCTGGTATTGTGATCCCTCCAACTTCATTCTTCCTTCTTAAGATTGATGCAGCTAATCAGTGTCTTTTTTGGGTCCATATAAATTTTTTGAGTATTTTTTCTAGATCTGTGAAATATGTTCTTGGTATTTTAAATTGCCTTGGGTAGTATGAAATTTTAATTATGTTGATTCTACCAAACTATAACCATGGTATATTCTTCCATTTGTTTATATTTTCTTCTATCTCTTTTTCCAATGTCCCATAGTTTTCCAAACGCAGGCCTCCTTGGTTAAGTTAATCCTGTGTGTCTCAATTTTTGTTATTGTAATCATAAATGGGATTGTTCAGTTTCTCTTTCTGAGAATTCATTATTGGTGTATAAAAATGCCATCTATTTCTGGGTGTTAGTATTGTATCCTGCTACATTGCCAGATTCATTTATTAAAGCTAGTAGATTTTAGTGGTCTTTAGGATTTTCTGCAAATAATGACAGTTTTACTTCCTCCTTTCTAATTTGGATGCCTTTTTATGTTTTCTTCTTGTTGGATCGCTATGACTAGCACTTCCAGTACTATGTTTAATAAGAGTGGTGAAAACAGACACCTCTGTCTTGCTCCTGTTCTTCAGTGAAATGGTTTCAGTTTTTTCTCATTGAATATGATGCTGAGTGTAGGTTTGACATATATGGCCTTCATTATGATGAGGTATGATCCCTCTATTCCAACCTTGCTGAATGTTTTCATCAAAAGTGGGTGTTGGATTTTGTTGAATACTTTTTCTGCATCTATTGATATGATCATGTAATTTTTGTCTTTCAATTTGTTTATGTGATGTATCACATTTATTGATTTGTGAATATTGTGTCATCTTTGCATCCCTGAAATAAATCCCACTTGGTCATGGTGTATGATCCTTTAATATATTGCTAGACTTGATTTGCTAATATTTTACTGATGATTTTAGCATCTATGTTCATCAGGGATATTGGCCTCTGATTCTTTTTCTTTGTAGTGTTTTTATCTGGTTTTGGGATTAGGATAATGATGGCCTTAGAGAAAATCTTGGAAGTTTCTTCCTCTTGGATATTTTGGAATAGTTCAAGGAGGTTAGGTGTTAATTCTTCTTTAAATGTTCGGTTAATCTTTCTGTACCAGGGCTTTTGCAATGAGTTTTTGTTTGTTTGTTTGTTTATTATTACTGGTCAATTTCATGAACTATTATTGGTCTATTAGGTTTTCTGATTCTTTCTGGTTCACTTTTGGAAGATTGTATTTTTCTTGGAATTTGTTCATTTTATCTATATGTCCAGCTTGTTTGCATATGATTCATATTATTGTTTTTTAAATCCTTTGTATTTTCATAGTGTCAGTATTAATTCACAGCTTTTTTTTCTTACTAGAGGTCACGTGCATGAAATTTGTGTGTGGGGGGGGGGTATGTGTCACTCAGCCCAGCCTACACCCTCTCCAATCTGGGACCCCTCGGGGGATGTCCTTCTGTCTTCTCACAATCCAGGACTGCTGGCTCCCAACTGCTCACCTGCCTTCCTGCCTGATTGCCCCTAACCACTTCTGCTTGCCAGCCTAATCACCCTCTAACCACTTCCTTGCCAGCCCAATTGCCTCTCGCTGCCCTCCCCTACTGTCTGGTAATCCCTAACTGCCCTCCCCTGCCAGCCTGGTTGCCTCCAAATGCCCTCTCCTGCTGGTCTAGTAGCCCTCAACTGCCTGCCCCTACAGGCATGGTCACCCCTAACTGCCCTCCTCTGCTGGCCTGGTCACCACCAACTGTCTTCCCTTGCTGGTCATCTTGTGGTGGCCATCTTGTGTCCACATGGGGGTGGCTTTCCTATGTGTTGGAGTAATGGTCAATTTGCATATTACCTCTTTATTATACAGGATTTTATTTATTTGTGTCCTCTCTCTTTGTTTCTTGATGAATCTAGCTAATGGTTCATCATTCTGTTTATCTTTTCAAAGTAGCAGCTCTTGGATGTGAGGGTGATCTGGCTGCAACATCTGTCACCCCATTGATCGCCAGGGTTGATTTGGCTGATCTGGCTGGCTAGGCAGGTGTCCCTCTCCTCCCTCACTGATCCATGTGTGTCCCTCCCGAAGCTGCGCGCTCAGTGGAAGAGGATGGCTTTCCCCCAAGAGGAGAGGACCGGTCTTTGGCCAAGGGTATATGAGGAGCTGCACTCCCCTGCTAGAACCTCCAAACAAGCTCAAAGTAGCAGCTCTTGGTTTCACTGATCTACTGTGTTTTTAGTCTCTATGTCATTTATTTCTGCTCTATTCTTTATTATTTCCTTCCTTCTACTTACTCTGGGCTTTTCTTATTGTCCTTTTTCTAATTTTTTTTAATTTGTAAGGTTAAATATTTATGTATTTATTTTGTTTGTTTTTTGAGATGAGCCTATAGTGCTATTAACTTCACTCTCAAGGCTGTTTTTGTTGTGTCCTAGAGATTTGGAGTTGTTGTGACTTTATTTTCATTTATCATCAGGAAACTTTTTATTTCTTTATTGATCTCATTGGTAACCTATTTCTAAATATTAATTTTGTATCTCACTATTCTATTAAGTTCATTTATTAGTTCTTTTAGTTTTTGGTGAAGTCTTTTTGGGTTCTCCATATATAGAATCATGCCATCTGCAAATACTATTTTACTTTTTCCTTTCCAGTTGGATGCCTTTTATTATTTTTTTTCCTTTTCTGACTGCTCTGGTCTTAATATCAATACTATATTGAACAAAATGGTGAAAGTAGATATCCTTATCTTGTTCTAAGGAAAATGATTTTAGATTTTCAACATTGAATATGATGCCAGCTGTAGGTTTTATTGTGTTGAGGTATGTTCCCTCTATTCCCACTTTGCTGAGAGCATTTATCATAAATGTATGCTATATTTTGTCAGATGCTTTTATTTCATCTATTAGTGTGATAGTATGACTTTTACCCTTCATTATGCATATGTGGTGTATCATAATAATTGATATGCCAATATTAAATCAACCTTGAATCCCCAGAATAAATCCTACTTGATTGTGATGTATAATCTTTTAAATGTATTGCTTAACTAAGTTTAGCAATATTTTGTTAAGGATTTTTGGCTTCTATGTTCATCATAATGGGCAAAATTTTCCTTTTTTTCCCCCAATGTCTTTTTCTGGTTTCAAAATCAGGATACTGCTGCCCTTAAAATGACCTTGAGAGCTTTCCCTCCTCTTAAATTTTTATAGAATAATTTTCAAAAAAAAAAGTTGTTAATTCTTTGAATATTTGGTAAAATTCACCTGTGAAGCTATCAGCTCAGACTTGGTTTGTCTTGGTAGTTTGATTACCAATTTGATTTTGTTAGTAGTTATTAGTTTGTTCAATTTTTTTTCATCTTGATTCAATTTTGTAATATTGTATGTTTGTAGAAATTTATCCACTTCTTCCAGATTTTCCAATTTGTTGACAAATAATTTCTTATAGCCAGTTGTATTTTTCTTAGTGTCAGTTGTTCTTGTCTTTCATTTATAATCTTATTTATTTAGCTCTTCTCTCTTTTTTTCTTGGTGACTCTGGTTAAAAATTTATTAATTTTGTTAAATTTTTCAAAGAACCAGATCTTAGTTACATTTAATTTTGCATATTTTACATTCGGTTTCATTAATTTCTACTTTGATCTTTATTATTTCCTTCCTTCTACTCACTCTGTGCTTTGTTTGTTGTTCCTTTTTCTAGTTCCTTAAAGTGTAAGATTAGGATTTTTCTTGTTTCTAGAGTTAGGCTTGTCTCACTATGAATATTTCTCTTAGAATTTTTTTTTTGCTATGTCTTACTTGGGACCAGAGTGTTTTAATTTTCATTTCTCTCAAGGTATCTTTTGACATTTTTTCCCCCCCTTGATCTTATTGTGAGCCCCAATCATTGTTTGTTAGCATGTTATTTAGCCTTCATGTGTTTGAGTAATTTTTAGTTGTCTACTTGTAATTGATTTCTAATTTCATACCATCATGGTCAGAGAAGATGCTCCATATGAATTAAATATTCTTAAATTTATGGAGACTTGTTTTGTGGCCTAACATATGGTCTATCCTGGAAAATGCTCCATATGTAATTGAAAAAAGTGTCTATTCTGCTGCTTTAGGATGAAATGCTATACAAATATCAAATCCATCCATTCTGGCCTAAGGTGCCATTTATTAGTAAGCCCACTGTTTCCGTGTTGATTTTTTTGTCTGAAAGATTAATCAATCCATTGATGTCAATGGGCGTTCAAGTCATCTATAATAACTGTATTACACGAAGTCCACTTTATGTCTATCATGATTTGCTTTATAACTTTATGTGCTTCTACATTGAGTGTGTAAATGTTGAAAAGGGTTATATTCTCTTGATGGATTGATCCCTTGACCATTAGAGGGTGTCCTTTATGGTCTCTTGTCATAGTCTTTGTTTTAAAGTGTATTTTTTATATATATATTCTCCTCAGAAAATGTCTACATCTTTCAGCTTTCCAGCTGAAATCACTGCAATCATTATACTAGAGCTGTGTTGTTATGGTAGTAGCTTATGAGGAAAGAAAAGCCTTCAGTCGTCATCTGATTAAATCTCAGTCCTTTACTGGGCCTGTATCTTGAAGATGTGACCCTTGCAAGTTTTCAGTTTTGCTTATATTTTTCCCCAGTTTCCTGCTCACTTCTATGGCACCAGCATTCTTGATTTATATTCTTGAAGACTTGTCCCCTCCTGCTGACTATATATTTCTTTTCCCTTCCTTAGATGAGACAGGTAGAGTGGCAGTTGCTAGATTGGGAAGGAATCTCCTCCACAAGTTGTGAATTATGGTCAGAATTGAGCCCTGGCACAGAGTTATTTAATGGATTATTTAATGGAAAGTAGGGTTTTTCCTTATTTTATTTATGGAGAAGATTCTTCATGAATATATATAATTCATCTCAGAGAGGAAGAGAGAAGGGAGAGAGGTATATAAACATCAATGATGAGAGGGAATAATTGATTGGCTGCCTCCTATATGCCCCCTACTGGGGATCGAGCCCTGCAACCTGAGCATGTGCCCTTGACCAGGATCAAACCCAGGACCCTTCAGCCCGCAGGCCAATGCTCTATCCACAGAGCCAAACCAGCAGGGCATGAGAAGATTCTTAATGTATGTTTCAATGGTTATTTTTTCTGACTACCATACTACATTTTAGAAACCCCTAAATACTTTTGTAGACACGCTTTAAATTCTTAAAAGTACAACAAGCCCTTCATTTGTTCAATTACACACACACACACACACACACACACACACACACACACACAATAACAACGTAACTTCATGCACCTGCATCATATAAGACTTTTAACTCCTCAAGGTCAAGTATTTATTTTATCATCATATCATCAGCAGCTAGAACTTAAGCTTAATGAATATTTCTATGAGCTATACTAATAAATCTGTCCAATTTCCTTCATGATGCCTTGACAAACGAATAGCTCTATAAAGTAACATAAGAATGGATTAGAATGGGGCTGAGGCGGGTGGGGGAGAGACTGAAATACCATAATAGGTTTTATGTACTAAACCTTGAAAGGTTCATTTCATACCTTATTGATGTGTAATATCAATTTTTTTAAATATGGAAATATGTGTCTGTCTATACAACTACCAAATTTATACAACAGAGGATGAAATTCCAGGTACTCTCAATATCATCACAAATCTAAATCATGGTGAATGTGATCCACACTGGCACTGTTGCAGCTTATTATCATTATTAGAAATTCGTGCACTTGGAGGGGAGGGGGGTACTCACCCAGCCTGCGCTCTCTCTCAGTCCAGGAGCCCTTGGGGGATGACATCCTTAGCACTACCACAGAGGCAGAAGAAGCTTCCACCACCAACACTTCACTTGCCAGCTGTGAGCCTGGATTCTGGCTGAGCAGCACTCACCTTTGAGAGTGCCCTGACCACCAGGGGACAGCTCCTGCATTGCACATCTGCCCCCTGGTGGTCAGTGCATATCATAGCGACTGGTCGACCAGTTGACTGTCTGCCCCCTGGTGGTCAGTGCACACAATAGCAAGCGGTTGAGCGGCCTTAGCATGTCATTAGCATATTATGCTATAATTGATTGAATGGATAAACGAATGAATGGACACTTAGCATATTAGGGTTTTATTATATAGGATTATTAAAGATTGTAACCTGCAACATTTTGATTCACTTTTATGGTCTCCTTTATCAGGTTAAATTATTTCTTAAATTTAATTGCAAAATGTTGGCTTACAAATGGTTTCATAGAAACATCTTACTTTCGATAGTGGGGGAAACCCCTATTAGATATTTGTTTCTGTGTTCAGAAACTATGGCGATAATAGCTGAACAAAATAAATAAAATTCAAACTTTGTTAAGTTTTAAATCCATTAAAACCTATTGAAGTTAATTATGGAATAATTTATATACAATGTACTGCATCTATATAAAGTAAACAAATTATGTAGTGTGTTTTTTAATTTTTTCTTTACTTTGTTCTTTAAGTATTACAGATGTCCCCTTTCATTTCTCATTGGCCCCTCCACCTCACATCTGATCCCCCCCAAGCTTTTACTGCATTATTGTCTTTGTCTATGGGTTATGCCTATCCTATATAATAAAACCCTAATATGCAAATCTACCAAACTACATAATGACTGGTCCCTATGAGGCTTACTGACCACTAGGGGGCAGATGCTCCATGCAGAAGCTGCCACCTCATGGTCAGAGCACTCCCACAGGGTGAATGCTGCTCCGTCAGAAGCTGGGCTCATAGCTGGTGGTGGGAGCCTCTCCTGCCTCCACAGCAGCCCTAAGGACCCCTCAGGGGATGTCCGCCTCTTGGTTTACAGCCATCTTAAACCAGAAGGCAGACGTCAAGGGGTCCAGGACTGGGAGAGGGCAGAGGCTGGGCTGAGAGACACTCCCCCACACCCCTGCCACAGTGCACAAATGTCATCCACCAAGCCTCTAGTATGCATATAAGTTCTTTAGTTAATCTTTTCCCACTTCCACTCTCTCTTTCCTTCTGATATGTGTCAGTCTATGTCTCTGAATCTCTTTTGTTCATCAGCTTATTTTATTCATTAGGTTCCATGTAATACTTGCCTTTCTCTGACTGGCTTATTTCACTTAGCATAATACTCTCCAGGTCCCTCCATGCTGTCTCAAGAAAAGAAAAGATCTTTCTTTTTTACAGCTGTGTAGTATTCCAGGGTGTAAATGTAACATAGCGTTTTTTATCCATTCATCTACTGATGGGCACTGGGGCTGTTTCCAGATCTTAGCTATTGAAAATAGTGCTACTAGGAACATAGGGGTGCATACATTCCTTCTGGTTTGTGTTTCAGGATTCATAGGATATATTCCTAAAAGTGGAATAACTCGGTCAAATGGCAATTCCATTTTTAATTTTTTTGAGGAAACTCCACATTGTTTTCCACAGTGGCTGCACCCGTGTGCATGCCCACCAGCAGTGTACATACTAGAATTTCCTTATCTCCACATCCTTGCCAGCACTTGCTGCTTAGGTAGGCAGCACAATCTCAGAATTCTCTCATAGCCATGTTTGCTGATACATCTCCTAGGGCAAGGAAAATAAACAAATGGGATACATCAAAATAAAAAGCTTCTGCACAGCAAAAGAAACAACCAGCAAAATGAAAAGGGGACCCACTGTATGGGAGAACATAGTTGCCAATGATACATCTGATAAGGGGTTAATTTCCACAAAATATGAAGAACTCATACAATTTAACAAAAGGATGACAAAAATCCAATTAAAAAATGGGCAAAGAACCGAAATAGACACTTCTCCAAGGAAGACATTCTGATGGCCAAGAGACATGTGGAAAAAAAAATGATCAAAGTCACTAATCATCAGAGAGATGCAAATTAAAACAATAATGAAGTACCACCTCACACCTGTCACAATGGCTACCATCAACAAATCGACAATTCATTTTGTTTTGACAGCTGTGAACACAGTAGGGGGAACGAGCAAAATCAAAACAAACAAGAGCTCCTTCATCTCTAGCATATGCCACCTACCCCTCTACCACCTGCCTTAAGACACAATCATTTTCTTTTGTCACCGTAGATTAGTGTGCTTCTTGACATAAATGTAATCAAGCAGTATCTACTACTTTGTTCCTAGGTTGAGTCACTAATCAGTGATTCTGACATTTATCTGTGTGCTCAGGTTTGCTAGCAGTTTGTTCCTTTTATTGTGCTTATTTGTTTTATTAATTCATTCAGTGGTTTGTTTGTTTTTTTTCTGTGCATAAAGGGTATGGTTTATTTTTTTATTATAGTAAGAACACAACTTGAGATGTACCCTCTTAACAGACTTTCAAGTATCGAGGACAGCACTGTTGGGCATAGGCAATGTTATACAGCAGTTCCCTGGTACTTGCTCATCTTATGTAACTGAAATGTGGTTAGGACTCTCGTTCATTGTTAATGAAAATTTGCATTGACTTCAGATTTGAATGATATAATTCTGGCTGTTGTAAATAGTAGTGTATATGATTTTATAGGAATGTAAGTTTTCATTTTCTATTGGATAAATATCTAGGGGCAAAAATGCTGGTTCGTGAAGTGGGTATATATTTGATGTAACTGCAAAGTCTTTCCTAGATAAATCAGCAAAAAGCCTCCTTTTCCCCCCCTGAACTCTAACATGTTCCATTAGCAAATAATTTAAATTTCAATGCAAATTTCATTCCCTTCTCCCATTTTAGTGACAGGAGATTCTTACCACTACACATTCTACTATTTTTAGTGATGTTCAGTGTTGTGTTAAGGTAAAATTCAGTATTGTTTTAAAAGGACACATGAATCTAAAAAGTGAGGCTGTTCTTACCTGATGTAGAGTATAAAATTTTAACATTGTTTGTCCTTACTGTCCGCTTTGAAGGTCAAGATTGGATGTTGACAACCAGAGACACAAGCCACAGCACAAGAACACATACACCAAGAATGAGCTTAAATGTGATTTAATAATTTAAAAAACACCTTCAAAAAAGTCAGTGCACTAATTAAAAGTGCTCTTGGACTTGAATACCTAAGCAATATTTACACATACAATCCTTGCATTAGACAAGCCAAATGAGGCACCCAATATACGAAGAATCTTTCTTTACTCATCAAACATGATAAATAGGAATTACCCACCTCCTTTGGAAAATTTATTCCTCAGAATCAACGGGAAGAAATTTTAAGTCTACAAGAAGATTTTTATAAAGGGTTTTTGAAGGCAAAGATACACTATGCTTTGAATGTTACTAGAGGAACAAAAATAATTGATTAAAACTATTTTAATAATCAAACTGATTTTAAATGGTCTCATTTGCTTCAAAAAGCTCTTTATTTAAATCATTTTACATTAATTACTAAAATAATTAAAATTTGCATCAACAAGTATATTAAATTCAGATGCCAAATGGGTAATTAAAATTGGATTATTAACTATTTACCCCTGAGGAAAATAAATAGATAGTGATGCTAGGACACACCTATGGGAACTGCTTTGCTAATAGTGTAATGAAGACACAGCACAGGTTATATACACTGCAAGCAGTCTCATCCATATAGCCCTGCAAACTAAAGTGAATGCAGAAGTATTCTTATAATTTCTATAGTTTGTCTATATTTTCACTTATCTAAATCAAACATGATTTCTTAAATTTCCTTATCATAACCTATTCCCATCTAATGATAGATAAGTTATTGCTGTATTTTCATCTAATTTTTCTCCTTAATTTACTTCGGAATGAAGCTTGAACCATTTTTCCATTAATCTTATATAATAAAAAGCTAATATGCAAATGGTCCTCATGCCCTCATGCTTCAGACACTCAACACTGCAGGGAGAGGAATGGGGGCCAGCCAGGTACAAATGAGCTTGCAAGAGAGGAATGGGGAATAGCCAGGCTGCCACCTGGAAGAGGGACAAGCTGCCCGCCCTGTGATCCCAGGTACCAATGGCTACACTTATGCCTGCAGCCCAGGAGAGGAACAAGCCATATTCCCCACACTCCCAGGAGCCAGTGCCTGCAACTGCAGCCCCAGAGAGAGACAAGCCACCTGCCCTGCTGTCCCAGGCACCAGCACCTGTGGCTGAGGCCCAGGTGAAACCACCCATCTAGGTCCTGGGTGCCTGTGGCCAGCTGGAGGAGCAAATCCTGGGCCCCAGGTGGGGGCAAGGCAGAGTTGGTTAGGGATAATCAGGCCAGGCTGAGGTGGTTAGGGGCAATCAGGCAGGCAGGCGGGCAAATGGTTAGGAACCAGTGGTCCCAGATTGGAGAGGGTGTAGGCCGGGCTGAGGGCTCCCCACTCCCATGCACAAGTTTCGTGCACTGGACCTCTAGTTCTATATATTAGTTTAGGCAATGAAATACTGACTCATGTAGTTAATATGTTGGCCTCTTAGGGTCAGAGTATATTAGAAACCCAGGGTCTTCTAATAAAAATATATGAATAAACATAGATGTATATGCTGAATAGTTATCACTATATTAACTGAAACATGACTAGTAAACATCAAGATTAGTGTATGCAATTGGTTAATGAATAAGATGAATTTGGTGTCTCAATTTTTACATGGAGACATTCTTGTATAATTACATTTATTCATTCACTATGTAATTTTTGCTATGTGCCTAACATGTACAAGACACAATAAGAGATACTCAATATATATGAAATTTAATAAAGTTATTCAAACTCTAGAAGCCATAATGTGAGGTAATAGACAAATTTTTTTTGAAAAATATATTTTATTGAGTTTTTACAGAGAGGAAGGGAGAGAGATAGTCAGAAACATCGATGAGAGAGAAACATCAATCAGCTGCCTCCTGCATGCACCCTACTGGGGATGTGCCCGCAACCAAGGCACATGCCCCTGACCAGAATTGAACCCGGGACCCTTCAGTCCACTGAGCCAAACTGGTTTCGGCATAAACAAATCTTAATAACCAAATGTCAATACAAGTCAAAAGAAAATTTGGATTAGTATCATAAATCCAAATGCTTATAATCTAAGTATCTCAGAAACTGAAAAAGTACATAAAATAAAATGAGAAATCTTGAATTGAAACACATAAGAGGATCGCATTTCCAAGAACCAAGAACCTTGATAATACAGGTAAGTTATGTCCAATGCAGTAGGCAATGAGAACATTACAAAGGTTTTTTCGGGGGAAAATGACATAACCAGAACTATATTTCAAAGCACCAATCCTGAAAAAGAGGAAGAAAGAAAGAAAGAAAGAAAGAAAGAAAGAAAGAAAGAAAGAAAGAAAGAAAGAAAGAAAGAGAGAGAGAGAGAGAGAGAGAGAGAGAGAGAGAGAGAGAGAGAGAAAGAAAGAAAGAAAGAAAGAAAGAAAGAAAGAAAGAAAGAAAGAAAGAAAGAAAGAAAAGAAAAAAATGAAATTATCTTGAGTTTAAGAAGGAGGCAAGAATTGAAACCAAAGATAAGAAGGTTGTTAGAGTCTTTTTTTAATTGTCCAAATGAGAAGCAATTCTGTAGTAGAACAATGCAAATCAAGAGACAAAGATAGATTCAAGTGATAATATGAAGGTAGAATTGACAAGTTTTGGCAATTAGTTATATGCCAGCTGTCAGCTAATCCCTAATTTTATAAGAAAAGCATAATTATGAAAATACTTATCCAATAAAATACCTACCTTGATTGGGGATATATATAATAGCCAAATGTATTCTGGAGGAAGTTGACTATAAAATAATTTTAAAATTGCACCAACTTTCATGAGCTTTTCCTACTTTTTTATGTAGATGTTTTTTAAATACACTCAGGCATTCCAAACTTCTACCTAGGGTTTTCCAGTCAGTTTTTTATCCTTTATAACTAGACACTTTGCTGGTATTTAAAGCTCGAGAAGCCAATTCTTAGTTTTTCATCTCCCTGTAATCTGTTCCAACTTCCGGTGCTGTCTAGTCCAATTAAAGCTTCACTGTATTTCTGCTTCCAACCCAGGGACAAAACAAAAACTTCTAGTCATTAGTGACAAAAAGTACTGTGTTCTCTTGGGTTTGGCCCTCCACCTTTTCAAGAACTTTAAAGGATCTGAGAGTAGACCCTATTTCTAAGATAGAAGATGATTCATGCTAACTTTTAGGACAACAGAAAATTTAAGACTCTCACCCTCGCTGGTTTGGCCCACTGGATAGAGCATTGGTCCCCTAGAGTCTAGGCCTAGACTGAAGGGTTTCTGGTTTGATTCCAGTCCAGAGGTTATTTTGCCTGGTTTTAACAGGCCAAAGTACTGAGGAGTAAGAACTACTGGGATGGCAGGTCCTCTGACTCCACTTTGAAGTGGTTCCATTTATAGTGTTGCTTACAATATGACTGTTGCAGTTCTTTTTTTTTAATATATATTTTTAATTGATTTTTTTTACAGAAAGAAAGGGAGAGGGATATTGAGTTAGAAACATCCATGAGAGAGAAACATTGATCAGCAGCCTCCTGCACACTCCCCACTGGGGCTATGCACACAACCAGGTACATGCCCTTGACTGGAATAGAACCTGGGACCCTGTAGTCCACAGGCCGACACACTATCCACTGAGCCAAACCAGTTAGGGCTGGGTCGCAGTTCTTAACTAAAGCTGACTACACTCTAAAGAGAGAGATGGATGTAAACAGAGTACCAGGGCTGCTCAGAGCCATACTGTTGATTCTGACTTTGAATGTCAGGGATGGTTTCATCCATTTACCTGTGAGGTAAGCCTAAAAGGCAGGGGGAGGGAGGTTGTTTCAGATGAAGGAGAACGTGAAGTGCAAGAACACCTGTGTTGAAGGCAAGGGTGTGTCTCCTACAGAAACCTGGTTATTCATTTTCTCAACCCATAAGGTTGTGTTCACCCTATGCTGTACCGCTATATGGATATAGGCTTTTAGGCCTCAAAACTCAGATATCCCGTTATATCTGCGTGCTTAGAACTAATAGTATTCAGGACACTGACTTACTATTATAGCTCAGAGAGACCTAATCACAACAAAAAAATCAGGATTTCAATTTGTTTATTTGTAATAAGAAGTGTGAAAGTGAACTTGATATTTCTAAGTTTGGGAGTTCTTCAAATTTATTGTGTGTGTAGCTTCCATCTGATTTTCTCCTATCACCCCTGTTGTATTTGGAAGGCAAGGACAACCGAGGTGAACATAAAGCTAATGCTATTTGCTGTGATGTGAAAATGTAATTCTTCCCTCTGTCTCAAGAGTCTCAAGTTTTTTGCCGAAACCAGTTTGGCTCAGTGGTAGAGCGTTGGTCTGCAGATTGAAAGGTCCCAGGTTCGATTGGTCAAGGGGCATGTACCTTGGTTGCGGGCACATCCCCAGTGGGGGGTGTGCAGGAGGAAGCTGGTCGATGTTTCTCTCTCATCGATGTTTCTAACTCTCTCTTCCTCTCTGTAAAAAATCAATAAAAAATATTTTTTTTAAAAAAGAGAGAGTCTCAAGTTTTTGCCCTAACTGGTTTGGCTCAGTGGATAGAGCGTCAGCCTATGGACTCAAGGGTCCCAGGTTTGATTCCAGTCAAGGGCATGTACCTTGGTTGCAAGCACATCCTCAGTAGGGGGTGTGCAGTAAGCAGCTGATCGATGTTTCTCTCTCATCGATGTTTCTAACTCTCTATCCCTCTCCCTTCTTCTCTGTAAAAAATAAAATCAAATCGATAAAATATATATTTTTTAAATAAATTTTAAAAAGAGTCTCAAGTTTTTGTTGTTGTTACTGTTGTTTGGTTCACTTTTTTATGCAGATGTTTCTTAAATACAGTCTGGCATTCCACCTTCTATCTAGGGTTCTCCGATCAGTTTTTCAGTATTTATAGCTAGACACTTTGCTGGTATGTAAGCCATTATTTCATCCCCATAAATAATGCTGCAATGGACTTTAAAGGATCTGAGAGTGGACCTGCTTTTAAGATAGAAGATGATTCATGCTAACTTTCAGGACAACAGAAAATGTGAGACTCTCACCCTTGCTAGTTTGGTTAAAAGATTAAAGTCCTTTAATCTTCTCTGCATCATTTTTAGGATAGAATCACTGGGTAACTTAGGTTAAATTTTACCCAAATATATTTTCCACTGATTTTTAGAGAGAGTGGAAGGAAGGAGAAGGGAGGAGACCACGAGAAGCATTGATGTGAGAGAGACACTTCGACTGGTAGTCTCCTGCACATGCCCTGACCAGGTTGTAGTCAGCTTTAGTTAAAAACATAACACCATCATATTGTAAGAAACACTGTAAAAGGAACCACTTCAGAATGAACTCAGAAAATTTGCCATCCTGAGAAACTGCCTGGGGTTCTTACTCCTCAGGACTTTGGCCTGTTAAAACTGGGCAAAATAGCCTTTGGACTGGGCCAAACCAACATCGTGTTGCAAGCAGCTGTTTACCAAGATAACAAGAAAGCAGATGTTATGACTACAAGACTACAAATTAAAGCCATTCTGTAGAGCTCCCGACACTATGTTAGCTTACCTGTGCCTGTAGAAATGCCTTCCTTCTATTCATGTAATCAATGGGTCCTCTTCCCTTCCATAAATACCCTGGCCTTCACCTCCTATCGGAACACTGGGCTTCTGTCTGCCTGAATGAGAGCTCCCAGAATAGCTCTTCTTTTTCATCACAAATAAAACATGTTGCCTCCCACTTTGGCCTTTCCTTTGTAGGTTAACCATATGCAAGATCCAACCAGCATATTGAAGGGTGCCTTGCAGATAGAAGTGATTTAAAAAATATATGCTGAATCAATTAGAAAAAATTAAAGACTCACATAAAATTAACGAGTACCTTGAGATTTGATGTGTTCCCTTCAATATATTTTGTCCTTAACAGTAAAAAAATAAGACACATACAAAATGTATAAATCACAAATAGGAAATATATATATATATATATGCATAGAGAGATTTATGAAAAGATGTAAACTTCCATTTAAGGTGCTGCTTATCACCTAAGCATTGGCAAATATAAAAAAGACTTCTAATATCTTTATTAAAAGCTGCATAATATTTCATATTGAAATGTCACATTTTATTTAGTAATCACTCAAGTGTTGACTATCCAAGTTATTTTTGCAAGTTCATCATCATAAATAATGCTGCAATGGATATGTTCTCTGGATAATTTTTAGAATAGAATCACTGGATAAAAGGGTGGGTGCACTTAAAATGTAGATGTAGATGTCTAAATTTCTTCCAAATTAACTTTGAGTGTTAACTCAATTTCCATTAGCAGTATACCTAAACGATCTCACTGTGACTTTATTAATATCATTATATTTTTTAAATAATTTTAATTCAATACATTTATGAAGTCTTACTATTGCTCTTTTTATTTTCCATTGTTCACTTTAATCTTTTACTAAATTTGGGGTTAAATTTTCACTTGTGTATCAGTAATTTGTACTTCTATTTTTGTAATTTTTCTACTCATTTTCTTTACTGTTTCTGTTTGATTCTTCCTTAGGGGGGTTTGTACTACTGATTGCTATGAAATTTATATATTAAAAGTATCAACATTAGAAGTGCACTGCTTTACAATTTTATGTAATTATAACAATGTATCTTTTTCCTTTGAGAAAAAAACAAATAATTACACATTTTTAAAAATACTTATTATTACAAAAAACTAAATAAATATCCATCTATGTAATTGTTTTTGCTTTATATGTGTGCTTTAATTTACTTGGAATATATTATTTTCTAGGAGACTGCAAATATTTATTTAGTTTTCCATGTCATTTATTTAAAAAAATACCACTTCTTCCATTTCTAATTAATATGAACTCTTATTTTATATTAATTTTCTATACATAGATTTACCATATGTTAATTTTCTATACACACTACAGTCCATCTCAGGACTCTTTGCTTCTGTTGTCAATCTGTCCTTAAAGGAGTTCGATAAAAAAAACATTTTCTTTTTAATATATTTTGTATCTAGTAGGACAGATACCCTTTTTGCACCTCCTTTTTAAAAAGTGCATAACATTCATGTATCTTTATTCTTTAAGTAATTCAGGATCGGTTTATAGTTGTTAATATGGAAAATATGACAATAATTAATAAGTAATCATATGAGAATAAACTGTTTGAGGTACTCACAGTTATAAACCTACTTTTACCTCACCCTGTATTTTTGGTAACAGCTCATATTATCTCTTGGGAAAGAATATTAACCTAAAACACCATAGAATTTCCAGGTGCTGTGTTTTCAGGCATAAAAATATAAATCTTCCCCCATAGACCAGTCTCTAAATCAATAACCCAGCTATTTTTAGATGCTATAATGAATAATTTCTAAAGCTGTATCAGGTGATATAAAGTAAATTTTAACTTTTTTTATTGGGCATGGAGCTAATGCTCACTAAAGTCTCTTTTAAAATAATAAAATGTGAGATGAAAGATAAAGTTTCTAAAACAAAAAATGCTGAATGAGGACCAATAAACAACAGTATAGACAATAAGAGTTGTCAATTATGGCAAGGCTTAATAGTCTTCGGTGGAATGCTTGCAGAGCTGGTTTTGCTGGAGGTTTGGGG
Source organism: Vespertilio murinus (assembly GCA_963924515.1). NCBI lineage: Eukaryota > Metazoa > Chordata > Mammalia > Chiroptera > Vespertilionidae > Vespertilio > Vespertilio murinus. The sequence goes on from OZ004712.1 coordinate 64,491,836, forward strand.
CCAGTGGAGTCTTTCTAACCAAGACATATCTAAGGCTCACTTGACCTCAGACTATTACCCTTAGGCAATCACTAAGCAAGATTCTGCTGCCTGCGATGAAACTACTTTCTTTGGAAAAGGTGAGTAGAGAATTATAAATGAGGTGGACTCACACAAGTACAAAGATGGTACACCTCTTAAAGATAAAGGCATTTTAGCCTCAAACTCTAGAGTTGACAACTGGCTGAAACACCAATCACATTTATATTGTTTTATCAGAAAAATTCTACTGAGAACAAATGGAATTTGTGATAGTTTTGAGAAGATGCCTTAGGTTAAATTTCAGAATCAATAAATTTCTTTCTGACAATAATGCTTATAATGACTCCGTTATATAACTCAGAGCAAAGATCTTGTCTAATATCATTCTTTTAGAACATAAAATAAGTAAAAATTTCATCAAAATACTGTTTATTATTAGAATCAAGTTAAGGTTATTGAATCTTCTCCACAAATTTGTTATAAATCCTAAGGTAATACTGAATTGTGTAGGTCACAAAGGACATCTCTCTGGAGATATCATATACCTATTTCTCCACTGGAGTTTTATTTCCTGAAATAATCCTTTAGGTATCTGGACACAATAATAGAAGCTACAAAATCTAACAAAGTGATAATCAATGGGATCATTTGTAAGCACTCAAAGGACAATAAAAAAAATGCTACAAACAATTTTCATTTGATAAAGGATTTCTAAAATCATATATTATACTAAATACAAAGAATATACTTAGGAAAAGTGAGTGAATGCTAGGTATTGAAAACCTATTTGAAGAAATAATGACTGGCACCGAATCACGTGATTTTTACCTCTGTTATATGCCAGACTACCTCCACGGCTTCTGCGAGACAGTACCGCCATGCTGCTTAGAGGTGGAGTTTGTTTTGCTCTCATGCTAATGGCAACCCCAGACCTCTGTGGGTTCCCCCCAGGTACCCTTTCTGGTTATCAGTCACAGAGGGAAACAGGTGAATTTTAGGAGTCCAAGGGGCCACAGGGCTCTGTGGTTCCATTTCAATTCCACTGCCCGACAGTGGACAGCTCTATAGCAGAACCATGTGCTCTGTGAGGCATCTGCTGGCTCATTCACTATTTGCTTTACTATGTTCACCTTGCTGGACTGCCTCTCACATCTCTGTTCCTTCTGGCCCAAGGAACCACCTGCTACTGCTGGTTTCCTCCTAGCTCTGGGTAGAGCTTTTGAGTTCCCAGCTGCAGGGATGCATCTGTGGCCATCTGAGCTAGCCTCTCTTCTTCTCTCCCCATTTATTCCTGGTTGCCCACCTTCAGATGCTTCAATATGTGGGTCTCCCAGGCATATCTCTATATTGAGTAGGAATTCTTTATCGAATTATAGCTAATTGACTTGTTGAAATTTCAGGGGCATGGGGAAAGGGATCCCTTATACTGCCATTCCTCTGAAATCATTTTTTTTCAGCCTTTTGTAGTAATAGAAGTGGTTGTAGTATTTAAATACATGTTTGGTCTTACTTTTTGTATTGTCTTTTTCAACAAACCTTAATAAAACTCAACAATTAATATTATTGTTTGTTACCAAATGAGTTTCAGAAGCTCTTACCAACAGCTTCTGCATTCTGATGTTCAGGATATCTAACTATAACAGAAAACATGATGTGATGGAAGATAGGGGTTGGTCTCTAAATGTGTTCAGTCACTTTCTCTGAACACAGTCATTTCACTGTTAACTTTATTTGAATAAATAAATGTTAACTAAGAAGCTATTTTTTATTCTCTTTAGGAAACCAAAAAGTAAGTGGTTAATTGATGTGTGATTTTTTTTAAAGATGTTTTCCTAGGGGCCATCAGATTTGAAGAAATGAACACCCAACCTCTAAACACAGAAGTGAATTTTTTCTTATTATTAATGTCATCTAACCAGTGTTTCCTATTTTCTTTACATCATGACACACATAGAAAATAACCATAGTCATTGCTCTAGCTGGTATGGCTTAGTCAATAGAGTGTTGGCCTGAAGACTGAAGGGTCCTGATTTCAATTCTGATCAAGGGCACGTGACCGGGTTGTGGGCTCCATTCCCAGTAAGAGGTGTGCGGGTGGTACCCAATCAATGATTATTTCTCATCATTGATGTGTCTATCTCTCACTTCCTCTTTGAAATCAATAAAAATATATTTTTAAAAGAAAATAACCATATGCATACAGTACACACGACTAGCCAGACAAAACTGTGATTGAGCTATTCAGTAGTGTGCATATTCCACCACCCAATGAGGTAGGAAGCTCTGCAGACTCTGTTCTGAATACAGCAATGTGTTATTACTTCTGATGTATGCTTTTACTGTACACTGTCTTAAGTCTCTCAAATAAAACAATTGTTTTAAAAGTCCACATTAGCCCTGGATAATGGTTCAGTTGGTTGGAGTATCCTAGGGGGAGAATTTTTTTTTTTAAGCCACATTATTCCTTCTTCAGATTTCAGCATTTGCTTACTGAATAGCATTGTCTGTAAATCATGCACACAAAGTATGCATCTCTTACTATGTATTTTTACCTTAGTATGCATTTTCTCCATCCTTTTGGCTTATATTATCCCATTACACTAAGGATATATTGGTTGTATACACATACACAAACACTTAGAAAGACTTTAATGTATACGATTTTTAAAATACAGAGTGAATCAGCAAATCTATTGCAGCATGACAAGTTTCGCATAAGAGTAATAAATCTCTAAATCAACATTGCATTAAAATAATAAATCCTGATGAATATCGAGCCAATATAAATATGATAAAAAGTGTTATAAAACATTAACTCCAAGCCAATAGCTAAGTAATTTCATTTATTCTGTTCTTATTAAAACTTAGTTTCAAAATTATTTATATTTTCTTTAGACAATAGAAGAATATTTGTTTCAACAAATGTGAGATTCTGAAAAGATTCTATTTAGGTCTGTTGCCCATTTTTTATTGGATCCTTTATCTTCCTTTTAAGTTACATAAGTTGCTTGTAGATGTTGGAGATTAAACCTTTATCGGTTATAACATTTGCAAATATGTTCTCCTATACAGAGAGAAGGAAGGCCAAGAGACACATGAAAACATGTTTAAAGTCACTAATTATCAGAGAGATGCAAATCAAAATGGCAATGCGGTACCATCTCATACCTGTCAGAATGGCTATCATCAACAAATCAACAAACGACAAGTGCTAGTGAGGATGTGGAGAAAAAGGAACCCTCATGCACTGCTGGTGGGAATGCAGACTGGTACAACCACTGTGGAGAACAGTATGGAGTTTCCTCAAAAAACTGAAAATGGAACTCCCATTTGACCCAGTTATCCCATTCCTAGGAATATATCCTAAGGAAGTAGAAACACCTATCAGAAAAGATATATGCACTCCTATGTTCATAGCAGCACAATTTACTATAGCTAAGATTTGGAAACAGCCTAGTGCCTGTCAGCAGACGATTGGATCAGAAAACTATGGTGCATCTACACAATGGAATACTATGCTGCCATAAAAAAGAAGGAACTACCATTTGCAGCAACCTGGATGGAACTGGAGAGCATTATGCTAAATGAAATAAGCTAGTCAAGGGAAGAAAAATACACATGATCTCACTCATTTGTGGATAATAAAGAACATTATAAACTTATAAAATAGAATAATTAGAGCAACTGTTTGACTGTTTGCATAAAAACATTATAGAACTTCTTTCAAAGAATTATTATAAAACAGAACTGGCATGTTTGTGTTTTATTTTTAACAGACTTAAGACAGAGTGCTTTAAAAATATCCTACATTCATAAAATGTTATGTTCAATTTAAGTATTTTATTCATAAATATCATATAGGTTATTAAAATGCATTGAATATCCTTTTAATTGCACAACTTCCATCCCCTTCTCAATGTGATAAGTCGCCAGATCATTTAGAAACAACATAGATGGAGGACGAGTACCAGGAAAGAGGAAGCAGAAGGCAAGCAGACATTAGTTCTATGCAACTTTACAATGAACTCCTCCCGGAATTTTTGTAAAGCGATTTCTTTTCATCTGGAAAACTACTATTGCCGATCTCGTCATCACTGAACGGTGTAAATCTCTGCTCAAGATAGCAAAGAGAAAGGACCAAGGAAAGGAGTCAGAATGAGGCATGGTCCAAGTGAGCTATTTCCTGAAGAATGGTCTGGACCTAATTCAAATCCGGCTTCCCTCAAAGCAATTTTCTTTAAATAATTTGCTCAATCTCTGTTAATGTGAACAAGTATAAACTGTTTGTCCACTTATTAAAAATCCATATTTCTGTCTTTATATTCAAAAGAACAGTTATGTTGTATTTGGTAAATGTAATATTCTATTTTAACTCATTATATATTTGGAATTATTTTTATATTATTGTTTTTCCATCACTTCTGAAATGAATGGTATAGTCACTCAGGCTCCAGGTTTGTGTCAGTAGACATTTACCTGTTCCATCCCCTAGGATTGCCAGATTTATATTTAAGACAATAATAACAACAGAGCCAGTTAAATTTAAATTTCTAATAAAATAATTTCAATAGCAATTTATCCTATATTTTAATATAAGTATGTCCCAATTTTCAAGGTATATTTATACTAAAAAGATATTCATTGTTTATCTGAATTTCAAATGTAATTGAATGCCCTGCATTTTATTTGGTAATCCTGCCACCCATATTTAGGAACTGTGAAATTCATTTCAAGTTAAAATATAATAGTCAAAATATTCTATGCCCCAAACTTTTTGTAGAAAATATATATATATATATATAGTATTTTTTAATATATTTTATTGATATTTTACAGAGAGGAAGGGAGAGAGACAGAGACCTAGAAATGTTGATGAGAGAGAAACATCGACCAGCAGCCTCCTGCATACCCCCCACCAGGGATATGCCCTCAACCAATGTACATGCCCTTGACCGGAATCGAACCCAGGTCCCTTCAGTCTGTAGACCGACGCTCTACCGCTGAGCCAAACCGGTTTTGGCTATATATAACATTTTTTAATTGATTTCAGAGAGTAAGGGAGAGGGAGATAGAAATATCAATGATGAGGGAGAACCATCTATCTGCTGCCTTGTCCCCCACTACTCAGGTAAGTGCCCTTGACCAACCAGAATCAAACCCAGGACCCTTCAATCCATAGGCTGACGCTTTATCCACTGAGCCAAACCAGCTAGAGCTATAGGATTTACATTTTTAAAAGAATGAGCGCAGGCTAGGTGTCCTGGGCAAAGAATTATTCTGGGTGGTCGATGCAGCTGGAGAGTTCGGGCTTTTACCTGTTCTGGCAGGTGATGAAGGAGCCCTGTCCCAGGAAGGCGGTGGAAGGAAGAGCTGAAGAGGAAAGGGAATTGTGGAATATGAAAAGAGGAGCGGTAAAATACACAGGAAAGGCAATTTGTCTAAACCGCTGCTATTCAACCTTTTTCATCTCATGGCACACATACAGTAATGACTAAAATTATGCTGCTTACCGAAAAATACATTTTTGCAGGGCTGACAAAAGCAATAGGTTTAATTTTGATCCATTCACACTGGAAAGCAACTATTGTGTTGGCTGTTGTCATATTTTTATTTGACAATCTGAGGAGAAAGAGTCTAGTGCCTCACTAATAGTCAGGTATTGCATGTTTTAAAAATTCTTGCAGCATACCAGCTGAAAATCACTGTTCTAAACCAAAGTCAGCTAAAGCTGTAGGGTCCTAATGTAACAAAAATGTTTTCTGGGGAAATTGGGGATCATCTAAGTAGTGCACCTGCACTATTCTAGCCTCCGGCCAATCAGTCTTCACAGAGCATCCAGAGAAATCTTTCCAAAAGGTGAATAGGATTTTGTCACTTCCACACATAACATCCTTCGATAGCATCTTTTGCCATTAGGACAAAGATCATTCCTTACCTGGCCCTCGCTTCATTCCTCAGCAGCGTCCAGCTTCCCCTGGCCACCCCCAAACCCTCTCCAGCCGTGGGCAAACTATGGCCCATGAGCTGGATCTGGCCTGTTCTGCTGTTCTATTTGGCCTTCGGAGCCGAAAGAGCGGAGTGTTCTCTTGCTCTCCCTCCGCTCCTTCACCAGCAGCCCAAGATGAGAGTGCCAGCATGGTCAGGTTGCTTTTGTTCCGGCCCTCCGGTCCAATTTAAGAACCCATTGTGGCCCTCGAGTCAAAAAGTTTGCCCACCCCTGCTCTCTTCATCTTTCAGATCTGGAATTGCTCCTGCTGCAGCAGGCCTTCGGAATCTTTTGGATTTAATTCTCTAAGTCATGTGACTCCCATTCATCCTTCTAAATTGTCACTTCCTGTCAGAAGCCATTCTAGACCTCCCTGGCTAGATCAAATCCCTCCGTTATATGCTGTCGTCAAACTGGGTATCTCTTCTGTCTACCACTGGTCAAGAGTTAAATATTTCCACATTTCCCAATCTTTATTATAGCAAATATTAGAGATACACAAGAAGCAAAAATAAGATAATGAAGCCTCAGGTCCCCATTGTCCCCATCCAGTAAATTCATTGCAGCCTCATTTCACCATGTCCTCACCCAGACGCCAGTTATATTATGTTGAGACGATTCCCACTTCCTCTCAAATAATTCTCTAAAGCAGTGTTTCCCAAAGTGTGGTACACGTACCCCCAGAGGTACGGGAAGAGTTTGGTGGGGGTACGCGTTGCACCAGAGTTTGGTGGGGATATGCACTGCACCGTGCTTAGCTGCGCCTAATTCTACGTTCTCACGAGTCAAGTTAATTTCATCCTTTTCATTGATCCAAATAAATGTTATTCATAATATAACTTTTATTTATATTTTATTATGAATAATTTTATTTTTCATTTATTATTATTTTGTGTATGTACCAAAAAAAAGAAAAAATAAATATATTTTGATTGTTATTAAAATACACCCATTTTTTATGAGGGGTACTCAGTGTTAGGAAAATTATAGAAGGGGTACACATATGTCAAAAGTTTGGGAAACAATATATCATTAAAGGATACTTTTTTTAAAGGAAATATACCGCAGCTTAAATTTTAACGAGGTGTGCATGATTATTTGGATCATATGATTCATGTCTGTACCCCTCACTGGACATAAAAGTTGAAAGGATAGGGACTATATCTGTTTTTAATTATCATTCTATCACAATAACACATACAATTTTGATCACAGAGCAATATCTCTGGCGTATAATAAGTGTCAATGCAATCATTCTAGAATTTGAAATGTTGTATCTTACTCTTTTTAGTCTAAGTTTTCATTTATCTTATTTCTGGTTTTATATTTTATACTTAGAACCAGAATCACTACCATAGGGCAGCATGAGTTAGTACCTATAAGTGTTGATTAGCAGCCAGATGAATTTACTGCTCCTGATTCAACTGTAGCTTAAGGATACCCTCAAGGGAACGTGGATGGATGAATGCCTAACACAACAGCGCCTGAAATGCAAAGAAGTCAGGCAGAAAGTTTCCTCAACTACTGACACACCACATATACTTTTTGAGTGGTTATTTAAATAAAACAAAATCTTACAAGATGAAATTTAATAAGGAAAAATGTAAAGACCTACACATGGTTAAAACAAAACAAAATACTTCATAATCTCCAAGTGAAAATCATGGTTTAAGGAGAGCTCTTGTGAAAAAGAATAAAGGGACTTCATTAAGTGTATTTCACTAAATTATATAAGCTCTCTGCTCAATGTCTGTCTGTCTACACCAGAGCCTCACACTCAGCAGACAGTCGTTAAATACTTGATGAATGCGGGCTGAAGGAGCGAACCGTTGGTTCTAGCTGCTATGAAAATCTGTGTGAAGCTTGAGCTGCCCTCAGTGAACCAGGGAGGAGATAGCTGGACAAAGCTGCGGTGGGTTGTGTCAGGGTCTAACATACGTAGGTGGCTGTGGAAAGCCAGAGTATTCACAGGAAGGCTGCCAAAAGGGCGATGACACTGAAAACCCAAGAGTCACTTACATGCGAAGGGGGCTAGATTGGCTCTGGTGGCACCAATGGACAGAATTAGACCAAGTGATTAAATATTTCTGCTCAAAACGAAAGATGTGCTAAAATAAGACATCCAAAGTGCCCTGAAAAAAGTTAAAAACTAGATTTTATTGTTGTTGTTTGTTTGTTTGTTTTTTTGAGTGTTTGTTTTGCTTTTTGTGATGTCCAAGCATAATAACAAGATATGGTCCCCTATGTGAAGTTAGAGAAAATAAACCTCATCTCACTCTTGTTACAAAATTTACCAGGCGACCAAAAAATACGCAGGAGTACCAGGAAAAAACACTTATTTTCAGATGTTTCACATGTACCAGTACAGGACTCGGGGGAGACTGTTTCTCTCCAAATCCTGAGCAAGCCAATATGGAGGAAGCTCTCCCTTTATGCCCTTTGGCTTCTTTGTCCCCCAAATATGAGATGGGACTTCCAGACCTTTGGGGGGCTTTTCGAAAAGCCCCAAGTCACTGAAACCTGTTTGGCTCAGTGGATAGAGCATTGGTCTGTGGACTGAAAGGTCCCAGATTCGATTCCGGTCAAGGGCATGTACCTTGGTTGCAGGCACATCCCCAGTAGGAGGTGTGCAAGAGGCAGCTGGTCGATGTTTCTCTCTCATCTATGTTTCTAGCTCTCCCTCTCCCTCTCTATAAAAAAATAAAATATATATATATATATTTTTTTAAAAAGCCCCAAGTGTTGGGATGGGGGCTGTGAGATCACACCTAAAGGCCTGGCCTGGTGCCAGTGCTGATAACTCCTTCAGTGGGTGTGTATTGTTCATGGTTTATGGCCTCAGTAAATGGGAGTAGTACTTAGGTAAACAGGTCTTCAGAACCTGATAATTAAAGAAGGGACAGTGACTAGAATATAGGCTAACAAGAATGTTGCATTAGGTTACTGGCACAGATTCAGATTGCTAGGCCCCCAAAAATGTCTCATTTTCCCCATCACCCTACTGCTGTTAATGCAAGGTCACAGAATAGCATTGATTTACATTGAACTTATAGCAACTTGAAAGCTAAAGTTCTTCTCATTACTCGATATAAATTGTCCTGTTAACTAGCACTGGTACTGATTTACAAATAATCAAAGTTTCCATGTAAATAACTATCATGAAGTTCCCACATATTCTTTTTTATTTTTAAAAATATATTTTTATTGATTTCAGAGAGGAAGGGAGAGGGAGAGAGAGCAATAGAAACATCAATGATTAGAGAGAATCACTGATTGGTTGCCTTCTGCAAGCCTCCCACTGAGGATCAAGTCCACAACCCAGGCATGTGCTGACCTGGAATGGAACAGTGACCTCCTGGTTCATAGGTTGACTTTCAACCAGCTGGGCTATATATTCTTTTTTTTTTAATAAGTGAAATATAACTCAATTATATAATAATGCAGTAAAAGTGTTATTATTGTCATTTTATGAGAACATTAAATATAGATTAACTAACATTTTGAGGCTGATAACCAAGGAGTAATAAAAATTAATCTGAAATTGTCCATTCCACTACACAATATTACCCTCTCGTGAGCTTTAGCAATAGCACTATTTATAAGAACTAAAACTCTTCATATAGCAATATTTAGAGTAATGAATAAGTAAAAACACATACTCTTTATTTCTTGTGTGTGTGTGTTTTCAACCAACTGTGTAAACATTATAAAAACGTGAACAAAAAGTTTGTGGTTTGTTTAGTACTTTTGAAAAAGAAGCTTTTCTTAAAATATTTAAAAAGGAAATTGCCTTTAATTCAAGTTGGCAGGTAAGGGTCTAGAATTATGAAAGTAGTATTTTATACGAAGATGAGAGAGTAAACAAACTAAGAATTGTGCGCTTAAACAAAAACACATGAATTACGGTTTCAAAATTTATTATCAGGAACCTAAAAGCCATTTTTAAAATTGAAAGTAATACAGTTCTCACCAGCTTTTTAGTTTCTTTCCAGCAGTGAATTGGACAAATCCATTAAAGCCAACAGCATATTTCAGCAGAGAGAGTTCATGTCAATCCAGCGGAGCAGACAGTGGTTGATGCCCAGGAAGCAACAAAAAGGTCCTTGAACTTGGGATACAGGAAGAAACTTAACACGTGGCAATTTATACCTCACCTGGCAGCTCTGGAAAATCCTTCCTTTCTTATATCCTCAGAGACGTCCATGTAGCAACATCTGCAATTAACGATTTATGTCAGTTGCTGTGATTTATCATGGGGTGATACAACCAGGGCTATTTCACAGAGATCCACATTTTCTCTGAATTCCCTTGGAGCACTGCAGAGCCTTCTGGTGCATCTTAGGGAAAACAAGATGCAAATCTCTCATCTGCAACTACTCCTTACTTCCCTTGAGTGGGGACACCCTGGGCTAGCTAAGTCAGGGTGACGATCATGGCTAGACAAACGATGCTCGTTTTGTAATATGACCAGCTTTGGCAACTCAACCCCTCACCTTCCCAGGGGAGGACATCTCTATGGTCACTGAAGGCTCACCATTTTACCTTGTCATATTTTACTGCGTGCTCCGGCCTCCAGCCCTCAGGAGCCTCGTTCGGCCCTGGTTCGCTTGAGAAGCACGCTGCAACCTGAGGAGATTTTAGTCTATAAAATATTCATTAGGTCACAGAACAAAATGTTTCCTTATTGTTTTATTGTCTGTTTCAAGGACAATCAAGAAAAAAAGCATTCTTCTCCCCCTGGGAAATTTAAACACTTACCTTTCCTCTAAAGACGTGGGGCTTGCAGAAACTGCAGTGATTTTTATTTCTTCAATTTATCGTGGGTTATTATTAAAAAATGAAAAAAGAACTGAACTTGAAGATTTGTCATTGAATTCAGACAACTCCGCAGATTAGGCTAATAAAGTTCTCTCTGAGTTTGGGTTTCTTTGCAGAAGTAACACGATATCTATTTCTGAAAGGCATTATAATAAAATTATAAAATGTACTGAAAACTCCTGGCTCAATTCCTGGTATTTATTAGTTTTCTTAAAGGTTTTTTAAATCTTAAGGAAATCATTCAATGAGTCCGATACTTTGCTTTTTCTTAGCTGGATACATAATTCTTTTGACAAACAGTTGTTTTTCAAAGCTCAAACCATCCTTTAGGAATTCATTAAATGAATAAAAATAATTAACCAGGGGCACAAAATCTATGATGGTGACAGAAGGCGGTAAGATCTCAGAGGAGTAAATTAAATGTGTGCTGCTAACTACACTTTACATAATGACAGCATCATTAAAGAGCGGCCCAGGAGTATTATTATTGCACAGATCTGTTCTAACACCGGGGCTTTATGTCCAAAATGACATGCTTTACATTCCTTGTTTCTAATTTCATCTGAGAAATAAATGCTAAATATCTGTAGCAACCTAAGGGCCTAACTGAAGAGTGATGCTTGCAGGTCACTGAAATCTAAAATTGGATTTTTTTAAAAATAAACATTCTTTGCTCTTGCTCCCTCCCACACCCCATTATTTCCTTACTGATAACATTGTCATCATTAGGTCCTGGTGTATATACGGGGCCATAAATTGACTATATGTTTCAGCAACAGAAATAGAATGTTCTTGAGGACAAGGAATGCCTGCTTTAGCTTTCTTCTAAGTCAGTGGTCAGCAAACTCCTTAGTCAACAGAGCCAAATATCAATAGTACAACGATTGAAATTTCTCTTGAGAGCCAAAATTTTTAAACTTAAACCTCTTCTAATGACACTTCTTCAAAATAGACTCTCCCAGACCGTGGTATATTCTAGGACATATATCAAGTTGAATACCTGCTAGGATTTAAATGTATAAGGAGTCCAGTCTGAAGTTCCCAAATACTCACAATTTTTGATTTTGGCAAAGATGATCAAAAGACGAAAATGCTAAAGAAACCGAGAATGGAATTAGCTCTGAGAGACTCTTGCAATACAGACCTTGCTATATATTTACTAGGGTCTTTCCAGCCACGAGGCTGAAAAATCCATTAGAACTTCAGGTTTCATTCAAATTTGAAAGTATTTGCTTATCTTCCTAAAATGTGTTGTTATTTCTTTTGCCGTACGTTGTCCATGGACATAGCACTTACTTATCAGGTAGTGCAAAGACATTACAAGATGCTGGTAACTGACTGACAGCTACTCATAATATATAGGAACATGACTTAGGCAGCGACTCACTGTAAATAATGATATTCCTTCTTTTATTCTTATTTCATTTTATAGCCCAGCTCCATGCTGTCTACTTTCTTCTCATTCATTTTAGCTCATGATATTAAATGTAATTTGGTTCAGTTATTTGTTCTCTGTAGTTTCCTCACTACCTTATGCCTTTTTCTTAGATTTCAGTGCATTTTTTTCTATCAAACACTGGCAAAACATCCGTAGGGAAGAATAAAACCATAATTCTCTTATATTCAAGAAAAAGTAGGTGATGTATATGACTTACTGAAACTTACAATGGGTGTGGATATCATTTGTATTGTTTCTGTGCACATAATACTTTTAGCATTATTATATTCACTATTACAAGCTTTATCATGAGAATTTTTTCTGTTGCAATGTAAGGTTTTGATAGTTAAATTGATGAAATGTGTTCTACACCTGTTCAAATATCTAAAAGAGGAATAGAACTCATGGGAAACTTTCCAAAAAAAAAAAAAAACACATGAGTCTTATTTCCACTGATACCATGATTTTCAAGACATTCACTTTTCCCTCTTCATTTCCTACATACTCTCATGTTTCAGAGATTTGTTATAATTGGCAGTCTCATTATTCATCTGTTAGTTCATAAATAAAATGGAGTCTTTTATAGCAAAACTTGGTCACATGTAACTAGAAAATTTGAAACAGAGAGACAAAAATCAGTATTTCATGATATCAAAGAAGATAATTTTATTTTAATTATGTATAGTATGTAATTAAAACCCAACTCATTATTAAATATATATACATATATATAAATGATATTATATACTTACAATCATTTTAATAATAATCCTCTATAAAATTCCTCTCTAAACAATATAACTTAGGGAGCCATTAACATCTCCTGAAACATTAATATCAATCATTCAATTTCCCAGAATCTGGAAATGAGCCTTATTACATCAATAAATTTGGAGGGTTGGGAAGTATAATTACTACTGTACTATAATATTTTGCTTAATTTCCAAATTTCACTTTATTGTTTTTCCTTCCTTTTTCCTTTATTTGTCTATTTTTATGTTGTTTATGTTATAGATGCATAATCCTCTTTTAAAATAAAAAGGATTAGAAAAAAGTGAATGAATGAGCTAGCAAGCACCAGCTGAGGAAGAGCTCACTGTTTAGGATAGAAGGCTTCAGTGATCATCTAGACCAGGGTCTCAAATTGACCACATTTCCTACAGCAAATTTTTCTTTCTCCTCTGAAAAGTATGGAAGGATCTAGTCCATTGGTTGGTCAACATTCTCTAATACATATTTTAGGATCTATAGGTATCATCCATTCTTAGTCTCAGATTCTTGTGGGGTTTGTTTTAAACCTTTAAATACGTAGTACACCATTCTTAGCTGACAGCTGTATAAAAACAAGCATGGAGGCTGCTTTGGCCAGAAAGCAGTATGCTGTGAAATGCTGAGGACAAAGCTAAGGTACTTTGGGGGTTGCTTCTTTCTCACTCAATGCTGCTTCACACTGGTATGACATTAACCTGCAAGGAGCCAGGTTCCCTGAAACCCTCCTCTCTCCACTGATGCTCCAATGGCAGCCTCATCTACAACTTCCTGCAGTTTCTTTCTGAAACACACTCTGAACAGGACTCACTAAACTGTGGTTCTGAAAGGTGCTGAGCTTTGGAGCTGGACAAGCCTGCTCCAGACTCTGGTTGTGTGGTATCCTGGCAGGTTGTTAAGTTAAAGGGTGAGTTTAAGTTAAAGGGTGAGGTGTTCAATTTCCTCCCTGGCAAAATGGGAATGCTGAAACCAGTGTTGTGTAGATGAAACGAGTAAGATAACGTCTTGTAAAAGTCAGTGCTGCGTGGCCCAGGCAATTCCTTTCTCTCAGCAGCTGGCCGGCTCAGTGTTACTCTCAGAATCCTTTCTTCCCAGGGAACTCACTATCTGCAAACATTTATCAAGACTATTTAGCAGCTATTTGTTAGGGCACCAAATCAAAATGCCAGCGCATGGCACTAAAGCAATCTCTCTGTAAAAGGGTGTTCTGGAAGCTCACACTCACCTACCCTGAAACCTCTTCTCCCCCAAGCTAACCCTGGGAAGATGCTTGGTTTGATTATGTAAATTTAATGAGATGATGTCAAAATCAAACTCAGCATTTTATGTAAAGAGCTGACCGTTTATGCCTTTAACAGGAAATAATTTTGTTATCATTATATTTGTGTAAGAGTAACCAAAGTTGTATTTGACTTTGATATTAAATCTTTGATATCGGTCTTCAACTTTCTTAGATTGTTCTCTTGAAGCATGGTCATCAAATGTTACAGGGAATAGCACCCACTGTGCAGACCATTAGATCTAAAAAAGAACTGATTCTCTTTTGAATTTCATTCCCCTTATTGTTATAAAACACGTTGTTTCCACTGCTGATTATTTGTTCCCAAGCCTACAAAGAAACTTCACGCTGAAATTCCTGGCAGGGAATCTACAATGGCGTTAATAATAAATGCTAACGATATTAGAAAATATCAGATGCTTCCTTCAGACTCAGTATTCAAAACACAGCATGCTGCACAGGGTTCTCCTGTTTCGTGCTATCCCCATGTGCAAAATTCCTCATCATGCCTGTTTATTCTGTGACTACACAGTCCATTAGCCAACATTTCTTTTATGGAGCCCTCAGCATTGTGCTAGGCCAGGAGTCTTTAACCCTGACTTTGCAATTGGACTTCCTATAGCAAAGATTTTCAACTTATGTGAGCCAGGGTGACACAAGAATTTTTAAGGGGGTTGGGGTAGAGCCAGAAGGAGTCCTTCTCCCTGGCTGGGAACTCCACAAGCCCATGAGATACCAATGTGGTCTGCCTGAGTGGCTGTAGCTGAGACCTGGGAGGAGGGTTGCAGAGGGGGCATGGCACATAGCAGGGACCATGGAGGGGCAGAATGACCGCTGCAGGACTGTGGTGGTGAGGGACACGAAGTGTAGCAAGATGCTGCTGCTGCAGGTGTTTGCAAGGACATCTACGGCGGTGGTGGTGGTGGTGGGGGGGGGGGGGGGGGGTCATGTCCCTACAGGTTTAAAGACTATGCTGTAAGTAAGCTTTGAGATAGACAAGTGTGCACTGAGTTCAACATGTGGGACACTTTAGGCTCTTACTAGTATGATAACCTCTGGTCCCTGGCATTTCTCTGATTCAGACTCTGTGCTCATCTGCTTTGACATTAGCCAACCTGAAATGCTGGACAGTGTCCTTAGAAAGTGGCAAAGGGAGACTCGGGAGTTTTGCCCCAATGCCAAGGTTGTGCTGGTTGGCTGTAAACTGGATATGCAGATGACCTGGCCACACCGAGGGCGAGGTCCAAGCAGAGGATTATCCCTGTTACACATGAGTAGGACATGGCCAGGTGGGGGCTGTGTCCCGCATGGAGCGCTCCTCCCGGTCCTCTGAGCGCTGCATCAGGGACGGCTTCTGTGTGGCTGAGTGGCCTCCCTTGGCAATGGCCATAGGCAGCTGAGCCAAACAGACTCACGCCAGGGCCTGCAGTGATCTGGTCGGAGTAGGCAACATGGCCTGACTGGGGAAGATGCGGAAGGATGGAACCAAGAGTTGCAATTTCATGTGAGGAGCTAGGGAGGGGCAGAGTGGCAGGGAGGGTGGTGAATGGCACAATTGTTCCCTGCCAGTACCCTGGCTTCCTGACCTCCTGACCTGCAGGGCATGCTGAACGAGCAATTGTCCTAGGTAAGGGACCTGGAGGCAGAGGGTGCCAGGATTCCTACATCCTCATCCCCCTCCTCTCCACGGGAAGTTGAGGGAGCTAGCAGGCAGGCATCTGGGCCAGGAGCTGGGATGAGGCAGCAGGGTTGGGGAAGCTGGCATCAAGCAGCAACCTTAGGTGAGTCTCAGTATATGAATGATACCTTCCCTCCCTGCTCCCAGCCCCCACATCCTGGTCTTGGCTTTCTTCCCTAAGAGGTGTACCTGCCTTAACCTTACCCTTTCATTTCCTCTTACTTCCACAGCTGTTCTCACGCATCCTAACCTCCAGGCAACATGCACTAAATTAAAAAGCAAGTTGAGAAGTACCTCCTCCCCATATGTGCACCAGTGCTAGCTCTTCCCTGTCTTCCCCCAACAGTCCCTAAATAAAACCCATATCCATAGGGGAAAATAATAATTTTTAAAACTTTCAATACCTGACTGTTAAGTCAGAGGCATTGACCATTCAGTCGGGAGCATTGGCCATTTTTTCCTTAGATTATCAAATAAAAAAATTACATGATCCAACATAATAGATATTTAGAGTGAATGAATTAAAATTATACCTATTTTTAAACATGTTTTTATTGATTTTTATTTTTTTAATATTTTATGGGTTTTTTTTACAGAGAGGATGGGAGAGGGATAGAGAGTTAGAAACATCGATGAGAGAGAAACATCGACCAGCTGCCTCCTGCACACCTTCTACTGAGGATGTGCCCTCAACTGAGGTATATGCCCTTGACCAAAATTGAACCTGAGATCTCTCAGTCTGTAGGCCGACATTCTCTCCACTGAGCCAAACCAGTCAGGGCTTTATTGATTTTTAGAGAGAGAGGAAGGGAGGATAGAGAGAAGCATCAATAAGAGAGAAACATCATTAATCAGCTGCCTCCTGCATGCTCCCTACTGGGGATCTAATCCACAAATCAGCACATGCTCTGATCTGGAATCAAACTCTGACCTTCTGGTTCATGGGTCAACACTCAACCACTGAGCTACATTGGCTGTGATATACCTACTCTTTTTTTTTTCTTTTTTAGGTCAGGTTGTCAAAAAATATATATCTTTCCGTGTGCTGCAGAATCTTAGTAATTAGTTTATGTCTGCCATGAGATAAAAAAGGTTGAAAATCACTGTCTTATGGGAATCTCTTGATATTAAATTGATGACAGGGCTCTCTGCCAGATAAGGTTTGAGATACAACTTTGACATTGGCATTTAAAAAAATAATTTTCAGGTGATTATGATTTTTATCTAGAATTGAAAACTTCTGAGCTTGACCTCATAAGAATACAAGCAATGAACAGTGATCCCTTAGAGATGGAGAACTAACTAAAAAGGAATAGATGTAATCATATTTCCTTTCAGAACTGATATATTTCCCTAGGCTGGTTTCTGCTCTTTTTAAAAATGTGGGCTAAGAATTTTAGTTTGTTTGGCTTTATTTCATTTTTGGGTTGTTGGTTTATTTGTTTTTGTTGCATTTTGATACATAAATATAACAATTATTTCCCAGTTATATTATAAACTTTAGTGCCTTAAGTTCCTCTTCTATGAGAGTGAGACAGGATAGTAAGAAGCTAGGAAAATTCCTAGGCAGGTGGAATGGGGAAACAGATAAGAAAATTAAATAAGGCCAAAGAGTTTGGGCAGTTTTCAGCCAGCTTACAGCAAGACCTTATCTTCCCCAACCTAGGGCACTTGAGCCAAATAGTTAATACCTCTCCTCCCTAATCAGGAAATACATGGCTTAAAACTTCCTAGAACTGTTAAAATAGAAAAGAGGGAAGAGGGAGGAAAAAAAGAGTGGAGTTTTACCTCACCCACAGAACAAAAAAGTCAGCCTTCTTAGGACTTGTCAAACAAGATGACCAGGTGTATGTACAAACATCCCAAGA
The DNA here is from genome assembly GCA_963924515.1 of Vespertilio murinus. Taxonomy (NCBI): domain Eukaryota; kingdom Metazoa; phylum Chordata; class Mammalia; order Chiroptera; family Vespertilionidae; genus Vespertilio; species Vespertilio murinus. The sequence continues at coordinate 64,509,692 of OZ004712.1, forward strand.
AAAGCCACAACAAACTAGTAGGGGGACTTTGAAACCTAATGTGTACCCAAGATATCAGACTGAGAAACCTTGAAATCTATAGGAAGGAGGGTATAAAACCTCTTGAGCCACCATGGGACAGGTGCTCAGATTAACTGTGTGGCCCACTTGTCCTTTGTGCCAACTATGTTTTCAATTAATTTGCCTCCCTTACTTTCTTAATAAATCTGCTTGCTTTGCTATAAGGCTACTGTCTGGTGTCACTCGCTTAAAATCTTTCTTATAACAAGAACAGAGGAGTGGGCAGCCATCTCCCTCTGACCCAGGGGGCTACTGATAACATCATTTCTGGAGCCTATAACAAGAGGAAGAATTAATACATAATATTGAAGCTGTTAACATTTTTAAAGAATTTTTGTGAATTTATTTGAGCCAAAACTGTCAACAATTGCTGGGAAACAGAATATCAAAGGATTGGGATAATGCTCCAGAGAATGGCCATTCTTCACCTTGTTTTGTACATTACAATCAAAGGAGGAGATCTAAGTGGGTTCCATGGAATCCATTGGTGATAGATGAGGAAGGTGGGAGAAAGCAAAGTGGGGATTGGGGGGGGGGGGACTTCTGGGATTGGATAAAAAGTAAAATAATAGACACATACTTCTTTTACTTAAGTGGTGAAGGATAGTTAACAGACAACAATTAACATGATAGCAATAACAATGAAGGAATTTATAGTCTCTGTCCTGGTGCCCAGGCACATTTGGTTGTGCCCTGATGGACCTGTAAAAAGGGAAGTTACAAGTTACCCTGACATTTCACAAAGGATATTATCCTAGATGCAAAAAGACAATAGGCCTGGTTAAAGTAAAGATTGATCTTTGTCAGGGAAGATACTGGTCTAGGACATGACTACCCACCATAAACTGCTTTCAATTAAAGTTTTGATTTTAAACCATCCTTTGTGGTTACTTTAGGTCTTTGAGTTTGCAAAACCGCCATTCAGGGCTCCCCTGAGCTAGTCAGGTTAGCATGTGGCCCTTTTTTCATCCACACTTCCCCCTTTTGGTCATAAATCAACATTTATTTATAATTTTTTTTCCTCAAAAGTCCAATGAAACCTATAGGCATCTAGCAGTTGACTACCATAAAAAATCATAATAATGTATTAGTTTGTGGTAGTACTTCCCATATATTTCCACTTTTTTCCTGTATTTAGATTTGAGTCCAATCTCTCCTCTCTGCTACAAAACCCCACTGTAGACACCTTGAATAAACCCTTTCTTGCTGCTTAATGAATGTTTTTATCAATGAAAATAAACAGGTTCAGTGCCTGAAGAAATTTTCTCCCTGAGGAGGCCTTCAGGATCATGGGTCACCACATGGGTGCAGCCCTACCTTATGCAAAGGCAGCTTCTCCACCAGCACTGGGCTTTCCCTGCACTTTCTTGAACAGTCCGAGAAAACACACAGCCTTCCATGTGATCCCTCTGAAATTGCTGGTGGGGTGAGGGTGAGGCTAGAGCATGTGCCTGGGTGCCCACAGCCAAAAACCAGTGGTGCACAGCAGGCATATGCAGCATTTTGCAGCCTTGCTCAGGTGTAAGTCTGGCTTCTGGAAAAGTGTAGGACTCTTGTGACTCAGGGCTGGCGTGGAGATGCTGAGGGAGCAGTGAGCAGCAGGGACGGAAGTGTGGGTCCTCTGGACTCATCTGAGTGATCTTCAGCCCACTCCCCAAGATGATGAAAAATGTTGTTTTCCTCCATAGAAGGAAAGGTGATTGCCTTGGGCTTCTCAGGCCAGGAGAGAGGCCACGGAGCTTGAGGGGAGAGAGTATTGGTGTGCCCATGTCCCTGGAACTGAGCTGGGAGGTTCTCAGGGGTGCCTGTGTGGGGAATGTGAACAAAGAGCAGTTTAATCTTTTGCTGGGGAGTTAGCATCTGAATGAAAGACTCAAGGAGAATAGCTAGGGGAGAAGGGCTGGGTGTTGCCTGCATCCCCTGCAGGACTGGTGTTCTTCCTTCCAAGTCTCTTCCATGCCAGGGACCAGACTGCCCTTTGTTAGTCTTCTCAGAGTAGCTTTCAGCCAGACAGTTTTAAGTGAATAGAAAAACAAATCCTACAACAGCAAGAACAATAATAATACGATTCCATCAAGAGAAACAATAGCTGTAACTCATAGGTCAGTTTAGACACATCTTTAATATGACCTAGCTGAAATTAGAATTTAGTAAGAAATTATAATTTAGCTAAGTACATGCAACAGCATTCTTTTATATTTGCCCAACAACTTAATATTAGAATAACACTGCAGGGAACTCAGGCAATAAGAGGAAAACCTTGTGTAATATGTCAATTTTACTGTCTGGAAAAGCTTTTTTTTTTTTTTTTTTTTTTTTTTTCTTTTTTTTTTTTAATTTTTATTTTATTAAGGTATTTTCTGTGTACATAGTTTACCATTGCCCCCCCTCACCACCCATTTATGCCCTCCCTCCCCAGAGTTTTGTGTTCATTGGTTGTACTTATGTTCATGGATACCAGTCCCTCGGTTGTTCTCCTGTCTCCCCCCAGGTCTCCTTCCCCTCCCCCCTGTCATTTGACAATCTGCTTGTTTTATGGTGACCATCTCAGGCTCATATGAATAGAGTCCGCTCCTCCTCTGGTTTTCACCGCCCCTTCCCCTGGGACCCACTGCTTCCCTTAGGACACTCGGCTCACCCGGGGCACTCGACCCCATGGGACACACGGCTCACCCGGGACACCCTTCCCCCTTCCCCTTTGGGGGGTACAGCTTACCCGAGGCACATGGCCCCCTGGGACACTCGGCTCACCCGGGGCACTCGGCCCCCTGGGACACTCGGCTCACCCGGGGCACTCGGCCCCCTGGGACACTCGGCTCACCCGGGGCACTCGGCCCCCTGGGACACTCGGCTCACCCGGGGCACTCGGCCCCCTGGGACACTAGGCTCACCCGGGGCACTCGGCCCCCTGGGACACTCGGCTCACCCGGGGCACTCGGCCCCCTGGGACACTCGGCTCACCCGGGGCACTCGGCCCCCTGGGACACTCGGCTCACCCGGGGCACTCGGCCCCCTGGGACACACGGCTCACCCGGGACACCTTTCCCCTTTGGGGGGTACGGCTTACCCGGGGCACATGGCCCCCTGGGACACTCGGCTCACCCGGGGCACTCGGCCCCCTGGGACACTCGGCTCACCCGGGGCACTCGGCCCCCTGGGACACTCGGCTCACCCGGGGCACTCGGCCCCCTGGGACACTCGGCTCACCCGGGGCACTCGGCCCCCTGGGACACTCGGCTCACCCGGGGCACTCGGCCCCCTGGGACACTCGGCTCACCCGGGGCACTCGGCCCCCTGGGACACTCGGCTCACCCGGGGCACTCGGCCCCCTGGGCCACTCGGCTCACCCGGGGCACTCGGCCCCCTGGGACACTCGGCTCACCCGGGGCACTCGGCCCCCTGGGACACTCGGCTCACCCGGGGCACTCGGCCCCCTGGGACACCCGGCTCACCCGGGACACCCTTCCCCCTTCCCCCTTCCCCTTTGGGGGGTACGGCTTACCCGGGGCACATGGCCCCCTGGGACACTCGGCTCACCCGGGGCACTCGGCCCCCTGGGACACTCGGAGCTCCTTGCTAGCATGGGGGGCAGGCTGGGACAGCTGCAGTTGGTCTGAGATGGTTGCAGGCGGGGGGACCCCCTTCAACGGTGTCTCGTTCGGTGTGGGAGCGGAGCAGCTGCAGACATGGAGGCTAAGTTCTGAGGTCGCCCACTCCCTGAGCCCAAGGCGTGGTGAACTCTGTTCTTGGTGGATTTCCTTTATTCTCGGCGCCAGTGGCGAGTGGCGGTGCCAGGTGCAATATTGACGGTCACTCCTGTGGTTCAATTACCACTGTAGTTTTAAAGTTCACATGGCGGTGGTGGTGAGAGCTTCGGCTTGGCCATGTGGCATCGGAGGATGGGCTCGCCTGAGTGGGTAATGGAAGGCACCGTGCCATTTCCTCACCAGCGCACTCCATTTCCCTCCCAGCATGGTGGGTGTGCTGGGGAGTTTGTGGGCGGGCTGTGATGGCTGCATGGGGAGAGTCCGCCCTCCATCGCGTCCTCTTTGTTGCGGATGTGGAGCTTCTGTGGATGCAGAGGCTAATTTCTGAAGCCACACTCTCTATGAGCCCGGTGTGTAGTGAGCTCTGATTTCGGTGGATTCCCATTCTTGGGGGTGGCAGTGGGTGCGGCAGCGATGGTAGCTCCTGTGGCTCAATTTCCCCTGTAGTTTTAAAATCCGCGTGGTGGTAGTGTCTGATGCTTTGGCCTGGCCATGTGGCAACGGAGAGAGGATTCTCCGGGTCTGCCAACGGAAGGCGCAGCGCCAGCACAGCGTGCGCGAAGGCCTGGCAGAGCAGGCCGCGGGCGGTGGCGGAGAGTCCCCGCGATGTCTTAGTCTTTCAGACTTAGTGGAACGCTTCCTCTGAGCCAGGACAAGCAGCACCACCACCACAAATATTGGCCAGCTCAGTGCTGCCCCTCTACAGGTGACAGTAGGGGCATCCTCACCTCGGTAGGCCTTTGCTCTTGGAGGTCTTAACCAGTGGAAGGCAGCACGGTACAGAACTGCCCCACCTTCTCAGTCCTCTGCTCGCCGTAGTTTTAAACTCCACATGGCAGCTGCGGCACCCTGCTTGGTGTCTAACTGTAGCCTTCCCATTTCTGGGGCGAGCTGGTTGTGCGGGAGGGGGGACGCTGTGCCCGCTCCTCTAGGACTGTGGGCTTCTCGTCCAGGCAGGAGCCGAAGGCTCGGTGAAGGCGCGGCGGCAGCGGCCCAGGCGGCGGCGGTGGCAGCAGCGGCAGCGTAGGCCCCCATCAGCTCCCGTAGTGGTGGCAGGGCTGGCCCACTCCCTGGGCCCCCGGGCAGGGCGAGGTCTGGCTTCCCTCATTTCCGGAGTCAGCGGCAGGTTCAGTTTCGCTGTAGTTTTAAACTCCACATGGCGGCGGCGGCGCCCTGCTTGGTGTCTAGTTTAGTTTTCCTACTTCTGGGCTGGTTGCAGACGGGGAGCCGCTGCGCGATTTCTTCGCCTGCACAGTAAGCGCGGGGGCTGGGCCGGCGGGGAGATACTACACCATCTCTTCGCCCGCCCGGCAGCGGCGAGTGCGGGGGCCCGAGTCCTGGCACCCGCTCCTCTCCAGCACTGCGAGCGGGCTGGGAGGTCGCGCTCACGGGCTTCTCGTCCAGGCAGGAGCCGAAGGCGCTGCTGCGGCGGTGGCGGTGGCTGCGGCGGCGTAGGCCCCCATCAGCTCCCGTGGCGGCCGGCGGGGCTGGCCCACTCCCTGGGCCCCGGGGCGGAGCGAGGTCTGGCTTCCCTCATTCCCGGCGGCAGCGGCTCCGGCAGGTTCAGTTTCGCTGTAGTTTTAAACTCCACATGGCAGCAGCGACTTCCTGCTTTGCGTTTAGATGTAGCCTTCCCATTTCGCCAGCTTTCCTGTGGGTCTGGTGCGATCCCTTTTGGTTTTATCTGTTGTTTATTTCCAAATTGTTGAGGAGATGGCGGCCCAGGAGACTCCCTGGGCCGCCATCTTGCTTCGGTCTCTGGAAAAGCTTTTAATAAAATTCAGATCATGCACATGCACTCACACATTGTCTCAAACACACACATTGAGTCACAGGGGACTAGAAAATATTTCATTTTTTGGTGTCTCAGACTAAGTGTCACTTGAGAGGGAAAACATTAGTATTTCATTAAAGTTGTGGACAGGAAATTACTATTTACAACATTATTCTCTGCTTAGTAGAAATAAAATATGAAATATCTAGAAATAGCCTAGAAATATGTAGGAGTATTTGAAATAAAATAACTCTCCTAAGGACTATTTGAAAAGAAAAAATTGAAAAAGAATGTTTCACTGTGATCCCAATGGCATCACTTCTCACAGTGTGATTTCTTACCCCACCAATCTTCAACTGACTTATACTCAAAGAGAGTAACAAACAGATTTTTATTTAAATTACATTATATACAATAACCATCAGGAATAATACAGTTGTAATATTAAAACAATTTAGGAGGGAAAAACTGCTAATGGGACTTCCCAGCTGAATAACAAAATATATTCTAGAGTTTCATTAATTAAAATAGTCTCTTAGAGAAGAATCACAAATATTAAAAAATAAATAAAAATTACTCTAGTAGGTTTGACTATTGCCTGCTATCGTGCCAGTTTTGTAATCCATTTAAACTCTGTCTGCATCACTGTTCCATGTCTTCTCTATTACCATTCAACAATTTACCCACCTGTCTCCAGATGAACTGATACCTTCCTTCCTATTTCATTGAAAACAATTAGACAAAATCCAGCACTTGTTTTTAAAATATATTTTTATTGATTTTAGAGAGGAAAGGAGAGGGAGAGAGAGAGACAGAAACATCAATGATGAAAGAATCATTGATTGTCTGCCTGCTGCACACCCACAACTGGGGATAGAGCCTGCAACCCAGGGATGTGCCCTGACCAGAAATCAAACCGTGACCTCCTGGTTCATAGGTGTACACTCAACCACTGAGCCATGCCAGTTGGGAAAGTAGCAATTATTTTATTAATTAGACTCAAGTTTCCAACAAATGTGGACCTTACCAATATGATGATGCTATCATGGACTGGGATTTGAATGAAGGAACAAATCTAGGTGAGTTAAGGATTCCAGTCTTCTGTAGTCATCATCATATATCTTGTTTCATATTACAAGGAGTTATGGACAAAGGTTACCAATAGGCCTCATATTTAAGTAATGTCTAACCTCTCATCACCAGTAAAATCCCAGGCAATATTAATAGGTTCCCAACCCCAATCAATAATTTCACCTGTCTAGTTTATGTTTATCTGTAAGACCACTGCTGTCAGAAAACAGGTATGCAGATGAGGTTCCCCATTTATGAATTCCTGTAAATTAGGGGCCACTGGTTTCCCACAGGTTCATTCCTTGAGCTTCCACTGCCAGACCCAAGTCCATTGCTATTTCTACTTTCCATCCGGCAAGGCATGCATGCTCTTTCCCATGCTGGATTATGGGCATGATGTCTAAGTATCCATTCAGGTGACTTTTTCTAGTTTTCTAAAACTGTGTTACCTTTTTAAACCACTTGCTATCTTTTTTAATGCTTTTTTTAAATTGATTTCAGAGAGGAAGGGAGGGAGAGAGAGATAAAGAGAGAGAGAGAGAAAGAGAGAGAGAGAGAGAGAGAGAGAGAGAGAGAGACATCAATGATGAGAGAGAATCATTGATTGGTTGCCTCCTGCACGCCCCTCACTGGGAACCAAACCCACAACCAAGGCATGTATCCCCTGACTGGACTTTAACTTGGGACCCTTCAGTCTGCAGGCTGATGCTCTACCTACCAAGCCAAACCTGCTAGGGCCCACTTGCTATCTTTTCTTCCTGAAATGTTATCCCTTGTATGCATCCAATAGCGGCCAATAAGCATTTTGCCCCTCTATGTCTCTCTTCATTAACTATACATTCAGCTAATACTCATGCTACTAGTCTTGTAACCATTTCACCCCGAGGCTCCTGTAGAGGGCTTGGCCAATGTTGGTTTATCCACCAAACATGATGTTGTCACTGAGTGCTTGTTGTTGGAGTACAATTGGAATACATATTTCAGATCTGAAATATTTAGTTTCCCAGAATTATGTAATTTGGACAATAGTGAACCCAAGTATACTTAAATTTGAGTAGGCAAAATATTTTTTCCATATATGAAGTCAGTAGGTATTTTGGTTTTCAGTTGTTGGTATTAAAATACAGTGTCTCACTCCTCAACTGACATTTGTGTTACTTTGTAGGTATGCTTTCCTTTTATCTCAATTCTCTCCAAACACAAAGACATGGTGTACAGGCATTAAGATACATGGTGCTATGACAGCTGGGGCACCTTCCAGGAATCCATTGTATTCCAGTGTCTTTCTCAACTGATTATCATCCAGATGATCAGGTACACAATGGCATGTGATCTTTGTGTGCATTCAGGAGGCAATAGTTCCTGTATGCTACCTCCTAAGAAGGATCTGTTCCAATAGGTAAATCTGTAAAATGATTAGCAAAACACCATTAGGATTATTCCACGTTTCTTTAACATGTATTATTAGTACTATTGAGACACATAACATAGATATTGCAGATGGAATGCTTCTCAAATCATCCAGAGTCTCTAAGACATCAGCCTTACATGGAACAGGAGATGTCAAAGACAAGTGGCTTTATCCTGCAGATATAGCTAAGAATTGATACTTTTCTTCTTCTCTCAGACTCTCACAAATGTTAGAATTTCCTTCTTGAAGTGTCCATTTATTGCTTTCTTTTTCACAAATAATAACTTTTCAGTCCTTATAGTCATTAATTTTCACTCAGCTTCTTTCCTCCCCCAAGTTTAGGACTATCAAATGCAGCCAGAAGACCTCAGAAATATGAGTCTGATCATTGCCTCTCCTACCATTTATTTCCAGTCTAATTGATTAAATATAAGAGTACATATTATGAATGGACTAAGGATATTAATCTTTTCTTGATGTACCATTTCACATTCTCCCTATTTTGCCTGGTATAAATATTTATTGTTCTACCTGTAAGGCACATCTTGTTTGATTAATTTTAACTCCCTTTGGGGTTGTAATTATTGTTATGGAAGGAATCATGTTTTATTTATCTTCATGAACCTGCATTCCACACTGTTCTAGTACAGACAGGTGGTAGAATTAATGAATAAATGAAAGAATGAAGCTAGATAAACCAAACACAAGTAGAAGACAAGAAATTCACATATAAATTGTGTGGAAATAGGAGTTACAAGAAATTGATAAGCTACTTATAGGATTAATTGGAGGGGGTGATAAGAAAATAAAAAATAAATGTTAGGGATTATTTTTCTGTGTTGAACACTTGCAAAAACAATGTGTTTATTCAGTTTGTTATATTCTATTCTGAATATTTATTTTTTCATTTAACAGGAGCCTACTGATTGCTCAGTAATGTATCTATTTGTTAACCATCCAATGACAAGAAAAGTTTAAGTGTTCGGAGGCAATGGCTAAAAGACAAAAGGTGCTGTTTTCTACCTTCAACTCAATCATTACTTCACTTTATGATTTGTACACATTATTTAATTCCCTTTGCCTCAGTCAGCTCAGGTATAAAATTGGGTAGAAATCTATAACAGATGGTCCATGAGGGGTTTGATTAAAGATGTCCAAGCAAATTAAATGAGATTGAATATAAAGTGTCTTCGAAGATGGAAATTAACTCAGACTAAACATTTTATAAAGTTGTTGAAGTCTATCATTACCAGAATGTATTCTATTTTATTTCAATATTTCATATTTTGATAAGATAAAGCAAAATTATAATAAACTAGAGGCCTGGTGCATGAAATTCATGCACTGTAGGTGGGGGCGGAGAGGGTCCCCTCAGTCCGGCCTGTGCCCCCTCACAGTCCGGGAGCCCTTGGGGGATGTCCAACTGATGGCTTAGGCCAGTGCCAGCCATGATCCTGGCTTCTGGTTGAGTGGTGCTCCCCCTGTGGGAGCGCACTGACCATCAGGGCGCAGCTCCTGTGTTAAGTGTCTGCCCCCTGGTGTGCACATCAGTTAAGTGTCCTTAGCATATCATTAGCATATTACACTTTGATTGAATTGACAACCAGGTGATGGACAACTTAGCTTATTAGGTTTTTATTATATAAGATGATTTGTTAAATTGCTCTGTCTCCCTTTTTCTCTAGGAAGGCTCAGATATTATGGATTTAAATATCATTGTAAATCCATTACACTTGCAAGCTTGGGTTTCCTATGGTTAGGATTTCTCTTCCTCCTCTTTTTATTCCTACTCCCCCTCTTTCTTCTTCTCTTCCCCCTCTTCCTGCTCTACCCCTCCTCCTCCTCCTCTTTTTTTTTATTCTCCTGATTTTAGGATCATTGGATCTTAATCTGGAATGATTTAATGGGTTTAATAGGTAGCTCATTTTTTAAAAAGTACCATCTGGCCACTTTCATTTTACTGATGTGGAAATTGGGGCACAAAGTGGATGGACATTTTATAATATTATTGTAAATTAGTAGGTAGGAAAGAAAAATAATGAACAGCTCAAGTTAGTATTATTTTCAAATCTTAAAAAGATAATAATGGTGTAGATTTAGAAGAGGCAAAAACTGTAAATGTTAAATATTTGTAGGAAGCATGTTGTCTCCATTATGACTGGCCTTTGAGGAAAAACACAAGGACAAATTTCAGTTATTAAAATGTTTTAAAAGCATAAATCACATATAATGAGATTGAAGACAGATAAAATAGTTGATTTCATAATTTAAACAGTAGGAAATGATGAAAAGTCATAGATATTTTATTAAAAAGCTAAGAAAGGGTTTAATTTCAGCAATTAAACATTTGGATAAACCTTTATACTTAGATATATCATTTGAGGTGGAAATGTGAATCTGTTTTAGAGAGATGTAGTTATTAGCAACTTACAGTTCACTATATTCATCAAAGTGAATTAAAAAGTGATTATGTATTTAGAATTAAATTTTTTTACCATCTTAATATTTGAAGTTTACCTGAACTATATCTGGTCTTTATGCACGTCACATTGAAGGAAACGAAGCTATTAAAATAATGTTAGTTATAAATGAAGTTTTTGTTCTAATTTGCATCTATTATACAAAATGTCTGATTTTCTACTTTATTCCTAAGCCTCATGCATCTGTCTATTTCATGAGGCAGATGGATAGCCATCTGTAAAAATTTAACTCACATATGAATTTCAATGAAATTTTCTGTCTAGACTGATATGAATGTAGTAAAACACTTATTGTATGGTCCCAGGCTCTGTGAGAAGATTACATAAGCCTTTGGTCCTTTAATATACTCTAATGTGACTTGAGGAATCATAGATAGTGGCATGACTGACACCAGAAATATGACTCTAAATTCTACTCTGAGGACAGGAGCTAATGAGTTCAAATTTTGTAAGACTAGAGGCCCAATGCATGACATTCATGCATGGGGGAGACAGGGAAAGGTCACTCAGCCTGACCTGAACCCTCTTGCAGTTTAGGACCCCTTGGGGATGTCCCACTGTCTGCTTAAGCAGTGCGACATCCCCGAGGGGTCCTTAGTGCTGCCTCAGAAGCAGGAGAAGCTCCAGCCTCTGCCACTGTGCTTGCTAGTTGTGAGCCCTGCTTCCGGCTGAGCGGCACCCCTCTGGGGGAGTGCACTGACCACCAGCGAGCAGCTCCTGTGTTAATCATCTGCCCCCTGGTGGTCAGTGCACGTCATAGCAACCAGTATTTCTGCCATTTCATCAATTGTATATTAGGGTTTTATTTTATAGAATGTAAAGCAAAAGAGTCCATTGAGTTGAGGGAAATGTTTACTTAATTTTAAACTTCCTTATTTGTCTGACAGGCATTTCACATACTTGGGTGTCATAAAACCTTCAGTTTAACTTTGATAGAAAATATTTTTTTAAACTTGAATTTTTCTAAATCCTAAAGGCTATGATTCTCAGTAATCCGCTAATTGTTTTGAACTAAATAACTTTTGGGAAGAGTAAGCAAGTATATTCTGTCTTGTGAGTTTATACAGAAATTTATCTTGAAGCCCCAGTTCTCAGTTTACATGAAAACATTCTGAAGTTTTCTTCCCCCTTCATCAGTCTCTCCTCTTTTCTCAGATATTCCTCTTCCTACTACACTCTACTGGAATTTGGCAAAGTCTATCGAGCTCTCTCCTCTCAATGTTCGTGACTGTCAATACTATGGCTTTTCCAAGCAGAATGCACCAAATGTATATTTTAATCCAGACATCTTCTTACTGTGTTCTGTAAGACATATCTATTCCATAGCCTATGCACCTTCCAAACATTTTATTTTTCTCCCCTCCTGAGGAAAGCCAAGTTCATATAGTTCTGACTGTGCCTTTAGGCACCTCTGTTAGGATTTTGCAAAAGGTCGGTGCAGTATGTAGGGTGCCAAAAGTCGAGCTCCAGAGGCACCAATTATGAAGTCCTTTTCTTTATCAGAAAATTTGTATTATTCGATGAGCAGATAAATATTCTTTGCACCCTTTACTTGCACATATGATAGTCCCTTTGTTGGGGAATGTTGCTTGCTATACCAGATCAAAACACACTACTCAGCGGATGGGGAGATGACAGGGATTCTTGAAGTGAATAGATTTCTCCAACAAAGCTTACTTTACCCTTATCCATATGTCTCCTTTATATGACAACCTTCTCCCCAAATATATTCCTCTCCTAGTAAATGGCACCATTAATTACCAAATGTTTTAGGCCATGCACCAGCAGTCACTCTGTATTCCTCCTCTCCTTCACCGTCACATGAATTTTATCTATTTTGTCTAATCTGCTTCCATATTACATCTTAAATGTATCTTCCTAGCCACTGTCATTCCTCTGTCCATCGCCCATTCTGATCTTTAACTATTTCAAAAACCTCCTAACTGGTCTTTTCTCTTCCCTTGTCCTCTTTTTTAAAGAAAATATATTTTATTGATATTTTACAGAGAGGAAGGGAGAGAGATAGAGAGCTAGAAATGTCGATGAGAGAGAAACATATACCAGCTGCCTCTTGCACACCCCCTACCGGGGATGTGCCCGCAACCAATGTACATGCCCTTGGCCGGAATCAAACCTGGGACCTTTCAGTCTGCAGACCAATGCTCTACCACTGAGCCAAACCGGTTTTGGCTTCCCTTGTCCTCTTCAATCTATTTCCCCATGCAGCAAACAGCAAAAGTGTCCCGCTTCAACTAGATCACTTCAATTCTCTTTAAATCAGTAGCTTGATCCTAACCTGTTGGTTCAGGGATAGAATGTTGGTCCTAGGACTAAAGGGTCCCTGGTTCCATTCTGGTCAAAGGCATGTAAGTCGGTTGCAGGCTCGATCCCCGGCCCTGGTGAGGGCATGTGTGAGAGGCAACCAATCAATGTGTCTCTCTCACATTGATGTTTCTTTCTTTCTGTCTCTCCCCATCCCTTCCACTAAATAAATAAATAAATAAATAAATAAATAAATAAATATCACTGGAGCCCTGCCAGTGTGGCTCAGGTCAGGGTTCAATTTCCGGTTGAGGGCACATCCCCAGGTTCCTGGCTTGATCCCCAGTTGGAGACATGCAGGAGACAGCCAATCAATTATTCTCTTTCATCATTGATGTTTTGATCTCTCTTTCTTTCTCCCTCTCTGAAATCAATAAAAATATATATTTTAAAAATCAATGGGAAAATATCCTCAGGTGAGAAAATAAATAAATAATCAATGGCTTTCAGTGTGCTTAAAATCGTACTCCTATTTCTTACCATGGTGTATTAGAGTTCAATGTGAACTATAACTTTTTCTCTAACCTCATCTCATATTCTCCTAGTGAGGTACTATATGAAACAGCATTCTCCTTGTGGGTAAATATACGACTTAATTGAAAACAAGGTCTCAGAGACATATTGACACACCTGTGCTTATAACAGCATGAACAAACAATAGCCAAAAGATGGAAGCAACCCAGATGTCCATTGACAAATGAATAGATAAGCAAAATGTCATATGCACATTTTGAAATATTGCTCAACCTTAAACAGGAGTTCAGATACATGCTACTGCACAGTATGGATAAACCTCTATGGCATCATGCTCAGTAAGCCAGCCACAAAGGACCAAATGCATTTGATTCCAGTTCTAGGAGGTACCTAAAGTAATCAAACACACAGAGACAGAAAGCAGAGTGGTGGTTTCCAGGGGCTGGCAGTGGGGAGAATGAGTTGTTAATATGTATAAAGTTTCAATTTTGTAAGAGTTTGAGGATTGTTTGCACAACAATGTGAATGTACTTAGAACCACTGAACTCTAACCTTAAAAATTGTTAAGACATCCGCAGTAGCAATATATTTACGGATATATCTCCTAGAGCAAAGGAAACTAAGGGGAAAATAAATGGGACTACATCAAAATAAAAAGCTTCTGCACAGTATAAGAAACCACCATCAAATTGAAAAGGGAACCCACTGAATGGGAGAACATATTTGCCAATGATACAGCTGATAAAGAGTTAATACCCAAAATATAAAAAGTACTCATACAACTCAACAAAACAAGACAAACAATCTAATTAAAATGGGCAGAACCCCTGAATAGATATTTCTCCAAAGAGGACATACAAATGATCAAGAGACATATGGGAAAAAAAATGCTCAAAGTCACAAATCATTAGAGAAATGCAAATTAAAACTACAATGAGATACCACCTCACACCTGTCAGAATGGCTACCATAAAAAAATAAATAAACAAACAAGTGCTGACAAGGATGTGGAGAAAAGGAAACCCTAGTTCACTACTTGTGGGAATGCAGACTGGGGCAGCCACTGTGGAAAACTATGTGGAGTTACCTCAAAATATTAAAAATGGAACCTCCATTTGACCCAGTGATCCTATTTCTGGGAATATATCCTAAAAACCTCAACATACCAATCAGAAAGAACATATGCACCCCTATGTTCATACAGCATTATTTACAATAGCTATGATTGGTAAACAGTCCAAGTGCACATCAGTAGATTAATGAATAAAAAACAATGGGACATTTACATTATGGAATACTACACAGCTATAAAAAAGAAAGATATCTTACCCTTTGAAACAGCATGGATGAACCTGGAAAATATTATGATAAATGAAATAAGCCAAACTAAGTAAGACAAATATCACATGATCTCACTTATTTATGAAATCAAATGAACAATATGAATTGAAGAACAAAATAAGACCTGAAGCAGAGAGGCATAAAACAGACTGACATACCTCAGTGTGGGATTGGAGGGGATGAGAAGAGATAGACAAAATAATTTATATACTTACTAGAAGCCCAGGAGGTGAGGGTGATCCCTGTGGAATCAGGCCTGAGCAGGCAGTCAGACATCCTTCTCACAATCCAGGACCACTGGCTCCTAACTGCTTACCTGTCTGCCAGTCTGATTGCCCCCTAACCATTCTCCTGCCAGCCTGATTGACACCTAACTGCTCCCCTGCCGACCTTATCACCCCCAACTGCCATCTCCAGCCAGCCTAATCTCCCCTAACTGCCCTCCCCTGCTAACCTGATTGCTCACAACTTCTCTCCCCTGCTGCGACCCACCTCCTGCGCCAAGACAGGACTGGCCTCCTCCACACCACGCAAAGCCATGGGACCTCCAGGCCTCACCATGTGGAGCAGCTGTCAGGCCCCACCACCACTGTGCATGCAGACATCTTGTGGCAGCCATCTTTGTGGTGGTCATCTTGTGGCAGCCATCTTGTGGCAGCCATATTGTGATGATGTTACACGCAAGGGTCCAAGGACCACCTAGGCTTTAATTAGCATAGATGTGCATGGACATGGACATGGGCAAGTGAAGACCTGGGGGTGGGAAGGGACTAGACAGAGGTGGGTTAAGGAGGAAATGGGAGTTATCTATAATATTATCAAAAATAAAACATATATTTTAAAATTAAAAAATTGTTAAGATAATAAATGTTATGTTTTGTATAATTTGCCATTATTTCTTTAAAAATAAAAAACAGTGAAATCAAGCAATAGACTTGAAATAATTCTAGAAACTTTGTACATACCCATCAATATGTCAAATATATATGCTTTTTTTTCTAATGACATAATTTTTTTACTGTGACTGACACTTAAATGTTTCATTTGAAAATTTTTATTTCTTAGTGCTATAATTATACATCAATTAGGGAATCATTTCTTTTATAAATTTGTTATGCCACTTATGTATATGCAGATGCTATATAATTAACACAATATAACATGGTGGTTGCAACTGTACTTTTAAGACTGGTAAGAAGAAATATATGGACATATATACATATAATTTTGGATATTTTTTGTTTTCTGAGGTTTTTTGTTTTTTAATAATATATAAAATATTACCAGATTGTAGATATAAAATAATTAGCCATTTACATGCAATACACATTAATATTTCAAGAACAATTATTTTAAATATAATACATACCGTTTTTATGATGATTTGGGGAGACAAACATTTACCAACGCAAATTTACTAATTTTGATTTCACAAAAATGGCTGTTATATGCTCTTGTTCAGGCATATTCTTTGTGCCATAGCTACATTACACTATTGTGTAGTGTTCATAGGTTACATTCATGATGTTCTCTGTTTTTCCCTATAAGTTTCTCAAGAATCAGGAATAGAGCCCTGGTCACTGAAGTCAGTGGTTAGGCCATAGGCTTACATACTGAAGGTCATGGGTTTGAGTTCCAGTCAAGGGCATATACCTAGGTTGCAGGTATATGCCCTGGTCGGGGCATGGGTCAGGGCATGGGTATGAGGCAACTAAACTATGTGTATTTCTCACATCAATGTTTCTCTCTATCTCTCCCCTCCCTTCCTTTCACTCTCTTTTAAAATCAATGGAAAAAATATTCTCCGGGAAAGATTAACAAAACAGAAAAAGAATCAGGAATAGAAAGCAAAATCCAAGTTTTGAAATAAATTATTTAAACCTCAAAGGAATTATGTTGGGCAAATATATAATCATGCATAGGCTCCAAGAAGAGTTGAGTGCTATGAAAGTTGTACTTTATTATTGAACAAAGCTTATTGAAAAAGAAATCATTTCAGATAGCACAATTGCCTGGGGTATTTCAGAGGAAATGAATTTGTAGTCATTATAAAGCAATATTTGTCAGGAGTTATATGATAAATATTATTCTTACTCCTCTTCTCTCTGAATTTTCTAAAGCATATTATTCTTTAGAAAGAGGGATATGTGTTTGCTAGAACAATACAGCATATCATGAAGGAGGAAGAAAAGATATATGCTTTAAAATGTGTATAATTTCCAATAAACATTAGCACTTATTTAATAATTAATTGTGGCCAAAGCATGATTATAATATCCAAAAAAAGCCTTATTTTATAATGCTTTTTCAAAATGCTTAGACTAAGTTGAATGCATTATATTTTATACCTAGTGAGAAAGGAACCCACATGTCATTTAGACCATCAATAATCAAAATTACTGTAATTTGCAAAGCCAATTATGGTGAAATGTGTGTGGCTTTGGAACTTAATTATGGAGCAAAGTCTTAGGTCCAGAATTATATAATTTGTCCTGTGAAGACTGTATTTCCAGCTAATTTTTGGAGAGCCAGAGCTCCCCTCTATGAAGAAGTGCACAAAATGCTGGCAATTTACTTTTATGGAAAATTATCAATAATGCAACTGTCAGTCATCTATTTATATATTTTTAAATATATTTTTATTTATTTCAGAGAGGAAGGGGGGAGTGATAGAGAGATAGAAACACCCATGACAAAGAAGCATCATCAATCAGCTACTTCCTGCACACCCATTACTGGGGGTGGAGCTGAAAACCTGGAAACCTGACCAGGAATCAAACCATGACCTCCTGATTCATAGGTTGATGCTCAGCCACTGAGCCACATCAGCCAGGCAAATATATATTTATATTGATACCATGGTTGGGCTCTTAAAAAAAATAAAAGACACTGTGAAAGAGGAGATGTTGTTAAGGTATGGATGCATCACCACCCCTAAGTGCAGTTTTGTTCTTATGACAATTGTTTATTGAATGCCCATGGCATGTCAAGCACTGTTTTATGTTGTGGGCGTATAAACATGAGGAAGGCAAACATATGCTTGATAACTGGGAAGAGCACTCGGGTGCTATTTGAACAAAGACAGATTTAAAGTATGTGACACGGGGAGCCCACTGGCCACCTGTAAGGTGTGTTCCAAACAAAACAGCCAGTTCAAAAACACTGAGTGAGAGTTGTGCTTGTTATGTGTGAGAAATAACAAGGGAACTAGTGGGTCCAGAACAGTGTAAACAATTAGTAAAATACGCATGGTGTTGTCAACGATGGCAAAGTCTTTGAATTTGATTGTGAGAGGGAAAATCATTTAAATGTTTTGAGAAAAGCAGTAAAATATAACAGAGTGGGCAGAAGAAGAGAAACAAGAGAAGAGGTTATTATAACAATCTCTTATCTATCACAGAATGGTGTCTTGGATTAGTGTGTTAGGTGAGCAGTGGTTACATTCAGGAGTTTATTGAAGGTGAAGAGTGTTTGCTAATAGATTAGATGTACAGGGTGAGAATAATAGAGGAAGCAAAGTTTGGATAGAGAAAATGGAACACCTATGTCACCAGTTATTCAAATGAGGAACGTAGGAAATAGGAAGATTTGGGAAGGCAATTAGCTTTGGGCGTAATATATTTGTGTTGTAGTATTAGATCTACTAAATCAAGATGCCAGGTAGGCAGTTGCATATACACTTCTAGGTTTGAGGGGAAAATAGTGATCTGATTGCAGAGATATGCATTTTGTAGCTATCAACCTATAGATGATGTTTAAGTTATGATACCGGATGAGATCACCTGAGGAATCATCATAAATCGAGCAGGAAAGACAACTGAAACTTGATCCTGCAGATTACCCTGACATTCACAGATTAGGAAAGCATTTAGCAAAGTCGGGCAGGTTGAGTCTACTAAAAGGTGGGAAGTGAATGCAGTTTATGGAGACTTGATTAGAGAGAAAAAGTTGTAAAAAAAAAAAAAAAAGATTTTTCCTGGGAAAGTGGAAAGCGAATGCAATTGGTATGTTTTAGGGACCAATATGAAGTTAGTGGCCATAAATATAGAATGATACCTCATTTTCCTCCAAAGTTGTGTATTCATCTGTCTTGATTCAGAAAGAGGAGGTAGATTGGGAGTTAGCCAGGTGAATATGAGGGGAAGGTGTATTTCAATGAGTTGGATATAATGATGGCCCATTGGAGCTAAGCAGCTGTGTGAAGAAAACAGTGGGCATGGATTGGGGGAGAGACAATGTAAAGACTGAGTGATCCGGTGGGACCAAAGGCTTCCTGGAGGTGAGGTATCAGAAGGAGTAACACTTGAGATTTAGGTGGTAGTGAACAGAGACCTAAATGCTGGGAATCGAAATTACTTTAAGGGTTCAGTTCTCATAAATTTACATTCTGGGTTCCAGGGATTTGAAGTGGCTATAGAATAAACGTGTGGAGAGCAGAGGAAAGCAATTGGTAAGAGGCAGAGACTTGTGTTGGTGGATAGGTAGGCAGTGGAGTTGTAGGAGTGAATGAGACCACGGTCACCATAGGAAACACACCTCCAAGGAACATCTTCATCTCGAGATTTCCAAAGGAGAATACTGGATGGACTAAAAAGTATATTTGGGATTTTCAAATAAACTGGTACAGAATAACAGAATCCAAGATTTGCCAAACTCTTCTACATGAAAACTCAGGGCAGAAAGTTATACATTAGATTAAAATACAAGGAGGTTTTTCTAGAGACACTGAAGTGGTTGGGGCAAAAAAAATGGTTTAGGTTAGTTTAGGAAAGAAGAAATAATGAATGCAAAATAGCTCCAGCCAGTTAGCTGTGAAGGGATAGAGATATAAGGCAAGGGAATTGGCATGAGTTGGAGCTTGGAGGGACTTTTCTTTGCAGATTTAAAAAAAAATGAACATTGAAAGTACTGAAATGATGTAATAAGTAAGAAAGGCTTAAAAAGAAGGGAGCTAACAGAAAGAGAGGAGCCCACAGGAGAGGAGGCCACCACAGTGACAGAGTGGAATTTGAGGATGTAGCATTGAGTCAGGCTTTTGAGTCTGCATTCCAACCTAACCAGGAAGGTAGAGACCACTCAAGCAATGACATGCAGTGAAGTCACAGGTTACTTTAAAATTATTCATTGAGCCCTGGGCCAGTTTGGCTCAATGGATGGAGCGTCCGCCTTCAGACTGGAGGGTCCAGGTTTGATTCTGGTAAAGGGCACATGCGTGGGCTATGGGCTCCATCCCCAGTAGGGGGCGTGCAAGAGGCAGCAGATCAATGGTTCTCATCATTGATGTTTCTATCTCTCTCTCCCTCTCCCTTCCTCTCTAAAATCAATTTAAAAAATTAAAAAAATAAAACCATTCATTGAGTAGACATGAGTTCAGAATCAGATGAGAAACTTTCAGAGGAACTGAAAAACAAAAGTAGCAACTATCTGTCTTGCAGTTGTTAAATTGATTAACCAAATGCACATGGACAAATATTAACAGATGTGGACATTGCTCGGGGCAATACACTTTTGTTTTATGTCTTCACTAGCAATAATTTGTATTTATTTATAAAGGGGGAAATTATATATTACAGGCCCTGGAGTTTTTGTCAGAATGATATGTGTATTATCCCTATCTTCCTAAATCTCACCCAAGTCTTATTCTAGTATGCACAGCTGATAAATCATTATTCTCTGCATGAGTAATTGTTGCAGATGTTCATACTGATTAATGGGAAACAGCCATATTTATGGTGGTTTTAGTGTGGCAACTGTACAACTGTGACTGCTCTTAAGATAAAGAGCATTGTGTTGTGATACTAGAATATGTGGCTTACAGTTGATGGCCACTGCTTGCTACTTTAGCCTTGCAGGGTTCTTTCCCAATCCCCTCCCCTCCCTGACATGTTCTTACTTTTATTAAACACAAGAGATATTTTAGCCGAAACCAGTTTGGCTCAGTGAATAGAGTGTTGGCCTGAGGACTGAAAGGTCCCAGGTTCGATTCCTGTCAAGGGCATGTACCTTGGTTGCGAGCACATTGCCAGTGGGGGGTGTGCAAGAGGCAGCTGATCAGTGATTCTCCCTCATCAATGTTTCTAACTCTCTATCCCTCTCTCTTCCTCTCTGTAAAAAAATCAATAAAATATATTTAAAAAACAAGAGGTATTTTATAGGAGGGACATTTCCACATTGCCTTTAGACCCAGTGGTTCCCAACATGGGGCACATGCCCCACAGGGGGGCAATTTGATTTTTAAGGGGACAATTCGAGAATGAGTTATGAACAGTGAATTTTTTGTATTTCTTACAGTTCTAGGGGCCTCATATATAGTATATAAATATATTGTGACATATTTTGCATTTCAGTTTTCTACTATGTGTTTTGAAACTATATTTACTATTTTTTCATATCACTTCTATTATTATGGGTTTTTTTAAAACAATTCCTTAGTAATTTCTTCCTCAGCACTTCAACTGTCTTTTTGTTCTTTTATTTTTCTCTTTCATGGATGCCATGTTCTTTGGAAGCTTGTTTAGATAAAGTGAATGGCCCTTTAGGCTTTCTCCACGTGAATAAGAGGTCACTTTTTTGGTAAAAAGAATTATATGTCATTGCGGGGGGCGGGGGGGGGGGCAAAAGGGTTTTAGAGAAGCTTAGGTGGGGCATGGCCAATGAAAGGTTGGGAGCCACTGCTTTAGACATTCCAGATGTTACAGGTAAGTTTGCTCTCTCTTAATCTCACATTCCATAGCACCAACATAAGCAATCACTAACAAGTGATTCTTTGTGAGCCCATTTCATGAGCCTCCCATTTGTTAACTAAATCCTGTTTGGTTATTACATTATATTTTTCAATTGGTCTACTAGGGAATAGATCTTTAGAAAAAGAGTGAACAGGGAAATAAACTGGCTGAATGAGGCAGCATGAAATGATCAGCAAAACTTTCTTTTTTTTTTACTTTTCAGTTTGTTTGCTTAATGAATCTAGTTCTGACACTAAACAGTTGGTGACATGGTGTCTAGTTCTGACACTAAACAGTTGGTGACAATTGCCTGGGTCTGAGGGTATTCCAAGGATACAGGACTTTTGGATTAAAATGGGTATTCCTGGGCAAACTAGGGTAAACTAGGGTCATTCTCCAGCTAGGGGAGTGGGACTGATGTCTTCACCTCTATGTACTTTACACATTTTCTCATGTGTGGAATGAATTAAGTTGGTAGGTACACTGCCCACCACTTTATCTGCTACACAGCATGTGCATAATAAATAGATGATAGTTCTTTTTCCTTTTTCCCTCCCAATTCCAAACTATGTTTACTCTTTAAGGGTGTAGGGCAGGTATTTTTTTCTTTGTGAACCATCCCTTGTTGTACACAGTGTGCTGACATGTAGGCCAGAATAATACTTGCAACCAAGACACCTGGTAGCTGCCTGATAAACAGCTATGACATAAAGAAAATCCTCAGATTGGCTTTGAGAGGCACAGACTATTATAATATGCTGGGATATTTTGCTCCCCCAACAAGAACTAATTTTGCCCCCCTTGGGAATAATATTGCTTTTGCTGAGCAAAATCACGTAGCTCATTTTAAATTAAATGGTATGTTTATTAAATCCCAGGGATTAGGTCTTCAGCTATATGATCATACTTTAAGAATGGTAATTCACACATTCTGGAAGGTTATTGATCACATACTGTGCATATCTTGCTGAATTAAGTACCTAAGTGAGATGGAGACCCCCGTAATTTATATGCTCAAAAGGGAGGCACTATACATATACAAAGCAATTAGGGACCAGGGAAAGTGAGGAAAAGTTTGAGTGATACTAACACCAGCCTTAGGGGCCAACGTGATTATTAACTACAAGTCCATTAACCTTGTGAGCCTCCTTTCCCAATCTCAAGTGAAAGTCACAGCCATTCTCCAATTCACAGCCGACTTAAATCTACGGCAGAAATATGAGACACTCTAGCACTTTGAAAGCTGCCAACCAAGGTACAGGTATATGCTAGCTCTGCAGTTCAGTTTAAGAGCAAAGGAAGTCAGTAGGCATGGAACTGTCCGAGCAGGGAAACTTGGGAAGGGAAAGAGGTACGTCAGCTGTGATGGCCCTTGCTCTTGCAGAACATCCCAGAGCGAGAGCTGCGAGCCACAGTGCTTGTCTCTCTGCCAGTCAGAAGGACACACGGACCTGCAGGAGAGCCCAGAGTAGAGTCAAATGCTTTGTCAATCAGGCGGCCTGGAAGGCATGAGATTCACCTCTCCTCCACAGGGGAAAGTGAGGGAGGCTGTTGAGAACATCACAGGGAGAAGGACTTACGAACATCTGAAATGACCTAACTGGTTTGGCTCAGTGGAGAGAGCCTTGGCCCATAGACTCAAGGGTCCCAGGTTCGATTCCTGTCAAGGACATGTACCTTGGTTGGTTGTGGGCACATCCCCAGTGGGGGGGGGGGGGGTTGCAGGAGGCAGCTGATTGATGTTTCTAACTCTTTATCCCTCTCCTTTCCTCTCTGTAAAAAATCAATAAAATATATATTTTTAAATACATTTTTTTAAAAAGAACATCTGAAATGACACTGATAAACAAGGAAGAAATAATTTAGTCCAATTATGTTCTGATGGAACACAGTATAAGTAAAAACTGACGTGTTTCATAGTGTGAATTGGAAGCTGGGGAAATAGAAGTGAATGTAGCCCGTGTGTGGCTGCCATCACGGTTAAGAGCAGAAGCAGCAGGGATTTTAGCTGGAATCTCAGTGAGTATTCCCAACCCAGCATTCCAGTCATTTAATCCAAACCTGATCCCGAGAGCCTGGCCATTGCCTTTCTATCAAGCAACCATCGCTTGGCAGCCATCACTTGACTTGGTTGCCTGTCGGGCACCTTCCTGTCCGGATCTCCATATTTCTCTCCTTTTTCAGAAATATTAGTTTGTGTCTAGAGGCCTTGCTTGTGTATAACTGTATTTTTAAGAAAGAAAGAGAAGCCCTAACCAGTTTTGCTCAGTGGATAGAGCATCGGCCTGCGGACTGAAAGGTCCTGGGTTTGATTCCGGTCAAGGGCATGTACCTTGGTTGTGGGCACATCCCCAGTAGAAGGTGTGCAGGAGGTAGCTGATCAATGTTTCTAACTCTCTATCCCTCTCCCTTCTTCTCTGTAAAAAAAAAATCAATAAAATACATTTTTTAGAAAGAAAGAAGAAAATATTTACTGATGGATGCAGAGACTTAAGTCTTGCAAAGTCAAGGTTAAAAAAGGAGAATTGGAAAAGGGAACACACTTTGAGTACAGTAAGCATGATCTTTCCTAATAGTTTCAGGTGAAGTAGCAGAGCAGTTATAGCAGGACTTTGGACCTGGACTCCGTAGGTTCGAATGCCAGCTCTGCAAGTTACAGCATGGGTGAACTTTCCCAATTACTCAACCTCTGCAGTGTCCTTTTCCAGACCCATAAAATGGAGATAATAATTAGGACCTATTGCATCATCATAGGTTGCTGAGAAGAGTGTACATATTTAAGAGGATTATTGTGAGGATTAAACTGGCTGATATACATAAAGGATGAATGCCTGGCACAGAGTAATTAAGTACTGATTATTTATAATAATAAATGTTAAGTAGACAGATTTGACCATGTCAAATGTAGTCAAGAAATAGCATATTAAGGGTAAGCAAAACTATTTCTCTAAGAATATTTTGGGAATTTTAACTTCTGTTAAGATGTTATATGGCATTATATTTTTGTTTAGGTACAAGGGACCTCCCAGTTAGATGGGTTAACACATTTTCTGAAAGACTGAGTTGCTACCAATAGTATGCTGTGGTTTTTTGTAGGTTTAAATGATAAGATACAGTAGCACCTGTTAGGTGCTCATACCATTCACATCTAATGGTGAATATGTTAAATATCAACCTGCATTGGTCACAGTTCTCAAAAGGTAAGTTATATGTGTGGGGTGTGTGTGTGTGTGTGTGTGTGTGTGTGTGTGTGTGTGTGAACAGGGATGGGCAAGAATAGGTTTACAATTTTGAATATGCAAAAAAAGTTTATTCTTATACTAGAGGCCTTGTGCACAATACTCATGCACTGGGGGGGGGGGGGGAGTCCCAAGGGCAGCTCCTGCATTCAGCCTCTGCCCCTTGGTAGTCAGTGCATGTCAAAGCAACCAGTCATTCTGCCTTTCAGTCAATTTGCATATTAGGGTTTTATTATATAGGATTTTTTAGTAGTTAATTATTATATTATTTGTATCATTTGCAAACCTACTTTTGCCCATTCCTGTATTTATTTATTTATATTTATATACATGGACATGATATACACAGGAGGGAGGGAGGGAAGAAGGGAAGAGAGAAGAGAGAGATTGAGAGATTGATTAGTTTTAAAAAAAAATGGCTCACATGATTATAGAGGTTAGCAAGTACAAGTGCAAAATCTTTAAGGTATGCCAGTGGGGATCAGGCTGAAACTGGCAGTCCGACATCCCCCGAGGGATGTAGTAGTGCGTGAAGCAGCAGGCAGCCAGGGAGGAGCCCAAGCCTGGGCCAGGTGCCGAGCTGCTCCTGCTCGTCCCAGCGCTATTGCGCCTGCCACCACCACTGCTCAGTAGGCTCTCCAGCCATGAGCTCCGAATCTGGAGCCCATTGGAGAGGTTAGTGACGCTCCCACTGTGGGAGTGCACTAACAGGGGGCAGCTCTTGTATTGAGCATCTGCCCCCTGGTGGTCAATGTGCATTATAGTGATGGGTCAAATGGTTGACCTGTCACTTAGGGACATATATATATATATATATTCCACCAGAGGCCAGGTGCACAAAACTCATGCAATGGGGGGTAATCATACAGAATTTCAGCCCAGCCTGCACCCTCTCCAATCTGGGACCCCTCAGAGGATGTCCAACTGCTGGTTTAGGCCCAATTCTACAATCCAGGACTTTTGGTTCTCAACTGCTCACCAACCTGCCTGCCTAATTGCCTCTAACTGCTTCTTCCTGCCAGCCTGATCACCCCCTAACTGCTTCCCTGCCAGCCTGATTTCCCCTAACTGCCCTCCCCTGCCAGCCTGGTCACCCCTAACTGCCTTGCCCTCAGGCCCAGTCACCCCCCAACTCCCTCCTCTAGCAGCCAAGTCACCCCCAAATGTCATGCCCTGCTGGCCTGGTTACCCCCAACTTCCCTCCCTTACCTGCCATCTTGTGACCATACGAGGGCGGCCATCTTGTGAACACATGGGGCTGGCCATCGTTTGACCACATAGAGGCAGCCATCTTGTGTGAGGGCATGATGGTCAATTTGCATATTACCTCTTTATTATATAGGATGAGACAAAATCTAACCAACCATATATAAATGTTGTCTTCACATTGATAAAAAATAACTAAAAGTCATAATTTTAAAACTGTTTTTGGAAAAAATAAAGGCACATGCAAATTAAAAATATGATATATTTTTAGTACCAGGGTATGATAGTGCAGTGTATTAACTAACAACATAATCCATAGCCAGACCCCTGGATTCAGCTCCTGGTTCCATCATTTGCTAGCTAAGTAGCAAGAAGAAGTTTAAACTCAGTTTTTCAACTTTACAATCGATAAAATAAAAATAATAATGGCATTTACCACAGGACTGACACAAGAATTAAAATATATAATATATGCAATGTACTTAGATTCTGGCTTATAGCACATTCTCAGTAACATTATGATAGAGATAATCTTGGCCATGAATTATATTGCTTTCAAATGGAGGGAGTAAACTGAAATAATGTTTGATGGCAAAGAAAATAAGTGAAATAAAATTATTTATTATAAGACTGAATTTTAATCATTCTAATAGTACATAAATAATTTTATTCTATTAATTTATATGAATGAAAGAAATTCTGTATGATTACCTCTCAGCACAAGCTATCAAATGTCATATTCACTTTTAGGAAAGAAAAACTGAAACAATTACTGTTCAAAGGAGACAAATGACTCTCTTTTTTCTTCTAAACTCATCCTCAAAATCAGAGAAGAATGTAATATAGAGTGGTCATTACTGATTGATGTTATTTTTGCCTGAGGCTTAGAAATATTTAAAGTGAAAAGGAGACGACTTTGATTACATAGAAAAAGTGCTACTCAACATCATTTTATCAATATAAAACGCATCATAGAAGGAACAGTATATTTCATGAATCATTCTAAAGTTTTCAAACTGAGAATTGAGTTTATAATTGTAAAATAAATCATCTAACACTTTCTACTGGTAGAATTTATCCCAAGTCTTGGTTGTGACTTGTGGACTTGACAAATCATCTCAAAACAAAAACACTTGAACACAGTGTACCTACCCTGTTACAACTGTGCTTGCCTTTTATTTCACGGGAAATGTCTACAGATAGGCCCAATTACACTCTGCCGCACTGCCTTTGTTGCTTCTGTACGTGGACCATTTATCTTTTTCATGCCTGCTTATTTATTTATTTTTTACTTTAAAAACATTGTCTGCATCAACTGATGAAAAGTTAGGTTTTCTAAAATGTTTTCTAAATTGTTTTCACATAAAGTGTTTTCACAGGATTTACTTTCTCTGTTAAAGCTGGGCTGAATCTTTAAAAAGTGCTTTAGCAAGATGAGATTTGTATTCAAAAGTACTTATTTTTGAACATCTCATCCTATCACATTAATGTCCACCTGAATGAATAGCAATGTTTTGAGACACTGCGGTTCTGACTAAGGAATCTGTATCAAAACAGATATTTGAAAATTCACTTCCTTTGAATGGATGTGAACTTCTAGCACAGTGTATGTGCTACATACTATGAATGGAAAACGTGTTTTAAAAATACACATGAGTTTTTAAATCCCAAATTAGCATTCAGAAGCTGGTGTTCCATTTTGAATTGTGCATTCCGTGGCCTATTAGAAGAGAAGGAAGAAAGGAGAGATTAACATTGGATAAATATTAATAGAGTTGCAATAAGACCTTGTTTTGAAATAACAAAAATACAGAACTTGTGTAGAATTAGAAAGATTAGATCTGTGGTAAATAATTACTCTTATCCAAGTAGAGGTCCTGGGGTCCTTAAAGATAATCTCTAAGGTGTTGGGATGCTGTGCCTGATCAGCTTGTCTTTGTTTACCTGGGGCCTTTGGGCTGTCAGACAGGAACAGTGTGACTTAGGGTGATGGCTAGAGACTGAGGTCAGCCATGTAGGTGGCCACCTACATTTAGGAGACAAAGCCCCTCAAAACTAGAATCCTAAGGTTCTGGTACACTTGACGGGTTGGCAATAGTCCATATACATCGGTGCACATAATTGATGGGAAGTTAATGCTGTCCATGACCTGGCGGGGAGAGGACAACTGGAAATTCCACGTGTAGAAGTTTCCCGGACTCTCTCCCATGCATCTCTTCCATTGGCTCATTTTGACCTGTATCCTTTCACTGCAGAAAATTGCGACCATCATATGGCAGCTTTCAGTGATCTCTGAGTCCTTCTAGCGAATTCTAAAGCTTGAGGGTGTCCTGGGGTTCCCCAGACTTGCAGTTGGTGTCAGAAGTAAAGGTGGGCTTAGGGACTGTCCTCTAACTTTATAGATGTTTATTGTGATCGTCCCATTTATTTTTTTATTTTTTAACTGCTTAAAAATCTTCAGGGAAGTAATGAAGTTCAAAACATAATTTTCTTTTTATTTGCTACTATTATGTCTACTACATATACAGTTTTTATTGATGGTTTGTTATCTTGATGCTTTTTATTTTTTCTATCATCATGTATGCCTCAAGCCCTCTTCCACATGCACCCACTCCACAACATCACCACATTCACCACACTGCTATCTGTGTCCATGAGTTATTTCTCTTGTTTTGTTTTTGTTTGTTTTGCTCAATCCCTTCACCTCCTCTCCCAACACCATCTCCACCAGGGCTGTCTGCCTATTCTCTATTTATGAATTGGTCTTTATTGTGCTTATTAGTTCAGTTGTTTAGTTTAGTTTAATTTTTGTAAAAGAAAGTTAAAATTAAAGGTTTAGTTTGAATTATCTAAATTGAAGTTTTAAAATTTCAGCAGTAAACAAGTGCGAAGAACTTTACATTTTTACTAGAGGCCTGTGCACAAAATTAATGCTGGTAAGAGGAGGGTCCCTCAGCCTAGCCTGCACCTTCTCCAATGTGGGACCCCTTGAGGGATATCCAACTGATCAGGCCTAAACAGGTGGTCAGACATCCCTTTCACATTCCAGGACTGCTGACTCACAACTGCTCGCCTGCCTCTGCCTGATTGCCCCTAACTACTTTTGCCTGCCAGCCTGATCACCCCCTAACCACTCCATTGCCAGCCTGATCGATGCCTAACTGCACCCCAGCTGGCCCAATTGCCCCTAACTGCCCTCCCCTTCTGGCCTGGTCACCCCTAAGTGCCCTCCTCTGCAGGCATAGTCTCTCCCAACTGCTCTCCCCCTGAAGGCATGGTCCCCCAACTGTTCTCCCCTGCAGTCCTGGTCACCCCAAACTGCCCTCCCCTGCAGTTGTGTTCCCCCATAACTGCCTTCCCCTGTTGACCTGGTATCCCCCAACTGTTCTCCTCTGCTGGCCTGGTCACCCCTAACTGCCCTCTCTGCTTGCCTGACCATTCACAACTGACCTCCCCTGCAGGCCTGAGTTCCCCTGAACTGCCTTCCCTTGCTGACCTGGTCTCTCCCAATTTCCCTCCTCTGCTGGCCTGGTCACTCCCAACTGCCCACAACTGCCCTCCTCTGCCAGCCATCTTATGGTGGTCATCTTGTGTCCACATGGGGGCAGCCATCTTTGACTACGTTGGGCCATCTTGTGTCTTGGAGTTTGGGTCAATTTGCATATTACTCTTTTATTAGATAGGATAATTGTTTTAGTTTTCTTGATTGTTAATCTATTAAAATATTCTTTTCTGCATGTTTCTTGCAAAAACATTATTTAGCCTTCTGTAGTGACTGTTTTCATGTTTATGAGTAGTTAGATACAAAATAACATTGTTTTCTTCCTATAAACCAGATTTTTCTTTTATAGGCACTTAACATGGCTTAAAAATAAAAGTTTCACATTGGAAAAAGTTCCAACCTTATGATAAATAGATTTTATTCCCTCACATTAGGCTTTTGGCAACTGAAACAAGCACTTCATTGATTTTATGTCATTCTCACCCAGACAAAAAAACAATGAGCAAGCAACAGTGCAAGTAGCCTTAAAAGTTAATTTTCTAACAAGAAATATCAGTAATAAAACAATTTATTTCTTACCATCTAACCCATTTATAAGCTTATATAAATTTCTTGAATAATTACCAAAATTTGACACTTTAAACAGTACATTTATGTATTAATCATTAAAAAATAGTTATGGGTTATGTGCTTCTCTGAATTTAGTGTCTTGAATATAACAGCCATTTATGCTTCAAGTGTGTGTGTGTGTATTAGGTTCCTGTGACTATTGTAATAAATTATGACAGATTAGGTGGATGGATTGAAAGGTAGCAGAAATGTTTGTCTCCCCTGGAGGCCAGGAGTCTGAAATGGCGCCTTCCTCTGAAGGCTCTGGAGAAGACCCCATTCCTCACCTCCTCCAGCTTCCAGGGCTGGAGCACTCTAACCATCCCCTCCATGAGTACCCTTCTCTCTTCCTCTTTGTGTATGTAAAATCTCTTTGCCTCACTATCATGAAAACACATGTGATTGTACGTGGGGCTCATCCAGAACAATTTACCTACCTTTTATTTTCATCTACTGTGACAGGAATTAGAAATGATTTTGAGGGAGATTGGGGGTTTGGGAGGACATTTTCAGACCACTACAAAGTATGTTTTTATTATAACTTTGTTTGCTCTTTGGAATCTCAAATCTATATTAAACTAACAGCATTAAGTATTATTTCTGTGTCTATTAGGTGAAAAGTCTTTTAAACCATGATTCTGCATTGTATTTATTCTGTTGTAATGTGTTTTCTATGACGGGAAGTATTTCAAGTATATATTAAGTAAAATATAAATGTTATTAAGAATTTTGGGGGGAATTGGAGATCTCCATTATTCAAGGGAGAAAAAAAAGGCAGCCTTACTAACATTTTCCCTAAAAGTCCTAAATAATATTTAAAAGAAATAAAAGATTTTGATCATTAAAAGATGATCTGAATTTAACCAAATATTTTATCTCAACAAGTTTTATTTCCTTTTTCTAGACTCACTTTAGAAAAAAACAAAATTAACTTAATTTTTGATACTTCAAATTGTATTTCCAAAATGAAATATTAGCTGTGTGATAAGATCTAATTACAAAAGTATTAGTAGAACATGGAAGTGAATTTATTCTTATATTCCCACCTACAGGAGGTCCTCTAGTAGTCATATACGAAAAGTCAAAATGTGCTAGGAAAGCATACCTTTTATATAAGTGAAAGGAGATTTATTTTCTATCACTAAGGACTAACAATTGTATTGTTCTCAGTATACATACCGTTATGATCGAAATTTTGCATTATTGCTTGTAGAACCAATGAAGTATGAAACTGGGGACAAGGGTAAGAGCGATGAAAAAAAACAAGTGCAATGAGGAATGGACACACGTCAGAATAAGATGATGTGGACTATTCTTTGTCAATTTACTTCTCTGTATGGTAGCGAACATGCTGGTTAGATTTTATCACATGAAGATACTTTAAATATTTATAAATCTATAGTTGTAATGGCCGTGAATGTGGGTGTGAAAATTGCTCCCCCTGAGTGGGTTGACTGAGGTATTGGTGTTCAGTAGAATTACCTTAGAGGGTGGCTATGCCCCTTAGTGCTCACTGAAATAGTAAGCAGAAAAAGTTACATTGCAATCTTTCTTTGTCAACTGCTTTCTGGAAATACTATGAAATTTTATATGAGGGGAAATGATTGCTCTGGTAGCCATTTTGAATGATATGCCAAGGAAAACCTAATTTAATATCTAGACACTTCAATTTTTCAAATTTTTTCATGTACCAAAAATATATCAGGCTAGAGTAGAGTTGTTTTAAAAATAAAAATTGAAGTGAAACATTAGAAGTCTGTCTAAATAAAATTATAGTGGAAAAGAGAGAGAAAGAACCAATAGAACTAATTTGAAAATTTGGGGGAGCAAATCATTTATATTTTTCTGCTCCTGTATCATTTCTTAGAATTCTTGTCCTATGAGATGAGGTTTGTAAAATTTCCTACAAAGAATTTCCAAGTCTAATATCATAAATGGCCATAAATCCTAAGGAATCTTTGTTCCATAATAACTATATGCTAGATCAAACACACTTTTTGAAGTTTTGTTCATTTTTTAAAGGGTAGAAGAGAACTCAAGAAATACTCCTTTTATAACTGTATCTGGAACCAAGGTCCAACTCACTGCCATCACAAGAAAAACAAACTCCTTGGAGAGATGCTGGAAAAAAAGGAAGTGGTTTATTCCAGAGCTGGTCACCTGAAAAGATGGGGTCTCTACCTCAACATCTCAGTGCAGGCAGAGGTTTTTATAAGGAGCCAGAGGCAAAGCAGAATGAAGAAATCAAGGGGAGGAGGTTATAAATTTCTCTAAGTGTAGACCAGCACAGTCCATTATGATAAAGATCTTGAAACTGGTCACATGATGGTCTGGTGTGTGCCATTTTGGTTTTCATCATCCTGGTTCTATGTTTGAAGGTCAGCAAATCTCCCAGAATGGGGATGATTGAGGGGTGGAGTCTGCATCTTCTGAAGTTATTTCTTAAGATTGTTATGGACACATGCTGTTTATCAGTGAGCTGCATATTACTCAGAGCCAGAAATTACAGAAACAATGTCAAAAGAATGGTGAGGTGGGTTACAATTTTCCACTGTTATATGACAAACTTTGGAAGTGACTGTGAAGACCAATCAGTTGAAAATAGCAAAGACTATTTGTTCAGAATACTTAAACAGATCAATCCACAATGTAGGAGATAATAAAATCTAAAAGCAACAAATTAATCTCCCAGGAAGTATAGAAATTACAGATTTAAAAATAGAATATCTACATGTGCAATTAAATAAAATAAATGATTCACTAAAACATAAGATTTCAAGAAATTATCAAAATAAAAAAACATAAAAATGACTTACTTCCTGAAATGCAAAGTAAAATATGGAAATAAGAAACTCACTAGACAGATTAATCTCAGATTATATTAAATATAGTTCAAAAGATAATTAGTAAACAGGAAGATATATGAAAGAGGATAGTAAAAGACATGAAGAATAGAGTGAGACTGTATGAATGCAATCCAAGAGAATCTTAAGAGAAAAGCTTTGAACTAATGGAAATAAATTTATAGAACTGATGACAAGAAAGTTTTCTTGTACACTAAATTCACAGCATGTATTACTCACACAAATAAGGGAAATATATATTATAGTGATACTTTTCTTTCTAAAGACAAAGAAAATATCTTGAAAGAAATTAGAAAAAAATACACATACTATCAAGGAATAACAATGAGATTAATAGCAGAATAACTTCAAGGTTGAAATCACTATCTTATTGCTTGATTAACCCCCTCCCCCAGTTATTTTGATTATAATTATAGTATTTGATATCTATACTAATAAAAGGATAATATGCTAATTATACCAGATATCCCTGTGGACAAAGCCTTGGTGTCGGGACCAAGGCAGATATGGTTAGGGGAGCAAGGTGGCAGGGGAGAGCAGTTAGGGACAACCAGGCAGCCAAGCAGATAGGTTAAGGATGATCAAGCCTGCAGGCAAGGGAGCAGTTAGGATCCCATTCGGGACTAAACCAATAGTTGGACATCCCCCGAGGAATCCAGGATTGGAAAGGGTGCATAAAATTCATGCACAGGAGGGGGTTCCCACAGCCCAGCTTGCATCCTTTCCAATCAGGGACCCCTTGGGGGATGTCCAACTGCCAGTTAGACATTCCTCTTGCAATCTGAGACTGCTAAACTCTAACTGTTCACCTGTCTGCCTGATTGCTCCTAACTGCCTCTGTGTGCCTGCCTTATCATGCCTAAATGCCCTCCCCTGCTGGCCTGATCGTCCCTAACTTCCTCTGCCTGCCTCATCACCTCTAACTGCCCTCCCCTGCCTTCTGTATATCACCCCCAATTTCCCTCCCCTGATGACCTGATCTCTTCCATAACTGCCCTCCCCTGCAGGCCTGGTTGCCCCTAACTGCCCTCCCCTGCAGGCCTGGTTGCCCCAAACTGCCCGCCCCTGCTGGCCTGATCACCTACAACTTCCCTTCCTTGATGGCCATCTTGTGGTGGCCATCTTGTGTTCACATGAGGGTGGCCATCTTTGACCACATGGGGGCAGCCATCTTGTATGTTGGAGTGATCGTCAATTTGCATATTATCTCTTTATTATATAGTATAATGGACTTTCAGAACTCATTTACCATTGCAACAAAAAAGTTAAAATACTTAGTAATAAACTTAACCAAGGAGGTAAAAGCCTTGGCTGTTGAAGAAAGAAACAGAAGAATATATAAACAAGAGGAAGGATAGATCATGGTCAAGGACTGGTAGAATAAACATCATTAAAATGTCCATACTACCCAGAGCAATCTATAGATTCAATGCAATCCCTATTAAAATAACAATGTCATTTTTCATAGATATAGAATAAACACTAAAAATTTTATATGGAACAAAAAAAGATACCTCATAGCTGCAGCAATCTTGAGAAAGAATAAAGTTGCAGGGATCACAATCCTGGATATCAAGTTATATTATAAAATCACAGTACTCAAAAGAGCTTGATAATGGCACAAGAACAAACATGTAAGTCAATTGTACAAAACAGAGAACCCAGAAATTGATGCAAGCCATTATGCTCAATTAATATTTGACTGTGGGGAGCTGCCCTGAATGCAGGGGTCCTATATGCCTGAATGCAGGCATGGGTGTAGGACAGCTCTCATGTGCCCCCCTTTCCACCTAAGTGGAAAATTACTACTAGGAATTAGGAAAATTACCCTTAGGAATGCTGCTAACTGCAGATGCCTTTGCTTTAGGAGCTGCAAGATAAGAGGAAGATAGGTAGTTGTAAAGGCCAGGTGGTTATAATAGGTCAAGTGCTGAAGGAATTTATCTGTCCAGGAATTCATCATGTTAGGAGAAACGGTCACCTTCATGATTGCCTGAAATAAATATTTCCTCCTTCAGAATTGTATTTAAAGGTTGGAAAAATAAAATTCGTGGTAGCAGGCCTCAGATCTGAGCCCTCCTGACCCCATCTGTTCTTGTCTGTCTTTTTCTTATCCTCACCCCCTCATTCAGGTACTGTTCATTGCCGGCAGGTTCTGGCATTTGACAAAGGAGTCCAGAGCATATGAAGGGATGGGATAAAGAGAGTCATAAATGATGTTGGGAAAATTGGACAGGTGTATGCAAAAAAATGAAACTAGACCACCAACTTACACCATACCCAAGAATAAACTCAAAATGTATGAAATACTTAAATGTAAGTCATGAAAACATAAAAATCCTAGAAAAAAGCATAAACAGAAAAATCTCAGAAATACCTTATAGCAATATATATGCCAATACATCTCCTAGGGCAAAGGAAACTACATCATAATAAAAAGCTTACACACAGCAAAAGAAATTTTCAACAAAATGAAAAGAGAGCCCACTGTATGGGAGAACATATTTGCCAATGATATATCTGATAAAGGATTAATAGCCAAAATATATAAGGAACTCATACTACTTAATGAAAAGAAGACAAACAATATAATTTTTAAAAATAGGCAAAAGACCTAAATAAACATATCTCCAAAGTAGACATACAGAAGGCCAAAAGACATATGAAAAAAAATGCTCAGTCACTAATCATCTGAGAGATATAAATCAAAATAACAATGAGGTATAACCTCACACATGTCAGAATGGCTAACATCAACAAATGACACATGTTTGTGAGATTGTGGAGAAAAGGGAATCTAGTACATTGAGGTAGGAATGAGACTGGTGCAGCCACTGTGCAAAACAGTGTGGAATTTCCTCAAAAAAATTAAATATGAAATTGCCATTTGACCCAGTGATTCCACTTTTAGCAAAATATCCTAAGAAACTAGAAACACCAGTCAGAAAGAATATATGCACCCTTATGCTCATAGCAGTGCAATTTGCAATAGCTAAGATTTGGAAGCAGCCTACGTGCCCATCAGCAAATGACTGGATAACAAAACCCCACACAATTGTGGTACATTTACACAATGGAATACTACACATCTATTAAAAGAAAACAAATCTTACCATTTGCAACAGCATGGACAGACCTGGAGATCATTATCCTAAGTGAAATAAGCCAGCCACAGAAAGATAAGTATCATATGATCTCACTCAAATGTGGAATCTAGTGAACAAAATAAACTGATAAACAAAGTAGATCCAGAGATAAAGAAACATGGAATACACTGATGAGTTTCAAAGGGAAGGCAGGTATGGGGGACTGGGGAGTGATGAACCGGGGAACATATATGCATATATAGAACAGACAATACAGTGGTGAAGGCCTGGGAGTGGTGGGTGCAGGGTGAAGGTGTCGCAGAAGACCAAAGGAAACCAAGAAAACTTCAAAGAAGAGGAGGGACACTGTTTATTCACTGGCGGACTCAGGGAACAGCCTTCCAAATCTGAGTGAAGAAACATGCATGGGGCTTTCCTTTATATCTCCCTGTGGTCTTTGTCCCCACAAATATGAATTATGCTTCTGGTCCTTTTCTCAGGCTTTGCAAGAAGGCCCCCAGGTGTTGGGGGTCTCCAAGCCACATCTGATGGTCTGGCCTGGCACCAGCCAGACCAGCTAATAACCCTCCCTCCGGGGCCATGCTCTGTTCACAGTAACAGGTTCTGCAAGACCAGTGTCTGGGAAGGAGGTAGTGATTAATTATACATTATCAGGAATGTACACTGAGCATGCTGGCATGGATCAAGATCACTATGCCCCAAATATCAGGGTTACATTGGAATTAGCCCTTTTTAGCCTTCTCAAAGGGGGATGATTGGGGGGTGGAGGGACAGAAAACAAGCAAAAGGGATATCTGTAATACTTTCAACAATAAAGATAGATTTTAAAAAATAAAGTTATAATCAATTAAAACCAAAAATCTACATACAAATTTTATATTTTTATACATTATTCTTGAGACCTGATGCATGAAATTCGTGCAGGGGCTTGGCAGAAGGTCATCCGGAAGGACGTCCGGAAATTTGTTTGGCTGTCCGATCTAATTAACATATTATGTTTTTATTAGTATAGATTATAGGCTTTTCATATATCTTAGGTGGGTTTTGAAACAAGTACTTTTAAACTATGTGCATTAAAGGTGATTATAATGGATATGTTTTCAAGTGTTAGTAGATCCTGGATTTTTAAGCAAAAACTCTTATTCTATTAACTCCTTTAACAAGGGAAATTTTATTATGGAAAAGTTTTATTTTCTAAGATAACAATTTAAGTTAGTAGAAAAGAGCTTAAATCTGAATTTCCAGATTGATTTTTACATTCAAAATTTGGTATATTTAACAAGCTTGACAGAGAAATTATTTTTAAACCCATTTTCCTTTTTTTCAAATATACACATTTTTTTTTCCTTAGATGGAGTGTCTCAAAATGAAATCAAAGTACACCTAAAATTAAAATATATCAAAGTAATCATTATAGGTATTTATATTAGAAGTTTGCATTCATAATTTAAAATAGTAACCACACCAAAATTATCAGTAAGCAACTAATATGAGTAAGACCCTGTCACAGATGTTTTATACACATTATCTCAAGCCATACTAGTGACAGTCCTCTGAGACTAATATTACAAAGAGCTCTATTTCACATTTTGATGGAGCTTGAGTTTAGGAAGTTTGAATAACATGCTGTGAATCATAAGATCTGTTGACAGGATTTGAATTTTATGATCTGTAACCAAAGTCGATGCTTATAACATCTACATTGTGGTATTATCTATGATGTACTTGTCTGTATTTCTTTATAAGCGATCAGAAAACTAGCACTTCATAGATTGTCTCTAAATGGTAAGGTCCAAAACATTACCGTTTCCTCTTTTCAATTTATTTTTGAATTGCAACCTATAAAATTAAAATATATATATGGTGTTTTTTATTGTGAATTAAATATTTGTTTTTACATGCTTTGAGACAGGGACTGTATTTATATTTGTTTATTTTTGCCTTACTAGCTACCATAGTTCTGCCACATAATAGGTAACAATAACTCTATTCTTAAGTATCCTCAGTATATGCTAGCTACTGATTCCAGGTGAACCTACAAGAAGAAACCAACTGATGTTTTTTTCTCACCTCTCTCTCTCTTCTCTCTCTCTCTCTCTCTCTCTCTCTCTCTCTCTCTCTCTCTCCACAAGAAGAAACCAACTGATGTTTTTTTCTCACCTCTCTCTCTCTCTCCTCTCTCTCTCTCTCTCTCTCTCTCTCTCTCTCTCTCTCTCTCTCTCTCTCTCTCTCTCTCTCCTCCTTCCCTCCTCCCCTCTTTTCCTCTCTCTAAGCATATCCTCAGGTGAGGATTAAAACCAAAGGTTTTTATCTTCAAAATATATTTTTAATCTGTTCCTCTTTTGAGAAATCCTTACAAAAGACTACCTTTGTAACCAAGAGACAATTTGCTCCTTTCTCATTGTAAGACCTAATTCAAGTTTAGTTATCTAGGAACTCACTAAGTGTTATAAGAGATTTACAATTATTTGTCATAGCTATGTTGTTACTAATTGTATTTCATGTTTGTTAATGTTTCTACTCTATAAATTGATAAGCATTGGAATTATTTCTAATTTTATAGAGGTTGATAACTATCTTTGCCTTTTTAACTTGTTTTACATGTTTAAGGATTTATAAACTTGAAAAAATTAAGGGCTAATATGCAATTTGCTAATTATGAACTGGCTAGGAATCTTGAAATTACTGTTTTTAATATTTTATTTATAGGATTTCCTATTCCCTGGTTCCCTGATGACAAGAATTAATGAGTATGAACAAGTAATCAAACATTATCTGTTCCACAGTATGAAGTGGAACATAGTTTCAGCTGCCATAAATTTTCTGTCCATATGGTAAAGGTACAATATTGGCACTGAAGCTTGCAAGTCCATCTGGACAGAACCGAATTTTCTTGGATAAGGCAAAGCTTTTTAAATAAAGCCATCTGTTTGTATGCCTTTAAAAAAACACACCTGTAAATAAAAATAAAAAAGTAATATGTGCATGTGAGAAGAGAGATCAGAGTTAGCTTGACATTAATTTAAAACAATAGAGAGCCATGAATGATCACATATTGATTATTGTTAAATGTATATTTTATATATTTTTATTGATTTCAGAGAGGAAGAGTGAGGGATAGAGAGAAACATCAATGATGAGAGAGAATCAGTGATTGGCTGCCTCCTGCACACCCTCAACTGAGGATTGGACCCATAGCCCAGGCACATGCACTTATTGGAATAGAACCTGGGACCCTGCAGCCCTCATGCTGATGCTCTATCCACTGAGCCAAACCATATAGGGCTTAAGTGTATTTTTTAAGGAGAGAAGCAAGAACTTTTTAAAACTATATTTTTTATTGATTTTTAAAGCGAGAGGAAAGAAGAAGAATAGAGAGATAGAAACAATGATGAGAGAGAAATATTATACACTAGAGGCCTGGTGCATGAAATTCATTCGTGGGGGTGTTGTCCCTCAGCCCAGCCTGCACCCTCTCAAAACTGGGACTCCTTAGAGGATCTTTGACTGCTGGTTTAGGCCTGATCCCACAGGGCCTGCAGGGGAGGGCAGTTAGGGGCGACTGGGCCAGCATGGGAGGGCAGTTGGGGATTATCGGGACAGCAGAGGAGGGCATTTGGGAGCAATCAGGCTGGCAGGAGAGCAATTAGGTGTCAATCAGGCTTGCAGGGGAGTGGTTAGGGGGTGATCAGGCTGGCAGGCAGAAGTACTTAGGGGAAATCATGCAGGCAGGCAGACAAGCAAGTGATTGGGAGCCAACAGTCCTGGATTGTGAAAGGAATGTCTGACTGCCAGTTTAGGCTGGATCCCACAGGCCTATTTGTCCTCAACTACCCTCCCCTGCCAGCCTGGTCACCCCTAACTGCCCTCCCCTGCTGGCCTGATCACCCACAACTACTCTCCCCTTGTGGTGGCCATCTTTGAGCACATGGTGGTGGCCATCTTTGACCACATTGGGGAGGCCATCTTGTGCAAGGGAGTGAGGATAAATTTTCATATTACATCTTCATTATATAGGATCAGCTGCCTCCTGTAGGCCCACTACTGGTGATAGAGACCACAACCCTGCATGTGCTCTGACCGGAAGTTGCATCAATGATCTCTTGGTTTCTTGGTTGATGCTCAACTATCGAGCCACATCAGCTGGGCAAATGTTTTATTTTTGATGTTTTGAACCCATAAATGTTTGGACTTGCAAGTATAACTAATATATGTATTAGTCATCAATATCCACAGATCATAAAGCTAGAAAGGACCCCAAATTTTATCAGTACAAACAGTTATTACTCTTTCTTCTTAGTGTTGGAAGAACCCCACGTATTGCTTTTATCACAGCATTTTATGAAAATTTTAATAGAATACATGATAACCAGAAGGCATAAGGAAGGGATATAAACTAATTGCTCTGGGCAAAGTTGTGGGTTTTTTAAGTAATATCTGCCTGTTATTAAGTATATTTAATATATTGTGGTAGGCTTTGACTTTGCCCCAAGATATTAATCCTGTATTTATTTTACCTTGTATGACAAAGCAATTTTGCTGTGATAATTAAGGTTAACTAGCCAGTTAAAATAGGGACATAATTTGAATGGGCCTACCCTAGACATATAAGCTCTTTAAAGAAGGAAATGGTACCAGAAAATGGAGTAAGAGAGATTTGCTCAGGCTGGTCTGAAAGACAGGCAGTATGCAGGTTTTTAATTGCCTGGGGTGCTGCATGGTGAGGATCTGTAGGTGGAACCCAGGATATCAGAACTTGACCTGGCTAACAGCTAGTAGAAAGATGGGGACCTCAGTCATTCAATGGCAGGATTTAAATTCTGTCAACACCATATAATAGCCACAAACTTTTAAAGCCTTTTACCATTCTCTCTCTCTCTCTCTCTCTTTTTTTCTCAGTACTGATGGAGCAGTGTGTGTATGCTAACTCCTCTAAAAGTGGCCTGGCTTTATGCAGAACACATTTCCCAGAAACGCAGTGGTGATATCACTGGGCACACATGTATATACTTTATTGTCACAGTGGTTTGAAATAACTTTATATGCATTAGTTCTGTGCATAATAATTTTGTACACTATGCTGTTTTTATGTAAATACTATTTTACACTTGGTTTTTATGTTTCCCAAATGTAATTTTTCTTCATTTAATTGGTTTTTAAAAATATGCATTATCAACTGGTGTGGTAAATTTTTACAAAATAAGTACAATTAGTGATAATCATCAATACTTAAAGCAGTCATGTTCACAGACACATGGACACTTATTATTGTAGACTAGAGGCCTCGTGCATGACATTCGTGTCCCTCAGCCCAGCCTGTTCCCTCTCGGGGACAACCTCCAGGACCCCTCGGGGACAACCCATGAGGGGTCCTTAGCGCTGCCTCAGAGGCAAGAGAGGCTCGCCAGCTGTGAGCCGGCTTCTGACCACCAGGGAACAGCTTCTGTGTTGCATGTCTACCCCCTGGTGGACAGTGCACATCATAGTGACTGGTGGTTCCACTGTTCGGTCAATTTGCATATTGGCCTTTTGTTATATAGGATTGTATTCCTCAACTCCTGGGGTTCTCTGGAACCCAAACTTCTCTTGCCACATTTCAGGTTGAGAGTTCACCTTTTCCAATTTCATGTTTACCCCAGTGCTCTTCAGTTCTTCTTGAAATCCTCTTGTTACTGACATTAAGGTTCTTGGGCTCCCCAAGAGAGAAACCAAGAGGATACCCCAGATAAATTTCCTTAGAGATTTTACTAGGCATCTGCTCACCAGGGAGGCAGCACAGAGGAAGTCGGCTCCTCTGAACTGGCTCAGGCTGGCTCTGCTTGGCTGCTTTTACAGGAGGGGGACAAAGCAGGTGTGTGCAAAAAGGAGGGCTTTTAGAAAATGGCAGACTTTTCCATTTCAGGGTTGGGTGACTTCCTTTGCTAGCTGCATTGCCCGGTAACTATATTCCCACCTGCACTGTGAGGGCAAGGCATCAGACTGCTTATTGCTGCCACCCCACACAGGCTGCACAGAGTTCAAGCCATGGCCAACTGTGTGTGCAGTTTAAGCAGGCAGTTAGAAAGGGATAAACTCAGCTTCCTCTATTACTGAGCAGGGAGTGGAGGGGTGCTTACATTTTTGTGGTCAGTGTATCCTCAGTTCCTTCTGACCACCTGCTCTTACCTTGGTTTCCTAGCCACCTTGTATTTCCCATTCCTGGGTGACAATCTCTAGGCTGTCTCACTTTGGACATTCTCCCTTTTCCTTTGACTTGGCTTTGAGGGAATTTAAGAACTAGGAACTCTATAATATTAGTTACTGCTAAAGCAGCACTGTGTGTGTGTGTGTGTGTGTGTGTGTGTGTGTGTGTGTGTGTGTGTGTGTATACCGTATTTGCCGGTGTATAAGACGATTTTTTGGCCCTGAAAAATATGCCTCCAAGTGGGGGGTAGTCTTATACGGCGAGTATATAACAAACTCTGTATTTTTAGTGGAAATGTTAGGGGGTCGTCTTATACGCCAGCAAATACGTATTTTTCAGGGCCAAAAAATCGTCTTATACGCCGGCAAATACGGTATATATATATATATTAATATATATTTTATTGATATTTTACAGAGAGGAAGGGAGAGAGATAGAGAGCTAGAAACATCGATGAGAGAGAAACATGGACCAGCTGCCTCCTGCACAGCCCCCCCCCCCCCCCCCCCGGGGATGTGCCCGCAACCAATGTGCATGCCCTTGACCGGAATCAAACCTGGGACGCTTCAGTCTGCAGACTGACGCTCTACCACTGAGCCAAACTGGTTTCCGCAGCAGCACTAAGTTTTGTGGTATAATTTGAAAAGTAGAGGAGAAACTCAGGATGGAGTCTTTGGTAAGGTAGGTAGACTGGGAAGAGTTTTTAAAAAGAGAAATAAAAAACCTTTTTTCTTCTCATCTTCCTTCCCGAGTGCATCAGAGCCAAGCATCCAGTGCATTCTAGGCCTATGTGAGCAGTTACTCTAACCCCGCTACTTATACCTACCTGTTTAATATTATCCAAACTTTATATAACAGAAAAGACTTCCACTTCATAGTTATAAAATACAGTCTTTCAAAAAATCAAACACTCAGGAGAATTTTAATATTTAAATAAATGTGCATCATCAAAATAACTAATATCAGGCAAGATCTGTTTTCCTTTTGGAAGAGGAAAAGTGCTGGAAGTCATCATAGTGTTGAATTGGGAAAATAAATTTTATTAAAGGTGATAAAGAAGTAAAAAGGCAATACAAGTGACTCAGGGCTGATTTTTTTCACCCTCAGCAGTTTTGCTAACAGCTGCACTGTTTAAATTAATTTCTGTGAAAAGGAAAGTTGAGTATTGTGGGTAAACAGAAGCTGTAGCTGATAGATCTGGGCACCTGAGTATACAAGGTATGTACCTGGCAGCTTGCAAGGGGGGGGGGGGGGGGGAGGAGAATGACAGTTTACAAATAACTGAG
Organism: Vespertilio murinus; assembly: GCA_963924515.1. NCBI lineage: Eukaryota > Metazoa > Chordata > Mammalia > Chiroptera > Vespertilionidae > Vespertilio > Vespertilio murinus. The sequence goes on from OZ004712.1 coordinate 64,553,114, forward strand.
CTTTCACTACAAATCTGCCTTCAAATACACTCTGAACAGTGTGTCACCTACAGGCAACTTTGACCCTGTAAGGTCTTCTCAAACAATATTGGCAAAATGTGAGTCCCACATTTAGTAGGAAATGTAAAATATTATTTTGTTCCAAGAGATTCAATGTTAAAGATTGGGTAGCTAAGTTGGTTAGAATGTTGTCTTAATACATCAAAGTTGTGGGTTTGATACATACAAGTATCAACCAATGAATGCACAAATAAGTGGAAACTCAAATCTCTATCTATTTATCTATCATCTATCTAGCTATTTCTCTCTCTCTTTTCTTCTCTCTAAAAATATCAATAAAATAAAATGAAAAACCTTTGGAATATAACTGTTGGACATCTTCTTTGGTAACACGCCTGCAAACTAGCTCTTGTGCCAAGATGAGTTAGAAGGCACTGGAGGAACATGGCATGATGTAGATTGGGAGAGATGTCTTATGGCTTCCCCAGGTTCAGCATATCAAGGATGTTTGATCTTTCCAAGGGCTGAGCTAGTGACGCCTTGTCATTGAGGACCCCAACAGCAAGTTGCTCTGGAGTTATACTCTATTTGCCAGAACTGAAAAATGTGAAAAGATTTAGCTAGAACATTCTCATGGAAATTTGTAAAAAGGAGATTGCTTATGGGATAATTCAAAGAATTCACATTAAGCCGAGACCGGTTTGGCTCAGTGGATAGAGCGTTGGCCTGTGGATTGAAAGGTCCCAGGTTTGATTCCAGTCAAGGTTATGTACCTTGGTTGCGGGCACATCCCCAGTAGGGGGTATGCAGGAGGCAGCTGATCGATGATTCTCTCTCATTGATGTTTCTAACTATCTCTCTCCCTTCCTCTCTGTATAAAATCAATAAAATATATTTTTTTAAAAAGAATTCACATTAAAGCCCCAAAGTCAGTAAGCTCACAAAGAAGGCACGGAGGGTCAGTATAGTCATCCAGACAGATGGTGGTAACTGAGAGTGGAGTTTAAGAACAAGCTCAGTTTAGACTTATTTGTTCCTTTTCTGACCTCTCCTTCCATCTCTTGCTCACTCTAACACAGAAAAGTAAACAGCCTTTTAATAGAAAGGACAAAGCAGGTGTCTGAGAACCAGAATCATTCCCTCTCCCTGTCCCCAGTCAGGATAAGGTAAAGAATTTCAAGAGGGCTTAGAGTAGATGGAAAGGCAAACAGTTGGCACTTGGCATATTAAAATGAATAGATCAAAAATGACTAAAAATCATATTATAGACGAAAAAACTAGCAATTCAACACAGCCTGATTTAAGGTAGTGATGAGAAAATAAAATAATTTCATATCTATACCTCACTGAGATAAGTTTCATTAAAATACAGTACAGAAAAACAAAAAGTATCACTTAAAACATATACTGTAGTTATATTTGTCCAAGACTTTTACATATAACCAGCCAACCTGTGAAGTAGTATAGATATGTAAATGCCAATAAGCAATTTTTAATATGTTTATAATGATTTAAGAGGGAGGAAGGGAGAAAGAGAGAGAGGTAAAAGCATCAATGATGAGAGAGAATCATTGATTGGCTGTTTCCTGAATGCCTTCCACTGGGGATCCATCCGGAAACCAAACACGGGCATGTGTTTTGACCAGGAATCAAACCTTAATCTTCTGTTTCACAGGCCATTGCTCAACCACTGAGCTACACTGGCCAGGCACCAATAAGCAATTTTTATTTACTTCACTAATGTAGTGGAATACCTTGTTCTTCTATTAATTAAGAACCGAAAAAATTAGTCTTAAAAATATTTTTACACTACGTCTTCTTGTCAAGCCTTCAGCTGATTAGAAAATGTAATTTCATACATTTTCCTTTCTTTTAACATCCTGCTTATTTGAAGTTTGAGGAAATAGAACAAATACAGAAAGATAATAATGATTGATTCTTGTTTATTTTTCTCCAATAATTCAGTTACAGTAAAGATGAAGCTACTTGACTGTTGTGCTCAGTTATCATGAAATCTATTAGAAAGAAAATAACAGAATAATTTAATATTAAGGTAGCTTTAGTACCTAAATGAATAGCTTCATGGATTAAAAAAGATTGTTTTTGAGCTAACTGTAAGGTTCTCCCCCACTCCTAACTGGTGGGCAGAATTTAACACATGACTGGCACCTGCCACAGAGACATCTTAAAGACATTGAACCACCAATCAGCACATGCCAAAGTGTCCTTAGAGCCCACCCCTTCTTGTTCTGCCCTGGGCTCAACCCCCTTCTGTTCCAGCCCTTAAAGGGACCCCCAGATAAGACATGTGTTGCTGTTTCTCCATGCCCATGAAACAGCCCGGCTGGGTCCCCTGGTCCCCCGCCCCCTCCCCACTCCTTCAATTCTGATTTCTCTACCTCCGTAATGGGTTCCACCCGTTACTGGGGAATAAACTTTACTTTAAAATTCCCTGGTGGTCTGTTTCCTGCTTCCCTTCAAACCTAACAGTAACTCCATCAACTGCATTATATCAAGAGTGTATAAATTTTCCCACTTTTTTCAGGGAAACACTGAGCAAAACAGATCTCCAGCTCCAGAGGGGCACATTGCTACAAAACGTGGATATCTCCTAATCATAGGACCCACAGATGAGGATTGTTTGGGAAACACTATTAAAACCCTCAATCATCTGGCATGTTGTGACTACAAAGTCTCTGACTCAAAAGCCCAGATTTGCAAGCAGGCTGTTAAGTTGCTAAGATTCCTTCTAGAGCCTGGGAAAAGAAGTCTAATAGAGGAATGTAAGAAAATGTTTGTTCAGATACAATCTTCAAAAACAAGGAGACAGCTAAGAGGATTTCTGCGGATGGCTGGATGTTGTCATTTTTGGATCCCTAACTTTAAACTTATAGAAAAACCACTTTATGAGCCCATGAAGGGACCAGAAGACAGCCCCCTTGAGTGGGACAAAGAGTGTGAATGGGTCTCTGAGACTTTGAAAACCAGACTGGCTATGACACCAGCTCTGGGATTCCTGAATCTGCTGAATCTATTCCAGTTATATAAATATGAGAAAAAGGATTTGGACAGGGAGTTCTCACTCAGACTCGGAGCAGGTAGGGAGAGGAGTGGGGAAGCATGGGAGACTTGTTTGGAAAGTTTGTAAGGAGAACATTCTGAAAAGGGAAGTGGGCTGATGGCAGTCTGCCCTGTTTATCTGAATTCCGACTCAGGGGAGTTTGGCGGAAGGTGACCACTCCTAATTGTTCCTTGACCTTTCCAAACAAGTCTATGCATGTGCAGACACTCAGGTGTTTACTGGAATTCTTATGCTTAATCTTTGGGTGTCCTTGCTTAAAGGACACTGAAGACACATGTGTCCTCCCAAGATTACTTACCTTGCTGATTGTATCTAAAAGATAAACTTTATCTCAAACTGTTATTACAATGAAAGCCTGAAGAGGCAGTCAATTAGGGCTGTCTGGTTCCTTTGGCCAGGCAGTCCCTTAGCCTTCTCATTCACAGCAATTGATTGTCAGAGTAATCATTCATCCATGCTTAGGTTCTGCTTGTAAGCCCTGGCGTCAGGGAGGGGAGGCAAGGGGGCAGCCACAGCCAATGCTGTTTGTGAAGTTAAATCACATTGTTCATGGTTGGCCAGAATGCCTACCTTACCTTCTTCAGGAGACAGAAAATTTATCTTGGTCAGCTGATAAATATTTTTGCTCCTTATCAAGTTCTTAGTCTGTTGGAGCCAGGATAAAACTGCTGGCTGACTGAAGGATGGATGGGAAGACACCACATAATACTCCTAGACAGTCCCAATGTCTCCCTCAGAACTGTGAGTACCCTCAACCCTGCTACACTGCTCCCCAAACCTGGCAGCACTCCTTTGTCTCATGATTGTGTACAGATCATGGATTTTTTAAAAAGAATCCTGCCGAAACCAGTTTGGCTCAGTGGATAGAGCATTGGCCTGCGGACTGAAAGGTCTCAGGTTTGATTCCGGCCAAGGGCATGTACATTGGTTGCAGGCACATCCCCGGTGTGGGGGGGTGTGGGGGGAGGGTTGCAGCAGGCAGATGTATCTCTCTCATCGATGTTTCTAGCTCTCTATCTCTCTCCCTTCCTCTCCGTGAAAAATCAATAATATATATATATATATATATATATATATATATATATATTTTTTTAATCCAGCTGATCAGATATCCAGGACTACCCCCTAGAGCCATATTAGATTCTATTTGTGGATGGGAGTAGCTACATAGAACAGGGGAAGAGAAAAGCAGGATATAAAATACTCACACTGGACCAGACTATTGAGGCTAGGGCTTTGTCTCCAGAGACTTTAGCACAGAGCACTGGAATTATAAAAAGAAAGCACATAAGTATTTACATAGGCCTGGCTGGTGTTGCTCAGTGGTTGAACTAGGGGGTCATGGTTTGATTCCCAGTCAAGGCACATACATGATCACCGGAAAGGAGAAGGGGGGGGGATGTAGGATGTAGCCCATCACTGATTCTACCTCATCATTGATGCTTCTGAAAGGAGTTAGACAGGAGATGCAGTTAAGAGTAAGGATCTATGGGAATGGAATGCATACATGAGGGGAGACAGCTCCAAGACACCAGATTGTTTACCCTACATACACAATGGTCAGAGGATGTTACAAGGTAAGGAGAAGAAGGGGGGATGCACTGGGGGAGTTTAGAAACTTTAAAACTGATACCATGCAGGAAAAAGGGGAAAGTTGGCCAATTAGGGGAAAACACGGGGATATGAAATGAGGAAGGATCCAATTAGGAAGTGGCATGAAGAGACAAAGAAGCTGCCAGCATTTATAAACCCTTAGACAAAGACACTCACTGGTTTTTCCATTTTAGGAGACAGAGCAGTTTTTCCCATTTGAGCAACCCCTCCCCAAAGGGGAGTTTGTATATCCTCGCAATAAACCTCCATGCTTTTGCTTACAATCTTTTAGTTTGTGAATTTTTATTCTTCAAACTTCATAGGACAAGAACCAAGGAAAGAGTTCCAGCTTGCCATTCAGGGTGTCACTTCTATTTCTCTCTTCCTCTCCCTACTTGTCTGAAATCAGTAAAATGTATTTTAATATATACATTTACATGGACGCTAAATACACCTTCTTAATTGTACATGCTCCTGGTGTCATACGGAAAGAGAGAGGGCCATTGACTGCCAAGAAAACAGAAATTAACTGTGCACCAGAGATTAGACTTACTGCAGGCCATCCTTGGCACCAGTCAGTGGCTGTAACCCACGGCCCTGGGCATCAGAAGGAGAAAACAGGCTGAAACCGATTTGGCTCAGTGGATAGAGAGTTGGCCTGTGGACTGAAGAGTCCCAGGTTCAATTCCGGTCAAGGGCATATACCTTGGTTTCAGGAGCATCCCCAGTGGGGGGTGGGCGGGAGGCAGCTGATCGATGATTCTCTCTCATCGATGCTTCTAGCTCTCTATCCCTCTCTTCCTCTCTGTAAAAAATCAATAAAATATATTTTTTTAAAAAAATAAGGAGAAACAGAGATAGCTCAAGGAAACAAGCTTGCTAACAAAGTTGCAAAGGAGGCAGCAAAAGAAGAATACTTGTTACCGCTAATGCCTACATTAGACTTATCTCAGTTTCATCCAGAGAATATACCCTCTGATCAGGAGAGAGATGAAAATTGGGGCATCAAAGAAGTTAAGAATGACTAGGAAATAAATAAACAAGGGATTATTCTTCTGCCTGAACTATTAATAAGGCTTATCTTAAAGCACATTCATAAGGCAACTCGCTTTGGGGGAGAGGGAGATACTCTGTTAAGCCTTGGATCACAGGCCCAGAAATGTCTCCAACAATCCACCAAGTTATAATTAAATGTCTTACTGGTACATGCAGGAAAAATAATCCTAAAATGCATCCTCATTAGAGAAAAGAAACAGTGAGGAGTGAACTGGTCTTGCAGAACTTGTTATCTAAATGCAGAGGCCATGGAACTGGAACAATGCACTGCCCTGGGGGGTGGTGGGTGGTATACTGGTGCCTGGAAGGACCATATTATGTGGCCTGACACCTGGGGGCAGTTCTACAGGGCCACTAAGGGGAAGGGGGCATATCTGCAAGACAAAGACCCCAGCGGGATATATATAGACAGGCTCTCTGCATGCTTCTTCACTCTGATTTGGAAATTATTCCCAGAGTCCACTGGTGTTAATTCACGGGGTCCCTCCCTTTCTCTAGGAAGCACGCTTGGTGTTTCTTTGGTCTTCTGTAACAACAGTACCAAGGACAATTCTCTTTTAAGGACTGGCAAATAGACTTTACCCAAAAACCAAAATCTGGAGGGGCTGGAGTTCCTTACTTTTGTTGACACGTTTTCAGGATGGATAGAAGCATTCCCCAGCCGAACAGAAAAGGCCTCTGAACCAGTCACGACTCTTCTGAAGGACAAACTCCCTCAATTTGGACTTCCTAACATTGACAGAGCAATAATGTCCCTGCTTTTGTTTCTGAAGTTATGCAGCCTGGAGGCCACAGGCCTCAGGGAAGGTTGAGATAATGAACCACACCCTAAAAAGCAGCAGCCAAACTGTCAGAAGCATCTGCATTGGAATCAGGTGTTGTCAATTGCCCAGCTCAGGATCAGGGTAACTCCCCCAAGTGGGATTGGTCTAAGTCCCATAAAATGTGGGTGACCCTGTTGAAACAGGAATTTGTGGGGATGAAAAAGGCAGATTTGAGGAAATTTTAGAAATTAAGAGAACCATGGAGAAAGCACAGGGCTGCAGAGCAGCAGAAGGTTTATTTCCATAGAATAGGGAAGCTGAAAAGTTGCAGCAGGTATATTTCCATAGAATGAGGGAGCTGGAAACAGCAAAAGGTCTATATTTACAAAATAAAGGGAAAGAAGCCCCTCATCCAGAAGGAAAAAAAAAGCCCAAAGGAAATTTTAAAAAATAAAATAAAATAAAATAAAATAAAATAAAATAAAATAAAATAAAATAAAATAAAATAAAATAAAATAAAATAAAAAAGAAGGGGGCAGGGAGAACCTCACATGTCCCATATGAGGTTCAACCTTGAGGCCAGGAGTTACTATGGTAACCAGTCTAAGGGAATAGTGGCCAATCAGAGGGGATATCAAGGCACAGGATCTGCAGCCTTTATAAGCCATAGGGAAAAGGAACTCAGTGGGACCCTTTCCCCCTCCATATGTGGGAGTCTGTACTTGTTCTTCAATAAACCTCCACCTTTCCTATACCACCTTCTGTCCGTGGATTCATTCTTCGACTGGAGTGGACAAAGAATCTGGGTTCCAATCCAGGAGAACACCATTGTGTTCCAGTCCAAAAATTTCTTATCACTTTCAAGCTACTATAGGAATAGACGAGAAAAAGAAAAGGAAAAAAAAAAATATATATATATATATATATATATATATATATATGTGTGTGTGTGTGTGTGTTACAAAAACTGAAGAAGAACAAAGCAATACTTAGAGAGATGGAGTTACATTTATTACACGTGGGTCCAGAGGAAAATGTCTCTCAAATTCTGGGCCCCAACATGCAAGACTTTTCCCTATTTATATGATTTCTACCTTTTTTGTCTCCCAAATATGGAGTGTTTCTGGCCCCTTTGCAAGTTCTTAAAGAGCCCTTATGTACTGGGGCCTTGAGACCTCAACCAGAGGTCTAGCCTGGTGCCAGCACCGATGACCTTGTTTAGGGAAAGTTCAATAGCCTAGCTGAAGTGGGAGTAGCCTTAGCAAGCAAGAATTTACAGGGTTAAAATTTCAAACAGCAGTTTTCATGTAAGATGGATGATTCAATAATATTAAAATTAAAACTTATACATACCTTAATCAAACACTGGCATATGCTCTAAATCTGTCACAAATCCACTGCATCCCTTCAAAACTGGAGACAAGATCCTACTTAAAACATGAAGATCCAGATCATCAGGCAACCAACTAGAGAAAGAGTGGACAGGACCATGGGATGTACTCCTAACCGACCCAAGTGCTTAAAACTAGCAAGGTTTGAGCACTTGGATACATCACATCAAAATCAAAAGAATATCAGAAGAAAAATGGCCAGCCAAGGCTAAGGAAGACCTCAAAGTTGTCCTTCAAAGACAATGGCCATTGTAATTCTCATCCTAGACTTTATCACCCTAGCATCAGGAAACTTATCCCTTTAAGAGAAATGAAAACATCTGGGTTTATGTAACAAAAAATGTTCTTAATGTCTCTGACATTTGCCTTTCACATGGAACTTATGTAGAACAGACTCTCACATACTGCCTAGCCGAGTTGGGACGCCTATTACTAATATGCAAAACTATATACATTTTATTCACATAAAAAAGGTCACTTATATGAACCTTTATCCAATTGTAGTGATTGGATAATTACAGGCAATAACTAGTACATCTGATGAAGGTCAGACAATTCCCCACTAGGGTCCACTGCAGCAACCTTTAGAGAAAACATCTCTCACTCTTTCCCTTGCATGCTTGTCCTAAATGTTCATCTAAATTGTTCTAATTACTCATCTACCTCTTACAAACATGGACAGACCACGCTCCCAGCGGGTTAATTTCTTACATGTGGTTTAGCTGTTTATGCATGTATCCCTGCTCAGAGTACAAGGGGCTATGTTCCTAGGACCGCTGATTGTCTTCCTGCCTCAGAAGCATCACACCGGCTGGACCCGAAGGGACCTTTCCATAGTCCTGGCTCCAGACTGCCAAGTTATCATACCTCGGCAGCTCCTGCATTGAGCGTCTGCCCCCTGATGGTCAGTGTTCGTCATAGCTACTGGCCAGTTGGACGATCAGTCGCTTAGACTTTTATATACACTGAGTGCAAAATTATTATGTGTTCAGAGATCATAATAATCTGGCCACTCACTGTCTATAGATAAGGAATAAATGCTGCAGGCATTCTGAGGAGCAGAATAAGGGCTACAGGGTTCATGCTCCCTGCATCTCCTTCCAGGATTTTGAAGTCCAATAATATGACAGCTTATTTTCAATGGTGTTAAAACCCATCCTCTCTTGCTGAAGCTGGTTTGGCTCAGTGGATAGAGTGTCAGCCTGCGGACTGAAGGGTCCTGGGTTCCATTCCGGTCAAGGACATGTACCTTGGTTGTGGGCACACCCCCAGTGGGGGTTGTGCAAGATGTGGCTGATCCACGATTCTCTCTCATCGATGTTTCTAGCTCTCTGTCCCTCTCTCCTCCTCTCTGCTAGAAATAAATAAAATATATTTTTAAAAAACAACTACCCTCTCTAAAGGGATGGATAATGGATGTCAGGCACCAAGATTGGGAAAATTTCCTCATTGGGCATCATGATTTCAGTCTAAGTCCTCTAAGCAAAAAAAGGTTTCTCCTTGGGCTACCAATGATGGCTTTTTCAAATCCTGCACCTTAAAAAGACAGAAAATGAAATGTAATGGAAGTGTTCTGAAAATATACGCCAGTAAAGGAAAAGTGTGCTAGACTATTCAGAAACTGTAATAAAATCCATCAGTCTACAAAGGAAGCAGCTGTCTATAGGCCAGGAGCAGGAGAAATGTCACATCCAAACCCTTACCGGGCCACTGCCTATTTCTATAAGCATACTTTTACTTGGAATCCAGCCATACCGGTGTTCTTACATAGTGTCTGTAGCTTTCCTATTTCAGTGGCAGAGTTGAGTAGTTTCAAAGAGCAGTAGCAACCATGTGGTCTGAAAAGTCGACATATGCACTGTTGCACCCTGTATAGTAAAAGTTTGCCAGCCCCAGCTAAAGACTTGCTTTTGCCTCTAACACATTTTCGTTTCACTGGAAGTCTGTAGGCAACACATGGCTATAGTTGCTATCAGAACAGTTTGTTCTGTTAACGTAAAACCCATTCAAACCTGTAAAGAACTTTTGTGAGTTTATTTGAGCCAAACCGTGAACCGATTCTGCTGGGAAACAGGATCTCAACATACTGAGGTAATGCTCCCCACAATGGCGGTTTCTCACCCTGTTTTACACATTGAGTGGGTTAGGTGAACTCCTTTGGTGTTCGATGAGGGAGGTGGGAGAAAACAAAGTGGGGAAACCTGTGATTGGATAAAAAGTAAAAAGATAGACACATATTTTTTTTTTGTTAGGTGGGTGCAGAATAACTGACAGTCAAAGGTTAACAAATAACACAAGAATGAGAGAATTTTGCCCTAACCGTTTTGCTCAGTGGATAGAGTGTTGGCCTTCAGACTCCCAGGTTCCATTCCAGTCAAGGGCATGTGCCTTGGTTGCAGGCACATACCCGGTGGGAAGTGTGCAGGAGGCAGCTGATCCATGTTTCTTTCTCATCGATGTTTTTAACTCTCTATCTCTCTCCCTTCCTCACTGTAAAAAATCAATAAAATATATTTTTTTTAAAAAAAATTTTAAATGAGAGAATTTGTTGTCTCCACCCTGGCCCCTTGACACACTGGTTGTGCTCTGAGGGGCTGGGGAAAAGGGAAGTTACAAGTCACCCTGACATTCCACTGCTGCGTTATCTTAGATGCCAAAGGACAACAGGCTCAGCAAAGACTGAAGCTGGTCTTTGTCAGGGAAGATACTGGCCTAGGACATGACTCCCCACCATAGGCTGTTTTCTAATTTAAAGTTTTAATTTCAGACCATCCTTAGTGGTTACTTTAGGTGTCTGAGCTTGCAAAGCCACCTCCCAAGCCTTTCCTGAGCGTGTCAGGTTAGCTTGTGGCCCCTTTTTGTCCACAGTTCATTCTTAGCCTAGTAGCAGAGTCAGACTAAAGTGCAGATGAGTAAAGCTGTGGAAAGGGGGTTTTAGGGGTAAAAGAGGCAGGTTTAGGGAGTTGTAGGATATAGGGGTCCCTGGGGGAGAACTGCCGGACTCAAATCTGGGAGCTGCCAGAAGGCACACATTTACAAAATAAAGGGAGAGGAATCCACTCATTCACAGACTGAAGAGGAAGGCCACCAGGAATAGAAAAACGAAGGAGAGAAGAAGAGGGGAACTCCGTGTAGGGTTTGAGCTCTGAATCTGCTAGAGTGGCCAATCAGAGGGGCTGTCAGGACACAAAGAGCTGCAGCCTTTATAAACCCAAGAAAGAGGGACTAAGTGGGTCTCTCCCCTCCCCACGTGGGAATCTGCGCTTGTTTCCCAATAAATCTCCACCTTTTCCTATACCACCTTTTGCCTGTGGCTTCATTCATTGAATCCACCTGGACAAGAACCTGGGAGATCACCTTTACATCCTGTCCAGAGGAAAACGCCTTTTGGTTAATTTCCGTGTTTCAACGCGATTGGTAAAAATGCCTGGGTTACAAAGAATAACCATGGACTAAGTGGGATATTTAATGAACAAAATCCCAGGAAGAAATGGATGTGCTACAATAAAAACACAGCACTCTTAGACATTTTCAACTTTCAAAAACTGTCTAAAAAATGCAGTTAATAGTAATTGTAACTTCTTTACAAGAATCAGGTGCTCAAATAATTTGCTGGGTGATGATTTCACAAAATAAAGAAACAAACATCCTGGGAAGCTAGTAGTATGTTTATAACAAAACTAGAGGCCTGGTGCACAAAATTCATGCATGGGGGAGGGGGTTCTCTTAGCCTGGCCTGCACCCTCGCCAATCTGGGACCCCTCTCGAAATCTGGGACTGCTGGTTCCTAACGGGTCGCCTGCCTGCCTGCCTGCCTGCCTGTGTGCCTAATTGCTCCTAACCCCTCTGCCTGCTGGCCTGATCACCCCTACCTTGCCCCCCTGACAGCCTGATTGCCCCTAACTTGCCCTCCTGCTGGCCTGATCATCCCTAACTGCTTCTGCCTCAGCCTCCAGGCTGGCCTCCCTCTGTGGGAGGCAACCTGGCAAATCAGGGGAAGGCACCGCCCCCATTACCCTGTTTCTGCTGCTACTGTGGCCTGAGCCTCAGCCCTTGCTGAGCCCCACTGTGGCTTTGTCTGGAAAGACGTCCACAAGACGTCCACTCTAAATAATATATTACCTTTTAATTAGTATAAATTTGGGGTCCATTACAACCACAAAGATCTTTAAGAAAATAACGCATGGCCCTGGCTGGTGTGGGTTAATGGAGAGAGCATAAGCCTGTGGACTTAAGTGTCCCAGGTTTGACTCTGATCAGGGGCATATGCCTGGGTTGTGGGCTCAATCCCCAGCAGGGAACCTTCTGGAAGCAGCTGATCAGTGATTCTTATCAATAATGTTTCTCTCTCTCCATCTCCCTTTCTCTCTGAAATCAATAAAAAAAAATTTTAAAAAAACCACACATGATCTTCATTTTGGGCTTTGTCATTTTACAATATCCTTTGTGCAATATTTTAACTTACCTCAGTATTCCTTTACCCATCCTTAAAATGGAATCTATTTGGGGGAAGATGATCAGGAAAGTGATTCTAGTGGGTAGAAGTTTTTGTTTTGTTGTTTTTTTGAGGGGATGGGGTCATGAAAATTTAAAAATTGAGCATGGTGGTGGTTGTACCACTTTGGATTTACTTTAAAAAACCAGTTCAGCTGAAACCGGTTTGGCTCATTGGATAGAGCATCGGCCTGCAGACTGAAGGGTCCCGGGTTCAATTCCAGTCAAGGGCATGTACCTTGGTTGTGGGCACATCCCCGGTAGGGGGTGTGCAAGAGGCAGCTGGTCGATGATTCTCTCTCATCGATGTTTCTAACTCTATCCCTCTCTCTTCCTCTCTGTAAAAAATCAATAAAATATATTTTTAAAAATCACTTTGCTGCTTTCCTCAAATTCTAAAAATAAAAAAATAAAATAAAAAAACAGTTCATTGTATATTTTAGGTGACATGTATAGTATATGAATTATCTCAACAAAACAGTTCTTTTATTTCTTTTAAGTAAAGACCAGTCTTATAATCAATTGCAGATGTTTTCAGAGGCCCCCCCAGGATTTTCTTACCGCATCCCAAAAACACAGCTGTGACTCCCAGTTGCCTCCAGTCCTGGTGGATCTGGATGGTGTGATTTGCAAAGGAGAAGGTGGCAGAGGCTTATGGGATTTCTGTAACCCCGTTCCCCCGGTCTCCTCACAGGGCACCAGGGCCATTTCCACTGAGCCAGCTCTCTGCTTCCCTTCACCTGTTGGGCAAAAGAATCCTGCATGCTCTCTGGCCGGAAAGTGCCTTCTCTCTTAGGTGACCCGAATGCTTTTTTTAAAGCCGTTTTATGGATTCAAAAGAATAAACAGAGATGTGGAAAGTTTTTGTCAAAATCCGTTTACGTGGTTCTTTCAGTCTCACGGGAAGTAAGATGTGGCTTTGAATTCCTCCCAGTTTGAAGGCCGGCCATGCCTTCCGATCGTGGTGGTGGTTCCCTCTGGGTGCTGGCCAGCCTGGGCGAGGGGCCGCCAGCAGTCTGAAGGCCAGCCTCAGCCCTGATCCAGACCGGGCCTCGCGTAGTGACCCTTTGCCCCACTCCCTCAGCTCCCTGGCCTGCTGTCTGGTCGTCCTTCTGGTTGCTTTGGTCGTTAGGGCCCCGGGCTTTTTATGTATTAGCAAGTCAGATGATCTGCTGTTTTCATTCCCCAGTAGAACTGAGATAGTGATTTATTTGGTAAAGCCAGCATCATCTGGCATATAGCATATTTTCTGATGGGATTTGCTACTGATTTTGTGACAGCTGTTTTGAGAAAAGAGCCTTGTCAACTTTTGGTAAACAATTTTTTATTAATCTGTACATTTCAAAGTTCCTGGAAATGCTGAGTTTCACTCTTCGGTTTCGAGGAAACAAAGACGCCTCTTTCAGATGCTGGTTTATATGAATCCCCAGTCACACTTAGCCTTTAAAATCAGTCCCACTTCATTCATCTTCCATCCTCTCAGAACAGATGCAGGACACAGAGTACCTCACCTTCTTCTGAGATTGTAGATTATGATATTAAATGTGCTGATGTAATCAGCTTACATTTAAGTGAATTCCCTCATGGAAAAGCAATTTCTCCATGTGTTGTGTGTGCTTCAGTAATTGTGCTGAATTAATCCTACCCTGTTTCCCCGAATATAAGACAGTGTCTTATATTAATTTGTGCTCTCAGAGATGCTCTAGGTCTTATTTTCAGGGAATGTATTATGTTTCCATGAAGTAGGTCTTATTTTCGGAGGATGTCTTATTTTGGGGGAAACACGGTAGGTGAGTGTAAACAATCAGTGGGTTCCTGCCGACTGTTACTACTTGTGCTAATTAAGCAGAGACAGGATTGAATCACATGTGAGCATTCATTTCAATTCTGCCCGCAGTATGGGGGAGCAGCAGGCCAGCCACACAAATCTGCTGTGCAGCTCAGCATCAGCCAGCTGCTTAAATTGGTAGAAGCACAAATATTACATGGGCAAGTGGGGCAAATGGGCAGTTTACAGGTATGCAAAAGGACTGGCGACCTTGGTTTCTGCCTCTGGTTTCTGTAACAGGTTGTTCATCTTTCCATGATAATGGCAGTTCCTATTTATAGGGAGGAAGGGCTGAACTTCCAGGTGAGCGCCCAGGCCCGAGTGCAGCTGCCAGCCAGGTTAGAACGTGCTTTCTTTAATCAGAGTAAAACAATCACAGTTAATAGAACATGATTCATATTTCTTACAATTCTAGCGGGTTCCCCAATATTTCCCAAGAGGAATAGACCAGAACCCTAAAAAGCCTAGCAGTATTTTCCTAGTTAAGGATTTTCTATAGTACATAGAACCAAAATCTGTGAGGCATAGCTCCCTGGATACTTGTAGTTGATAATTTAGATGTTCCCATTGTATGAGGTGCTATTAGGTATTTTGCAGAGAGATAAATTTCTGGAACAAAGGGCTATTTCCGGCGAGGAGAAAATTTAGGGAAAAGTCTTCTACACTTCTTTACTCCCTCTTAGCTTTTGATTGTCTGTATCCTTGATATTATTTGGGTAGACCTTGATTCTGGGCATGCTCTCTAAATTGCTTTATTTGATAATTCAACCTGAGTTTTAGCTCAGGATTTTGGTCCTTGTGTGAAACTCACTGGATTTGAATCTCTGTTTTCCCAGTTATTAGCTGTGGGGCTGAACACATTTTCTAATCCTAATACTTCAGTCACCCTTAAAATGGTGATTATGAATACTTTCTATTTTGAATTAATTTATATAAACCTAAGTAGTGGTTGAATCATAACATTACCATTAAGACTCAATTCAAGGAGATCTATCTAGTACTATCTAATATTAATTCTTCACACATCATGTGTCAGATACTGCCTTAAGCACTTTATAAGAATTATTTCTCTAATAATTCTCTGAAGTAAAGAGAAGTATTTATACATATTTTAAAAAGGATTCTGAAACTAGAGTTTTCCCTATGCACTACCAACCCATATAGTTAATATGAAGTAAAATATAATTGTGTATAATTTCTCCCTTTCAAATTAAAGTAGTCTCAAGTATCTTGCTACTCAGAATATGCTGTACAACACCTATTTCTCCTGAATCCCATCAGAGACCTACTGCTTCAAAATATGCATTTTAACAAGACTTCTATGTAACATTTCTACACATATATTTTGCTATATGCTACACATATATATGCTAGAGGCCCAGTGCATGGATTCGTGCACACTGAAAGTAAATTAATTAGAAAGTGGCCGATGGGGCAGGACTGGGCAAGATGGGCCAGACACATCTGGAGCCAACCTCCCATGGTCCCTCCCCGGCCGGCTGCACCTGGGGCAGCACTGGAGCTTGAAGGGCATCTGCAGAGTGAGTGGGGTCCCTTCAGCTGGTGAGGGCCTTCGGCCTGGCCTGTAGGGATCAGCCTGAAACCAGCAATCCAATATCCTCCATGGGGTCCCAGAGTGCAAAGTTGCTGTCACAGCAGCTCCTCCTGTGTTGAGCATCTGCCCCCTGGTGGTCAGTGCACATCATAGCTACTGGCCAGTTGGCCAGTCACTTCGGCTTTTATATACTGTAGGTCCTCAGGTTACATCGGAGATCCATTCCTACCCCACGACATAACACGATTTTCGCCATAAGTCAGAAACTACCTACATAAGCACCTATGTTACTCACATGGAGCACATATACAACAGTAATGAAGTAAAACAGTAAAAAAATTTAAAAGCAAGATAACAATTCCTAACCTTAACTTGTGGTAAATAAATAATAAAAAACATAAAGCACATATGTATATACATTAAATTATGGAATTTTTTTTCTATAAATAAATGGGAGATGGCAACGTAACTATGAAACGATGTACATCGAGTCCTATGTAACCCGAGGACTGCCAGTAGTTAGATTGTACAGTGAGCATGTCAAACTCAGAGACTATCATGGGTCAAATAAACAAGGTTTAAGTTTATGTGGGCCGCAAAGAAACAAGAGCTTCAATTTTCATAGAGATGTAGAGAGGTTTATTTCTATAGATACATGCTGAATACAAAGGGCTGAAATAAATGAGTCATCATTAACATAAGATAATAGAAAAAACTTTAAAAATCAATATTTTTTCTTAATAATTAACTTAGCCCTAAATAACTGCACAAATTAATAAGTGTAACATATTTTTCTTGTTCTCTAAAAGTGAAATATTTCCCGTTGTGCACACCAAATAAGTCAGTCCAAGACTAATGACGTGGCAATTGGCTGCTAAAACATTTGCTGCTAGTATTATTCCAGAGAAATGGTGCACCTGTGCATAGGGCATGTAAAGGAAATGAATGCAACACAATTATAATGATCAGACATTAGTGAACGTTGTAGTTTGTTATTAATAATTATGTATAACAGGATATGATAAAAATTAAGAAACTTTTATTAAAACGGTTCTTACATACCATTATATTGGCTGCCCCACAAAAATATTCATTGTCGGCTGCATGCAACCCGCTGGCTGCAAGTTTGACATACTTGTTGTAGAGAAACCAGTCAAAAGACTTTAAAAGAGAAATTAATCTTATGATAAACTTAAAATTATTAAAATATTTAATAATACAAAATCAGGCAGAAAAAGAAGAAAAATGGACAAAGAACATATGAAACAAGAAATAATATGGGATACAATTAATCATACTGAATAAAAGAAATCATCATAATGGATAAAAAAAAAACAACCACCATACGCTGTCTATAAAAAACCATTTAAATATGAAAACAAGAATAGGTGAATGTAAATGCATAGAATTGAAAATACCAGTTCTAGCCAGTTTGGCTCAGTGGATAGAGTGTCAGTGTATGGACCAAAAGGTCCCGGGTTCGATTCCTGTCAAGGGCACATACCTGATTGCAGACTCCTTCCTGGCCCGGGCCCTGGTCGGGGCTCATGCAGGAGGCAATCAATTAAGGTGTTTCTCTCACATTGATGTTTCTCTCTGTTTTTCCCTCTCTCTTCCACTCTCAAAAAAAAAAAAAAAAAAAAAGGAAGGAGGAAAGAAAGGAAAGGAGGAAGAAAATACCATGCAATGTTTAATTGAAAGAAATTTGGAGGGTCTCATAGGCCAATTTCACAACAAGAAATATTGCCAGATATTTTTTAAAGAACATAGTGATAATGAGGTTATTTTACTACAAAGATACAACAATCCTACATTTTATGCACCTAAAAAAGGACTTGAAAATACATAAAGGAAAGACCGGTGTCATTAAAATGAGTATATAATCTGTAAAATAGTTGGAAACTGTCTTATAAATGGAAACATTAAGACTCTTTTCTCAGTTAACACAAAAAAGTCATAAAATCAGTAAGAATATTGAATACTGAACAAAACTATCAACTTAACATTTTCGACATTCATCTGAAATCCCCACCCAATCAGAAAATACAGATTCTTTAAGCGTACACAGGGAACATTCAGCAAAATAGACCACATCCTGAATAATAAAACATAGCTCAACAAATTTGACTTAAAATCATACAACCAACCTGCTCTGAAAAAAAAAATACACTAGAAGTTAATAATTGAATATTTGTCATAAATGAAATTTATCTGCAATATCTCCAAATGTCTAACAAGCAAAAATATACTTTTATCTTCTGTATGAACTGTGGCAGAGACATCACAAAGGACGTTATAAAATAGTTTGCATTGGATGAAAATGGAAGTATAACATCAAATTTTATAGAACAATTTATTAGTATTTAGATGGGAATTTATAACATAAAATGTAATAGAAAAGAACAATAACTAATATCAAAGCTCAATATTTTATCATAAAAATTAACTATTATAGAAGAATTCAACACAAAGTGAACAGATGAAATTAATGAACCAATCAGAAAGAAAGAAAGAAAAACAATAGAGAAAATAGGTAAAAGCAAATCTGATTCTATGAAAAGATTAATGAAAGTGATAAAACTCTGAACAGACAAATCAAGAAAAGGACAAGGGCTGAGGATGTGGGTAAAAAGGAACCCTCGGGCACTGCCAGTGGGAATGCAGCCTGGTGCAGCCACTGTGGAGAACAGAATGGAGTTTCCTCAAAAAATTAAATATGGAACTGCCATTTGACCCAGTGATTCCCACTTCTAGGAATATATCCTAAGAAACCTGAAACAGCAATCATAAAGAATGTATACATCCCTATGTTCATAGCAGTACTATTTACAATAGCTAAGAAATGGAAACAGCCTAAATGCCCATCAGTAGATGAGATGATAAAAAAGTTATGATACATTTACACCATGGAATACTATGCAGTAGTAAAAAGGAAGGATTGCTTACCCTTAGTGACAGCATGGAGGGACCTGGAGATTACTATGCTAAGCAAAATAAATCTGTATGAGAAAGACAAGATCTCAATTACATGTGGAATCGAATGAAGAAAATAAACTGATGAACAAAATAGATTCACAGACATGGATGTATGGATCAGACTGACAAATCTCAGAGGGAAGTGGTGGGTGGGTGGGAAGAGATTAAGCAGAGAATGTATATGCATAAATGCAGGGGGTGTTTCTCTCTTTTCCGCATCCATCTCCATCACGGAAAAGGAAACAGTCAGGTTCCTGAGTGGAGGAGCTGGGGATTAAGAAATTAAAGAAAGAAAGAGACCAAGAGGCAGAAATAGAATCATCAAGCTGGGCGCTAGGTGGGCGCCATCCCCTCTGATGGAGAGGCAGCAAGCACTGAGCCACGCAGCAGGTTTATTTTTATATCCCACAACACCAGGAAGTAACACCAAAACTTAGGATCAAAGGAGCTTATTTGCATTCTTAACTAGGCCCTAGCATTACTGGATTTACATATCTAGACCCGCCCCTGCTGACACCTGGACAAAGGTAAGTCAGAAACTGAATAACACCCTTTGCCTTCTTGGGAGGGGTGTCACCAGGGACACGGACTCTGCCAGTGCCTCAGGCTCAACTGACAATTTAAAAAATGTCCATGTGCCTTCCCAGGAGGCCCTCTACACATAAATGCATAATTCAGGGACATAGGCATTAGTGTGGTGAAGGCCAGGAGTGGCAGGGGCACAGTGCGGGATCACAGCAGGGACATCTGTAATACTTTCAACAAGAAAGATAAATTTGTGGGGGGGTGGGGGGGATCTATGAAAGTATATCCTCAGATAAGGATTAATAAATAAGTAAATCAATACTGATAATTGCTGCAGAGAAAAACACTCATATTGGCTATATTACTACTTAGGATACCATTGCAACAATGGGATATAAAATGTTAGTATCCTAACTAATTTCTTTTTTTTTTTTAGACACGCAGGTTATTTGGGGTGAGGAAATACACATCTTAGAACTGTACACATTTTTGGTGATTTGATTTCATTTGGAAAAATACCAGTTTGTGTATCACATCTGGATGATATGGGTGCTAAAAAATATGTATATAATTTTCCTCCTACCTTCTAAGTTCTAGCTGGGCAAATAATCAAATTAACAGGAGAAAATAAAAATTTTAATGTGTGCATGCAGGTAAGTATGAAAATCCCTATGACGGTTAGGCAAAATTGAGTAGTATATATGTTATTTCGAACAAAGGAGAAAGGTGGAAATGTATCTTAGATTTAAGTTAAAATGTGCTATTATGGGAAACTTATGTGGCAGGTAGATTTCCATTAGGCAAACTCAGAAACAATGGGACATAGAGGGTGACCCAGTTAGCAGGCCCCTTGCTTGGCTCCTCCGGGTCTAATGGTGAGGATTATGCTTAGATTCCCTGCCTGAGGCAGGTTCTTTCATCTGAATCTCCAGGGTGGGAAAAGGGGAGAGTCAGAGGCTCTTTCTGAGTTTTCTGTTTCTTTATAGCCGGCTTAAAATCTATATCCCAAAAGGCTGTTTAAAGGTGGCAAAATTTTGATCCTTTTTGAGAATTATACAATTAATTAAAATCTCTAGCTACTTGTCCAAAAGAAGCAGGATAGCCAACAAGTAAGTGATTTATTTGAGGTGCTCTTACTGTTTTGTAATCAAATAAAATTGCCAACACTGAATATGGAAATCCATTTGAGTTTGACCAAGTCATGGTAAGGGGACCATTGCAAACCAGTAAATCCTGTTATGTTACTAATATCCAGTCTTTCTATGAATTGTTAGACTTTCTGTTTATTCATTATATTCAAACTAGAGGCCTGGTGCATGAAATTCATGTGTGAGTGCTATCTGTAGGCCTGGCCTGCAATCAGGGCCATCTTCCCCAGCTACCCCAAACTGGCCTGTCCCCGCCACCATCCACCCCTGGTTCCCCATTCACCATCAGGCGATCGGAGCCTGAGGGCCAGGGGAAGGGACTGAGAAGTCAGCTTTTCTGTTCACTGGCCAGCTGGTCCCCGCAGCCGGTCACTCTCTGTGTGTGGAGCAACTGATGGGGCCAGGGCCTTGGCCTGGAGCCACCCACATCCCCTGCCACCCATCCCTGGCTCCCCATTTGCCATCAGGTGATTGGGGCTTGTTGTCTGGGGAAAGGGACCGTGGGGTGGTCAGTGCACCTCATAATGACTGGTTGAGCGGTCATTCTGGTCGTTCCCCTGTTAGGGTCAATTTGCATACTACCCTTTTATTATATAGGATGCTACAGTAAATCAAACAGTTAGGTACTTGAGTTAGATATTATTTAAGATGCTTTTGGACATAGAAATACTTTAGGTAAAGGAAATATTCCTTTTTCTCAAGAGTATTTTATGTCTTATGCTTTTGGCAAACCATTTTGATGGATTTCTCCTATGATTTTCTTATAATTCAGAAGACATACTTTGCTTTTATTTCCAAATTGGCAATGTGTCATTTTCTTTGATACTACTCAAACACTTCTTAAAATGTTTATTAACTTCCTCTAATTTGGTAATTTGATTTTTTTAACAACTGTTCTTGAAACATTGGTTTTCTAAATCTTTCAAAATAAAAATAATTTCCATCTTTAAAAAATTTCAGATCCATGCTTAAAAGAGGCAGCTTGGGTGAGAAATAGACAAAAATCATAGAATATAGATTCAAAAAGCAGAATATCTTCATTTAATTAGAAAGAACCCTTTAGATTATTCTTGACAAAGAAAACAAAATGAAGGAATTACAGTGCATTTAAGTGTAACTCACAAATCTATGTAGCAAAGCTGTTGGTTAATTAATTTATCCTCATCCTTACCAGTTGGGTTGAGAAACTTGATGACTTCTAGCAAACTATAGGTTACTTGAGAATTTATTTTAATTAATATCCTAAATCTACTGATTAGGGATTCAAAACAATTAGATTAGGAGAGTAATTAAGATAACAATTGAGCGTTGGCCTGCGGACTGAAGGGTGCTGGGTTTGATTCCAGTCAAGGGCACATTGCGGAGTTTGTAGGCTTGATCCTTGGTGAGAGGCATGCAGGAAGAAGCTGATCAGTAATTCTCTCTCATCATTAATGTTTCTATCTTTCTTTCCTTCTCCTTTACTCTCTGAAATCAATAAAAAAATTTTTTTTAAATAATAATTGATGAGTAGCTACAAATTAGTATGATGTAACAATGATTTAAATGTTAAAAATCTCTGAATTAGGTGGCATAATTTTTGTTTCCAAGAAAAACAATAGAAATCAGCATACCCATGGAAAATTGTGAAGTAAAGTACTATGATATCTGATAATAACATTTTACAGTTTTAAAAGGGACTGGTAAAACATTTATTAGGTTCTTTTCTGCCAAAACAAATACAATAGAGACATTCTCTCAACTGTGCTATGACTTGCTGCCACACATGTAGACTCTCATTTTAACACATAGAATATAATTGTGTTTATTTACTTCCCCACCTTACTCTTAAAGCATCATTTAAACAAATTAAAGAGATGGACATGGTTTGCCTTTAATTGTTTAGATGGAGAAAACAGTGATGTACACATTTAGATATAGCATTTGGTTCAAAATGCTTAGAGTACTTTGTGTATAAGATTTTTTTCCAGAACATTCGTTACTTTTCTTATTTTTTCTTTTGCAGTCTCTATTAAGTTCACATTTTTTTTCTAAAACTTCAACTTCAAATGCACCTTTTATTGACCTTTATCTACTCTCCACACTCATGTCTTGACCCCACTTTCCTCAAATAATAATGGTTTGGTTGTCCTTTGCTATGCACGCCTGGCATTTTCTTCTACGCTGTTGCACATGTGCATGAAATGGCTCTTCACCTCACTGACTCCCAGTCAATCTCCTCAGACTGAGCTCAGGTGTCACCACTGCAAGACACCCCTCCTGTCCCGGGAGACCCGTGTGCTCCAGGTGGATGGGTGACCTGGGAGAGCCTTGTGTCCCAAGGGGCCGTGTTCCCTGGGTGAGCCGTGTGTCCCAGGGGGCTGTGTGTCCTGGGTGAACCGGGTGCCCCAGGGAGACCATGTGTCCCGGGAGAGCCATGTGCCCTGGGGATGCAGTGGGACCTGGGGGGGGGGGGGTCGGTGTGAACCAGAGGATGAGGGGATTCTATTTGTGTGGTCCTGAGATAGTCACCATAAAACAAGCAGATTGTCAAATGACAGCGGGGAGGGGAAGGAGAACTGGGGGGAGATAAGAGAACAACCGAAGGACTGGTATGCATGCATATAAGTACAACCAATAAACACAGAACTCTGGGGAGGGAGGGCATGTATGGGAGGGGTAATGGTAAGCTATGTACACATATAATACCTTAATAAATTAAAAGAAAAAAAGGGGGGGGAAAAAGACACCCCTCCTGATTCCCAAGTTGAATTTGATACCCTACCACCAGTGGTAAGACTATTTAGTAGTCTGAATAACCAATCTCTTCCTCCAAACTATGAGCTCCTGGAAAAGAAGGGCTATGAATATATATGTATATATACAGAATACCAGCACTGAGGCCAAATTATACTTAGTCAAATTTGTTTAAGAAATCAGTAAATAGGTATAATTGGGTAGCTGGGTGGTTAGATGAATTGAATACATGTACAAATAGCCATGTGTTGGTTGGCTATACTTTACCCATTGTAATAGTAGAGTCGTACAAAGAGCTATTTTAAGTAGTTTTGTTGCTGTTGTCATTTTCTGAAAAATCCCCAGTATCTAAAGTATTTCTTTTGATTCAGCATCTATATGAGGGGAAGGGGGGAGAAGAAGTCACTCTAATGTATTCACATGAGATTCATCAGTTTTTCTGACAGCATATTACTTAGACACATTTGAACTCATTTTCAGCTGCCAGATATATCATGCCAACAGATATTTATATTTACAGCCATGGATCATAATTGCTTTGGCAAAAGACCTGCTGTTCTGACATTGGTTGGAGATATGTACTCAATGTATATACGTGTATGTGTGTGTCCATTTGGTAGGCAGAAAAGGTATTTTTTGTGTTTTAATATCATGACATTGAGTGATTCTCAAGGTTCTACATTTGATTGAAAATAAATGGTGTTGACCTTCTCCCAGGCTTTGTGCACAGTTAGAATGCTGGTTTTTCTTTTTCTTTTTCTTTTTCTTTTTCTTTTTTTTTTCTTTTTCTTTTTCTTTTCCTTTTTCTTTTTCTTTCAGGAAAGCAGTATGAATACATGTCATCTTTCTGACACACACAAACAAAAGAGCTGTCTTGGTTCACCTCATTCCTGGACGTAATACATTTTCCAACAATAAACTATATGAAATATATGTTGATTATGGCTTTGTACCATTGTAGCAGTCTCATTAATTTCATTGCACAGCTTGAAATGGTTTCATGCCAAAACACAAATATTGGCTATTCAAAGGATTAAGTTTGCTAGTTCAGCCTGAAGAAATGTCAAGTTTACCCATATTAAGATTTTCATTTCCTTATTCTACTAAATGTTTTTCACAATGGTTATAATTATATACACTACCCTTCAGAAGCACTCATAATTAATTTGTTAAAAACATGTCACTAGACATGCACTTTTAAGACAGTAATTGTTATTGGATGACAAAGTTCTTGAAAGTTTCACTGTCATAAAACAGTATTTTCCCAAACTACATTCCAAAGAACACAAGTTGACTTGATTTTTAATGTGTACTATTTGAATAAGCATTCAATTATCCAATTGGGAAACATTGAATGAAACTATTATGTGAGTTTTATTAATGCAGAAGTTCTCAAAGTTTATTATAGACAATAGAAATTAAAATCAGCTGTCACTAAGGTCATCAATGAGAGTAAAAATATTTGACACTCCTTAATTCTCAATTTGTTTATTTGTCAGTCCTATTCAATATCATTAATGACCACATATATTGTCCCAATTCCAGTTTTTATTAGATGATGAAAACATACTGTAATGCACTTACAAACATCACAATGTATAATCAAGTATAAAGTGAACAGTGTGCTTCAGCAAACTTCACACCCTTACCTGCACTCCTTGTCCAGAAATTAATGTCAACAGTGTTTAGCTTATACCTCTACAATTTCATTAGGCATATGCTAGTATATACATACATAATATTTCCTTTTCTATACAAGGTTAGCAGAGTAGGATATACAAGCTTCTTTCCCTTTGGCTCAATAGAATATCCTAGAAGGTTTTCCAAACCAATACATAGGTAGCTTTCTGGTTTGTTTGTCTTATGTTTTTTTTGTTGTTGTTGTTCTTTTTATAGCTATGTAGGATTCTATTCTATTAATACAATACAGTTGATTTAAGTTGTTTCTAGAGTTGGATATAAAATTTTTCCTAAAATAGTGCTATCGCCGAAACTGGTTTGGCTCAGTGGCAGAGCATTGATCTGCGGACTGAAAGGTCTCGGGTTCGATTCCGGTCAAGGGCATGTACATTGGTTGCGGGCACATCCCCGATAGGGGGTGTGCACTGGTTGATATATCTCTCATCGATGTTTCTATCTCTCTATCTCTCTCCCTTCCTCTCTGTAAAATATCAATAAAATATATTTTTTAAAAATAGTGCTATCACAGATAATACATTATTTTGCATTTGTGTGGGTATATCTGAGTCAGCACTTTACCAAAGTGAAATTCCCTAGTGAAAAGTACTATCCTGCCTAATAAAAGAGAAACATGCAAATTTACTGCACCTTTACTACCCCCGAAGCCCCACCCCCCACCCAATCAGGTGAATATGCAAATTAACCCAACCAATATGGCGATTAATTTACATATCCAGGCCAGTGCAAAGACTGAAGACAGCATAGAAAGAAGACAAGTGCTGTAGAAGGGAGAAAAGCTGCAGAGAACCAAGCAAGCAGGGCGGCAGAGAAGAAAGGGAAACAGGCGGGGCAGAGACCAGAGCAGGAAGCCTTATTGCAGGAATATTCCTGCAACGGGCCACTAGTCCTATATAATAAAAGCCTAATATGATAAGTGTCTGATCATCTGGTCATCCATTCAACCAATCAAAGTGTAATATGCTAATAATATGCTAAGACTGCTCAACTGCTCACTATCACACAAACTGACCACCAGGGGGCAAAAGCTTTGAATGGTAGGTTAGCTTGCTGCTGAGGACTGAGCTAAACAGGCCAGAGATTCCCTGGAGCCCTCCCACTGTTCCTCCCCAGCTGGCCAACCTCCCATGTCCCTCCCTGGCCCCAATTGTGCACCAGTGGGGTCCCTCAGCCTGGCCTGTGCTCTCTCATAATCTGGAATCCCTTAGGGGGTGTCGGAGAGCTGGTTTCGGCCTGATCCCACAGGCTAGGCCAAGAGACCCCCATTGGTACATGAATTCATGCACTGGGCCTCTAGTAATTATAATATTGATAGATACTGCCAAATTGACACCCATAGGAATTACACCAAACACAGAATACTAATACCACAGTCTGGACAACAGAAGGTGAGGCCAGTTGTTTTGCTTTTATTCAACCTGATAGGTAGGAAATATGATCTCAGTGACATTTTAATATGAATTTTTCTTAATCTGAGTATACATGAGTATCTTATCTTTCCACTGGTTTGAAAGTCCTTTCTATTTCCTGTTCTGTCTTTTCATATGCTCTGCCCATTTTTCTACTAGATTTATGTTGACCTATTTCTCATAACTTGATGGACAGTTTCAATATATTAAGATTTGAAAATCATATCATAGAGCAAGATAAAATAATTTCAAGTAATTTAATCTATACTACTATATCTAAAAGGTGTTTTTTATACCCTGTATCTATCTTCCAGTTTTCTAAAGTTTCTTGTGGAATACGGCAGTTTCGTTTTTAGTTCTTTTATATATTAACTAGAGGCCCAATGCACAAAATTCATGCACTGGAGGGTATCCTTCAGCCTAGCCTGTACCCTCTCCAATCTGGGACACCTCGAGGGATGTCTGACTGCCCATTTAGGACTGATCCAGGTGGGAGTTGACCTAAATGGGCAGTCGGACATCCCTCTCACAATCCAGAACTACTGGTTCACAACTGCTCAATTGCCCCTAACCACCTCTGCCTGCCAGCTTGATCACCCCCCAACCACTACCCTGCCAGCCTGATCAATGCTTAACTGATCCCCTGCTGGCCCAATTGCCCCTAAATGCCCTCCCCTGCTGTCCTGGTCAGCCCTAACTGTCTTCCACTGCAGACCTGGTCATCCCCAACTGTCCTCCCTGAAGGCCTGTTTGACCCTAACTATCCTCCCCTGCAGGCCTGGTCTCCCCCACCCCCCCAGCTACTCTACCATACTGGCCCAGTCACCCCTAACTTCCCTCCCATGCCAACTTGGTCATCCCTAACTGCCCTCCCCTGCCATCCCAATTGTCCCCAACTGCCCTTCCCTGCAGGCCTCTCCCTCACCCCCCAGCTGCTCTCCCCTGCAGGCTTGGTTCCCTCTAACTGCTCTCTGCTGCAGGCCTGGTTCTCCTCAACTGCCTTCCTCTACATAGGCCTGGTTCCCCCTAATTGTACTCCCCTGCAGGCTTGCTGACCATCACTTACCATCCTCTGCAGGCCTTATCCCCCTCCACTGTCCTCCTTTGCAGGCTTGGGACCTCCCTGAACTGCTCTCCCCTTTTGGCCATCTTGTGTCCAAATGGGGGTAGCCATCTTTGACCACATGGGAGTGGCCTTCTTGTGTGTTGGAGTGATGTCAATTTGGATATTATCTCTTTAGTATATAGGATTCATATAATAAACACCAAATAATTAGGGCCATAGTTATTATTATACTGTAATTGTAGTAACTAAATAATATAGAATGTTGATTTTATTAATGTTATATTGATATATCATATTAGTATTTATTAATATTGTACAATTAGTATATCGTAGGCAACAGGTCACTGAATGAAATGACATCCTGGTCAGGGCACATGCCAGGTTTGCCAGCTCGATTTCCAGTGTAGGGCATGAAGTAGGCAACCAATCAATGATTCTCTCTCATCATTGATGTTTCTATCTCTCTTGCCCTCTTCCTTCCTCTCTGAAATAAATAGAAGTATATATTTAAAAAGAAAAATGCAAATACTTGAGTCATAATAATTAAAACTCATAAGGTCTTATTTAATAATTTTAGGACATATTTTGTTAAGACTATTCAGGGTTCTTAAAATATAAATATCATTAGTATTTAGTAATTAAATAATTTAAAGATTTAAATGTCCTGCATTAAGATTAATTTGACAGCATTATTATATCATTATTTAATTGAGATACATAGATAGAAGAAAAAGTTGGCTAATTATAGCAATCTTAACTTCAAGATTATGTGTATTTATTGTTGAAAACATGGTATTATAAAGCAAAATATTCTGTCATTCTAATTTAAATATTACTTGCAATCTATCTCCATTTACTATAATTATCCAAGATATAAACTGTTCAACAAATTAATAATTTTTCTTTGTATGTAATCATTAGTAATGAGCATTGTCATTTATCATATTTAATGTAGTTATTAATATGAACGTAATGCTGACCTCATAGAATGTATTTGGAGGTATGTTCCCTCTTTATTTTCTAAAAGAACAAATAACTAGTATTATTTCTTCCTTATGTATTTGGTTGGACTTGATTCTTTTTGTGGAGTGAATTTTAGTTACTAATTAAAATACTTTACTTGTATATTCATTCAGATTTTCTATTTTCAGCTTCTATAGAAAATGTGGAAAAGCAGCTCTAGCTAATTTTACTCAGTGGTTAGAGCATCAGCCCATAGACTGAAGGGTCCTGGGTTCAATTTAGGTCAAAGGCATATACCTCAGTTGCAGGCTCAATCCCCGGGCCCTGGCCGGGGTGTGTGTGGCAGACAACCAATTGATGTGTCTTTCTCACATCCATGTTTTTCTCTCTGTCCCTCCCCATCCCTTCCACTCTCTCTAAAAATCAGAGGAAAATAGCCTCGCATGAGGATTAACAAAATAAAAATTTTTAAAAACGAAACCCAGTATGAAGTAATAACTGTAGATAAACCTCAATTTTTATGCTTTGTCCAAATTTACAAAATTGTAATAATATTAACAGCAATATTAATGATTCACTTTTCTCATCTATTTCCAAAATATTGAACTGAGTATCCATAGAAACAACTGTTTTAAGCAGTAATAGTTAATTAGATTAGATAACTACAAGAGATACAACTACCTAGGATAAAAGCTTTTGGTGACAAGCATAAATGAATTTTAGAGTCTCACTGTTGGAAGCATATGAACAAGATTACATTAAAGTTCTCCACATTCTGAAGCTCTCAGTGAGTATATTTTCAGAGAGAATGAAGATTATGGTTTAATCTAAATAAGCATTTAAGAAGCAACTAATTAAGAGAACTTTTATCATATTTATTTATTACAGTACCCATTATTTTAAAATAATTCTTTTAAAAACTATAATGACTTCACTTTCACCTATTATACTATAAATTATTTCCATCATCTGAAAGCATTGGTTTCTCAACTGAAGTATATGAAAGAGGAAAAAAAATTATGTACTTTATGGTTGTTTATAAATGACACAAAAGATGTCACATAATCATTTAACAACCAGTCATTTATTTCAAGAGTGGCAAGAAAATATCATTTAAATGATAATTGTGAAATTCTTAAAATATGTTTTATCTAAAACATGCATTATTGGACATATATTTGTGCATAAAATGCAAAACAGTGAAAACATGCATGACAAGTAAATTGTACAAGTGGCCACGCATAGCGACTCCTTTATCTCTTCACAGCAGGGATTGCCCGTTTCATATTCTGAGACTGACAAGACACTGTGGAGTTAAAAGAAAGCCTGATAGCCGAAACCGGTTTGGCTCAGCGAAGAGAGCGTCCGCCTGCGGACTGAAGGGTCCCAGGTTTGATTCCCCTCAAGGGCACATACCTTGGTTGTGGGCACATCCCCAGTAGGGGGTGTGCAGGAGGCAGCTAGTCGATGTTTCTAGCTCTCTATCCCTCTCCCTTCCTCTCTGTAAAAAATCAATAAAATATACTAAAAAATAAAATAAAGAAAGCCTGATAGAACTTTCAATACTGTAAAACTGACTTTGATCTTTTCCTCCCTACAAAACATAACAAAACAAAACCTAATTATCTGCAGTTACTCTATATTGACAATATTTGTGTTTCAGCACGTCATTTGGGACTCTCCATGTCTTTAAACTCCACATTTTATAGAAGAAATTAATAAATGTGATAAACTGAAGTGTTTTCCGCAAAATTAATATGCCAAAGTCCTAACACATCGGACTATATTTGGAGACAGGCCCTTCACAGAGGTAATTAAGGTTAAGTGAGATCACAAGGATAAAACTCAGACACAGTGTAACTGTTGTTACACCCAGAAAAAGGCTTGGGATGACGCAGCAAGAAGGTGGCCATCTGGAAGCCAAGGACAGGGCCCTCAGGAGAAATCGAACCTGCTGAAACCTTTATCCTAAACTTCCAGCTCCAGATTGTGAGAAAATGTATTTCTATTTTTTTTTTACTTTATTTTATCATTTATTTATTTATTTTTACCCACCCAAAGATTTTTTCCCCCCATTGATTTTTAGAGAGAGTGGAGGTAGAAAGAGAGCGAGATAGACACATCCATGGATTGGTTGCCTCCCACGTGCCCCTGACTGGAGCCAGGGATTGACCTGCAACCCAGGTCCTTGACCGGGAATCAAACCATCATCTCGGGGCATGGACTGATGCTCTAACAACCACGCAGCACCAGCCAGGCTGACATAGTTCTGTTTTTTTAGACTTCCCAGCCTATGATATTGTATTATAGCACACCTAACAAACTAACACAACAAACTACTCTGATGAAAAGTGTGTAGTAAACTCCAAAGTAGTTATGAAAGTTTATTAAAGTATATCTATGTCATGTTCCTGTTTATAATTGTTTTTAAAGAAAGAATTATTGCTGAATAAATTAAGAAATATGGCTTACAAACATTAATGCAGTTTTGTTTAGGACATTTTAACCTTGGTTTGGAGCCCCCATTTAATTCAATGAAGGCAATTCAGTATTATATAAAATGTCTAGCAAGTTCTATGTACACGTAGAGTCTAGATAGACTGTACAAGCAATTTTACAGAGTAATTTATGAAACATGTTATGGAGTTATAGGACCAGGAAGAAGTTATAAAATCTCCTGCTAGGTTGAGAGAATCAATAAGAGGAAAAAAGAAAAAAAGTTGCAAAGAAATATAAGATTAGATTTATGTGGCATACTCTTAAAATCAACAGTTTTATGATATCCTGCTGGTAGAGGAAAAAAATAAATTAGACTCAAATATAAGGGTGACATATTTTAGGTTATAAACTGTCACTTTTACTTAGTAGGCAGTCTTATATTACTTTGTTCACAACAATCACAATTTTAAAATTCGATGATGATCTGTGAAAAGTCCTTTTTTTCTTACTGTCAATGCTGAAGTCTTCCACACTCTGGCAGGAGAATCGTAATCTGTGTGAAGGTTTTACATTCATTGCCTTGAAAAAGTTTCCTTCTAGGTATGTAGTAGGCTGTACCACCTAGGTTTGTGTAAGTACACTCTATGATGCTCACACAGTGATAAAATTGCCTAATTACACTTTTCTCAGGACATAGCCCCACCATCAACTGGTGCATGACTGTATATATGAAGTCAAAATGTCAACCTCTGCTTAAGAAAATAAACATAATAAACAAAAAAACCCCACAAATGTCCTATAAAATAATAGCTATTTAAAATATGAGTGTTGTTTATAAATAATTAATATAAAGATGAATAAAGAAAATATAAATATCTTCCAAAAGTGCCTTTGTGAGTAATGGAAGAAGAAGTGAAAGTCTCTGTTCAAATGATATGAAAACATATACTAAGGACAGTTAAAGAATCCCAAACCAAAGTGTGCCTTAAAAAGGCATTAAAGAAAGGGATAAGGATGAGGATTGCCCTGTGTGTGGTGGTGGTGGTGGCGGGGTTGGGGTTAAGGTTGGGTTGAGGGTTAGAGATAGTCAAATATGCAATAGGTAAGAATCTTATAGTTAATAAGAAGTTATTTGCAACTACTAGAAGAAAGACTCTTATATCCATTGACCTGCTGCTACACTGTTTACAGTGAATACTTTTTAAAGTTTTAAAGGAATATACTTGCTAGTTGCCACTGACAGCATTTAACACTGATTGAAAGAGAATTGTGTGTGTCTGGCTATAAAAACAGAACGGAATAGCAAGTGGCACTTTTTCCAAAGTATAGCTGTAAGGAAAAAGAAAAAGTGAAAATGCATAAATAGAAAAGAAATTATAGATTATACCACAGTAAAGAAAAGGCAAAGACATTTGATATAATTAGATCAAAGCCACTAGATACAATTATACATTAGAGATCTGACATGCCAGGTAGGATGTTTAAATAAATAAACTGAAGATGTACTATGTGCTGAATATTGGTGTTCCCTACATTTATAGGCCAAAGTTCTACCCCATTGTAACTGTGTCTGGAGATAGGGTCTATTAAAGGCAATTAAGGTTAAATGAGGTCATAAGTGTGGGGCCCTAATGCAATAAAATTGGTGACTTTATAAGAAAGAATAGGAAGAAAGGGAAATCCTCTTCTCCCCCCCCCCCCCCCCCAGAAAGAGGTCACATGAACACACAGCAAAATAGAGGCCACCTAAAAGCCAAAAGAATAGGCCTTAGGATGAAAACTACATTGCCATCACTTTCATCTCGAACTTCTCAACCTCCACATCTATAAGAAAATAAATTTGTTTTTAAGCTACCCAGCCTATGGAGTTTTGTTACAGCACCCCAAACTGACTAAGACGGACTTGAGCACTAAGTTGTGTACTGCTGTAATAAATAAAAAATAAAAATGTGGAAACCTTTTTGTTACTGGATAATGAGTAGAGGCTGGTGGAGTTTTAAGGTGTATTTGAAAAGGCCTAGGGAAAGGGGAAGGGACAGTAATGAGGTCAAATTCGTGCACAGGGCCTCCAATATCCCCCAAGGGGTCCCGAATTGCAAGAGGGCACAGGCCAGGCCTGGGGACTTCACTGGTGCACAAATCCATGCACCAGGCCTCTAGTACATATATAATAATGAACAGAACATTGATAGAAATATGAACATTTATAAGCTGTTCTGGTGAGGTTTCAGATAAGAAACATGTTATGGGAAAATGGAGGAAAGGTAATCTTTGTTACAAAGTGAACACAAAGCAAAACAACACCAACAACAAAAACCAACTTGATTGAACAATGTTCTAGTGTAGTGGTCGGCAAACTGTGGCGCGCGAGTCACATGCACCTCTTTGGCTTTTCCACAAAATATCACAACCTGGCGAGTCTATTTTGAAGAAGTGGCATTAGAAGAAGTTTAAGTTTAAAAAATTTGGCTCTCAAAAGAAATTTCAATCGTTGTACTATCGATATTTGGCTCTGTTGATTAATGAGTTTGCCGACCACTGTTCTAGTGTTTTGTGGAAGGTAGACTTTGTCAATGATGAAACTGGATATTTAGCAGAGATTTCTTTTTAAAAAATATTTTTATTGATTTCAGAGATGAAGGGAGAAATGATGAGAACCATTGATCGGCTGCCTCCTGCATGCTCCCTACTGGAGATTGAGCCCAAAACCTGGGTATATACCCTTTTGACTAGAATTAAACCAGGAATCCTTCAGTCTGCCAGCTGATGCCAAACTAGCCAGGGATAGCAGAGATTTCTAAGCAAAGTACTGAAAGTTCAATTTGTGTGCTTCTTACTGCTTCTAGTAAATGTAAGAGAGAAATAAGTTAAAAGAAGAAATTGCTAGGCAAAAAGGAAACAACTTGGAGAGTTGGAAATTCTCAGCCTGTCTATATTGCAAAAACTTTTTCTGAAAAGAATGCAAAGGGTATGACTGAGCAACCATTTGATAAAGAGATTATGTGTGTAACTCAAGGATTTAACCATCTCAGCAGAATCTTAGGGATTATAGAAACTGAGACACTA
The DNA here is from genome assembly GCA_963924515.1 of Vespertilio murinus. Lineage (NCBI taxonomy): Eukaryota > Metazoa > Chordata > Mammalia > Chiroptera > Vespertilionidae > Vespertilio > Vespertilio murinus. Next base: position 64,586,903 of record OZ004712.1, read on the forward strand.
CCAGTTTGAACTAGCAGAGACAGAGAATGTGGGATGGAGTGAAGAAAGGCTGTTGGACTTCTTAGATTCCACCGAATGAGTCTACATAGCTAGTCAGCTGCAAATGTGAGCAATTCTTCAAGGAAAGGGAAATGTAACCCTGAAAGAGATTCAGAAATCACCAGGGATGGCAATTCCACCATAGTCCCAGGGTATAAGATTGTTTCTTCCATAAAATACTTAGCTGCAGAGCACCATGAAGGTGATGTTGCCACCCCTGTGGGACTTGAGAGTGGGACATTGAGTCAAAGTCTTAGATATATTGAAATTTACTTCCTAGGTTTAGACCTTGGGACTCATCACTCCTTCCTTTTGTAAGGCTTGCTCTTGGAAACACAGTTATATGCTAATCTTGCTTTGGTATTCAACCAATGAATAGATAAAGCATAAATAAATAAATAAATAAATAAGAAAATAAAACAAAATCTCAGGTAAAATGTTCTTTCAAATGGGAAATAAGAAAATTGTGAGACAATAACCTAAATATCTGAATTTTATATTACATAAATATGTTAGTTGTTGAGTAAATATCTAGTCATGAAATGCACCAGACAATTCTTAAAAATAAAGATGTATTTCAGTAATTTTTAACATGTGTTTCTTGCTTTCTGATGGTGATTTGCATAACAATAGAAAGGAGTAAAAACAAAAACAGGGAAGTTTCATTTACACTGTGCTATATGGATGGTGTGGCTGTAAAACTCTCGGATCCTTCACAGAATCCAGCATGTATTCAGAAAGATCCAATTCTTAGCTGTTAACAGCCACCAGTGAAAGCTCAGCTGGGAGTCTGAACCAAGACAACAGAAGTGTCTTCACTGCTTTGACACTAATTGGTCATTAGGAGCCCAGGGAGTTTTCAAGATTGACACCAAGAGAGGCTTTTGCTTAGTCACTGTGAGTGAAGTGACAAAAGGCAAGAACAAAGCCCATCTTACTCCTTGGAAAGATTCAGAAATGTCTGCAAAAGCTGTTTAGAAACCAATGTCTCTAAAGTATCTGTGCTGATGTACTTACTTTTTCTTAACCCAAAGCAAATCAAGAATATCTGATTTTATGTAATGCACTAGAGGCCTGGTGCATGAAAATTCATGCACTGGATGGGGGCCCCTCAGCCCGGCCTGCCCCTTCTCACAGTCTAGTAGCCCTCAGGGGTGGGAGGCAACCCAGGGATCAGGGAAAGGCAACAGCCCATCACACCTCTGCTGGTGCCACTGCTGGCAGCGCAAGCCTCAGCCGGCCCTGCTTATCTGTGACCTGGGCTGGCCCTGGGCAGCTGGACAGCCACCATCCGAGGCTTGTTTGTATCTCAGGATGGCCCTGGGTGGCTGGGGGGGGGGGGTTAAGGGGACTGGGGGACTCTGGAGGCAGCCTTGCCGTGTGCCTGCTGCAGGGCTGAGGGTATTGGACACTACCATCTTGTGGCTGTTGGCACTGCCATCTTTGAGGACATGTCAGTCAATTAGCATTTCCTTCCTTATTGGCTATGGGCATCACAATCGTTGAGGGTGGGGCAGTCAATTAGCATATTGCCTCCTTATTGGCTGTGGATGCCACCATCTTTGCAATGGCATGAGGGTCAATTAGCATATTCCCTCTTTGTTAGATAGGATTTGAAAGGAGTTTTTAGGGGTGAAATAGGCAGGTTTAGGAAATTTTAGGAATTATGGGATCCATGGAAAAAGCACAGGACAACTGAGCTACAAAGGGTACATTTCCATAAGATAAGAGAGCTGGGAGTAGCAGAAGGTACGCATTCACACAATAAAGGGAAGGAAGCCCTCATTCAAAGAGGAACAAAGAAAGCCCAGAGGGAATGGGAGAACAATAAGGGGGAACAGGAGGGAACCTCACTACTTCATGTGAGGTTTGTGCTCTGCAGTTGCTATAGTAACCAATCTGAGGGGATATGACCAATCAGAGGGGATATGAAGGCACAAAGATCCATAGCCTTTATAAACAGTAGAGGAAAAGGACTCAGTGGGACTTTCTCCCCCTCCCCATGTGGGAGTCCCTGCTTGTTTCTCAATAAAATTTCACCTTTTACTCCACCATCTTTTGTCTGTGGTTTCCTTCTTCGACTGAACCAGACAAGAACCCGGGAACCATCCTGCCCATAGGAACACCGAGTTCCAGTCCAAGTTTTCCCATATCACATTCAACAGTCCTAGTGCTTTGTTTCCTGGGGTTTTTATTTCTCATTCAGACATGAAGGAAGATACAGATTTCCACAAGAGCTTGTTATCAGAACTGGACGCATCTGGAAATAGGTTCTGGCAATGTCACAGAGAAAGCATCCCGGGAACACTGGTCAAGGAGGATTTGAGCGATGGTGGCAAGATTTATTAAAGTGCAAACGGATGTGGGAGGACAGGAAAAGCAGGCAGGGCCCAGATGCCCTGGAAAAGGCTGCTGTGCTTCCCAGGGTGTGCCAGCAGCAGAGCTGGTCTGCAGCGTCAGTCTGCCCCCAGAGACACCAGGCCTGACGGCTCATCCATGACCAGAGGATGCAACTTCAGATGGTCCAGCTTCCTCTACGGAAGAAGTCCAGCTTCCAGCCTGCAGGCCCACACCCACACCCACCGGTCCCACCAAGGTCCAGAGCTGCAGCACCAACCCCCCTCCGCCCCCAGCACCCCACTCAGGGCTCCAGTAGCCCAGCTGTCTCTGCTCCCTCCCAGCCTGCACAGCTCCCCACCCTCCCTGCTACACAGGCCTTTGTTTTCTCACTACATCCTCTTGGGCTTGGGAAAAAGACCAGACTTTCTTTCGAGTTACCCAATCTCTGTCCAGGCTATGCCCAGCTAGTGGCCTCCCCCTTTTATGGTCACCTTTTTGGCTCCTGCTGTGCACGCCTCATAGCTCTGCTTCTCCTTTGGCTTCTGCTGCACATGCACTTAGTGAAAGGACTTGCCCCTGTGATGTCTCTCCACCCCCAATCCCATTAGCAGGGCGGCCTGGGGGAGGGGGGAGGTATTGAAAAACTTAATCGAGCTTAATCTGATGTCTGGTCCTGTTCTGTGGAATCTTCCCCAGTTAATCTCCAACTGCCAACTGTAACCCGAAGACATTTTAGAATGATATCAAATCAAATAGTCTTGAAATTATACATGTCAAAATACTGGAAATGTGCGGCAATGTCTGCTACTACTCATCAATCAGTTTTCAAAATTTAAATGTACAATAAGGCAGTGGACACTGAACTTCTAATAAATGGAATACAAGTGAGCCTCATTAAGTAAGATTCCTTTCATGAGCAGCAATGTCTGTAAACTATTTGATATTGAGAGATATGAAAGTCTTATATTTTTCTGAGGCTCTACTCACACTGAGAACTTCTTGCCTGGCATTCTAAAAATAATGGAGGGAAGATAACAGTGAACGCATCGGTGTTACTGTATGTGATCAAACTGGGTCACATCTTCCCACAACAGATATACTATTCATAAAATGTCACATTAACCCTCTGCTTTAACTTTCATCTTAACTATACTAATAAGTAGGGAAGATGATTATTTAGCACTTTTTCACATAAAATGAAATATTTCTGTACTCATATGTAGATAGGGTTCAAGTGGCAATTGTAGCAGATATATTAAAAATAAAAACAGAACAAAACTCTATTAATTATCTCAGAATTCAGAAAATGTATTGAAGAAATGACATATTCCTTTCTCTCTTACACGTTGGGACCTTCTATTTTTCCTTTCTATTTCCATTTATTAACATGGCTTTCTCTTCACTAATTTCTGTTTTAATTAATTCTGTACTCCATCTCTTCCTCCACACATTTCCCATCTATGCTCTGAATGATCATTAGCAGTATAATAAGTTAGATAGACTCAGTTCCAGATTTACATAGCAAACCCTTTATAAGCAACAGCTTGAATCTCCTTACATCTGAACTGCTTCCTGGGACAATTCTGCAGGTTCTGTAAGATAAACCTGAACCTATTAGCATGGTGTGGGAACCACGCCGGGGTCCCAGAGAATCAGGGCCAATGGGAGCAGAGGCCTTGTTGTCAATACACCAGAATGGCCAAGGCCGCTCTGAGCATGAGCCTAATTGGGTCAAGATACCATGAGTGGGCACAAGGACACATGATACACTGTGCCCTTCTGTAGCCAACATATGATTAATGTAACTATTGGCATGCAACCTTCTTTGTCTAAGGAATGCTGTACAAGTTAGAGACCAGCCAGTGGGCTGGGCAGTGGGGTGAGAAGTGTGCTGAAGAGATGGAGCTGAGAGCTGGTACGGCTACCATGTAAGGCTAAGAGCTCATAGAGAGCTCAGTCAGGTACAGCTACCATGTTAACCAGCGGGTGCGCTGAGAGAGAAACTCAGTGGTAGGTACTATGTGAGGCTACGGAGACCAGCCACTGTGCTGGGCAGGGCAGACAGGAGAAGCTGCTGGGACAGAGAGCTTAGGTCATGCTATGATGTGAGGCGGTGAGTCCAGGGGGCAGGGGGCAGCTGCTCAGATAACAGCCGTGAATACAGAGACCGCTACGCTGTGTGGGAAAGATGTATTCACCAGCTGGTGTCGGCTGTCTGCCTGCATGGACTTCGTTGTAAAGGACTGTGTTGTCTGATGGCTTATGGCCACTGGCTTCAGCAATAAAGACTCATTCTTACACACCCACAACCTCTCGTGGCTTCTCCGACTATGACCGGTGTCCAAGGAGGTCCAGCCCCAGGCAGGGGGCTCAGACCCAACACGTGTAACTAGTGAGCAGAGGCTAAAGGAGGAACTGGATGAAGTTCCCAACAGTTAGTGCAGTGGGCAGGGTTTGAGAAGGACCTGCCCTGGAGAAGTCGGGAAGAATACATGGACTCAGAGCAGCAGTGCTGTGCAGTGTCTCTGACACATGGTCCTTCTTCTGTACCCCTTACCTGTAGGAATGACACCATTATCTCCATCTTTGCATAAAGGAAAATAAGCTAGACATCAGCACACACTATTGATATTTTCAAGCATGAATATAACCTTCAATTTTTTGTTGGACCCAAATGTCACATTTTAGAATAATTTGCATTTTATTTGTCATTTTAAAATATTAGAAACTCTATATGTGTGTCTATTTACCATTTATTAGGATGATAGGTAAAGTAATTTTTGGCCTAGTACTATCTCATCCGTTTCTCCCATATGTACACAATATTGCTCTCATTTAAAAAAAACTTGTAATTTGACAGTTTGACATGTTTTCACTTCTTCCCTTGGGAAGTTGCCCACATTATGTCCTCTAGACACTGTTGAAACATCACCATCTGTCAAGCTTTGCCTGATTTTCCTAAGCAAATCTCACCTTGCTAATATCTCAGTATGACACATATCCAATTTCATCAAAATTGCCCAATTATATGTTTAACTTCCAACTAATGTGCAAGCTCCTGGAGAACCGATTCAGCTTTATTTTTCTAGCCCCTAGCAGCTAGCAATGCAAGAAATGAGAGAGAATCAAGCTTCCAAATGAAAACTTCTACTTTAAACTTCAGACTCATATAACTACCTGCTTCCTGAGAATTTTTACCTCGGTGTCTGGAAGATCACACACACACACACACACACACACACACACACACACACACAACCAACCTCCATGCCATTCTCCTTCTCGCTTTTGTGTTTTCACCCTGTGTTATTTTGACCTAGAATGGTCCATACTAACACTTCTACTTCTATCAACAGTGTTTCCATCTTCAGTTCCTCTGGCTCACCTTTTTCAAAAGACATTTCCCGAATCCCCTAAGCAGCTAAAACTCTCTGTCTCCCTAGAGCCTTCAAGCAACTTTCTTCAATTTTTACTTAAGCTACTTGAAATTCTTTGTGAGGGAAGCACTTTTTTATATTCAACTTCTCTTTTTCACCAGGTTTTCAATACCTAAAGAATAGGCCCTCATCCTTTGCCATTTCCGCAGTTCCTCCCAACCTGTCACACACAAAGTAGGTCACCAAAAATGATCTTTAAGCCAAATTTTTACAACAGTGATATCCCGCTGTGACCAACCTGTGAAGGCATCATCCTATTATTTTTCAGTTACATGTTGCCTCAACTTGGATCTTTGTTCAAGAAGTTAAAGTGAAAAATATAAAGTGCTAAATATGTTGCAAAACGGTGTGAATATTTATATTTTTCAAATAATGTTTGATTCTGGAGATGACTTGAATTATTAGGGAAAATGTCACAAAAACACAATCGCTTTCAGACTTCCTTGAAATATAATATGTCTGCTCAACATAGCATAACAAAAATAAAGGAGAGTTAAAGAAGAGAGAAAATTCTGTTTTGGAACTTATTTTTATAGACTTTAATTCTGTTATAGTAAACAAAATTGTCTTTTCATGAAAATAACAGATTAATAAGATAGATTGAATTAATCTTTAATAGAAATACATATGAGACCCAGAAGCTTCTCTTTCAGCTAAAAAAGCTTAATTTCAGGGTATAATTATGCATGTAAGAATTCTTTCATTTTCTAATTGTTCCCATATGAATTCCAAATATATATCAGAGGAAAAAAAGGCTACTGTGTTTCCTGTGCCTACATCTGAGAAGGTATTGTTCATGTATATATTGACTCACCTAAAACCGTTTGTTCAATAAATTAATTAAAATGCACAACTGTTTTAATGCTAAGTTGCAAATTCATGTATAAAAATATACCATTGAATTTGTGAACATGCCTTGGCTTCTTTGAGAGAAAAATGGCATACAAGCATAATTAAGAAGTATGTTGAGCTGTCTTCAATACAGACTATTTATCTCTGGCCAGTGTGGTTCAGTTGGTTGGGCATCATCCAGTGCACCAGAAGGTAGCTGGTTTGATTCCTGGTCAGGGGACATGCCTGGGTTGTCAGCTCTATCCCCAATAGGGGGGTTGCTATAGGTAGTCTATTGCTGTTTCTCTCTTCCTCCCTCTCCCTTTCTCTCTCTAAAATCAATAAACAAAATAAAAATAAATAAATAAAGACTATTTATTCAATATAACATATCCAAAATAAAGGAGTGTAAAAAAAAGACAAAAGTAATTCTAATCCTGAGCTTATTTTTAGACAGTTTATTGCATCCAAGGGAAACAAAAACAACTTCTTATTTAAAGTACCCAATAAAAGAGCAGATTAAGTAAATCAGCCCATTAAAGAAATGGAGATGAGTCCAAAAGGCTTCTTCACTTTCAATTAAAAGCTTAATTTCAGGGAAACATTATGCTTTACAATCATCTATATATAGCAACTGGTACAACTGAACAACTGAATGACCAGAACAACTGATTCCAGTCACTCTGACATGCACTGACCTCCAGGGGGCAGATGCTCAATGCAGGAGCTGCCCCCCTGGTGGTAAGTGTGCCCACAGCCAACCTCTCATGCCCAACCAACCTCCCCAGGTCCCTTCCCCTGGATGGCAACAAACCTCCCGCAGCCTCTCTCCCCACTCTACCCCCGTGTCCAGCAGGCCCTGTTTGGCAGCCAGCAGGCCCTGGCCAGCCTGGCCTCTATCAGGACTGGGAGAGACAGCCCCGATAGGCCCTGGTCACTGGCCAGGCCTACGGACCCCACTCATGCACAAATTTCATGCACCGACCTCTAATAATACATAAAAGGACTGGCCAGTATTCCTGCCTTACACTCCGCAATCCCTTTGCACAGATTTTCCTCTCAGTGTAGGTTTCAGTTTAAATGACAGTCCATTTGAGCTTCATCTCAGACTCTGACAGGCCAGGGCGAAGACCCAGTGAACAGAATGGCCTTGGGCATTGGTGAGTGCAACCTTTGTCTGGAGGAGAGATTTTGCTGAAGGGACTGAGGGACACACAGTTCTTCTGAGTATATCCTGAAGAGAGACATGAGGGTTTGTTCCAAGTGCAGACCCTGGCGGGACTCCACAACCTGTGTCACCTGGCGAGAACCTATGGAGACAGCGGCTACAAACAGAAAAGAAAGAGACAGTTTTCATTAGGATTCTATGGAAAGCAAAAAACGCTTCCTTAGACCAAGAGTATAAAATGTGAGAAAAACGTGAGGGAGAGTAAAAAGTAGATTTATCATCACTTCTATGTAGAACACAGTACTACACAGTACTACTTTGAGATTTATAATCTTAGGGACCATATGTCCTCTCTCTCTCTCTCTCTCTCTCTCTCTCTCTCTCTCTATATATATATATATATATATATATATATATATATATATATATATATAATGATTTCAGAGAGAAAAGTAGATGGAGAAAGAGAGAGAGAAATATCGATGATGGGAGAGAATTATTGGTCAGCTGCCTCCTGCATGCCTCCTACTGGGATTGAGCCCACAACCAGGGCATACACCCTGACCAGGAATGGAACCAGACCTTTTGCTTTATAGGTTGATGCTCAACCACTGAGCCACATCACCTGGGCCTCATATTCTCTTTTAGAAGGAACTCTTCATGTAAGGTGGAGCCAGGTGGTCAGTAACAGGATATATGGCTACAGCAATGCACCGCCACAGGTAGCTTCTAAGGCAGGAGAAGTCCACGAGAAAGACTAGAGCAGAGGCATTCTGTTTTCATGTAGTCCCACTTGGTTATTTTTCCCTTAGTTTCCATTGTCCTGGGAGAGGTATTGGTAAACATATTGATACAAGAGATGTCTGAGATTTTGGTGCCTATGGTTTCTTCTAGGACTTTTAAGGTTTCACACTTATATATTTATCCATTTTGAAGGGTTTTTTTTCATGTGTGTGTACATTATAAGTTAGTGGTCTAGTTTAATTTTTTTTTGGGGGGGGGGCATATACCTGTCTAACTTCCCCATGATAGCATAGTGAACTATTTGAAAAATGTTTTATCTGCCTTTACAAATCTTTGGTTGATTTATGAATGATCTCAATTTTGACATACTATGTTAGAATTCTAGCTCCAGAACTATATATATATATATATATATATATATATATATATATATATAGTGCATATATATATATATATATATATATATAGTGCTGAACAAGTTGCTTAGACTCTTTCAATTTCTGTTCTTTAATCTGTAAAGTAAGAAAAAAATAACTGAATTAACTTATGACCTAATTTTTAAACAATGTGTAATGATAGCTTATAAACACACATAGTAAATTTTATCACTGAAAAAATATTTGTTCTATTATGTCCTTGTGGCTATATCCTAGAATTTCTCAAACCAAAGTGCCCACAGCAGGTTTGACAAATTCACTGGGGTTAGTTCTTTCAGTACCTGCAGCATTGTAAACCTCCATTGGATGCAATTAGACATTTTACATTCATCATCGTATCAGATTAATCAGGATATCTATTTTGGTATATCTTAAATATAGAACAGAACTATTTACACTAAGACTCCTGTTTAGAGTTTAAAAGGTCTAGGTTAAGCAAATCAAAATGATAAAAAGATACAAAACATGATTTGCTAGAGATTAGAGAAATTCATTTAAATAGAAAAACACTGACTTAGCTTTTCCATGTAACTTCTGAGCAAGATTCACGACCGTGAACATACACCTGAGCATGTTTCTCCCCTTTGACTCAAGATGCCTTTGAAGACGTCATTCTCCTAAAACCACACTGCATTCTTTCTTTCGTGAGCTTATGGGTACTAGTTCATGTATATAGCCTACCTGCTATTTTTCTATTATAGTATGTATTGAAATAAAATGTTACTGCAGTTAAATTATTTAAATTAATAAAGAATACTTGGGCCCTAGCCGGTTTGGCTCAGTGGATAGAGCGTTGTCCTGTGGACCAAAAGGTCCTGGGCTCAATTTCAGTCAAAGGCACGTACCATGGTTGCAGGCACTTCTCTGGCCCCGGCCCTGGTTGGGTCTCGTGCAGGAGGCAACTAATCCATGTGTTTTTCTCTGTCTTTCCTTCTCTCTTCTACTCTCCCAAAAAAAAAAAAATCAATGGAAAAATATCCTTGGGTGAGGATTGAAAACAAAAAAAGAATAATTGGAAGAAAAAACTTTTGTCAGTTTAGAATTTGTAGTTGTTTTTAGAGCAACAATACTGTTAGTTAAAGATGGGAGAGTTTATTAAGCACAGAAAACCAAGCTCTCAATGTCATCTCATTTATACCCATTTAATTGTTCCTATATTCAGAGATGTCTCTATGAATACTCCTCCATTATTTACCAGGAAAAAAAAAGCACTTCCTGAAAGCTATCAAACTCAATTAGAGTTTGTCCATTCTGGGGGGCCAATGAGGCAGAGAATTAACCTCCAACTAATTTCCGAAGTCATTTGCCAGCTGATGGCTTAGTACATTTACTACCGTGGGCACCAGGCACTTTGGAACAATTGCAAACCGCATGCTGTACAGTGCAAGGCACGTATCATGTGGGTGATGATGGACTCAGGAACCATGAGTTTGTACTTATTTTATCCGCATAAAGTCCCCGAAGATTTAGGAAATACTCAATATAATCTTATTAAACAAATCTTTAAAGTCAACAAAAAATTCTACGCTTTCCATAATGCAAGAGGACTACTATGACTTCAGATGAATGTTGTGTTGAATTTCTTTCATAATATAAAGAAGTAGGAACCACCTTAAGACATTGAGACATCGTGGCTTTCACATATGATGAAAACTCTTACGGTAACTGATTACTTAAAATAAAACAAAAAGCATAAAAACTTGATAGAAACTGTAGTCTATTCGGTCCTAAGTTTTTGAAACAGTTAATACAAATGTATTAACTCTCCAGGAACACACTCTTTAATTGCCTAAAGAGTTATTATTTTTATAATAATAACTGTTAATGTCATTTAAAAGTCTGATTTGAACACTACCTTAAAATTTGGAAAGTCATGCATTTCCTATTTAAGTGCATATATGTATTACCTATAGTGGCTAATAAATATATTCTCTATAAAAGCATAAAATGAATAAGAAATAAGCTAGAAAGAAAATCTCTCCAAAGACATCAGGATAGTAGGTTGAGAAAATGTAAGAGTTCTGAGCACCAGCATGTCTAAGGAAACCCTCTTTATGCATTGCATCTACGTTAGCCTCTTAGAAAGACAGCCTTATAAAGATTCAGTGCAGAAGGAAATTGATATTGGGTCATGGGTAAAAGAACAAATGAAGGTTTTGTTAGGATGTAGTTAAGCTATCATTTCCAATACTGTATGATCAAGACACAAATAAATGAAAGCATATACCCTGCCCATGGATAGGAAGAATTAACACTGTTAAAATGTCCACACTACCCAAAGCAACCTATAGACTCAGCATAATTCATATAAAAATACCAATAACATACTTCACAGAACTAAAACAAATAATCTAAAAAATGTATATGGAATCACAAAAAAATAGCCACAGCAATTTCCAGAAAGAACAGATTCGGAGGAATCACATTATCTGATATCAAACTATACTACAAGGCCATAGTAATCAAAACAGCATGGTGCTGGCATAAAAACATATAGAAAATAATAAAGAACCCAGAAATAAACCTGCACTTATCTGATCAATTAGTACTTAACAGTGGAGGCAAGGACATACAATAGGACAAAGACAATCTATTCAATAACTGGTGTTTGAAAATTAGACCTACCACATATCACAAAATGGATTAAGGGCTTAAATGTAAGACTTGAGATCAAATGAGAATTTAAACATCCACATTTTCAAAAGACTGAAGACACTTAATAGCATGTATTTTGTTTCTCTGCTGCAGTCTAATCAGGTACAATGATTTTTAATTCCATCTTGATAATATTTATCTCATTAATTCCATGATCTTTGGTTTATCATTATCATGTTACTCATATAGAAAGAACTCTCAAGGAATTCCCAACATCATATAAATGTATTCAGAGGGCTGGTTAATCAAGTTGGAAATACACATAGAAGAAATAGACAATCTGAGGACTTATCTGAAGTCTATATATTTCTAGATATCTTCTGCTCCATAGCACAATATGCTCACTGTTAAAATTCTAAGAGGTTAGTGAAAAATGCTGTGGACTTAACTCTTGAAAGCAGGCCTTGGCAATCCCTGCAAATGATTATCACTTCCTGAGCTCTGGGTCATGGAGCAGGTGTGGGCATAGGCGGGGGCTGGAAAGGCAGAGTTTAAAATGAAAATATGCTGGAGAAATCGAGATCATTCTAAAGCAAGAGGAAGAGCCAAAAATTTATATATTCTTTTCCCCATATATCTTGACTGCATTTTTTAACCAACATTATAATTTTAGTAACCATGATCTCCCCTTATAAATTACTACATATATAGCCACACACATTATCTTCTTTATTTAAATACATCTTTATTGATTTCAGGGAGGTAGGGAAATGGAGAGAGAGGTAAAAACATCATTGACGAGAGAGAATCATTGATTAGCTGCTTTCTGCACACCCCACAGTGGGGATCGAGCCTGCAACCTGGGCATGTTCCCTAAATGGAAATTGAACTGTGACCTCCTGGATCATAGATTGATGCTCAACCACTGAGCTATGCTGGCCTGGGCACATGTTATCTTTTAGTTCTTATCAAATCCTAAGTAAATAAAGCACTGTCTAGCTAGTTTAACAAATCTCTTCTCTTTGGCAGTAATATCAGTGAATTACGCCCTGCAAGTGAAACAGATGGCATTAGTAAGCTACTTATGCCAACACACAGCGTGTGCAAAGGGGTAATTGACCTGCCTCATGATGAAATAAATATATTTCCACCAGTCTACCAACATTTAGAACAAAATGATATTTTCCCATAGTTTAATCAGTATGATGACATTAATTATAACATTAACAATTCTAGCACTATTAAAAATAAATCATGAAAGTATTCATGTATTTTTTAATTAATATTATTTGACCCTTTAAAGGATGAGTTATGCCCTTGGTATTGGATGTGGCATTCCAAGACTATCCTTTGAAAATTGAAGAGTCATCTTAACCTAATGGTGGTGGCATTCCTCTGGTTAGTGTTCTGTGCAAAAGCCTATAAAGACTGCATTCTCCAGATGATTGCTCAAAATAATTTGCACAGAAAAATATGCAATAATTTCAAAGTGGCACTAAAGAACTGGTGCTACTGTTGACTGTCTGGTTCTCAAATACATAAAAACAAATTTGAGAAAGAGGTCAATAGAAGGTCACATATTTCAACTCCATAAACCTAGATATCCCAGTTGCATAAACTTATATCATTTCTCCATTTTAAAAGTTGTTTTTCTTCTCCTTTTTTTTCTATTGCATATGTTATTTTAGTTAATTTAATTTAGCTAATTTCTAAACTATCTAACTGTGAAAATATATTATTTGGGCATAAGACTTAAAGGATGTATGATATTTGGGAGGGTATAGACATGGGTATACTCACACATGCCTATCATTCTTTTTTTAAATATAAGAATAAAAAAGAGTGAAAGTGAGAGAAACATCCATGTGAGAGAAAAGCATTGATTGATTGCCTCCTCTCATACATGCCCCAATGGGGACTGAATCTGCAACCTAGGTATGTGCCCTGACCAGGAATCAAAACTTGTTTTTGTATATGGGAGTATACTCCAACCAACTGAGCCACCCAGCCAGAGCAAATGCTTGAGACCCATTATAAGCAATGTCTTTGTCTTGAACAATTTTTTATTTCTAGTCTAGTATAGGTGCCAGAATATGGTAAATGGCTCTAATATATATTTTGATGAATAAATTGAGACTTTAAATGATTGAAACTTAAAATTTACAGAAATAGTTTACATTGCTGTAGTCATAACTAATTAGATCACACCTGGAAATCTCTTTTTTTATTCTGTTAATTCACTAGGAGATTGTACTGATTAATACTATGATTAACACTAGCTTAGTTGGTCAATTAGTTGCAAAATGTTGTAAATGACCACCAATAGCAAAATGGCAAAAGGCTCAGCACACAACCCATACTTTATTTTTCTCCAGTTTTATCCTGAGACACTATATCACAAAGCCCGATTGTTATCTACAATGCCACACGAATGGAACCTAAATAAGAGATTTCCATATTAAAAGCTCCTCTTATAGCATCTAAAGATTTTTTTTAAAAGTTTCTTTGAGTATAATTTTAATTATTAGCTTCTAACCATTAAATCGTTATCATATAAAATATATGTAAAGGCCTTTTATTTTGATGTAGTCCCATTTGTTTATTTTTTCCTTTGTTTCTCTTGCCCATGGCATTGTATCAGTGAAAATCCTGCTACCTGGGATGTGTGATATTTTGCTGCCTATGTTTTCTTCTAGGATTTTTATAGTTTCAAGATTTACACCTAATTCTTTAACCCATTTTGAGTTTATTCTTATGTATGGTATAAGTTGGTGGTCTAGTTTCATTTTTTTTTTGCATGCACCTGTCTAATTATCCCAACACCACCTATGGATGTCTTTATTCCACTGCATGCTCTTTGTCAAATATTAATTGAGCTTGGGTTGATTTCTGGGTTCTCTGTTCTCTGAGACAACACGGAAGGACCTGGAAAATATTATGTTAAGCAAAATATGCCAGTCAGAGAAAGACAAGTATCACATGATCTCACTCATATGTGGAACCTAATAACAAAATAAACTGAGAAACAAAATAGATCCAGAGACATTGAAGCATGCAACAGACTAAGGATTTGGAGAGGATGAAGGGATTAACCAAAAAATGTATATGCATATATGCATATATATGCATATATATATATGGACACAGACAATAGTGCATAGTCTGGTGAAGGCCTGGGGTGGGGAAGGGAGTGGAGAGGAGGGGGTAAATGGAGGTGAGGGGACATAAGTAATGCTTTCAATAATAAAGATAAAATTTTTTTAAAAAAGTAAAATTAATTTAATAAAAATGTGTATCATGTATCATAAGCTATTTTTTTCTAGTTTAATATTTGGGCATATATGTGGAATCTAAGTTTTAAGTTATAAAAATGACTAATCTTATGCTCTTTATAATGAATTAGGTTTCCTTCATAGAACTTCAGTACTTCTCATCCCTGGTTTCATGTCCACACTTGTTCATGTTGCCACAACTGAACTCTCAGCACCACTAAGAATATGCACCATTTCTAGGACCTCATATTATGGAATTTCTCTTTCTGATCCCAATTTGTTATTTTATGGGCTTTGGAGAGAGACACATGGGGCTTAAAACACTCACTTTCTTATAACCAATCACCATAAAGGATAAATTATTGAATTTTACTGACAATCTACATAAATGGACAATTTATTCTAATATTTCTGCAAAAGGTAGAAGAGAAGGTCATATATAGTGCCCTCCAAATAAACAATACTCAGTAAATACTGTTCTGAGTCTTCCAGAATGAAGTCTCTTCATCTTAATTAGTAGCATTCATTCTTCCTTATTATCCATCTCTCCCTGAACACCTGACCATGTACAGACTCTGTATTCAAAGATTTTAACTGTCCATACTTCATATGTACTTTTTCAAAAACCTTTTTTAGTATCAATCTTTTATTAAACCCATATTAATTCAACCATGTTTTTAGTTTCTGAAACTGAACCTATATGGGGGAGCACAGGGGACTTGTTCAGAAAGTTTGTAAGGAGGAATTTCTGAAAAGGGGAAATTGGCTGAAGGCAGCCCACCCTGTTTATCGGGATTCTGATTTAGGGGAGTTTGGCCGAGGGCAGCTGCCCCTAATTGTTCCTCCAAACAAGTCTGTGCATGTGCAGACCTTCGGGTATTTACCAAAATTTTTATGCTTAATCTTTATGTGTCCTTGCTTAAAGGGCACTGCAGACTCATGTGTCCTCTCAAGATTACTTGTTACTGACAGTATCTAAAAGATAAACTTATCTCAAACTACTGTTATAATAAAAGCCTGAAGAGGCAGTCAATTAGGGCTGTCTGGTTCCTTTAGCCAGGCAGTCCCTTAGCCCTCTCTTTCACAGCAAACCTGTATTAGAGTAATCATTCATTCATCACTCAGAGTCTGCTCTGGCAAACCTATTTCTAGAACTCTCAGTATAACCAAAGGACATATAATCAGGTTAATTATATGCATTATTCACAATATCTTTTCTGCAATTGAGAATTTTAAAATTGTTGATGAATGTTACATTGTTTCAATAAATCTCAAACTGAAGAGGTCCAAATGAAATCTTCTTATTGGTTTATATTTTCTTTCTTTTTTTTTTTTTGACCAGTTTTATTTATATATAATTAACATATAACATTGTATTAGTTTAAGGTGAAAACAGTTATTTGGTATATGCAAGATGATTACCCCCCCCAAAAAAAAGTTTAGTTATTTGGTTATTTCCATGTCTTGGTTATTATAAGTAATATTGCAATTATAATTATTTAAGACAGTGATTTCATTTCCCTCTAAAATATACCCAGAAATGGAATTGCTAAATCATATGATAGTTCTTTTCTTAATTTTGAGAATTCTTTATCCTGTTTCTATAGTGGCTACACCAGTAGACATTTCCACCAGCAGTGCACAGGATTCCTTTTTCTTCATATACTCTCCAACATTTATTATTTCTTGGCTTTTGGTAATATTCATTCTACCCACTGTAAGGGGACATCTTATTGTGGTTTAGATTTCTCTGATTATTATTGATGTTCAGCATCTTTTCATGTGCCTGTTGGCCATCTGTATATTCTCTATTTAGTTTTTGTACCCAATTGAATTGTTTACATATTTTGTATATTAGCTCTTCTTCAAATTACGATTCACAAATATTTTCTCCCATTCAGTTTGCATTTTCATTTTGTGGGTGGTTTTCTTTGCTGTGCAGAAGCTTTTGTTTTGTATAAGCTCTATTTTTTGCTTTTGTTCCCTTTGTTTTTGGCATTAAATCCAAAAACTCATTGCCAAGACCAATGTAAAGGTACTTATCCCCTTTGCTTTCTTCTAGAAATTTTATTATTTCAGATCTTACATTCAAGTTTTTAATTCATTTTGAGTTATTTTGTATGCTATAAAACAGAGTTCTTTCACTTTTGTGCTTGTGGCTGTTCAGTTTTCCCAACACCATTTTTTGAAGAGACTCTTCTTTCCCAATTGTGCATTTTGGCTACTTTGTTGCATATTAATTGACCACATAAAGAAAATCCATTTCTTTTTTATTGTATAATAGTTTGTTGTATATTAATTGACTGCATATGTGTGTTTATTCCCAAGCTCTCTATTCTGTCCCACTTGTCTATGTGCCTGTTTTTATGCCAATATTATAGTGTTTTAATTACTATAGCTTTATAATATTGTTAGAAATATACTTTGAAATACAGTTTGATGCCTCCAGATTTGTTCTTTCTCAACATTGCTTCAGCTATTCAGGATTTTTTTTCTGGTTCCATACAAATTTTAGCATTGTTTTCTTCTATTTTTTGTGAAAAATACCAGTGGGATTTTGATTAGGATTGCACTAAACCTGTAGATTGTTTAGGGTAGTTTGGATTTTCTAACTGTATTAATTATTTTGTTCCATGAACACATAACATTGTCCCATTTATTTGTGTCTTCACTTAAAATCTTATTGCCTGCTTTCTCAAATTTGCTGTTTGTCGTTCTTCTAGGTCCAAGCTTTAATAATTGAATGTGTCTATTGTCTTAAGTCATAAATCTTGACTATATTCAACTACTTTCCAAGTTATTGACTTAAAACATAAATATTTTCAATCTTAAAAGTTTTGCTTAAAAGTTTCGGTGGTATGCCTTTGATTGTAGAGCAATGTTTAAAAACCTCTTCAATTTGGCCTCTACAATTTTTTCTAGATTTTTCTTGCCCAACTCCAACCAATTTTTCACACAATAGCAAAAAAACAAACAAATATTTTTCTTAATGTATAGTAGATTATATCTTAACTCATTATTCTAAACAGCTTCAATAACTTCTCAATGTATCCAGAGGGATAAAAAAAAATCCAAATTTTTTTTCAATGGCCTTTAAGGTCCTGGATAATTAGTTCTCTTCCTGGCACTCTAATTGTGTTCTGAGCCAATCTCCCTTATTGCTTTTTTTCTTTCTTTTTTCAATTAATTAAAAAGCTATTTTCTTTCCCATTTTGAGTTCTCTGTACTTGAATGCTATTTTCTCTCTTATTTCACAGGCTTAATTAATTTCTCTTAATTTAAATCTCAGAAAGTCCTTTCCTGAACAGTCTACTTAATGTTGGTTCATTTTCCCCTTGTATGTCAGCATTTCCCTTAGTAACACAAATTTTAATGTGTAAGTATTTTGCAATTTTATTCTTTTCTATACCCCCACTTAGCACAAAGTCAAATTAGGACAGTTTAGTTCTCTGCCATCTCCACCAGCACATTTCCTAATGGGGTTCTTTGGGACTCGGCACCAAGCTAACCTTGTTGAATGAACAAATGAATGAAGACCAGGTGCTCAATATATATGTCCAAATTGTGCATCAATCTCAATTCAATTCCAAAAATGTGGCAGACACTGTTTATGTCTCCTGTTTACAGTAAAAAAATATTTCTAGTGAAGAAAAAAAGAAAGAAAGTAGAAAATTCATTTTTTATTGTCTAATGGTTTATTTTCAAAATGTCATTGATGAATTAAAATGTTTTCTGAAAAAAAAAGTGTGGCTTCATTTTCATGTATCACAGTTTTATTATAAGGGTAAATTTATCATATCAGATATCAATACACTTAATTTAATATTTACTTTTCAAGATTTTACTCAATTTTCTTTTTAAATGCAATTAATATAGAACAGCTAGGTAAACTAGAATATATATGATTCTGAAATTATTTTAGCAGGTAATTAACGTTAGGCATATAGTATAAGAGGCTTAAAAATATATGTATGTAGTTCTAACCCGTTTGGCTCAGTGGATAGAGTGTCGGCCTATGGACTGAAAGGTCCCAGGTTTTATTCCAGTCAAGGGCATGTACCTTGATTGCGGGCACATCCCAGGAGGAAGTGTGTAGGAGACAGCTGATCGATGTTTCTCTCTCATTGATATTTCTAACTCTCTATTCCTCCCCCTTTCTCTCTATAAAAAATCAGTAAAATATATTTTAAATATATATGTGTATACTTACATTTATATATGTAAATACACTTACAAACATACATCTATACATGTACATAAAAGTCATCACCAGTTCTTTTGGTTAGTTAGTAAAACTATGATATGGCCACACTGCACCTTACCTCTTCATTATACCTTTTCCTCTGTGACATAGTAAACAAAGGGTTTTATTAACTTTATTTAATTCCAGGTAGAAAAGAGAAAGAAAGAAAAACTTAAACTCTCTTTCTTCCAAATGCAAATGGCCTGCGTACAGTGCCAAGTGTAAGTAGCACTTAGCTTGTGGCCTTAAACTTTCATTTTAATAGAACCTTGAGAGCAAAAATGTTCTACATAATGTAAGCTTTATAAACAATGGTACGGTGCCCCAGAATAACAGCATTACTTGCCACCAATAGAATATTTCAATATTCATTAAAGTATAATTATTTTCTTTTACATTTGATACTAACTGCTCTTTTTACCGTATTTGCCAGCGTATAAGACGATTTTTTGGCCCTGAAAAATACTTATTTGCCGGCGTATAAGACGATTTTTTGGCCCTGAAAAATACTTATTTGCCGGCGTATAAGACGACTGGGCGTATAAGATGACCCCCTAACATTTCCACTAAAAATACAGAGTTTGTTATATACTCGCCGTATAAGACTACCCCCCACTTGGAGGCATATTTTTCAGGGCCAAAGGGTCGTCTTATTCGCCGGCAAATACGGTAGATTGTTTTCCTAAACTGCTTGGTCAGTGAGGAAATCAGCATCCATGCCCTCTCCCATCACATGTCTAGTTTCAGCCTGTTTCTAATGATGCCCCGCTTTCCTTCTAGGACCCTCGAATCCAAGAATTAAAAGAAAAAAGGGAAACATAAACATGCTCCTAAACAGATTTTCTAAATCTACAATCAAATTCAATGTATCTTTGAGGTCAAATCACAATGGAAAAGAAAATAATATTTGTCTTTTACTTATCAAGAGATTAGCTTCAGTCTAATACTTCTTATTCAATCCTTGTGCTGGTATAGAAGAGAAAGCATGAGCTTATAACCAGGAAGTAAAATTCTAATTCTAGAATCTTCAGTTATTTACTCCTTTGATGGGCACTCAGTTTCTTAATACTTAGTGGTCCCATAGGAAAAATAGGGAGAGTAATATATGCCTCATACATGGCTTCATTGCATCCTCCAAAAAGATATAGCTAAGTTTTAACCCCCAGGACTAGTGAATATGTCCTTATTTGCAGAGTATGCTCGCAGATGTAATTAAGTGAAGGCTCTCAAGAAGAGATCATCCTGGATTTAAGGTGGAACCTGAATCCAATGAATGGAGTGTTATAAGAGAAGAAAGAGGGAAAGATGACACAGGAAAGCGTGTCAAGTGGATACAGAAGCATATGGAATTTTGAAGCCCCAAGTAAGGAATGCCAAGGGTCTCTGTGGTCAGCACAGACTAGAAGAAAAGCATGGAAGGTATTTCCCTGAGTGCCTCAAAGTTTCAACGCTGTCCACACCTCAACTGTTGATCTGGCCTCCTCCACTGGGACAGCACATTTCTCTTGTTTATGTTGTCTAGTTTGCGATTAGTCATTACAACTGTCCTAGAGAACTAATAGAACCTTCAAAAGTGAATCTCCAGAATGCTCTTGTTTTTCTATGAGCTAGTATATTCTCAAGAGTGAAATCTAGTCGGTGTGCACCAATATGGCCAGGTCGGTTAAGTGTATCTGCCATTGATTTGTGTAGTGCTCAACTGTGATAAGAGTTGGACTGTACCATGACTGTTATCACATATTTTGATTATCACCTCTCTATATTTTAAAAGTATGTATTTTTTTATTGACTTCAGAGAGGAAGGGAGAGGGAAAGAGAGATCAAAACATCAACAATGAGAGAGAATCATTGATTGGTTGCCTCCTGCATGCCCCTCACTGGGGATCAAGCCCACATCCTGGGCATGTGCCCTTGACTGGAATCAAACCCAGACCCCTCAGTCCACAGGCTGATACTCTATCCACTGAGCCAAACCAGCTAGGGCAACCCCTCTATATTTTTTAATGTCACCCCTCCACAATTGATTGATTAATCTTGAACACTGAAAAAGTATCTATGGATGACGTGTATTTTGGGACTAAGATAAATTTAAAAGAGGGAGGGAAATGCGGCAAATCATGGAATGCAGAAGAGGACAGGGTCTAACCAGGATATAGTTTGCCTGGAAAGACAGGTGTGGGAACCATACCAGAATCGCCAGACAACCAAGGCCACTCAGAGTGTGAAAGGTGTTGTTGATAATATTCTGAATGGCCAAGGCCACTCTGCACACAGATGCAAAGCCACAGAGATCTCACGGTACACTGTGCCCTTCCATAACCCAAATGATTGAAGTCACTGTTGGCAATCAGCCTTCGCTGTCTACATGGTAATACACATTACTGACCAACTAGTGTGAGAAGCAGAGGTGGTAAGCACAAAGAATGCAGCTCCTATCTGTGCAGGAGAGGCCGGAGAGCTCAGATAGAGCCGAGAGCTGGTACTGCTATGATATAAGGTCAAGAGCTCATAAAGAGCTCAGATATAGCTTCCATGTTAACCAGCCAGTATACGGCTGCCTGTTTTATGAACTGCTGTGAAAGACTATGTTATCTGATGACTATACGGCCACTGGTTTCTGCAATAAAGACTCATTCGTATACACCCACAACTTCTCAGAGCTTCTCCGCCTAAGACCCAGCATCCAAAAAAGACCAGCCCTAGGCAGGGGGTCTGGGACCCAACACCTGTAACTAGTGAGCAGAGGATAAAGGAGGAACTTGGATTAAGTTCCCAACAGTTAGTGCAGTGGGCAGGGTTTGAGAAGGACCTGCCCTGGTGAGTTGGGATGAATTTTGACGAATATAGAGACTCAGAGCAACTCAGAGCAGCGGTGCTGTCTCTGACAATAGGATATACTATAAGTCTCTGTGAAAGAAAATCCAATATTTAATCATTAATCACTTGTAGAATAGAAATGCATGTAAGACCATTTGCCCCCAAACAAAAAAGTGCTAAACATGCTCAAGGCAGGTATGTACTGGAGTGTCTCTTAAGGTTTTTTCTAAGACTAAAATTCTGCGACCTAGACTCCAGCTACTCTAAGGCAACTGGTAGGCTCAGATAGTGTTATAGGTATTTATGGGAAGTAAAAAGTAAGCAAGACATTTCATGTTCTCAAGGATTTTAAAATCTAATTAGAAAGGTGAGATATACTAGTATACACTTGAAAATGTAACAAGTGATAGCAAATTATAAATGTAATTTAAGAGACAGAAATCAATTCTTGATCTCATTGCTCATTATGTACTAATTATCTAATGGTACCTATTTAAAATATATTCTTGCTTTCTAAAATAAGAAAACAAAGCAGTTTTTACATATAAAAGCATGTGACTATCATCCCCCTCCCCCCAAAAAAGTATGGGAGCAAAGAGAAAAATAGTAATTTTCTTGGTCAGTTCAGGCTGCTATAACACACTACCGTAGATCAGGTGGCTTATAAAGAAACAGAAGTTGATTTCTTATAGTTCTAGAGGCTGGATGTTGGAGATCAAGATGCCAGCATGGTTGGGTTTTGGTGAGAGACTGCTTCCTGGCTCACAGAAAACTATGTTCACGCTGTATCCTCACATGGTACGGAGCAAGAGAAGCAAGCTCTCTCTGGACTTTCATAAGGACACCAATCCCATTTATGAGAGCCCCACCCTCATGACCTCATCTAAGCATAATTACCTTCTAAAGGTCCCAGTTCCTAATAGCATCACATTGAGGGGTAGGATCTCAACTTATGGACTTAGGGAAGGGGGTGGATACAAACATTCAGTACATAAGAGCAGTGTTCAGTGAGATAAATTTTTAAAGAAATGTTTATTATCAACTGAGTAATTCTCTGATTGCAAAGTAGGTACATGTTTGTACCTTTGATTGTTCTCATGTGATGAAATGGGTTAGGCCAGTTGCAGGCCCTCCCCATGCCCTAGGAGGGTTTTTAAGTCTTAAGCAGCACATCATAAATTCCATTGCAATTATCTCAGCCAAGAATAAAAAACCAGAAACCCAAACTTCACCAGAGAGAAAACCAGAGCTATCCCAGTCCAGCTATAAGTCAACTCTATGTTCACAGCAGCCGAGACTGAGACTGCTTTCCGGAGTTTGCTGGATGTGGTTTCGTTTGCTTTTTCCCCCATGGATATTACCACTTGCTTTTTACCTTCTAGGAATTCTTCCAAATTTGAATTCTTCTGATTGTACCCTTTTTTCCCCCTTCAATTTCTCAGTACTTTCATGGTTTTCTTTTTTCTCGGCTTTTATTACATATTTTGAATCTGTTAAGTCTGATCAAATAACTGAATCAACACACCCAGGTAGCCAGTGGAACTAGACCATTTCACAACCAATATTCCTTTTGGCTTGGACCACATTCCACTTGTTAAAACCATTATCTTTCCCTTCAGGAGCCACCTGGAGAATTCTCCACCCAGAAAAAGCCTGCCCAGGGTCCTTTACAGTCTCTGGTTCTCTGTCTTTTGGTGCTGGCTTCATTTTGGGGCTCAGCCCATCTGGTACTCAGATGGCCTAATAAATTTACAATCCCTTACCACCTTGGCCTCATGAGTTCCTCCTTCGGTGACCCTAATAGTACCGAACTGAATTTTGGGTTGACTAGAAATAGATACCTAAGCCCAAATTCTGATATAGAACCAGAGTTTGTCCATTAATATTGGTTTATTTACATATATGACTCTATTCTTTTACTGTGAATGCAACTACTAAGCATAATGAAATTATGTCTATGTTAGTCAGTTGATTCAAAAGCGAAACATTTAGCAAATCAGCAAGGTATGAAATACCTGTATTTAATTGAAAATATAATCTGGCATGTTTGTGATGTGTCTCATGCTTTGATTTACTAATTGTTTTGTTTTTGTTTCTTTAATATGTGCCTCTGAGATTTTATTGTATTTTTTAATCATCAGTTTTTTTTTGTTTTTTTTTTTAAATATATTTTATTGATATTTTACAGAGAGGAAGGAGGAGAGATAGAGAGCTAGAAACGTCGATGAGAGAGAAACATCGACCAGCTGCCTCTTGCACACCCCCTACTGGGGATCTGCCCGCAACCAATGTACATGCCCCTGACCGGAATCGAACCTGGGACCCTTCAGTCCGCAGACCGACGCTCTACCACTGAGCCAAACCGGTTCTGGCAATCATCAGTTTTTTTTTAAATATATTTTTATTGGTTTCAAAGAGGAAGGAAGAGAGAGAGAGAGAGAGAGAGAGAGAGAGAGAGAGAGAGAAAGAGAGAGAGAGAGAGAGATCAATGATGAGAGAGAATCATTGATCAGCTGCCTCCTGCACTCCCCCTACTGGGGATCAAGCCTGCAACCTGGGTATGTGCCCTTGACCAGAATCAAACCTAGGGCCCTTCAGTCCGCAGGCTGACGTCTATCCACTGAGCCAAACCAGCTAGCGCTATCATCAGTTTTCTTAAAAATGAATCTTTATTGTTGAAAGTATTACAGATGTCCCCTTTATTTCCCATAGACTCCCTCCACCCCAACCTGCCCCTCCCAGGCCTGCATCACACTATTGTCTGTGTCCATGGGCTATGCATATACGCATATAAGTTCACCTGTTAATCTACTCCCAACCCCCCACTTCTGCCTTCTCTCTGAGATTCAATAGTCTGTTCCATGCTTCTATGTCCCTGGATCTATTTCGTTCATCAGTTTATTTTATTCATTAGATTCTGCATGAGTGAGATCATGTGATACTTGTTTTCTAATTTCAGTTTGTATAATGTTATTTTTCAGAAATATATTTCCTTCCAGTTGAAAGTTTTAATTCTAATCTAATTTATTTACTGTTGGTGGTCTCACGGTCAAGGCATTGAACAGATTTATTGATAATAATTTCACATATCAATAATTTAGTAAGATGAAAAGGGTATTGGTCTATATTTTCTTTTTTGTCATTATTTAATGTAATATATATGGAAACACAGGAACTATAATCTATTAGCAATCATCTCTGTCCCTTTGGAAGTCCTGGTTATCATCATCTATATTTTATATAAAAGCCCAAATGACCAGCCTACTGACTGACTGGTGGACTGGCCAGTAGCTATGATGTGCACTGACCACCAGGGAGCAGACTCTCAACACAGGAGCTGCAGAGCTATAGTCACTTGGTAGCTGCGGTTCTCAGGTGACGCACTCAGAATCAGACAGGAAAGAGCTCAGTTCTGGGTGGTGTCACCTGAGAACTGCCCTCTCACAATCCAGGACTCCTTGGGGGATGTTGGAAAGTCAGCTTTGGACCGATCCTCCCAGGCCAGGCCGAGGGACCACACCGGTGCATGAATCCATGCACTGGGCCTCTAATTTCATTATAAAACATATATTTTTCCTTTTAATAATAATTTTCTATCATCTGGTGGAATGAATTCTATAGTCTCTAATCCAAAATATCTCTTTTGTACATTTTAAGACTTTTCCAGTGTGTTTATCTTCTCAAAAAGCCACTCAGTTGAAGACATTAAACACACCATCCCGTTATCACTGTTATTTTCCTATCGATGACATGTATGGGAAGCATGATCTACATGGGAAACGTGGAGATATCTTATTACTGAAAATTTCATATTAAATTATGTTTTGCCAATAGTTTATTTAATTAATGCATTTTAAAATAATCTGAATGTTTCAATGAATTAGGAAAGTATCAAAGGAAAAGCACTAGCTACTAATATTTCATAACCAGCCAAAAATATGACATGATC
This sequence comes from Vespertilio murinus, assembly GCA_963924515.1. Lineage (NCBI taxonomy): Eukaryota > Metazoa > Chordata > Mammalia > Chiroptera > Vespertilionidae > Vespertilio > Vespertilio murinus. Next base: position 64,612,775 of record OZ004712.1, read on the forward strand.
ATTACTACCCATAGCAAAAATAATTAATACATAACTCTTAAAGAGAAAATATCTGTCAATTTTACAAAGATTTTTGAAGAGGTAGTAAGCCTGAAATGTTAACAATTTTAGCAGCTTTTTTTGTGTCAATTCTGAGTGAGATGGAAGCACAAGCCATTTTCACACCTATGAGTCATACTTTTGCACAATTGGCTTTAAAATTCAAATATTAAAACAACTTATTAGCCTCATATACTTCTCATTAAGTTTACAAATATTATTTTTTTCCTCAACAGATTTTTTAGACTTTTAAAAAACAAAATTATTTTATTGCTTTGGTAATTCAATTTCAGTCATTATTGCTAAGGTAAATGATTGTATATTCATTTTCAATTCTAGGCTTTATAAATGCAACAGTTAGTCCAGTGCAATTTATGAATGCAAAAGTAAATCTTAGTTATTGGCAATTAAATTTAAAATTTTTACCATGAGTAAAATGTAAGTGTGGTTTTCCAATAATGGAGTTTAAAAATATGTAAAACTTTAAAAAGACTTCTTAAAAAGTGCTATGAGAGAGCCTAAATTCTTAGTAGATTCAGATTGAGAGATTAAGTTGTGCTGCTCTTGACTTCTTCCCACTTGGTTGTGTCAATATTCCATCTACATTGCTTAAGTGGTGAATTAGAGAGCAATAGAAATGTAAGATAAAATATAATCACCTTCACTTTTCCCTGGGGCATATATTGACCTTTTTCTAAGCTTTAATCTCATTTTATTATCATTAATATTTAATTCATATAGCAAATTAACAGAAAAGTATAGCTTTCTAATTTGTAAAACATCATTGAGCATTGCATAATGAAAAGAAAACCTGACTTGATTACTTTATCTGATTTTTATGTTGAACTAAATCTATTTAAGAGCAGCAACCAGGTTTCTTTTCTGTTTGTGAAAAGGAAAGGCAAATGTCTTGTGAATTATATTTGCCATGCCTTTCATTTCCTGGTTCATGTATATCTATAATCATAATCTCAACTTATTTTTCTTTCAATAACTATACCACGAGACTGAGTTATATTTGAACAGTGAGACTTTGAAAGCTATGTGAAATAACTGCAAGAACAAGAATCATTTGATTACCATGTTGGCTGTGCTCACTGAAATCAGAGAATCTCTAAGCTTCAGAATAACCTGAAACAAATGGGCATATGAGCACACAATGACTAAATTTGGGGGAACATTTTGAAACATGATGAAAAAATGAAGATGATTATTTTATTTGCCACAGTATCCTCGATCTCACAAGCATAGACACAGAGAATTTAAATAAATGTGTCTTAGAAAAACCATCTCTTTACAGGCTAATTGGCCACTATTAAATAATACGGGCATGACAGCAGTCAGCCCCATCCATGAAGTGTTTGTGTTGCTCTTAACCACTGGCTTCTGCATAGAAATGAGAAAAGGGAGAATTTAATCAGGGGTTATTTTAGGTTGATTTTTTTTGTTAGTGTAGTGTATATATTAAACAATTAATTTCAGGAGGGAAAAATCTGTGAGATAGGAACGACCTCCTTTGACACCAATCCCTGTGGTTCCTATAATTTACCATAGTGTAGGAGGAAGATTTAAGTTGAACCAAGTTCTTCTTGTTCCACAGCTATATTCAAAGCTTGATCTTGAGGTAAGATTTTTTTTCAAATCTTCTCTAGGGATATTTTTCCATTGATTTTTAGAGAGAGTGGAAGAGAGAGGGAAAGACAGAGAAACATGGATGTGAGAGAAACACACTGATCGGCTGCCTCGTTCTTGAGTCCTGACCAGGGCTCGGCTCAGGCCAGGGAAGAGCCTGCAACTGAGGTTCATGCCCTTGAGTAGGGTCGAACTCTTAACCCTTCAATCCATAGGCCAGCGCTCTATCCACTGAGCCAAATCAATTAGGGATTGAGGTAAGATTTTGAATGATTAATTAAGCACTAAATGAATTGCCCTTGCATAATTACTGAGAATGATTTAGAGGTATTACTTAATTTACAAAGAGTCCATTTTGTTTTTCCTTTGCCCATTCCCATGATTCATCCTATTATTTAATACTGGGCTATAAAAACTGTTAAAGAGCCTTTTTATTGGATTCAGTAAATTTACAAGCAAACAGCAATGATACCAATTGCTGTTTCCCCAACTTTCTACCTTTTGGGTGAAGGATCTCTAGAATTTGGATTGAATAGAGCTGTTTGTTTTCATGTATTTGGCTTTGATTTAATAGAGAAATCCTCAAAAGCTACATTTATTACAGAAAAGCCACCCCTGCCCAAAGTTTAGCCTTTTTTAGAAACAGAAAAAGACTCACTGGTCCCTGTCCCCAAATCTAATTTCTTCAGAAATCAGAAATGAGAGTGACCGGGGTTAAGAAGATTGATAATTCTTTAGGCACTACTATACATCACAATGATTTTTTTGGTCAGATTCTTCTAATAGTACAAAATTATCATCATTTAACTATACAGTTAGTAACTCCATGTTATTCTAGCTCATTACCATTCATCCCCCACCAAAGAGCCAACTTGTCTTCTGTGTTCATAATCCAGAAACAAATCATCAGTGTTTTTCCGTGGTTCCCCTCTCTGATTAATTCTCCACTATTTGCTACTGTTGGGACTCTCCTAACTGCACTCTTTGGAAACCCCTTATGTCCTCGACTCCTTGACTTAAAGCTCTTTTCCAATTTTGGATAAAATTAGACGTGACTTTCCATCTATACACTTGTACCTCCTATGTCAGTGTTACTGAACAGTCCTTTTGAACATTTTCACCTGTACATGAATGTGTTGTATCATTAGTCACAGCTTTTCTCACCTTCCCTAGTCCCCTAAAGGCATGGAATATCTTGTAGAACACTGGATCAGACTTGAGAAATGTACTTGAACAATGAACAGCAATAGGAATCTCAGTAGGAATTTCAACACCTTTCTTCTTTGCTTCCTAATAGTCTGGAATTTCTCATGTGCTTCTGGGTGAATTTTTGCTTGCCTATATAAACATGACACATGGATATCCCACAATTCTCCAGCTGTTACATTATCATTTGAGATACTGGTCAACACTAGAATGAGTGGAATTTACTAATTTTTAGGGAAAAAACTTTGATTCTGCTTGAGTAAATGTTCTTCTTTGATCTAAACAACATGACTGGGTTGAAGTAGACTATAATTTTGCACATATAGTTGTCTAGAGTTATATGAACACAGAGAGAGAAAAAGGCAATCTCCACATAGTGGAGTGAGGCAGATGTCTTTATAGCATATCAGTACTTAATGAGGGTAGAGTAGTTATCTAGATCTTTATGTCAATTTTTACTGTTTCTCAAGGGATGATCTTCATACTTCAATGATAAATGAAGCTTTTTGCTCTCCCATATATCAACTCTTTCCCATATGTTTCTATGATATGGAAACAATTATTTAACAGGGAAAAAATTAGATGGCTTGCAAATTGAGCTTATGAATTGAACATCATTCTGATACCAAAGCTGATTGGTCTGAGCCTCCAACGTCTGTTGCTTGGATTACTGCAGTTGTTTCTTGATTAATTTTCTGACTCCATCCTTGCTACTTGTCTATGTTTAACCAAGTAGTCAGAGGAATTATTTTAAAACAAATTTCAGATCAACACACTACCCTGCTCAAAAATTCCTAGTCTGATCATGAACCTCAGAGTAAAGGCCATTGTTGTTTTCTAACTGACCTGGCAGCTTGCTTCCTCTCTGACCTCATGTCCTTATTTTCGCAGCATTTCTTATCTCTTTCTCCTGTTTTATATTTTTCAAGATCAATTTTTTAAATACTGCATCATATATTTTTCTTATTAATTGTGAGCCTTCCAGACTCTAGTATATTTCATTCCACGAGGACAACTACTTCTGTAAAATTTGCTTTGTGCCGTGTTCCCAGCTCTCAGAGTTGGTGGCACATGGCAAGTCTAAAACTATTTTCTGTGCGGTGAAAAGTAGATTGAGTATATCTTCTCTGCATGGAAAGCCTGAGAAATCTGTCCTCTGAGTTCCCTTTCCTGTAATTAGTCACTACCAGAAACTTTGAGGAAGACCCTCCACTCCAGAGCCAATGAATGAAATGAGACAAGTGTTCCTCCACCATACTGTATTATCCCTTCAGAATCGCAATGATTACCACCCACATAAAAATAGATGAAGAAGTTTCTGGTTATTTTAGAAGAAAATTGGAGGACACGTTGAAATTTATTAACTTACTTAACAACTGATAATTATCTGGAATTTCTTTACTAGTAGGTCTCAAAAATATTATTGCTAGATATCTGACTCTATATGCACTAGCAGTTTTGCAGGGAGATAAAATGTGAGGACTGGGGAGGCAGGTCACATGAAGAACTCAAAGGCAGAAAAAAATCACCACTTGAAATACAACATCATAATGAGCAATACATTTTAGAAATCCGAGTAACGTTTTATGTAATATAACAATAAGCAATGTACATTTCTAAGTATGAATGATTTGTTTTTGCCTATAAACAAAAGATCCTGGGGACAGAAACCTGCTGCCAGGAGTTTTGTTCTCAAGGGCCAGTGGCTGTTTTCCATCCTCCCACCAGCCCTAAGTGAAAAGTATGAGTCTTGGCAGCTTCGAATGCTCTGTCTAGTGTTCCTGGGGTGCCACGTGGCAGGGAGTCTTGACTGGAAACTGAGTTTAATGATCATTCTGGTTGACAGCTGTTGTGGATGCATCTTTGCTACTGTTGCAAGATCTATGTGCAATTCTAACCAGAAGAATGACAGTCACAAATCTAAACAGAGCGTGAGGTTGTTTTCCATTCCAAAGGCCTTTTAAGAATGTGATATTTTAAGCCGACTGGCTAACAAAGATGGGACATGTCCTCATACATAAGGAACTAGCCAATAAAAAGCACAGGCCCAATACAGAAAGCCACATGCTTGCTCTGAGCTGCCTTGCTGCAAGAAATTTTTTTATTTCTTTTCACTGAAAGTTAAGAACCATGTATTTGCTTATAATCTAAGTCAAGAAGCCAGCATTGTTTTGAACTTCAAACAAAATAAACACGTGCTATCTCAGACAAGGAAATATTTAACATAAAGTTCTTATACAAACTAAGACTTATACAAAGTGGAGAAAGAGTGGGTTTATGGCTGTGGGTATATGAAACACAGAGTTTATTTTTGTATTATTAATTATTGCATTCTTCTCCATATGAACAACTATAAACCTACTTTTGTCAGATCTTATATAAGGGCAAAAACTAAAAGGGAAACCAAAGAAAGCTGAAATGGGAGTGAGAGATTTATAGAGTGTAATGGCATAGTGAAATTATGAGAACCATAGAAGTTATGCTCAGATGCTAATTTTCACTAAAATAACTACTCATGTCCAGGTGCACCAGAGGTCTTACTGAGGACCCATTTCAGCATAGACTCAGAAATCTCCTTAGAAGGAAATGATTAAATCCTCTTTGTAAACCACATCAGAAGAAATATTTTGTTCTGTGCATCTTCATTTCTATGGGGAAAATCCTGTTTCATTTCAAATTAACCCAACTACATCAGTAAATCATACTTGTTTGTAGAATTTGGTCCTCAGCTAGAAAATCAGCTGATAAGAAAGAGAAATATTAACTTTAGTTCATATTTTCTATTTATATATTCCCCCCAAAATTATATTTCAAATAGAGGCCTAGCGCACGAAGATTCATGCAAGGGGGGGAGGGGATGCGAAGGTCCCTCAGCTGGACCTGCACCATCTCCAATTCTGGGAGCCCTCAGGGAAGCCCTCTCCAACCCGGGAGTTTCTGTCTGTCTTTTCAGTAATTGTCTGAGAATATGAGCAAATTGTCTGAGACCCCAACCCAGTTTTGTTTGTTGCTCACAGAATAATAAGGCCTTTTTTTTCTCTCTTTGCTCTTTTGGTGGAGATTTCCTAAAAGTTGCAGGATACCTTCCTTTTAATTTTTCCTTGATATTCTGATTTTACTTATGTCTCTCACCTTTGCTTTCCCTCCATCTCCCACCCACAACAGTAACTTACTCCAGGCTCACTTTGCTCAAGTGTCTAAGTGATCCCACAACATTTCTGCCACCAGAACTACAATTCCCAGTGATGCCCGATGCTTTGCCCTGGCTACACAGAAGGTGAGTGGGCATCCTACCCTGCCCCAGGCCTCTTGGCACCTGTGTTCATTCGCGCTGCCCAAAGGCCCATCACCTTTGTCAGGTTAATTTGCATACTCACTCCTGATTGGCTGTGGGTATTGCATAGGTATGGTCAATTTACATATTTGTCTATTTTTAATGTAGATAGTTATAGAGATAGTATCAAAGTAGTACATTGACATTTTTATACAGAAGCGACTCTGGCCCTGGTATGTTCCTGTCTCGACTGTCTGTTCTATAAAAAAGAAATCTTTCATCACTGTCTGCCTTCTGTCCCATGGAAGTTTATGCCACCACCCCATGGAAGATTCCATGGACATGGACATGACCCCTGTGAGGCCCCAGAACTATATTTATGGGTTGTGCACTGAAGGACAGCAAAGATTACCACTTTAGGGTGGATAATGATGAAAATGAGCATCAGTTATCTTTACAATTGGTCATTTTAGAGGCTGGTACAAAGAATAAATTGTACATTGTTGAAGTAGAGGCAATGAATTATGAAGGCAGGTCAATTAAAGTAACACTGACAACTTTGAAAATGTATGTTCAGCCAACAGTTTCCCTTGGTGGCTTTGAAATAACACCATCTATTGCCTTACAATTGAAATGTGGTTTAGGCATGAGCATCTTAGTGGACAGCACTTAGCAGCTGTGGCGGAAGATGCAGAGTCAGAAGATGAAGAAAAGGAGGTTGTGAAACTCCTAAGTGTATCTGGAAAGCATTCTTCCACTGGAATTGGTAGTAAGATTCCACAGAAAATAAGTAAAACTTGCTGCTGATGAGAAGATGATGATTTTAAAGATGAGGAAGCTGAAGAAAAAGTGCCTGTAAAGAAATCTGTAGGTAATACTCCAACTACAAATGCACAAAACTCAAACCAGAATGAAAAGGACCAAAAATCATCAACACTAATTCTAAAAAAAACCCACAACCCCCCCCCCAAAAAAAAACCCCACAAAAAAACCTCATAAAATACCAAAAAGACCTAGTTCTATGGAAGACATTAAAGCAAAAATGCAAGCAAGTATAGAAAAAGATGGCTCTCTTCCCAAAGTGGAATCCAATTTCATCAATTATGTAAAAATTGCTTCTAATGACTGACCAGTAGGCTATTCAAGATCTCTGACAGTTAGGAAGTTATTTTCTTTAAGAAAATAATTTAAACATTTTGTTAAAATTTGCCATCTTATTTTATTTCTGTAACAGTTGATATTTGGCTCATTTTTAAAAATAATATAGAGTGAAAACTTTCCCTACCCTGTCTGATAAATGTTGTCCAGGTTCCATTGCTAAGAATGTGTTGACAAAAATGCATGTTTAGTTTTTAAAGATGGAAATCCACCCTTTTTTGGTTTTAATTATGTATGGAACCAGAGGCCTGGTGCACAAATTCATGCATGGGCCAGCCAGGCTGAGGAGCAGCAGGTGGTTGGTGGACTGTCCCTGATCTTGATGGGGTGGTGTGGGGGCATTTGGGGGCAGGGCTGGCTGGTGGGAGGGGCTGCAGGCAGTTGGCTTGCTAGTCCTGCCCCCTGGTCGAACTCCTGGTTGAAGTCCTGGTCAAGGGGACATTTTGCATATTAGCCTTTTATTTATTGTTATGATAGGACATAGTAGTAGTGGTGGTCAGACAAATATAAATGGTGGGGAGACAAAAATACACATGTGAAATAAACTCAGTGTTTTAATAAAGTAACAAAAGAGTCCATTTTGATAAAATATGTGGTATCTTTTACATATACAGGCAGTCCTCAGGTTACGTCGGACTTGACAAACATTGTTTTGTGGTTACATCGCCATCTCATATTTATAGTATTTATAAAGAAAAAAAGTTCCATCATTTTGATGTATGTACATGTGTGCTTTATGTTTTCTATTATTTATTTACCACAAGTAAAGGTCAGGAATTGTTATCTTTCTTTTAAAAACTGTTTCACTCATTACTGCTGTGTATGTGCTTCATGTGAGTGATGTAGGTGTTCATGTAGGTGGGTTCCGACTTATAGCGAAAACGCGTTATGTCGCACCATAGGAACAGATCTTCAACGTAACCCAAGGACCTACTGTAAATGATATGATGGGCAATCATTCATTCATTCATTCAGGGAGGGCTTTCTATATGTCATGCGTGCATATGGTCAATGCTGGGCATGCTGAATTGGGAGAGAGAAAAAAATAAGACATGAATTCTTGCCTCAAAGAACACATTGATGTATTCCAGAGATGTGTACTCTGAACATTTACTAATAATGTGGACTAGATGGATGCATTGAATCATCAATCTTTTCTAGCATTATATTTTTACTAATGCTGTTGCTTTGTAAGATTGCTGACTGGCAAAGCTACAATTTGGTCAAAAAAATGGGATATGGCTAGAGAAGATGGATATTCTGTGGTCAATAGAAGAAATTATGTTTAGTATATAAAGCATCCCAACACTCAGCTTCAACTAGATCATCTTTATACTTTCTGAAGACAGCTGCAATAAAGGAAGGGCAAATTTTGTATTGATGGAGGCCTGAATTCAGGTCATCTTTGGGGGTACAGTAATCCAAATCATATGAATGGTTCTGCTGCCATCATTTAATTTAGAAACATTTATGTAAATTTCTAAGAAATTCACAAACAGACAACAGTGTCTGGCCAACCTGGGAAATTACTTGAATGAGCGTAGAAAGTAGTTTGGAGATGGGGTTGACTCTGTGTCTCTATAGGATTCTTTTCTTCCTGGCCCCACACAATGTTTTCTAAGCTTATGGAGAATGAATATGTACTAGATCAAACCACATGAAAAAATAACAATTTCTAAATGATCATTATAATATTTTTAAGAAATATAAATATTTTTTATTTTGCAAAATAAACCTGTGTAAAGGTACTTACAACTTATTATTAACTCTTACAAATACCTACTTTTATATTTTTCTAGATTTGCCTATCATTTCTATGTTTGTATACATATATGTATTTGTATACATAAATCTTGTTTAATTTTGTGTTTTGAATGCCAAGTAAAGAAAGGGGATCACATTTTCCCCCCAATAGGTATAAAAATAGAAGATTATAAAAGTTATTCCTTTCAAATTATTATAAAAATATTATGGAAAGATCTCAAATATATTATTGGTAACTAGTGGCCCAGTGCATGAAATTTGTGCACAGGGGTAGGGATTGTACCTCAGCCCAGTCTGCACACTCTCCAATCTGGGACACCTTGAGAGATATCTTACAGCCCATTTAGGCCAAATCCCACCGGGCAGTTGAACATCTCTCTCACAATCCAGGACTGCTGGCTCCTAATAGCTGACCTGCCTGCCTGACTGAGTACCCCTAACCACTTCTGCCTACCAGCCTGATCACCCCCTAACCACTCCCCTGCCAGCCTGATTGACACCTAACTGCTCCCCAGCTGGCTTGATTGCCCCTAACTGCCCTCCCCTGCTGGCCTGGTCACCCCTAACTTCCCTCCCCTGCCAGTATGTGGTTGCCCCTAACTGTCCTCCCCTGCAGGCCTGGTAGCCCCCAACTGCTCTCTCCTGCAAGCCTGCCCCCCCCATCAGTCCTCCCCTGCAGGCCATCTTGTGGTGGCCATCTGGTGTCTACATGGGGGCAGCCATATTTTACCACATGGGGGCGGCCATCTTGTGTCTTGGAGTGATGGGCAATTTGCATATTACTCTTTTATTATATAGGATTTTGCTTTCTTAAATAATGTATTCTGAATGCAGAATACCTTTAAAAAACAGTGACTTTTGTCTTTATTCTTCTCCAAAACTGTTTACGTTAGGCCACAATAATGTGGAGTGCCTCTGCAGAATTTGATAGCAATAGCTTCCCAGTCTTTAGTACACCATGTTTCTCCCTATTTTTATATAGAACCCTTATTGTGATATTTCTACAACATGAAATCAATGACCATTTATATGTTTAAAACAAAAGTAACCAAAACATTAAAACTCTTATTTTTTAATATTGACTAAAGAATGAAGTCCCTGTTTCTTAATATTCTAACTCCAGTCTCTCAGTTTTTATTGCCCATTAAGAGTTTCAATGATGCCTCATATCCTAGCTATAATAAGCACATTAGTGCACTACATGCATTTCATTATAACATCTTGTTTTTGTTTATTTGTTTTTAAGAAGCAACTCATCCAATATCTTCTAAATACTATCTATTCTGCTTAGAATACTCTTTTCTACCACTCATGGGCTGGTCCACTCCCACTTGATTTTCATGACCCAGAATTATTGTTCCCTGGTAGCAAGTCTTTCTCATCTCCTACCTCTAAAATCCCACAACACGTCCCCTGTTTATTGGATTATAACTGTTCATTTATATGTCTGAATCCTTGTAAGAGAGAGAATGATTCTTCTGCTACCAGATATAACTCACATTTTCATATTTTATTTGGGCCTACATAGAAGAAGAAAAAATTCTCCTATGCTCAGGTTTGGGTCTCTGAAAGTAAAATTGTCCATGGTGTCCATTAATTGAAAAAACAGCATGTGTTTCAGAATGTAAATCCAAATTAAGAAGGCCTCTAAATAAAGCTTTGACAAATAAACAACAAAAGCACTCTTATTCTCAGGATTATAATTTTTACATCTTACTAGGATATTGTTCCTGCCTAGAAATTTGGGTGGTATTCATTTCCATGTGGAGACTGACCAAGAGCTAAGAAGTATAAAAAAATAATAAGTTCTTTGAGCTAAAAGAGAACCAATCCAGATGGTAATTGAATTAATATGGAGCCTTCATGCCCTGAGGGGAAAAATTAAATATGGAAGATCAGGAATATTTCCTTTGATATAGCTTTTATGAGTAAATTCCATAAATGTATGGATCATAAATATTCACCCATTTTACAGGTTTGCTTCAATGATTTTAATAAAAGTGTTGTATATACAATTCTAACCACAGGATCAGCTCAGTACTACAGACAATACCCATAAGTACACAGCTAAAACATGCTCAGAGGAGAAAACTTTGACCTCCAGCTGCATTCAGACCCAAAGTTTTGCTCCCTCAAACACACACACACACACATACACACACACACACACACACACACACACACACACACACACACACACACGACCTGGATATAACCCCAGAACTTGAAAACTGGAACCCTTTCAGAAGCAAAGGGTCTATTTTCCAAGAAGATCCTGTGGTGACACCCCTTTACCTTAAATGAATGACCAAGTTCCAAGTCCCTTTAACTAACATTTGGCCCAACAGCTCTTTTGAATACCTGCTCTCCTTAACCCCTTAAAATTCCTTAAACTACTCCAGTTTGGAGTGGAGACACCATTAGGTCTCCCATCTTCTCTTTTGGTACCTTCTCAATCAATAAGCCATTCTTTACTCCAAACTCTGATGTTTTGTGATTTAGCCTTTTGAAGCACCACATGGCATGCAAACTTGGGTTAAAGGACACAATCATCACTACTATCCAGTTTTAGAACATTAGCATAACCACAAAAATATATTTTTTTCTGACTACTTGTGGCCAATCCCTATTTAGATCCCAGTGCTAGGAAGCCACTGATTTATTTTCTAGGCATAGATTTGCCTTTTCTGGACATTTCATGTAAAGTGGATTCAGACTAGTAAAACATCTAATCTTTTGCTTCTGGCTTCTTTCACTTAGCCTAATGTTTTTGAGCTTCACATTGTAGCATGTATCAGCAGTTTATTCTGTTCTAATTGCTAAATGGAACCTTTTGTATGATATGCCACATTTGTTTATCTTTTCACAAAATGATGGGCATTTGATTGTTTCCAGTTTGGCATTATTATAAATAATGCCACTATGACAATTCAGATACAAGTCTTTTTATGAACATATATTTCCTTTTTCTTTTTAAGTAGAGTCCTAGGAGTGGGGTTGTTATTGTTATTATATATATGTATATAAGGGGGGTCCTCTTCCCACTGGGTTCTGCAAGAGGTGGAATTCTTAGGCTATTCCAAGAAAAAGAACTTTCTGAGACGTGCATGGGAGAACCAGTGATATTTGTTTGTGTGGAATTAAATTTCTGTTTCTAAAGTCTCATTTCCCTTAGTGCAGCCATAGAAGCAGGGTAGCTGGGACTTCAGTAAAGCTAGAAGCAAAACCGGTGTCCAGATTTTCCTTTCCATGTTGGAGCAGGGTCCAGTTCAGGGTCAGGCCAGTTACAGTCTATTAGTCCATTGTACGTGGGAGTCCTCATGGCCATGGGCCATGTGAGCAAATGTCAGGAAGCCAAGAGGACCCAAGGGCTGGAGAGAGGAAACTTCCTTGTTTAAGAGGTGAAGTATCCCACATCTTCTGGGGCTTGCAGTGGCCACGCCCATTGTGGCCAATGACCAATGTCTCCAGGTGTGATTGTTATACCAGTCATCCCATCTTTCTGGGCATGTGTTTATCTTCTCTTTGTCTGGTCCCCTTCCCTCAATGTGTTGCAGGAAGCAAGCCTATAATTTCTGACCTTCCCTTTGTTCCTTTCTGATTATTAATTGTCAAGACTGCTTGTCATAACATATTTTTAATTTTACATTTTTATGAAACAGATAAAATAAAATGTTTTTCAAATGGAGGTAATATTTTAAATTTCCACAGGCAATGTATGAGAAAGTTCCTGGTTCTCCCTATCCTCAACAGCACTTGTCTTTTAAATTGCATGAGTTCTATAGAATGAAGTGAAATCTCACTGTAGTTTTAATTTACATTTCCCTAATGACTAGCGTTTAGCATTTTTAGAGTGCTCATTAGCAATTCTTATAGCTTCTTTGGTGAAAATTATATTAAAATAACATTCTAACTTGTGTCCCTTTTCTTGTAGTTGGTGTAAGACTTCTTTATGTATCCTGGATAAAAAGCCTCATAAGATATGAGTTGAAAATATTTTTCTGTCTGGGTTTTGCATTTTTTTTTACTCTTTTCTTTTTTATGGTGTTTGTTGAAGTACAAATGTTTGCAATTTTTATGAAATCCAATTTATTTTCTTGTTATAAATTAAAAAAAAAAATCTTTGCCCCACCCAATGTCACAAACATTTTCTGTTATGTTTTTTCTAAATATTTCATAGTTTTAGCTCTTGCATTTAAACTATAATCCCTTTATTGGTTTAATTTTGTGTATGTTGTGGTGTATGAGTCTGTGGTATTCAGACAGAGCAGAAAGCCAGGACAAGTGGAATAGGAAAACTGAGACAGATAGTTGAACTAACTGGCTGAGTAATTTACATCCAGGTACCTGTTAACAACAACAACAACAACAAAAAACAAAACAAAAAAAAAACCAACAACATTGAAACTTGTAAAAAATTTTGTGAGTTTATTTGAGCCAAACTGTCAACATACACCAGGAAGCAGAACCTTAATGAATTGAGATAATGCTCCGAAGAATGGTGGGTTACATTTGTATTATACATTGCAATCAAAGGAGGGACAAAGGTGGGTTACATGAAATTCACTAGTGATGGATTAAGGAGGTGAGAGAAAGGAAAGCGGTGGGAAACCCCTGGGACTGGATAAAAAGTAAAATGATGGACACATACTTAGCTGAGTACAGGAACAATTAACATGATAATGACGGAATTTGAGGCATCTGTCCTGGTGCACACCACATTGGGTTGTGCCACAGGGGCTCCATAAAAAGGGAAGTTACAAGTTACCCAGACATCTCACAGATATGTTATCTTAGAAGCTAAAAGGCAAATGAGCTCAGTAAAGAAGTTGATCTTTGTCAGAGAAAATATCAGCCTAGGACATGACTACCCACTATAACCTGTTTGTAGTTAAATATTTAATTTTCAAACCATCTCTTGTGGCTACTTTAGGTCTTGAATTTGCTAGACTGCCACGCAGGCCTCCCCTGAGCTTGTCAGGTTAGCAAGTGGCTCCTTTCGTCCACATAACAAAGTTCAACTCCTAGAGATAACATGTAGGCCTCAGTTGTATTTCAGTTCCAGACCCAGAAAAGCAGCAAAACCAGGTGGGCAACACCAGGACCAGCTGCAATGGTTAATGACCTCATTCCCTGGCGCTGACCAATCAGTACAGACCATGACCAAAAGGGCACACCTGGAAAGCTGATGAATATTCTGCTGAAACCCTCCCCTCAGACCTTCCCTAAGGTGCCTCTGCAAGAGAGAGATAAAACCGTCAAAACAAAGCAATCTCGCCAAAACCGGTTTGGCTCAGCGGTAGAGAGTCGGTCTGCAGACTGAAAGGTCCCGGGTTGGATTCCGGTCAAGGGCATGTACATTGGTTGTGGGCACCCCCCTCCCCCAGTAGGGGGTGTGCAAGAGGCACCTGGTAGATGTTTCTCTCTCATCGACGTTTCTAGCGATCTATCTCTCTCCCTTCCTCTCTATAAAAAATATCAATAAAATATATTAAACACACACACACACACACACACAAAAGCAATCTCCCTCTGGGAGCATGCCCAAGCCTTTCCCCTTCCTTCTTCTTCCTCCACAGCATGCAGCATCTCTGAAACTCTGAGGGTCCCCTTCAGATTTGCAACCAGGGGAACAATAGGCAGTGGCGGCTCATCCCAGACTAACCCCTTGAACCTGGCTCCACGCCCCCTCTTCTCTGACTTTCCATTCAGCTAAAGCAGCCCAGCCCAGACTATCCTTTTGTTTCTTCTATGCTAAGACCATACTTGTTTCACTGTCCCCGGCTTTAATAAAAGTGGCCTTAAAACAACCTGGATTTGTATCATGAAATCTTTCCCACATGAAGTCAAGAACCCATACAGGAAGATCAGCCCTAGGCAGACCTACGCAGGGCCAGCTTCCCTTTCTGGTAAGTGTTGATCAATGTACTTGGTCTTTGTCCCTGGCTCCTGGCACAAAGCTCACACAGTGACTAGAATTTCCTCAGTCAGAGAGCTATCTTTTGTTTTCATAAGAAATCTCTTTTGAGCACATGCACACATTAATGAGATGACTGAGGATGAGTCCCTTAGATAGCCTCAGAATGGTGCTGGTCACCAGAGCAACAAAAGATTAGAAGGTTCAAATGTTCAGCCCTGCTCAAGAATTTCAAGGCGAGTGCAGGGGCTGAAGATTAAGCTCTGTAAAAACTCTTGAGCAATGAGAGTTAATGACTTTCCGATTGGTGGACACGTCCAAATGCTGGAATGATAATCACCCAGTTCCATGGGGACAGGCCCTTCCTGGCTGAAGGATCATTTGGGATCTCACCCTACGTAACTCTTCATCAGATTTTCATCTTCACAATCCTATATCTCATTCACATTGCAACGTATAAAATATCCTATTTTATGTCATCATTTTTATTATTCTTTATAATAAGCCTATAATCAGATGTAAATTTTTTTTCAGAACTTTGTATACCTTTCTAACAAATGATCAAATCTAGGAGGGAATCCTGGGAACCTCTGATTTATAGCTCCTATTCCAACAATCTGCAAGTTCTGCCACAGGAATATACCTTTTGGATTGAACATTTGTGTGTATTCATCATGTCCTTTCCAAGTAGTATTTAGAAAATACTTTAAGAAACCCCAATTTGCATCAGCTATCCTAAGAAACCAGGGAGGGGAGGGCAGCTTTTGTACCTATTTGAGCCAGAGCTGTATTCTGGAAGCATTTTGTGTGGGCCAGAGGTTAGAACCTGCAGGAATGGAAATGTGAAAAATAAAAAGCGGAGATAAAATTTAAGACATTGAATTGGAGTCATTGATAAGGAGCCTTTCTCATTCTGAGATTTTATTTTCCAAGCCAACAGTTGAAGAGTTTTCATATTCGTTTCCCAAGAATGGCTATTTTACATGCTCTTGATAGGATGAAATTACGCTCTATCTGAATGCCAGAGATATAGATTCTTAAAAATAAGTTAACACTAGAAAGTCAACATAATGAATCTTCATTTTTTAAAAATATATTTTATTGATTTTTTTACAGAGAGGAAGAGAGAGGGACAGAGAATCAGAAACATCAATAAGAGAGTCATCAATCAGCTGCCTCTTGCACACCCCCTACTGGGGATGGGCCCACAACCAGGGTACATGCCCTTGACCGGAATCGAACCCGGGACCTTTCAGTCCACAGGCGGACCCTCTATCCACTGAGCCAAACAGGTTTTGGCCGAATCTTCATTTTTATTCAACTGTGAATTTGTATGCTTTAATATTTTCTATATACATTTTTCTTATTTCTTGTAACTGACAGTTGATGCCTATACACATCGGACTGTTGGTTCATCAGGTAGACTGGGTTTGTTGAATTCGTATGTGTCATTACTGATCCACCAGAAACACACAGTACCATATGTCAGTTTGCTTATTGAAGCAGGAAAGGGATTCATTGGAGAAAAGAATCCTAGAGCATCATTTGTGTAGTATTTGTCTCTCAAAGGAGTTTTTATATTTCCATAATGTTGTTTCCTTCTTCCTGCTCTTGATAATTAAAAACGTTTATGACATTTCAGTTGATGCAACTTGAAATGTCATTTTCCAAAATCTCTGAGTTATTATTTTGGGCTCTGAGTCAGATATTCATTTAAAAAAAAAAAAACATAACAGTTAAACACTGCTCATCCCTTTGTATACAGCTCACTTTATCCTATAGCAAAAAAGCCTGACTAGAACAGCTATGCCTGGTTCTAGTCCCAAAAGGAACATTAGCTGCTACTCTGTGTGCAAAATGGAGAAGAGTATTTGAATTTGGAATGATTTATGTTGTCAGGTTCAAGTCAAGTGTTATCTTATTCTAGAAAGACTGAATATATTTAGGGGACTATATTTTTACTGCTTCACTCATATGTAGAAAATATTCAACACCAACAATAAGATACATACTCCTGATCCTATTTCAGAATCTTTGCTATTAAAAAGTTCTGGCTACAGGTTGCACATTTCACACCCTGGCTCATTTTCACACCTCCAGCAACCAGAAAAACATATAAGCTGCTGTCCTATGTGAATCTAATATAATTCCTTGGTGAGAGCAATTGTAAATGTTGGTAGATGTTGACCTCTCCAGTGAACACAGTACTTGACAGATATCTTTTTCAAGGATAATGAAAAAGCATTTATTCAAGCAAATGATTATGTAAATGGTATTTCTTAAACTTGTGTTTCTCCAGAACAATATTCCTAAAGCACACTGGGGTACTGATGTTAAATATGGCCCTCAAGGAACCATATGTTATTAAATGTTTTAAAAAGTCACTCACATTTCAAGTTTTCTAAGTCTTGAAATAGACCCCTCTTCTTGCTTCTTCCATCTCATTTTTGTAGTTATTCATTTTTTGTCTTTAGAAAATAAATAAATCTATTTTTATATTCCAATAAAACCATTGCACCAATACAACAATAATTTTTATTCTATGAAACTCGTTCTTTGTAGTCATTGTTGTGGTGTATACTATTCTTCTCACAAAACATATGAGAGGGATAAGAAATTATACAACCTATGTCAAATAATGTCACAGTCTCATTAAAATACATTTTTAACAGTAAAATATTAGCAATGTACATTCTGAAATTTAATCTGTATTTAACAACACAGAAGTCAAGATCCTTGGCAGTCTGATTTTAAATGCAAGACAATAAGCAGTATTGAAATTAAACTTTAAAATAGTTATGCTATCAATGGCAACTTGTAGCGTCAATACTGATATGGATATGTTACAGATTATTAAAATGCTTATTATGCCAGTGGGTGGATTTTCATTCCTGATGTTTTGATTACAGTAAAAGTCTTTTGAATGAGGGAGATTAAATCATAGATTTCATATAAACTGTGAACAATTTATCCACAACAGAGAAAAGCAGTATTTGGCATTGCAATTTCTTATCTCCTCACCTCACTTCACTGCATGTTTTTAAAATTTTTGACTCATGTTAATATTAGTATAGACCATGATTATTTTCTAGCATTAGAAACATGTTTTCCTTTATTGATTAAGGTATTGGATATATGTTCTTATCCCTCCATTGCCCCCAACCCCGCCCTCCCCACTCAGCCCCCTGATGTCTGTGTCTATGCATGCATACAAGTCCTTTGGTTGATCTCTCCCCCTTACCATCCCCTACCTTCCCTCTGACTTTTGACTGATGTTTCTCTGTCTCTGAATCTGATTTTTGTTCATCAGTTTATGTTATTCATTACTATATTCCACAAATGAGTGAGATCATGTGATATTTATCTTTCTCCGACTGGCTTATTTCGCTTAGCATAATGCTCTCCATTTCTACCCATGCTGTTGCAAATGGCAATAATTTCTTCTTTTTTACTGCAGCATAGTAAGTATTCCATTGTGTAGATGTACCACAGTTTATTAATCCACTCATCTGCTGATGGGCACTTAGTCTGTAGAAACAGTTTTAATCCAGTTTATAGTTTATATCCTAGCCAGTGGGGAAGCTATTCTCTGAGTGTTGAAGAAAGGAATTATCAACTATGTCCACATTCATTTTCTTTAAAGCCAAATGAGCATTTTTACATTATAGGGGTGATTAAAAACAAATTAATGATTACCTGTAATTGTTGAAATAGAAATGCATACCCACAAACATAATCTCATACATTCACGTATTCACTGTATTAACTGACCTTCATACAACATAGAGCATTCATTCACTCATCCCTTCCACATATATCCTTCCACTTAGAATGGATACAAGTAGTATTTTGGATACTTGTAACAAGTTGAACAGGTGCCTTTTTCAGAGGAGATATTTTTACTTCTTGGCACATGTGATGAAGCTACGTATACATAAATACCATATAGATGGCTTATGTAGACAAATACCACTTTGCTTTTTAACCAAAAGATATATAGTCTATGGAACAAAATTGTACTCTATAGCAGGCTACAAAATTCTTCCAAGTCTACTTTCATAAGTAACTGATATGCAAGTGGATGTATAGGATGCAGATGTAATATTTAATTAGATAAAAATTTCAATTTGAAGGGGGATGCCTGTGCTACAGTTGAGAGTAAGACAGAGTGGTAAATTGTGGTGATTAAGAACATGACATTGAACTTAACCTGCCAAGGCTAGAACCTGGCTCTGTATTGACTGTCACCTTGGGAAATTACAATGCCTCAAGGCTTTCTTCCATCTGCTAATTTACATGAGGATGATTATAATAGCTAGCTCTATAGGACTATGTACAAATTGAAGGAGATCATGCACATAAATCTCTTAGCATAGTGTCTGGCCTGGAGTAAACCCTCAGTAACTTAACCATTTTTATTATTACAGGTTCATACATAAAACATTTTTGACTTGGCAACTTCCAAAACTTTTTTTAGTTTAGTTATTGTTTAATTTACAGATATTGAACCTTAGCTTTTTTAAATGGTCAAGAAGTATGACAATATAGCTGTGTCAAATAAATATCCTATATATAAAGAGCTAATATGCTAATTAGACCAAACAGCAGAACAGCCATCCAGATAACCATCCGGACGAAGCCAGGGCTGTGAGGGCCGGCAGAGGCTGCAATGGGCTGTGAGGGCAGAGCCTGTTGCATGAATTTCGTGCAGCGGGCCTCTAGTGTAGGTTTTAAAATGGTATGTGGCAAATTATATTAGATCTATACTTGATCTTAGCCAAAAGGCTAAGAAACAATAAAATTAAATTAGGCCTAAAGGAAAAATTTTAAAAGACATGATGTTCTAGTTATAGATTCCTCTATAAGTGACTGACAATGGAGATTTCATTTCTCTGCTTTTCTTGTATTATAATTATACTTCCAATGGAAAAGAGTCTAAGAAGAATGATTAAAGAGAACTCCTGGGATACGGGGGTGTTATTCTATCTTGAAATGACACTTTAATTACTTGTTTTTCATTCTTCAGTTGACTTACCAGGAGCTGTTTCAATAAATAGGGTCTAGGCAATGATGTGATTGAGAATGTGTTTCCAACAATTGGGAGATGAGTGTACAAATGAAATCAGAAACATTCCTTAAGATTCAATTCAAATGTTACCTACATTCTGATGTTTCTCAAATTTATTTTTTTAATATATATTTTATTGATATTTCACGGAAAGGAAGGGAGAGAGATAGAGAGCTAGAAATGTCAATGAGAGAGAAACATCGACCAGCTGCCTCTTGCACAACCCCTACCGGAGGTGTGCCCGCAACCAATGCGCATGCCCTTGACCAGAATCGAACCCGGGATCTTTCATTCCGCAGACCGACGCTCTACCACTGACCCAAACCGGTTTCAGCTCAAATTTCTTTTAAGAATTTCATATCCCGTCATCTCTACATTCTCCTTTGTAGCACTTACAGCTCTATATTATATACTTTAACTTCCTGACCTTAAGATCATAGACTAATCAAGTCTTAATAGGTCTTTCAGCTCCAAATTTGATTTACATGTACTATAAGTATGTAGGTTTGCATTTTTTTGACACCTTGTTTCATAAGGGATTTAGGGAGAGAGTGAATAAACAGAAATATGAACAGGAGGATATTAGAATAGAACTCATCTTAGCGTGACTGAAGCATGAAAAATAAATGCAAGGTACCTACCTGAGTGAGTGGATAAAAATCAACTCTGTGAACACAAAAATTTTGCTAAGAAATTATTTAGAAAAAGTTTTCATTGCTTTTCTATCAAGAAACAAGGCATGGAATATGACCATCAAGGAAGCTTGGATGGGGGGTGGGGGGTGGGAAGAGTTGGCTGAGTAGCTTTTGTGATGGGAGAGTTGAGAGCAGATCTTGTGTTGACAGTGAGCAACATTTCTGGAAATTTTTATACATGGGACATGTTTCTCATGGACTAGCAGGTGCATACAGAAGAGAGTGTGTATGAGGTCATCTCATCTCCCATCTCTTAGGATCGCTGGTAATTGATAGTGGTCTTTAACATAAAGATAATTGTCCATGGATTGAGAAAGGTGTATCAAAGACTGCTACTGAAAACACAGGAATTGAGAAGAGAGGAATCCAGCAGAGAACCTATAAAGAACCAAATATAGTACCCTATAAGGCTGCTGTCAGCTTTAACCATGTTCCAGACCCACCCAGAGACTTCATCTTTAGCATCTGCCAGAGAGAGAGAGAGAGAGAGAGAGAGAGAGAGAGAGAGAGAGAGAAATGCCAACCAAGTCAGAGTTACCTTATTTTACCACAACAATCCGCTTTCCTCAGTTTAGATTCTGGCGGAAAATGAAATCGCCTCCAGCAAATGGAGAAAAACATTTCTTAGAAAATAATTTCTTTGTAAACAAATCAGCATAGTTATTTATGCCATTTCTTTACGTTCCCTTGATATATATTTTTAAATCGAAGAATATATCTATGGAGTAAGAAAATATGAGAACAGAATTTTCTTTGATGATGGTTATTTTTTTTAAATTTAAGATTTGGTGAGAAATTGAAGTACAACGGTATTTTAAGACTGATGATAAAAAAAAGCTTAGGCTCTTCTTTAAAAAATATATAGTATGAAGTCTTAAGAGATGTAAAAGTTTATGGTTTTCTTTTTTTTTAAGTTATCTGAAGTCACATTAAAGAACCTTTTTAAGCTGGGCTCTCATGGAAGTTATGTGATATATTTACATAATATTATAACATGTGGTTAAATTATTATAAATATACTATTTACAGGTCTAGTCAGATGCTATTTCCATTAAAACTAAATATACTCTTGCCACTTGGTAGAGTAATTGTAATAGTGTAATAAATAGGCACATTGAGATGTTCAAAGATCAAGTTTTCTCCATAGCAGACTTAGTAGATATACAAATAAAATGTTTGTTTTTTTAATAGGCTCATAGAAAAAAAAGAATGGTTACCAGAAGGAAGTGGTGGTAGGGGTTAAAATGGTGAATGGGAATATAGTCAATCATATTGTGATAAGTTTGTGTGGTGACAGATGATTATGAGGACTAGTGGGACAAAAAACATTGTGAGATATAAAAATGCCAAGTCACTATATTGTATAGCTAAAACTAATATGACTGTGTTATATTATATACTTTCATTTTTTAAAATAGCAAATAAATTCTTAATGGTACTTGGTGAAGAATTAAAATTAATGTAAGCCAGAAACTTGAGCCATATTCTAACCCCTGGTTTTTAAAATGGTCTGCACCCAGCTGGAATCATATATATTAAAAAAAAAAAAGCCTAATATGCAAATCAACCAAACTACAGAACGACCAGTCGCTATGATGCACACTGACCACCAGGGGGCAGGCGCTCAATGCAGGAGCTGCCCCTTCGTAGTCAGTGCACTCCCACTGGGGAGCACTGCTCAGCCAGAAGCTGGACTCACAGCTGGAGAGTGCAGCAATGGTGGCCCTAACCTCTCCTGCCTCCTCTGCAGGCAGCTGATAAGGAGCAAGGGGTCCAGGACTGTGATAGCCCCACACTGCCAAAGGTATGTCCAACTGCTGGCTTAGGCCCAATCCCCCTAAGCCGGCAGGCGAACATCTCCCAAGGGGTCCTGGACTGCAAGAGGGCACAGGCCAGGCTGAGGGATCCCCTTTCCTCTCAGTGCATGAATGTTGTGAAATGGGCCTCTAATCTATATATATAAAAGCCTAAGTGACCGAACAACCGAATGACCAGTCAACTGGTCACTATGACATCACTGACCACCAAGGGCAGACCCAGGAGCTGTCCCCTGCTGGTCAGTGCTCTCTCACAGCCAACCTCCCATGGTCCCTCCCCCCAAGGGACCCCACCTGTGCACAAATTTGTGCACCAGGCCTCTAATGCTTTAATAAAAGTAAACAAATAAGTATGAATGTCTCTGTTTCACACTCAGAGATTATGATTTTATTTCTTCAGGGTACATATTATGACTTCATTTGGTGGGGAAGGTGGAACTAAACTTTAAAATATTTTTAAAATTAAAAAGTGATGCAAATGTGCAAAAGTTCTGGGAACTTCTGAGATAGACAATCATTCTTGTTTCACAATGTCTGCCCTTGTGTAGCAGAAACAATTTCCTAGTCATTACTGAGGCTGCTATTTCTGTAATGAAACAAAACCAGAGCTCTATTACTTTTCATAAGCAGAATTAACAGATCAATTCCAGAAAGGTCTACAGTAGGTTTGCTGTTTCACAAACTTAAATATTCTACAAAGGGAAACTCTATATTAGCAATGATAAATATAGTTAACCAGGTATTGTGTCTAATTTAAAATGTTTCACATACTTTTTTTTCTTTTTTGTTAAATGTATCAGGATGACAAGAAAAATTTAATATGGACTTGATACTAAACCCAGATGTGGCTGCCTGTTGCTTGAAAGCTAATACAGGGTCTGAAATCAAGTTTATTCAAGAGCCAGCAGCTGGAGAATATGGGGGCATTCCTGTCACAAATACCACCTTACCATTTCAGTGCAGACAGGGGTTTTCATGAGCAAGGAAGAAGGGGAAGGCAGGATGAAGGAAACTGGAGAGGGTTGTGGGCTCTGGTTAACGACTTGGTCTGGTTTTCCTTTGAGGTGAGCAAATCTCTTGGAGCCAAAATAATGGAAGGCTGGAGTCTACTTCCTTTGAGGTTAACTCCTAGAATCCTATGAGCAAACAGGCTGTTTACCAGTAGTTATGAGACCATTGTAATTAGCTAGTTATTAATACTAGGGAAGACCAGGCATGACAACCATGTCATTTGGGCAGCTTCACCAGTAGGCTGCATCTTTGCACTCCTCAGGGAATTATCAGCCTATTCTTCGGAAAAGAAAGAAAAACGTGGATGAAGATAGACACATGCTCAATAAAGCTGGGGTGATGAGGGAAGGTACTGGTCTGTCAATCACACCTCAGAACAGAAATCATTGGCCAGAATGGCCGCAGCCACTTCAGGCTCGTGGAAATTTGGGAATACATAACCTCCTAAACACGGGAGTGCTTGCTCTTGATATGTTTAGCTCGTGACTCTTAGGCTCTTTTATCCTGCTTCCTTGCATTCTCCCCTTTGGCTCATGACATGCAGACCCCACACAGAAAGGAGTGATGGACTCCAGTGGGAAACACAAGCTAAGCTGATGCTGGACTGGAACTGGGTCCGGCATGAAAAGGAAACTTTGGACACTGCCTCTGATTTTAGCTTTACTGAAGCTCCAGCTACACTTCTATGATGGAACAAAGGGAAGTAGGGTTTTGGACATTCAGGGATTTGATGCCCTGAGAATAAAAATCATTCCTTCGCCCTACATCTCAGAAAATTCCTTTTCTTGGTATATCATAAGAATTCTACTCCCATGGGCAACTGGTAGGATGAGGCCCTCTCCCCTCCCTTAACAGCTACATGTGAATTTACAAGCCACCATTTACAGAAGCTATGTTAAAAGAATCATGGGTTGGGTTACAAAAGCAGATATAACCAAGTCTTTATGTGACTAATTTTTTTACCCAACTATTAGAGAGTAGAAAACTGCTTTCCATAAAAAGGAGTGTCCTTAGAAAGACAATCCTTTGTAGGGGAGAAACTTTTGAGACGTGGAGAGATTGGCAGTATACATAATTGATAGGGACTTGTATACTGAAGAATTCTGATTTTTTAACTTGAATAAAACAGTGAGAAATGAGTAAAGTTTAACACATGTACAAGATCGGTTTTGTGTTTTATAAGTTTTATTCTGGAGTCTGTGTAGTATGACTTGAAGAGAGTAGTAGTAGAAACTGAACGACTAACTTTATTATATTGCTTTATTCCAGTTGAACTAGGACATTAGATTCATGATTTGAAAGAGAGGAAAGTTTACCCAGCTGGTGTTGCTCAATGGTTAAATATCAATCCATTAAATATTAATGGATTAAATATTCAATTCCCGGTCAGGACACATGCCTAGGTTGTGGACTTAATCCCTAATAGTGGCTGTGTGGGAGTCAGCTGATCAATGTTTCTCTCTCTCTCTCTCTCTCTCTCTCTCTCTCTCTCTCTCTCAATCAATAAAAACTTATTTTTTTTTAAAAAAGAGTGAGGGTTTTATACACTATTAATTAAGTAGAGATCAGCTTAATACAATGTTGTTTAGATAAGAGGCTATTGAAATAGGGAAATCTAGAATTGAGCCATATACTTGTTCAGAAAACTGGTAGCTGATAAGTACTAATCATCAAGACTTAGAATAGCCAAAACTGGTTTGGCTCAGTGGATAGAGTGTCAGTCTGCGGACTGAAAGGTTCCAGGTTC
The DNA here is from genome assembly GCA_963924515.1 of Vespertilio murinus. Classification (NCBI taxonomy): domain Eukaryota; kingdom Metazoa; phylum Chordata; class Mammalia; order Chiroptera; family Vespertilionidae; genus Vespertilio; species Vespertilio murinus. The sequence continues at coordinate 64,638,103 of OZ004712.1, forward strand.
TATTCCGGTTAAGGGCATGTACCTCGGTTGTGGGCACATCCCCTGTAGTGGGTGTGCAGGAGGCAGCTGATCAATGTTTCTCTCTCATTGATGTTTCTAACTATCCCTCTTTCTTCCTCTCTGTAAAGAATTAATAATATATATTATTTATATATTATATATATTAATTATATATATTAATAATATATATTATTATTAATATATATTGATAATAATATACAAAAGAGGTGAGCAGATTCAGAAGAAAAGGTTGTAGGGGTTCGTTTCCATTTTTACCTGTTATTTTCAGTTACCGATAGCACACAGATAGTTTAACAGGCTGTTGGAAGTCAACAAAATCACTCTAAATGAGCTATTAATTGGAAGTCATTGTATACTTAAAACCATGGGATTAAATACATGCTCCCAAGGAAAGTTTGAAGTGAAGAGAAGAAAAAATAAAAATAATACTCTGAGAAAGCCAAACTTTGAGTGAAGTGAAGGAAGAGAAACCACATAGGAAATTGAGATAAATCTGCCACTGATTTCTAGAAAGAGAGAGAGAGAAAAAAAGATATTGGTTTTACAAGGGGTACCCGAGGAGTTTCAAGAAAAGCTCTCAAATGTTTGGTGTATCAAATAATCAAAGTATGAAAGGCATCTTGCATTTGGTAACTAGAATCTTATTGAGAAAACTATTTTAGAAATGAAAGTGAAATACAAGAAATGTGATTGTATACAAATGCTAAAACACTTTAAAAGGTCCTTTATGATGTATGAACCACATCCCGCATGGTTCAGTGTTAGGGATCTGGAGAAAGGCTGTGGGCAAATGATGAGACAAGACAAGAAATAATAATTTGAAAATAAAGGGGCCCAGGCGGAGAGTCCAATGCAAGGGAAAGGACTTCACTTCTGCCCAAGCCCTGCCAACTTTTTATTCAATTTTAGATGCACATATTGCACTTAGTCAGGCAGGCAATTCCAGTAACAGGAAGACTATCTTAAGGGTCAGCAAATATTAGTAAATATTTACTTTGAGACTATTTGGTCAGGAAATTGCTTGAGCCATCATTGTCTCGACTAAACAATCGATACAAAGCTTTGGCCCTTGCCAGAGCTCAAGGTTCACAAGCCTTCTGTGTTACTTGTTTATAGTTTTCCGATAGTGAAGACAATGAGTAGCCTCCAACAGCGAATCATAAGCATGTGTATATAATGAATAGAAAATGCACCTAGAGAGGCTATAGAAAGGAGAAAAGAGATAATTGATACTAATATTGGCTTCTGAGGATCTTAGAAGAAGAAATTGAATTCTGGGTCAAGATTAATTTTATTGTTGATTAGACGTCAACTTCCTTTAATATATGAAAACAAGTAGAAAAGAGATGATCAAATAAATTATAGTAGAATACTTACTTTAACTAAAGAAAAACTTCAGACTAATATGACATAACCTATTCAGCAATTTCAGTATAAGAGATAAATATTTATTCTACACAAACTCAGCAATGTGTTTAAAATAAAAAGATAAAGAAAGCAATTTTAGGATGTGAAAAAGATTTTTTTAAAAAAGGCATAAAATATGACTGGAATTAGGATGCTCTACTACCTGCAATTCAGGAAACTTAAAAAGACTGAGGAACAATGTTAAAATTGTAACAAAAAAAAAAATGAACCGAGATCTAATAATCTCATTTCTTCACATGGGAAAGTCATGTGAAAACTGAAATGCACTCATGATACTTTCCAGAAGAAATTACTCAAGTAAATTCTCCAGCTAAAAGGCCTCTACTCCCTTATTTTATTCAAAACTGTTAAAATGTCACCCTTTAAAGAGCATTTTCTGCCCTAACCAGTTTGGCTCAGTGGATAGAGCATCGGCCTACGGACTCAAGGGTCCCACGTTTGATTCCGGTCAAGGGCATGTACCTTGGTTGCAGGCACATCCTAGTAGTGAGTGTGCACAAAGCAGCTGATTGATGTTTTCCTCTCATTGATGTTTCTAACTCTCTATCCCTCTCCCTAAAAAAAGAAAAAAAATCAATAAAATATATTAAAGAGCATTTTCTTAAACACCATGCTAACAAGGCTTCCCACTATCATCGTACCCATGTATAATTTTCTTTGCATCACCTCCTAGTAATAGACTGTTATGGGTCTGTATTTTTACAGCTCTATCTCCAATGCCTAGAATAGCATCTGGAATTTAAATGTTCAGTAAATACATAAACTAGTGGCTAAAAATGAACTTTATGGCTTTCTTGCCTCTACCAGGAGTAAGGAATATTCTCTGTTTAAAAGAAAGAGAACGCGATGAACTTGTAAACAAGAGGAAAGTGTCCCAAGTTTTTATTGTTTTAAACAGTTGAAAAAGTAATTAAATAAGAGACATCCAGAGGGATTTCTGAAGAGCATTTAATGGACCATTTACTCATTCATTGGACCTAAATTAACTGAGTTCTTACTGCGCTATATTACCCTTCCCTCCTGCCCTCTCAAGGTCTCTGTGTTCAGGTCAGTTGAGATTTGTGTCATTGCTCCCCATCTCTTACTCATCACTCTATCCCTTCCTACTGGGTGTTTCCAGCAGTCATACAACATGCAGAACACAATCCCATCCTAAAAAGTGTTGTATCCTACCTTCACATCCCACTTCAATCTCTACTCATGTTTTCTGCAGTGCCTCACAGCCAGATACATCCAGATTATATTATTGTAATCATCCACTATTTTTTAAATGTGGAAAAAGTTTTAAACTATTAGAATACAATGACTAATATAACATTAATCTGTGCAATATCATAATTTTAAGTATTTATCATTTTGCTGAATATATTTTTTTATCTCAAAGAAATAACACATAGTTGATAACAAGTTTCTTTTTAAAACATGACCATTGTCCTCCTTGTTAGGAGCAATTATTATCATGAATTTGGTGTTTATCTACCCTCTATTTATTTATATATGCTTAAATACATAAGGATATTTGAATTTTCAATTTACATAAATTTAACATATTGTAGTTCCCTTTGAATAACCAGCTATGTCTATTTAATCATATATATCCAAGATATACCTATGCCCACAATTAATAATTCATAATTACTTTATATTGCTCCTCTACATGCATGTCCTGTTTTTACTTATCCATTCTCATATTGATGAATAACTATTACCACTTTTCATTATATTTTATATCATTATCCTTATGCATTACTTTTTTTTGCAACCTCAGCTCATATCTATCATGAGTTAATATTGTAATAGCTTAAAACACCTTCTGTGAATAATTTTACTTAAGTAATTTTATTACATATTCTATCAACTCGCACATTCACACAAGAAAATTTGGAAAAAGTATTAAAAGGGCGACAAGAGGAAGAGGACGTCAGGACACTAAGTGGGGAGAGTTAAGAATGTAGGAGAAATTGATCCAATTCATGCCAAGTGTTTTAGGCAGAAGGATATGTGTACTCAGCAGTATCAAATAATTTGATCCAGAATTTTAAGAGTTATTGATGACCTTACCAAGTATGGTTTTAATGAAGTGGGATAAAAGCCAGATTAAGTCATATCATTGTGGACTAATGTACAAATGGGAGAGAGATTGCTATTTCAAAGAGCTTGGCTGGAAAATAAACTCTCTCTCTCTCTCTCTCTCTCTCTCTCTCTCTCTCTCTCTCTCTCTTTCTCTCTCTCTACCACACACACACACAGAGAGAGCTGTGTTTGAGAACACTGATTTAAAAACTTGAAAGTGTTGTTATATTAAAGAAAGAGGAAAGAAGTTGAAATCACAGGGGAATAATATAAGACTGAAGCAAGTTGCATAGAAAATATTTGTATTTTAACATTAATTTACTATTCAGAAAGACAAGTTGTATATAAGTGTGGCAAAATGCTTACTTCAGTCTTCATTGCAACAATATCAAATGCATAACACTCTGAAGGACTACCTAGGATGATGATTTCTTGAGTATTGCTCAATCATTTTAATCATGTTATAAAGAAAACAAACATGTGAGAATGATTCAGTTCATAACTTAAAAATGAAAACTTTAAAACAACCTAAATAAACCTCTTACTAGCTTTATAACTCAGGACTGCCTTTCTCAAGAATCTGGGGACCATCTCTTTGAAATGTAATTATGAAGGAACATCAATATGTATTTATGAAGGAACAACATGGGATCTTTTAGAATATGTAAGATTATAAAAGTCTTAATACGTGCAGTGAAGCAATGAAGATAAATTCCACATGAAAATCTCCAAAAATAAAATAAAAGGTGACATCAAGTCAGCATCATCATTAAAAACTATGTATGGATGAAGAAATATCTTCAAAAACGTGTCTAGAGTATGAAACTGCCATGAAAATAATACTTGACAATATAATCAGTTATTACATACAAACTTCATTGCCTATGATCCTGATGCCATCAAGATAAAACCAAAAGAAATTTGGAGGAGCCGTGGAAGGAAGACTTATTGGGTTTGACTGCCCCAGTCATTGTGAGTGTGAATGAGACAAGCGTAAAATACACATTAGTGAATATAAGGAGCATGAGTGTACTTTGCTTAGAGAATTTTCTAGTTTACATGGAATCTGTGAAAGAAGGATGGTTGAAGGATGTTGTTATAAGAGATAAAGACTTACCTTCAGCCAAAACTGGTTTGGCTTAGTGGATACAGCATCGGCCTGTGGACTGAGGGGTCCCAGGTTCGATTCCAGTCAAGGGCATGTACCTTGGTTGCGGGCACATCCCCAGTAGGGGCTGTGCAGGAGGCAGCTGATCGATGTCTCTCTTTCATCGATGTTTCTAGCTCTCTATCCCTCTCCCTTCCTCTCTGTAAAAAATCAATAAAATATATATTTTTTAAAAAGAGTTACCTTCTGCACATCCTGGAGGTGAAAATAAATTTCTGGATAATAGTAAAATATTTATTTGCAATAGTAAGGCTTTGTATTTATACAAATGTAATTTTGAAAATTTAAACTTATCCTATGCTAATACAATACTATTTTATTTTATTATTATTATTCTAAAGAAAACTTTAGAATAAGAAGATCTCAAATTTGGGCACCTCAAATTCATCACATTGAAACATGTGACCTTAATAAATAGAATCCTTTTTTCCACCATAAAAATAAATAATGCTTTGTAGAATTTGTGGATGTGACCAAAAGGTGTATTTCTCAAAATCATAGCGAGAACAAACAAAAGTTCTGGTTGTAAGTCAGATGCATTGATAAGATGGATCTAGTGAGATTGTGAAAAGTGCTAGGAACATAAAAGTAAATTACTTATGCTTATCTGAAAAGGCACAGAAAAATCACCTTTAGGGCTAAATTTCATAGGAGAGAACATTTTGGCTTTCATGTGGAAATTACAAATTGTTAATATTCAGACACATACACTCTCCACCTTCTGATTGTGATTCTTCATAGTAAAAAGAGATGATTTCTTTAGTGCAATAAGGTAAATGCTCCTAATTTTAGTGAATTGCTTAATCTTTGGATTTCATTTGCTTTTACAAAAAAAAAAAAAAGCTTTCTGCACAAATGCATCTTAATGAGCCCTTTAACAAAACAAATTATACTACTCTGAACACTCAGATTCTCAGGTTGATTGACGTATTACTAGCACAGAGTTTTCAGTATGGTTTTGACAGTGAAAAATCTTGTCTTATTAAGTATTTCATTTTTGAAGGACAATGTGGTAGAATTTGTTCCAAAAATAAGAGTTTGGATAGTGTGCTATGCTTTTTTTCTTACAAAAAAAGAATAAACAATTACAAGCTTGCTTTATTTATTTATTTATTTATTTATTTATTTATTGTCCTACAGCTGGGGTCCTTTGACTTGAGAACATACACCAGAATCACTCAGAAGTTGTTAGAACACAAATGACAAGGGGAGGAGACCACCCCAGGTGGCTAAGCAAAGTTAAGGTGGAGCCTTTGAATTTTCATTTATAAGAATTTCCCAGAAGACGCCATGCTGTTCATCTCGAACTGCACTTGGATAATCACCACCTTAGAGGACTGCAGAAGAGGAAAGAGACAGCAAACTGGGAGAGCAGAGCACGTTTTGTGGAGGAGGTAATTCTCACACTGTGATTGATACAGATTTGCTCTGCATAACCTTCTTATTCACTCTATCATTTCTTTCCAGGCTGGCAATTGTTAGAATGGCAATTCAATTGAGTTATTATCGTTACCTCTGTCCCTCCTGATCCTTTTCATTCACCTTCTTCCTTATCTTCTTCTCTTCTTTTTGGTTGGGAACAAATACTTTCATCAGTTCCTCACGCAGTCACTTTCTCTGAAGGACATAGTGTTTGTTTCCTAGTAGTTTAAACTGGTGTATTCATATTTGGTCCAGACCCGTTTTCCAATAACCTTCCCAGGCTGTGTGTGTAACTTGTTTTGAACATAGCTCTTTCTTCTGTAAATCAATCAGGCTGTTTCCACTGACCACAGCAAACTTCATTACTGAAGCAAGGGAGACCAAGTTGGACGGCTATATAATGAATGCCATGCACGGCTAGATGTTGCAATGTCAGCAACGTTTGCTCAATATTTCCAATTGCAGAGGCAATATAAATAGCGAGATGTTAGGCACACGAGGCAGATTTTCATTTTACATTATTTAATGAAAAATTTTACCCACAAGAATTTTTTTCATTAACTTCAATAAACTTACTTTTGTCTTTGAAATATGTGAGTTATTTTTGTTTGGTTGGTTATTTTTTACAATTAAAATTACCATATTAAAAAATTATAATGCTTTGTGTTCCTTCTTTCCAAGTTGTATCTTTGGGACTCAATCTGGAAAGGGCCAGAGGCCAGAGGATTCATGTCATAAAAATAACCAAGAAGGAGAGAAGATGGTAGCCAAAGAGACAGACCTTTTTTGCACTTCCTCCCAGAGGAAGACTTGAAATAACAGTAAATTGAGGAACATCCTCCTGGATTACCAACTGAGGTCCAGCTGAGGAGGAGACTTACAACAAGGAATGACAGGAAACACCTGGAGACTCGTAGGAAGGTCAAGGTCATAAAAGGAATTGGCCTAGTTTCCATGGACATCAGGCTTGAGAGTAAGGAGGGATAGAGATCTCTCAGCTGGGTGCGGGGGCGGGGGGGAGGCGCAGAGGGCAGTGCCCTGAGAAGATCGAGGCCAGGACCCCAGCCCGGGCTCCCCAGCCCGGAGAACCAGAGCTGGGAACAGTGGCCCGTGTAACATCCAGCTGTGAAAGGAGGCAGATTTTCTGGCCACGGAAGAGACTAGAACTGGTTAGAGATAAAGCCTCCGTTTTTGTTTTTTTGTTTGTTTTTTGTTTTGTTTTTTTTAAAAAAAAAAACCCTCAAGAGTACAGGATTTTCCTTTGCAGCTTCCCAGCTGAGGCTTTGTTGGAGAGAGGCTGGTACAGACTGAGGACAGGTGGGGTGGGAAGCATTGGGAGGAGACATGTGAAAGCGGCATCCGGAGACCAGCATTCAATTGTACCCACCCACCCAAGCTGAAAGGCCATTTTTCCTCAGAGGCACAAGCCTCTTCCAGAAGCCACAGCTTAGGACAAGGAAAAAATCCAGTCCTGGGTGACACAGTCACCCTCAGGAGCCCTGCCTGCCACACCCTGCATCTTACCTTTGCAGAGGAGCTAGCAGAAGAGACCAGGCCTATGGGTTTGCATAGCCTCAGAGAGCCTCCGTGGCTGGCTTGGAGCTAGGACCACCCACCTCACTGTCCCAGGAGCCTGACTGGTGCTTCCGCTTCCTGGGAGAGCTGATAGGCTGCATATAAGGATCTAAGTCCAGCTGAGGGCAGGGAAGCATTCAGGACACTCTCAGAGTAATAGCTCTGGAGGGGAAACACATCTACTACTTTCCATGAAATTGGAATGCCAACCTCCCCCTCAAGGAAGACCCGGAGGTCTATACTCCCGATTCCACATAAAGCCCTTTCAGAAGCAGGTTGGGAGTGATTGAAATTCAACACAATACTTATTAAAACACCAAGGGCATATTTCACAGATCTTGAACAAATACTCCAAAAATGTGTATGGAAATAAAAAAAGAGCCCAAATAGCCAGAGTCAGAGGGATCATAATACCAGATATCAAACTATATTACAAACCCATTGTAATCAAAACAGCCAGGTACTGGCATAAGAAGAGGCATATAAAGCAATGGAACAAAACAGAGAACCCAGAAATTGACCCATGCCAATAAGGCTAATTAATATTTGACAAAGGAGGTAAGAGCATATTAGAAAGTAAAGACAGTCTCTTCAATAAATGGCATTGAGAAAATGGGACAGGGACATGAAAACAAATGAAACTAGACCACCAACTTATACTATACAAAAGAATAAACTCAATGCCAAAACCAGTTTGGCTCCATGAATAGAGCATTGGTCTGCAGACTGAAGGGTCCCAGGTTCAATTCCAGTCAAGGGCATGTACCTTAGTTGTGGGCACATCTCAAGTAGGGGGTGTGCAGGAGGCAGCTGATCTATGTTCCTCTCTCATCGATGTTTCTAACTTTCTATCCCTCTTCCTTCCTCTCTGTAAAAAAAAATCAATAAAATATCTATATTTAAAAAAAAAATAAACTCAAAATGGATAAAAGACTTAAATGCAAGTTATGAAACCATAAAAATCCTAGAAGGAAAAATAAGCAGTAAAATTGCAAATATTAAACAGCAGTATTTTCACCTAGGGCAAGAGAAACAAAGGAATAAATTAATAAATGGGACTACATCAAACTAAAAAGCTTCTGTACAGCAAAAGAAACAATCAACCAATGAAGAAGAGACCTGCTGTATGGGAAAACGCATTCACCAATGATACATCTGATAAGGGTTTAATTTCCAAAATATACAAAGAACTCATATTACTCAACAGGAGGAAGACAAACAATCCAATTAAAAAATGGCCAAAGAACCTGAATAGACACTTCTCCAAGGAGGACATACAGGTGACTCATAGACACATGAAAAAGTGCTCAAAGTCACTAGTCATCAGAGAGATGCAAATTAAAACTACAATGAGCTATCACTTCAGACCTGTCTGAATGCTTACCATCAATAAATCAATAAACAAGTGCTGGTGAGGATGTGGAGAAAAGGGAACCCTAGTGCACTGCTGTGGGAATGCAGACTTGTATAGATACTTTCAAAGATAGCATAAAGGATCCTCAAAAAATTAAAAATGGATCTGCTATTTGACCCAGAGATCCCACTTCTGGGAATATATCCTAAGAATCCAAAAATACCAATCGTAAATAATACATGCCCCCTATGTTCATATCAGTGTTATTTACAATAACCAAGATGTGGAAATAGCTCACTTACTCATCAGTAGATGAATGAATAAAAAAGCTATAGTACATTTACACAGCGGAATACTACAAAGTTGTAAAAAAGGATCCTTAGTCTTTGAGACAGCATGGATGACCTGGAGACTATTATGCTAAGCAAAATAAGAAAGTTAGAGAAAGAGAAATATTACATGATCTTGCTTATAAGTGAACTCTAAAGAACAATATAAACTGAGGAACAAAATGGGTCCAGAGGTATGGATGTATGGACCAGAATAACAGACCTCAGGGGTTAGGAGTGTTAGCAGGGGATTAATCAAAAAACATATATGCATATATGCATAACCCATGGACACAGACAATAGCCTGGGGAAGGCCTGGGATTTGGAAGGGGTTAGGTGGAGGAAGGCAAAATGGTAAATTTTACTCTTTATCTACTTAAAATTCTCCTTCTCACCCTCTCTTGCTTTCCCTCTCCTTTCTCCCCTACACCTCTCTCTCTCTCTCTCTCTCAAGTCCTTCTTTCCCCTTCAAATAACCAGAACTAGTTCCCCAGTTCCCTTGAGGTTTTCTCTCTCTCTCTCTCTCTCTCTCTCTCTCTCTCTCTCTCTCTCTCTCTCTCTCTCTCATTTCTATCTCTCTATCTCCCTCTCTTTCTCTTCTTAACCTCCCTCTTCCTTCTTTCTTTATCATATCTATTCTCTCCCCTATTAACCTTATACTTCTTTTTAATTTTAAATCAAAGAAGTGCCATATTTCTGAGCAGAAACTATTGTCATGTTAATGACAAATCATTCTTCTCTTAGTTAATTTTTTAGAGATATGGACTTTTGAATAAATGTATTATATTTTACAAAATAGAAAAAAAGATGTTAACTAAAAACAGTTTAGATATTTCTGAATCATCATTCTGTATATTTATATTGATCAAAATTGCAAACATTTTTATAATAATTAACTATTAAGAGAAAACATATATAGATACTTAAATAATTTATTTCTTATAACTTCCTTATCTTCAGATAAATTTATTTGTATCATTAAATTAATTTTTACAATTCCAAAAAAAGAGAATGACAAGATATTACATTCAAATCTGTTATGTTATTGATCAGTAACCTAGGAGGACTAGAATCTCAAAATTTTGAACCTTGTCCTTATCAGTTATGCAAGTATTATCTCATTAAAATACAAGTATAATGTGTTTCTAAAACCTCTACAGGAAGAAAAAAAAAGAATTTTGAGCCTACACCCAGAACAAATCTGGCAGTTCCTAAGGCTACAAATCATAGTTGATTGATACTGAATTGTTTGCTTCTACTTCAGCCCAAAATCTTCCTTCTCATTGTAACATACAATGTGTGCTATCTCCTCTTTAATCATTTTTCTTACCTTATAGGTATAAATATAAGCTTCTCAAACATCAGTTAAACATCTATAGTACATATTCTATTTATGTTAACTGTGATAGGAAATAAAATGTGTTTTTTGTTTCTAATTTAAACATACTAAGGTTCCTTTTTAGGTTTTCCCTTACTAAAATTTAGAAGAGTTACTTATAAAAAACATTATAAGAATTCAAAATGCTATTTTCAGGAGAGTTGTTTCTGTGTGTGGTAGATAATTTTAACATATATTTACTTGTGATTTGTCCCTAGAGATAGACTTAGAGAAAATGATAGAAATACTGATCATCAGTTTGTGGTTAAGCATTAATCTTTATAAGTGACACAGGGATGAATTCATGTATTTCTAAAATAAGATAATTTTGGAATAGATCCAATTTATCCCTTTTGAAAATGAAATATTCGAACTTACAAACGAATAAATTATGAAGTCACTGGGCTGAGATGAAGTGGCAATTGAAATACAGCCATTAGGAGTATTGAGGACTTTTTTTGCCTGAGATCTACTATGCAAACCTACCTATTAGGAAATTCTAATAGACAAGGTCCACTCATCGCGCACAAACAGCTGCTCTTCTTTCTCAATGCCAATTCTGTGAAGCAATCATGGCTGTGTGTCCAAGAAGTCTAGATGTTCTTTGCAGGCAGAGATAATCGATAACATCTTGCCTGTTTTATGACAAAGGACACATCTGACAAACAGGAGAGGTGTGACGGTCCTGGGCAATGTCATGTCTGATGTGCCAAGATGCCAATGTGCTACAGCATGGCGATGATGATGAATGGCTTCGGCCATCCACCTGGAAGACAATGAAGTCCCAGAACTGAGAGAAAGCCAGTTTCTGGAACACTCATGGAGATCTGAGCCTGCTTGAAAGGAACTCCTTGGAGAGGCAAATATCAGACGAAGGTACATGGGGATGCCTATGAGAACTAGGCCATGGGTATCCTGGCTGTGCGTGACTGGGAAGAAGCCTCCTGCCAAGCGTGGCCTGGAGGAACGAAGTCACCAGGAAATTAATTTCCCCCGGCATTGCCTCAGTTCTGCCTCAACCCCAACTCCACTGCCTGCTTTGAAGGGATATGACTTGAGAAGCAGAAAAAAGTAAGAGGAAAATAAGAAAAATTGTCTGCCTCTTCCATTTTCAGAATGTCTTGGAATCAACTTTAATATATATATATATATATATATATATATATATATATATATATATATATATGTAAATTAAGCACAAAATTTTAGAAGCTATAGAAGGACTGAGGGAAAAGGGAATTAAAAAAAATAAAATACAATGTAATTTTATTATGTCATGTTTTCATGAGATCTAGATAGAGGAAAATATATTCTAATCAGGAAAGGAAATGTTAATTTTCTAAGACATGTTTAGGTTATATGGCAAAGCTAGGCTTACCTTTTTTTTTTTTAATTCTCACCAGAGGATATAGTTTACTGATTTTTTTTAGAGAGAGAAACATCAATGTATGAGAGATTGTTTGCTTCCCCTACGTACCCCCACCAGTGATCAAACCCACACAGCTATGTATGTGCTTTGATCGAGAATCAAATCAACAACCTTTCAATGTACTGGATGACACTCCAGCCAACTGAGTCACAACAGCCAGCGCTAGGCTAATCTCTTGATTCCAGTATATAATTTAACAATCTTGAGTGATCTGAATGAGTGGCAAGGTCAATACTCTTAACATTTAATGTATTGAAAGTTCAGCTTCCTGGGTTGTACAAATCTGGAAAGAGCAACAGTTGGATAAACTACAATGAGGGGAAAAAACTTGATAACATACAAAATCATAATTTTCCATAAACAGAGCAAAAATCTGGGGCCACTAGGCAATGTAGTGGCCTGAAATTCAAGGAGAAACAAATTCCTCTGGGAACATATATCTAAGGTAGGACATGGGTGAAGAGAGACTAGATGCTATACAAGTGGGTAAGAAAAGCGAGAAAAAAATAGCTAATTTTTTTATTAATTTATAAAGAACAAGTGTGAGCTAGATGACAGATTAGAACCTCTGAGAGACCCAGACAAAAGACAATTTACAATTCACTTGCACGTTCTTTCCTACTGACCCCTACTCGTTATCCTCAAAAAAGAGTGAAGGCAGGGTGACTGGCCAGAAAAAGCTTCTGTGGTTATGCAGGGATGCAAGAAAGAATGAGCTTCCGCTGTGGGAAAAACACAGCACACCCCTTACTATCTGCATCCTCTTCGATGGGATGCACAGTTTAAGCTCTGAGGGATGAGCAGGAAACACTGTCCTCTTTAGGGTATAAAGACAGGCCCATTGTTACTGGTGTGATGGTTAGAGAAGAAAGCCTACTTTGAGGGAGAAGCAGGCTAGGAGCCCATTCCAGTTTAAATATAAGTCTACTGCTGGGGGCAGGGGTAGGAAGCTCTGTGTGACACAAGACCCACCACCGATACAGAGCAGTGATAGGAAAGAAGGGTTGGAAATTTAAGGAAGCCTCGCTCCATATTCTAATCCCAAGGCCTGTCTAATACAAGAATGGACCTGGCAAACAAATACTGCCCATCCCACCTCCAGCCTCAGCCAGCATCCCGTGAGAAGCAGCAGCATCATACCCTCAAGGAAAGGCAAGAGGGTGGAGGGACTTTTTCTTTGGTGCAGGAAGTCTATAATGTCCTAGAGCCTGAAAAGAAACATTGACACATAGAGAAATTCTCCTGACCCTTAGCTTCTGTACCAACAAGCGCAAAGCAAGGATAGACCACTCCTGGAAGAACTTGAAGACTGTGGTCCACTGAACGTACCTAAAGCAAAAGCAAAATGTAAACTCACCTCTACTGCCAAATAGCATGACTCCGCCACCCATATTGGGCAGGTCATGCTCACTGTGAAGAATGGATACTATTTACCTCAGTGTCAACGATTCTACACCCAATGTCCAAAAATCAGTAAAAAGTTAAGGGACAGATAAATAAGTATGAAAAGTATCCGACTTTGTGAAAGAGCAGAGATATCAACAGAGCCAGAAAAGTAGATGATTCAGGTGTTAGAACTATCAGTCTTGGATTTCAAAAAAAAAAAAAAACACACATAGTTTCTTTCTAAAATATCTCTAAAGGAAATAGTAGACAAGTGCGTAAACATACAGGAAATTTCAGCAAGGAGATGGAATCCCTAAGAAAGTGTCAAATGGACACAGCTAAGGAATTAATTAAAATGAAGTAGGGAATAGAAATACAAAAGGAAAGGGGGAGTGAAAAAATAGAGTATCCAAGAGCTGTGGGACACATCATGCAGCCTAATATACATTTAATTAAAAGCCCAGAAGGATGAAAGAGAGAGAACAAAATTTAAAGAATAAAAAAGTAATGGCTCAAATTTTCCCAAAATAATGAATATCAAACCATAGATTCAAGAAGCCTACAGATCTCAAGTATAAAACATACTTAATACATATACAAGAGACACATGATATTTCCAATTGCTGAAACCTCAAACAGAGAAAATCTTGAAGGCAGGATTGAGGAAAGAAAGACACAAACCATACAAAAGAATAATATAAAAATTATGACAGACTTCTCCTCAGGAACTATACAAATCAAAGTTCAATGAAATAACTTTATTTAAAGTAGTCAATATAAAACAAAGAGTTAACCCAGAATTCTCTAATCAGTGAAAATATCTTTAAAAAATTAACGTGACAAAGACTTCTTCTAACATTAGCTGAGAAAATTCATTGAGAGTGCAGACACAGTATTAGAAATGTTTAAAACAAGTTCTTTGAGCAGAAGGAATAGGAATCTAGACAATTGTGTATTCACAAAGAAATTTTGGGTTCTCGAAATGGTAAAAATGAAACACAAATATTAAACTATGTTGAGAGGTTTTGTTTGTTTTCTATTTATATCCTATTTTACTATATTAATTTTTGGAAAGTGTTTTCTTTTTTGTTGTTGTTAATCCTCACCTGAGGATATTTTCCATTGATTTTTAGAGAGAGTAGGAGAGAGAGAGAGAGAGAGAGAGAGAGAGAGAGAGAGAGAGATCAATTGGTTGCCTTCGCACATGTCCTGGCCAGGATTGGGATCAAGCCTGCAACCAAGGTATATGTCCTAAAAGGGAACTGAGCTTGGGAATCTTCAGTCCCAACATTCTATCCACTGAGCCAAACCGGTTAGGGCTGGAAACTGTATCTCTAAAAACTTGATATTTTTAGTTTATAATGTATATGCCTTATAACAATGTATCTGTTTTGTTGAAAATTAAAATAGTATCTTGATTGTATTATATAGAATTGGTCAAGTAAAAAAATCCTTTATATGTAACTAAATGATTAATTTTTTTGTATGTGTGCATTAGTGATTGCAAATACTATTTTAGGGTAAAGTCTGACAAATAATAAAAAAGTAATGATTTTACATGTAAAAATTGAATTCATTTAAGAATAATAGCAAAAATGAAATACAAGGTGATATGTTTTAAAGTTTGGTAATGGTGAAGGTAAAATACTTGCTTATTAATACCCAGAAGCATAAAGCAATCTAACAGACAGGAGAAGAATATATATAAATGGTAGCATCACTTTGTCATTATTCAAAATGCAGCCAATAAAAATATAACATGTTTGTCAGTTTATTCCTGTTTCTTAAGTAAAGCTCTATAGATAACTTTTTAGCACTTGCATTTTGCATTAGAAGTGGCCATGGGGTAATAAACTTTTGATGACCTTCCATATGTTTCTCTTCATAAATTCATAGAATATTTTATTTGCCAAATAAAAACAAAATGTCATTTCCAGAATCAAAGTGATCATTATAATAATCAAATAAAATTTCTCTCATCACAATAATTAGTAAGTAGATTGACACTAAATACATGGAAAATTATATGTCCTCCCCCTTCTTAAATGAAATATTGGAGAAGCATCACAACTAAGGGCCTAAGAAATCTATTTATTGCATTATGTTCTTGAAAATACAACTAATTATTACACACAAACTTTTTACTCATATTATGACTACCTATAAATGATAAAGTATTTTAAAAGCATAAATGGTATATAAATAGTATTCAAATGTCCCAGTATATGGAATGAAATTTGCCTGATAGCTGAATCTTTTTAAATGATCACTTTTCAATTATGTCTCAAATATTAATGGAAAGAATACATCAGAAATGTGTTATCTTATACTGTGTTTTTTTCCTTTTTTTCCTTTCTTGCTTGTTATTTATCAAAGCTTGGCTTAATCTACAAAGCCCAGGATATTACATAAAACTGGGAGCTCTGGTGACCAATGGCTTTGCTTTTGTAGGTCCTCCATGCATCCTCCTCCTCAAGTCCTACTACATGGCTTGTCTGGCTCACTCTGCTCACCCTACTGTCACTCTGAATCAGTTAAACTTCTGGAGAGGACTGAGAAAAGTGGTGGGATCTGTTATTTTTCTCTAGCAGGTAGATATGAATAAACCAGAGAAAGCTTGAGTTGAGGTAAAGGAAACAGTGAAAACAAACACAATTTCAATCGCATTATTATATTCTGTTATTTATAATCAGGGAATAAAAAAAATAAGGCTTGGCCCTGAAAAGCAATATCTTAATCATATTCCACACATCAGAAATCTGAAACCGAAAACACAAAACAAAACAACAACCACAGTCAGAAAATGACTTCTACTGTATTGGAAGGACAGCAGTGGTAAGAGAGGACCAGGGAGAAGTCAGGCAGGTATGGAAAGGTTTAGTCATTAATTACCTTATAAGCAGAGTGGATGATATTGTACTTAATGCAACACACACACACACACACACACACACACACACACACACACCTCACTGGCTGATTAAGACATTGGTACCAGGAGTGGGGACCCAAAAAGGAGACTCTCAGCAATGGTGAGTTGGCATCAGTTTTGTCATGTCTTTGGTCAGGAGCACAGTACTGAGCTACTTACAAATGGAGAATGGGATGCAGCTAATCTACATTATGTGGTGGCATCATGATTAATCACATCATCACCCGTGCTTTGCGGTGATGAAGCACGTTCCTTGGGGGACTGCGTGACTGCTTCCTTCACCTGTTCATTGCAGTCAAGATGACCCTGACAAGTGTGCCAGAGCCCTTAAAAAAGGGGAAAACAACAGGCTCAGCTCTTTCTACTCTCAGCTCAAATCAGAGTCAGAAATTCTATGACAGTCCTAAGATAAACCCTTTTTTCCTTGTAGCCACAGGCCCGGTCTTAATTAAATCAGACACAAACTTTAATTGAGTGGGTTGTAAAATTATAATAGAAGTTGACTTTGCAGCCTCATCAATTCTCTCTTGTAAAGACCCAGGCATTTTTTGGAGGAGAGCGGGGTCCTGATAATTGCAAAGGGTTCACTTGGATGGATACAGAAAAGCTCAGAATTCCCAGGCCTGAGTCCCCGGAGACTCCCTGGCAAATGGAAGTCGCCTGCTCTCCTTTTTCAGGAGACCCGCCTTCCCTTGCTCGAAGGCCCCGAAATAACCTCTCCTGGGGTCCTGCAAATATCTGTTTATCCACAAGACATTCTTACTCCATTCTGTCCACAACTGGAGTTCTCTTGCAACACAATCTAGGAAGGTAAATACAAAATCTGACTAGGGAAGAAATAGTCACCAAAAAAATTCAAAAGTTTTGTGCATTTATATTGGCAGAAATCTGGAAGTGATTTTAGAATGAAATCTATTTCAGATTAGGATAACGAAGACCAAACTTAAATTCTATAATTTATTATTTTACAAAGTTCAAAGCATTTTTTAAAAATATATTTTATTGATTTTTCACAGAGAGGAAGAGAGAGAAATAGAGTTAGAAACGTCAATGAGAGAGAATCATTGATCAGCTGCCTCTTACACACCTTCTACTGGGGATGTGCCCGCAACCAAGGTACATGCCCTTGACCGGAATCGAACCTGGGACCTTTCAGTTCCCAGGCCGATGCCCTATCCTCTGAGCCAAACCGGTTTCTATAATTTATAATAAATTCTTTAAATGTTGTATACAATAAATGCTACCAGTGGCTTGAACACAGGGCTTAGTTCTTTGTTATATTACCTCATTGAATTTTACCCATTCCCATTTTCCAGTAAGATTGTAGCTATTTTACCCATTTTAAAAATATTGAAACTGACTCAAATCAGCTTAGTTTAAATCCCCCACCCCCCAAAAAATGTTAAGAACACAACTATCCTTTCTGAGTAGTATTTATATTTGAATATATACATCATTTCTCTTTGATTTAGGGATTGCTTCATTTTACTTTATGAGACATCAAGATAAGTTAATAATCTTTCCTGAGCCCAGAATCTTTTGCTCTTAGATTCAAGATATAACTTATAGACACTGTTTAACAAAGATAAAACAAAACTAGTATTTCCTAGCATTCTATGTCCTTTTAAAATGTACCCTGTGATATTTTCTTTCACTGTCACTGCTTTTTCCTGTCCCAGCTCCTCTTACAATGAATTCTCCCCCAATGCCGTGGTGTGCTAAGTGACAGCACCTGACAGCTTGATCCCTGGCTGTTTCTAATTGCTGCTGGTGACAGGGAGAGTGGACCAGCCTGACAATGGAGAGCACATACATGCATCACAAGGTCCGTAGGCAGAAATATTGCTTTGATTTCCTCCATTCCTCTAAAGTACTCAGTATTTCAAAGAAAGGAAAGCAGAAGAGACACCTGATTGATCATGCACTTAAGAGTTTGGAAGACTTTGGCTTTGGATTCAACCTCACTCCAGCCATTTACTTGTACCTGTGTTCTCTGACCCACCACTGAAACCCTTTGGGCCTCAGTTTCCTCATCTCTTCAAAAAAAGCCACAATAATGCATGTCCTTAGAGTTACTGTGGGAAAGAGAGAGAGAAAGAGAGAGAGAGAGAGAGAGAGAGAGAGAGAGAGAGAGAGAGAGGATATCTGAGAGAAGAAAAGTGTAATTTATCCTAGAAAATGTGTCATATGAATATGCATTTGGAAAGAATGTATTTTCTGCTGCTTTTGATTGAAATGTTCTGAAGATATCTAATAAATCCATCTGATCTAGTGTGTCATTTAAAGCTGCTGTTTTCTTGTTGATTTCCTGTCTGGAATTTCTATTCATTTATGGCAATGAATATTAAAATCCTAGACCACGACTGTATTTCTGTCATTCCCTCCCTTTATATTCATCAAGATTTGTTTTATATATTTAGGGTTCCTATTTTGGATCCATAAATGTTTACACGCATTATATCTGTTTGTTGAATTGCTCACTTTATTATTTTGTAGGGTCCTTTTTGTCTCTTACTATAGCCTTTATTATAAAGTCTATTTTAGACATAATTATTTCTACCCCAGCTTTTTTTCTTTGCATTTGTATGAAATATCTTTTTCCATGACTTTACTTTTAATCTTTGTGTATCTTTCATCCTGAGGTTAGTTTAGTCTCTTGTAGACAGCACAGATATGGTTCTTGTTTTATCATCTATTCAGCTGCTATATGTCTTTTGATTGGAGCACTTAAGTCATTTCTATTAAATGGGTTAGTGATAAGTATGTGTATTTATTGCCATTTGATTTTTTAAATTATATTCCTCTCTCCTCTCCTCCTCCTCTTCCTCCTCCTTTTCCTCCTCTTTTTCCTTCTTCCTTCCTCCTTCCCCTTTCCCTTCCCCTTCTCCTTCTTCTCCTCCTCCTCCTTCTTTTTCTTCTTTGTTGCAAGCCCTTAACATTTCTTATAATATTGCTTTGGTGGCAAAAGATTCCTTTAGCTTTTTCTTTTGCTTATCTGGGGAGCTTTTTATTTCCCCTTCAAATTTAAATGATAGCCTTGCTAAATAAAGTAGTCTTGTTTGTGTTTTTTTCATTTGATCATTTTGAATATTTCATGCCAATCCCTTCTGTCCTAAAATGTGTGTGTGTGTGTGTGTGTGTGTGTGTTGTTTGTTTGTTTGTTTGTTTTTAGGAAATCAGATGAGTCTTAAGGGACTCCGTTGTAGGTAACTAATTTTCTCTCTTTCTTGGAGTTTTGTTATTTTTTTAAAAAAATTTTATTTTATTAAGGTATTTTCTGTGTACATAGTTTACCATTGCCCCCCCACCCCACCTCCCATTTATGCCCTCCCTCCCCAGAGTTCTGTGTTTATTGGTTGTACTTATGTTCATGCATACCAGTCTGTCGGTTGTTCTCCTATCTCCCCCCAGGTCTCCTTCCCCTCCCCGCTGTCATTTGACAATCTGCTTGTTTTATGGTGACCATCTCAGGACCCCATGAATAAAATCTGCTCCTCATTTGGCAGTCTGCTTGTTTTATGGTGACTATCTCAGGACCTTATGAATAGAGTCCGCTCCTCCTCTGGTTTACACCGCGCCTTCCCGTGGGTCCCACTGCTTCCCCTGGGACACATGGCTCGCCCGGGGCACACTGCACCCTGGGACACTCGGCTCACCCGGGGCACTCGGCCCCCTGGGACACTCGGCTCACCCGGGGCACTCGGCCCCCTGGGACACTCGGCTCACCCGGGGCACTCGGCCCCATGGGACACTCGGCCCCCTGGGACACTCGGCTCACCCGGGGCACTCGGCCCCCTGGGACACACGGCTCACCGGGGACAGCCTTCCCCTTTGGGGGGTACGGCTTACCTGGGGCACATGGCCCCCTGGGACACTCGGCTCACCCGGGGCACTCGGCCCCCTGGGACACTCGGCTCACCCGGGGCACTCGGCCCCCTGGGACACTCGGCTCACCCGGGGCACTCGGCCCCCTGGGACACTCGGCTCACCCGGGGCACTCGGCCCCATGGGACACTCGGCTCACCCGGGGCACTCGGCCCTATGGGACACTCGGCTCACCCGGGGCACTTGGCCCCCTGGGACACACGGCTCACCCGGGACACCCTTCCCCTTTGGGGGGTACGGCTTACCCGGGGCACATGGCCCCCTGGGACACTCGGCTCACCCGGGGCACTCGGCCCCATGGGACACTCGGCTCACCCGGGGCACTCGGCCCCCTGGGACACTCGGCTCACCCGGGGCACTCGGCCCCCTGGGACACTCGGCTAACCTGGGATCCCCTTCCCCTTTGGGGGGTACGGCTCACCCGGGGCACATGGCCCCCTGGGACACTCGGCTCACCCGGGGCACACGGCCCCTCTAGGGTGTTGGGGTCGCATATTGGAGGCGCCACGCTAGCTCCTTGCTAGCATGGCGGGCAGGCTGGGACAGCTGCAGTTGGGCTGAGATGGTTGCAGGCGGGGGGACCACCTTCAAAGGTGTCTCGTTCGGTGTGGGAGCGGAGCAGCTGCAGACATGGAGGCTAAGTTCTGAGGTCGCCCACTCCCTGAGCCCAAGGCGTGGTGAGCTCTGTTCTTGGTGGATTTCCTTTATTCTCGGCGGCAGTGGCGGGTGGCGGTGCCAGGTGCAATATTGACGGTCGCTCCTGTGGTTCAATTACCACTGTAGTTTTAAAGTTCACATGGCGGTGGTGGTGAGAGCTTCGGTTTGGCCATGTGGCATCGCAGGATGGGCTCGCCTGGGTGGGTAATGGAAGGCACTGTGCCATTTCCTCACCAGCGCGTTCCATTTCCCCCCCAGCATGGTGGGTGTGCTGGGAAGATTGTGGGCGGGCTGTGATGGCTGCATGGGGAGAGTCCGCCCTCAATGGTGTCCTCTTTGTTGCGGATGTGGAGCTGTTGTGGATGCAGAGGCTAATTTCTGAAGCCACACTCTCTATGAGCCCGGTGTGTAGTGAGCTCTGATTTTGGTGGATTCCCATTCTTGGGGGCGGCGGTGGGAGGGGCAGCGATGGTAGCTCCTGTGGCTCAATTTCCCCTGTAGTTTTAAAATCCGTATGGTGGTAGTGTCTGATGCTTTGGCCTGGCCATGTGGCAGCGGAGAGAGGATTCTCCGGGTCTGCCAATGGAAGGCGAAGCGCCAGCTCAGCGCGCGTGAAGGCCTGGCAGAGCAGGCCGCGGGCGGTGGCGGGGAGTCCCTGCGATGTCTTAGTCTTTCAGACTTAGTGGAACGCTTCCCCTGAGCCAGGACAAGCAGCACCACCACAAATATTGGCCAGCTCAGTGCTGCCCCTCTACAGGTGACAGTAGGGGCATCCTCACCTCGGTAGGCCTTTGCTCTTGGAGGTCTTAACCAGTGGAAGGCAGCACGGTACAGAACTGCCCCACCTTCTCAGTCCTCCGGGAGTTTTGTTATTTTAATTATTATGTATCTTGGTGTGGATCTCTTTGGGTCCATCTAGTTTAGAACTCTCTGAACATCCTTAGCTTGTGTGTCTTTTTTCTTCACCATGTAGGATAAGTTTTTGGTCATTATTACCTCAAATAGTTTCTCAGTCTTCTTCTGGAACTCATATGATGTAGATGTTGTTATGCTTTATGTTGTCTGAAAAGTCCCTTAAAACTTCATTCCTTTTTATTCTTTTTGTTGTTGTTGCTCTGATTGGGTCTTTTTTCCTACCTTGTCTTCCAAATTGCTGATTAAATCTTCTGCTTAATCCAACCTACTTTTTGTTCCTTCCAGTATATTCTTCATTTCAGATATTATATTCTTCATTTCCGATTGGTCTTTTTTGTTATGGTTTCTATGTCCTCTTTCATGTTGTTGAGCATTCCCTATAACCATTACCTTGAACTCTATATCCATTAAAATGTTTGTCTCTATTTCAGTTAGCTCTTTTGCTGGTTGACTGTGAGGCTCAACCCCAACCACAGTGTGCAATCTGCTGTGTTTAACCACATGAAGCACAATTCGCCTCAGCTTTTTTTGGTACTTGAAGAGATCTCCTTTTGGATATGCTGTTTGTAAAGCTTATTGGATCTTGCTCTGATGTTGACTGATGCTGATCACTGGGTCTGTTGGTTCTGGGCATCTTGAAAGAAGCTCTGGTTCAGGCCAATGGCAAGCTGTTTGAAGCTACAAGCCATCCACAGTTTGAGGCTAACTCTGTTGGGCTTGGATGCACACAGGAAGGATGAAACTACATACAATTGCCTGATTTGTCCAGCACTGAGTCTGGTGGCAGGTCAGCAAAAGTCCCAAGGCACCTCAGTGAGATTAGTCTCTGCCTGCCTCCACCTGCACACTGCTTGTTAGGCTCAGTCACTATAAAAGAGTGTCTGGCTGTACTCCTTACAGGGTGTAAGCTTTGCAGGCTAGGGCAAGAGAGAAATTCCAGAGGGTGGTACTGTGGCTTTCCCCCAGTTTTATGCACCAGGAAGGATGTGCTCCACCCATGAAAGATGGGAGAATGACTTAGTACAAGGATCTTGATGACTATCCCTTCAGCTCCCTCCCCAGGACTCTTTAAGATGGTGCCTTTTTCTCTATCAGACTCCCATCTCTCTGGTAGACAGAAAACCCACTGCATTTCTTAGTTAGATGTTATAAGGGGGCCTCTCCCAGGCTTAGTCAGATGTTAGATGGGTGCCTCTCTCTGGTGTGGGGTTTAGGCCTCACAGTTCCCCGAGTGAATGTCCCTGCAGCTGAGATATTTATTCAGAACCTCAGCTGTGGTCTGTAGGGGTAGCACCAGCCCTCTTTACATTTGTACCCTTCCTACCAATCTTGAAGTGCCTTCTTCTTTAAATCCTTGGTTTTAAGACTTCTCTTCAGCTGGTCTTCAATTGGTTATTCAGGTTGATTGATCTATATGTTAGTTGTAATTCCAGTTTGGTCCTGGGAGGATGTGAGTGTAGCTTCCACCTACCCCACTGCCATGTCAGATCTCCCCCGACAAGTGTTTTATATTAAATCAAAATGTTTAACTTTGGTTACAGAAAGCTATAGCATCACTCTATGTTGACATGGGATAAATATAACTCATATTTAAGGCAACTGTTGCATAATTGTGTTTCAATACTCCTGCTATAAGTAAGTGAGGGAACTAGAAATCTGTAGTTGAAAGTTAAATTATTTTCAATTTCTTCTGTCTTTTACAGATAAACAAAAGTTTTGAATCAACCAAAATACATAGATTATTTAAATCTTATATTAAAAATTGAGAGTCAATTCAGAAATATTATGTACTTGGTTTATAGAAATTATTGTTTAAAGGAAAGCACTGCAAACCCAAATAGTAGAGGTTTGCATAACAGACACCACATGAATTCACATTTATCAGTCACATTCAAAGATTGTTTATATTAAACTGCAACTCAGACACCTCTCCACACATTTGTAGAGCTTTCTGATTAAATCAGGGAACTCACTATGATTGCCAGGCTATTGGCAGAGATTAGGAGTAGCCCTGGCATAGTTGCATTGACCTCATTCTTGATGGCCTTCTTGGAAAGGGATGCCTTTTGCCTCCCATAAGCTTGTGGTTCAGATGACCAATGAGCATCTGGTACAGCAGATGGGCTCTGCCTCCTACCTGGAGCAGTGACAAGTACAACCAGCTCTTTCTCCACTTCTGCATGAACTTAGTTACCTGTTCTACCTTCAAAGCACTGAGAACAGGATATATTTATGGATCCTCAGATATGTGCAAGGTTGTAGAGATTACCAAGGTGAATGTAGTCACAAATACTTACCTCAAGAGCTTGATCCAATTTATATCCAAATCTTGTTTCTGATGTTTTCCTGATCAGGCTTACATCTGCTCTGGCACAGGTTGAAATACTTTATATAAAGTAATTCATCTTAATCTGTGTCCCTTCTTCAGGCTATTTGCCCTCTTTTATGTTCTTGTTCTGTTTTATCAACTACCTCCATGCCTCACTGCAACTTTGGAACTTATAAATTTGGAACTTATTTCTTCCTCAAGGCTCACTACTGAGTGGTTCAAATGATGGAGATTTATTAATCATTCCAAACAAACTGAGGAAGTTTTTCAACACATATGCCTTGACTTCATCCTAATTGCATCTGATTTGATAAGTCCAGATGCTATCTTGGTCTTATATTTCTGTCCAGTTCTATTTGAATTACTGATAATTAAATGAACCACTCAGTTCTTGAAAAAAAGCTGGGGTAGCAGTACTCATATCTGACAAAATGAACTTCAAAACAAAGGTTATGCAAAATACAAAGAAGATCACATATTAGTAAAGGAATCAATCCAATAAGAAAATATAACCCTTGTTAACATATATGTACCCAATGCAGTTTCACCTAAATATATATAGATGATAGATAGATAAAAAATAGATAGATAGACAGATAGATAGATAGATAGATAGATAGATAGATATAGATATAGACAAAAATATTTCTTGGTGAAAATTAATGGAAAGATCAACAGTAATACAATCATAGTAGGGGACTTTAACACCCCGCTGACTTCATTAGATAGATCTTCCAGACAAAAAAAAAAAAAAAAAAAAAAAAAACTCGTGGAAACAGTGACCTTAAATAACACCCTAGATAAATTGGTTCTAATTGATATTTACAAAACATTTCATCCCAAAACTTCAGAGTACAATATTCTCAATTGAACATTGACCATTCTTAAAGATATGTTAGAGCACAAAATAAGCCTTAATTAATTCAAGAAGATTGAAATCATATCAATCATCTTCTCAGATCACAAATGGACATGAAACTAGAAATCAACTACAATAAAAAACTCAAATAATTTAAATATATGGAGGTTAAATAGCATGTTATTAAACAATGAATGGAATACCAATGAGTAAGAAATAAAGTTCCTGGGAACAAATGAAAATGAACACACAACAATCCAAAATCTGAGACATGATGAAAGCAGTCCTGATAGGGAAGTTCATAGCACTACAGGCCAAGCTCAAGAAATAAGAAAAAAAAAATAAACTATTAAAACCTACAACTTAAAGAATTAGAGAACAACAAGAAAAATCCAGAGTAAGTAGAAGTAAGAAAATAATAAAAATTAGAGTTGAAATAAATGACATAGTGACTAAACACACACATACACACACACACACACACACACACACACACACAATACAAAAGATCCATGAAACCAATAACTGGTTCCTTAAAAAAATAAACAAGATTGATGAAGCTTTAATTAGGCCCATAAAGGAACAAAGAGAGAGAATCCAAATAAATAAAACCAGAAATGAAAGAGGCAAAATAACAACTGACACCACAGAATTACAAAGGATTGCAAGGAAATATGATGAGCATCAAGTATATGCCAAAAAACTGGACAACCTGGGCAAAATGAACAAATTCCTGGAAATACACACTCTTCCAAAACTCAATCAGGAGGAATCAGAAAACCTGGATAGACTGAAAATAAAGCTATAATAAAAATAAATAAATAAATAAATAAATAAATAAGATCCATGGTTGAAGGCCTGGCCTAAGGGCAGGTGTGGGATGGGAGAGGTCAATGGGGTACAAAGGTGACATATGTAATATTTTAAACAATAGAGATTTTTTTAAAGTGACTGAGTTGAAAATAAACATAAAGAAAAAACAACTCAAGGAAAAAAAAGTTATGGACCAATGGTTCAATACACGAGTTTTACCAATCATTCAAAGAAAAACTAACACCTAACCTCCTCAAAATATTCCAAAAAAAATTCAAAAGGAAGGAACACTTCCAAGTAGTTTGTACAAGATCAGTGTTAACCTAATTCCAAAACCAGTAAAGACACCACAAAGAAAGAAAAATGCAGGCCAATATCCCTGATGGACATAAATGATAACATCCTCAACAAATTATTAGCAAATCGAATCCAGCAATACACTAAAAAGATCATATACCATAAACAAGTGTGTATTGTTAAGTATTCAAATTTTTAAAAATTAGCTGTTTAAGATGATGAAGTCATTTAAAGGAATGATCCTAAATTTACATAATGTATTTCTATACTTAATATAAATGACAGCTGTACCTGGGAAATAACAAATATACAACAAACAGATACAGTATAGAAAATATAAATGTGGTAATAATCATGTAAAATGATAGTGTATGCAAATCAAACTATATTTCAAGGCATCTCATTTATTTGACCAGTTATTATAAAATTAAATATATTATTAATATATTGGGGCCCTAATGAGGCTAATGAAAAACATTGCTAAAAACTGTGAAATCTGCCCTTTTTATTTTATTTGTGTGGTTTTCACTATTAATATTATTCTCAATGTGAGATCTATGTGTATGAAATCTTTGAAGTCACTTATTGACTTCATGTATCTATAAATCTACTTAATAGAGTATCTATCAACTGTGACATATGCAAGATTTTGAAACCAAGGGAATGAGTATGATCTCCACCCCATCTTCAGGCCAGAGAACTCCTGCTCTTTCACTCCAGTTCACCTCACATTGTGTGTGAAACAAATAATCATCTATAATATGCACAGTGAGGTTTCATTTATGTCTTCAGTTTTCTTTAAAAAAAAATAAGTGTACATGCAAGCTCTTATTCTTTTACCTCCTAATACATATCCATTTTGGAAATGCTGAGATGAACCCTCCACATGTAGGAAGGCAAGAAAGGCAAGGAGGACTAAGGCTAATGAATGAGGGGTTGAGGTGTAGGATGGTTTGTTTGTTTTTAAAAAATATATATTTTATTTATTTTCTACAGAGATGAAAGGAGAGGGAAAGAGAGCCAGAAACGTCAATGAGAGAGAAACATCGACCAGCTGCCTCCTGCAACCCCCCTCCACTGGGGATGTGCCCGCAACCAATGTACATCCCCCTGACTGGAATCGAACCTGGGTCCCTTCAGTCCACAGACCGACGCTCTATCCACTGAGCCAAACCAGTTTCGGCAAGGAGTAGGACAGTTTGTATAGCAGTAGGAATGTGGAACACCTTAGGTGAAGTGAAACAACGGAAGTAGTCAAGGATCATAACTCAAGGAAAACACACCCACAGAAAGTCCTATCCCATTCCATCCTGGAAGAAATCAGCTAGGAAACAAGACTGGCAAGAGTGAAAAAGGAAGCAGTGAACAGATGGCAGTACAGACAGGGAGAAGAATGGGAAAATTTCCAAAATGAGAAATTTAAAGAAGCCCAACAAGTTGATGCACAGTGAGATTTCATTTATGTCTTCGGTTTTCTTTAAAAAAAAAATAAGTGTATGTACAAGCTCTGATTCTTTTACCTCCTGATACATATCCATTTTGGAAATGCTGAGATGAACCCTCCACATGTAGGAAGGCAAAAAAGGCAAGGAGGACTAAGGCTAACAAGTTGGGCTTCTTTAGTGGCAAATGGAGAAGCTGCCATGTGACATTATCAGTGAAAACATAACAAGTCTCACTTCTCATGCAAAAACAAATAAATACTTTCTATACCGGTTGATTAGCAGTGCAAGGTTCAAACCAGAAGACAGATAATAAGAGTTTGTTGAACATCTACAGTCTTGTCTTTCCTCTAGAAGCCTGTAACCTGATTAGGAAGAAAAAAATTAATGTACAGAGAAAGTAAAATAACAAGCATGGTATTATATAGTACTTAAAATTCATTAAGCATCTATCATGTGCTAGGAGGAGTGTTAGCTGATGTACAATGTAATCAAGTATACAGTAACTCAATGAGGTTCATATTGTTTGGTTCATATTATAGGTAAACAGAGCCCAGAAAGGTTAAGTAACCTGTTAAGACAATATCCACACAGGCACTAATTTGTAAGCCTGACATGTGAATCCAAGAAAGAGACTATGCCCTTATTCATAAACACCAGGTTACATGGGCCACTGGCACCAAAATGGCCACCAAATAAGTGACATAGAAAACTAGATAGAGAGAGCAGCGGAGGATCACGCTAGGAGTGCTGGTCAACAAGCCAGGAAACGGGCGAACACCAGAGGAAATTTGGGGTCTGCTGATCAGGGAGCCCCCGACAGACAGTTGACCACCCGTGGCTGGGTCCCTTACCGGAGATACTTGCCAGCGCGCACGGGGAGATCTCGCCATCTTGGAAGGGAGGAGGTTCGAGTCGGAGGCCTGAATATCCACAGCCCCAAGGAACACCAACTGAACATAATCGGTGCGAACCCTTGATCTCAGAGGAGCTCAGATTTCGCAGCGATCCGGTGGGTGAGTTCCCCTCGGCCTGGTAGTTCTGACTGAGTTCCACTCGGCGCAGCAACCCCCGCCCACCAGCTCGCGCGCAGCGCCAGGAGCACAGAGGCTGAAGGACTGGGCCTGGATTTGCAGCAAGCCCCAGGGTTTGCGATTGGAGGCGCGCCTGTCTGTGGACTGGGCTCCTAGGAGGGGGGATATCTGGGGATCAGCACATCTGGATCTGAATCCAAGAAGTGTCCACAGAGATACAGGGGAGTGCAGCCAGCTCGGGACCGCCCCACCCCCAGCCCTCCATAAACCAGAGACACAGAGAGAGGGGGGAAAAAGATAGAAAGGCTTTAGAGTCCTGGAAGTCATCCAGAAACACTGCCACCCAGAGGCTAAAGCACATATGGTCTCTAGATCGGCCTAAAACCAGGACTTGTAATCAACACGGAGGAACAGTGAAACACAGGGATCTGCAACTACCGCCCAGACGGGGAACAGGCGTGCCAGACAGAACAACACAGAAACTGAATGACCTTCATTACAGCAAATTTTGTTTAATTTTCAATTTTTACTTTTTAACTGTTTAATTTTTGTTTTTTACCTACTTTAATTGCAAAGTTTACTCAAGAAATTTTTTCATCTGCCCTCACTTGATTTTACCTTTTTAATTAATTCATTTTTTATAGGTAATCAACATTATTACTACTACTATTTTACCTTTTTATGTTTTTTATCTTATTTTCTTTTGTTTATTTTTATTACTACTTTTTAAGTGACATATTATAATCCTTTTTTTTATTTCTTTTTTTTTATTTCTCTTTTTCTACTTTTTCTTTCTTTTCTCTTTTTTTTCCCTTTGGGATTACTATTCAAAAGACTATTTATACCTTTCCTTCTCCAACGCTCTATTCTAACTCAACCCTACCTTTATGCCATCACTCTCTTCCTAACCCTTTCCCTTTGGTGCCCTGCTTATCTTAACTCTTTACTGCTCTAGATTTTCCCTATTTTTTTTTCTATTTATCCCCTCCTAAATTTCACCCTTCCAGTGTATATCTAACCCCCAACCCCCTACTCCAAGTCCATTTGCACCTACCTTGTCACTGTCCTTAAAAAAAAAAAAATCCTTCTCTCTACCCCTTTGTAGTTGTATGCTAAATGCTAACTATATCAAAGTTTTATGCTTTTTTGTAAGATTGGTTTGCTTATTCTGTTTATTTGATTGTATGATTTTGTTAGCTGGGTTCTAGTCACCTTTATTGGAGGATATTAATATTGCAAACGCTTTTCTGTTCAGTGCCTTGTGTGTTGTACCTGGTTGTGTTGTATTTTGTACCTTTAAATCTAAGCAGGAGAGAGAGAACTACATAAACAGGCGTCCTAAAAAGATAGATCATGGGGAGGCTAAGAAACAACCCGCCTATGAAAGAAAATCAGCCATCACCAGAAAATGAAGTAAACGATTTAGAGGCAAGCAACCTACCAGAGCAAGAATTCAGAGTAATGATCATGGGATGGCTAAAAAGAATGGAAGACAAATTTGACAATATGAGTAAGACCCAAGAGGAAATGAAGAAGAACCAAGAAGAAATGAAAAATGACATAGCTACTGTAAAGAACTCAATAGAAAGCATCAAAAGTAGGCTAGATGAAGCAGAGGACCGGATCAGTGAGCTAGAAGACAAGATGGAAAAAAATACCCAATTAGAGCAGCTTTTAGAAAAAAAAATTAAAAAGCAGGAAGAGAGCCTACGGGAACTTTGGGACATTACAAAACAAAACAATATTAGAATAATAGGGGTTCCAGAAGGAAAGGAAACAGAGGAAGGCATAGAAAAACTGTTTCAAGATATAATGACAGAAAACTTTCCTGAGATAGAGAAGAAAAAAACCATACAAATACAAGAAGCTCGTAGAGTCCCAAGCAAAATGAATCCCCAAAGACCAACAGCTAGGCACATTATAATTAAAGTGCAAAACAACAACGACAAAGCAAGAATCTTAAAAGCAGCTAGAGAGAGACAGAAGGTTACATATAAAGGAACCCCCATCAGACTAGCATCTGATTTCTCCACAGAAACTCATCAGGCCAGAAGGGAATGGGATGAAATATACAAAGTCATGCAAAGGAAGGGTCTGAATCCAAGAATACTGTACCCAGCAAGGCTATCAATCAAGATTGAAAATGAAATCAAAAGCTTCACAGACAAAAAAAGACTAAAGGAATTTATCTCCACCAAACCAGCAATGCAAGAAATGCTAAAGGGTTTACTGTAAAAATGAAGAAATAGGAAGCAAAGAAGGAACACAGGGGTATAGAATAAAAATGGCATCAAATACCTACCTTTCAATAATTACTTTAAATGTAAATGGTTTAAATGCTCCAATCAAAAGACATAGGGTAACAGAATGGATAAGAAAGCAAGACCCTTATATCTGCTGTCTACAAGAAACACACTTCAGGAAAAAAGATGCACACAGGCTGAGGGTGAAGGGATGGAAAAAGATTTTCCAGGCGAATGGAAATGAAAAAAAGGCTGGGGTAGCAATACGTATATCTGACAAATTAGATCTCAAAGTGAAGGACATAAAAAGAGATATTGAAGGCCATTTCATTATACTAAAGGGAGCAATCCAACAAGAAGAAATAACCCTGGTAAACATGTATGCACCCAATACAGGAGCACCCAAATACATAAAGAAACTGCTGGAGGACATTAAGGGAGAGATAAATAGCAATGCAATCATAGTAGGAGATTTTAATACTACACTGTCACCTTTGGACAAATCATCTAAACAAAAAATCAGTAAAGAAACGTCAATCCTAAATGACGTACTAGACCAGATGGAATTAATCGACATCTTCAGAACATTTCATCCCAAAGCCACAGAATATACATTCTTCTCAAGTGCACACGGGTCATTCTCAAAGATAGACCACATGTTGGGACATAGGCAAAGTCTCTTCAAATTCAAGAAGATAGAAATCTTATCAAGCATTTTCTCAGATCATAGTGCCATAAAATTGGAAATCAACTACAATAATAATAAGCCAAAGAAATTAAACACATGGAGACTAAATAGCATGCTATTGAACAAAGACTGGGTTACCAGAGAAATCAAGGAAGAAATCAAAAACATCATGGCAACTAATGACAATGAAAATACAACAATCCAAAATCTATGGGATACAACAAAAGCTGTTTTGAGAGGGAAGTTCATATCCCTACAAGCCTATTGCAAAAAACAAGAAAGAATGGTAACAAATTATCTAACCCTACAACTCAAACAGTTAGAAAAAGAACAGCAAGAAAGGCCCACTGTAAGCAGAAGGAAGGAAATAATAAAAATCAGAGCGGAGATTAATGACATAGAGACCAAAGACACAATACATAAGATCAACAAAACCAAGAGCTGGTTCTTCGAACGGATAAACAAGATTGATGAGCCTCTAGCCAGGCTAACCAAGAAACAAAGAGAGAGAACCCAAATAAACAAAATCAGAAATGAAAGAGGTGAAATAACAACAGACCCAGCCGAAATACAAAGGATTGTTACAAAATACTATGAACAACTCTATTCCAACAAACTGGACAACCTGGAGGAAATGGACATATTCCTAGAAAAATACAACCTTCCAAAACTCAATCAGGAAGAATCTAAAAATCTCAATAGACCAATAACTTGGGAAGAAATTGAAGCAGTCATCAAAAAGCTTCCAGCAAACAAAAGCCCAGGGCCAGATGGCTTCACAGGAGAGTTTTACCAAACATTCAAGGAAGAACTAAAACCTATCCTCCTCAGACTTTTCCAAAAAATTCAAGAGGAAGGAACACTGCCAAACTCCTTTTATGAAGCCAGCATCACCCTAATACCAAAACCAGATAAAGACAACTCAATGAAAGAGAATTACAGGCCAATATCCCTCATGAACATAGATGCCAAAATCCTCAACAAAATTCTAGCAAATCGGCTCCAGCAGTACATCAGGAAGATTATACACCATGACCAAGTAGGTTTTATTCCAGGAATGCAAGGATGGTACAATATTCGCAAATCAATAAACGTGATACATCACATAAACAAATTGAGAGATAAAAATCATATAGTCATATCTATCGATGCAGAAAAGGCATTTGATAAAATCCAACACCCTTTCCTGATAAAAACTCTCAACAAGGTGGGAGTACAAGGATCATACCTCAACATAATAAAAGCTATATATGATAAACCCACAGCCAACATCATGCTCAATGGGCAAAAACTAAAACCATTCCCTCTAAGAACAGGAACAAGACAGGGATGCCCACTCTCACCACTCCTCTTTGACATAGTACTGGAAGTACTCGCCATTGCAATTAGACAAGAAGAGGAAATAAAAGGCATCAAAATGGGAAAAGAAGAAGTAAAGCTGTCACTATTTGCAGATGACATGATATTGTACATAAAAAACCCAAAAGACTCCATCAAAAAGCTAATAGACTTAATAAACGAATTTGGCAATGTAGCAGGATACAAAATCAATGCCAAGAAATCAATGGCATTTCTTTACACCAATAGTGAACTTACAGAAACAGAGACTAAAAAAGCAATCCCGTTTACCATCGCACCAAAAAAATTAAGATACCTAGGAATAAACTTAACCAAGGAGGTAAAAGACCTATATGCAGCAAACTACACGACACTGAAAAAAGAAATAGAGAAAGATGTAAACAGATGGAAGAACATACCATGTTCATGGATTGGTAGAATCAACATCATCAAAATGTCCATACTTCCCAAAGCAATATACAAGTTCAATGCACTCCCCATGAAAATACCATGGACATACTTCACAGACCTAGAAAGAACTCTCCAAAAATTCATTTGGAACAATAAAAGACCCCGAATAGCCTCAGCAATCTTGAGAAATAAGAGTAAAGTAGGAGGAATCTCAATACCAGATTTCAAGCTGTATTACAAAGCAACTGTTCTCAAAACAGCCTGGTACTGGCACAAGAACAGACATATTGATCAATGGAATAGATTAGAGAATCCAGACATCAACCCAAATCAATATGCTCAATTAATATTTGACAAAGGAGGCACGAACATACAATGGAGCCAAGACAGTCTTTTCAATAAATGGTGTTGGGAAAATTGGACAGAGACATGCAAAAGAATGAAACTAGATCACCAACTTACACCATACACAAAAATAAACTCAAAATGGATACAGGACTTAAACATAAGACGGGAAACCATAAAAATACTAGAGGCATCCGCAGGCAGCAAAATCTCAGACATATGCCTAAAGAACTTCTTCACTGATACTAACCCTAGGGCAATGGAAGCTAAGGAGAAAATAAACAAATGGGACTACATCAAAATAAAAAGCTTTTTTACATCAAAAGAAACCATCAACAAAACAACAAGAAAACCCACTGTATGGGAGAACATATTTACAAACGATATCACTGATAAAGGTTTAATCTCCAACATCTACAGACAGCTTATACAACTCAATAAAAGGAAAATGAATGAGCCAATTAAAAAATGGGCAATGGACCTAAATAGAATCCTCCCAAAAGAAGACAGAAGGAAGGCCAAGAGGCACATGAAAACATGCTCCAAGTCACTAATTATCCGAGAGATGCAGGTCAAAACAACAATGCGGTACCATCTCACACCTGTCAGAATGGCCAACATCAACAAAACAACAAACAACAAATGTTGGCGAGGTTGTGGAGAAAAAGGAACCCTCCTGCACTGCTGGTGGGATTGCAGGGTGGTGCAACCACTGTGGAGAACAGTATGGAGCTTCCTCAAAAAACTGAAAATGGAACTCCCATTTGACCCAGCAATCCCACTACTAGGAATATACCCCAAGAAACTAGAAAGACCAATCAGAAAGGATATATGCACCCCTATGTTCATAGCAGCACAATTTACAATAGCTAGGACTTGGAAACAGCCTAGGTGCCCGTCAGCAGATGAATGGATCAGAAAACTATGGTACATCTACACCATGGAATACTATGCTGCCATAAAAAGGAAGGAATTCTCATCATTTGCAGTAACCTGGATGGAATTGGAGAGCATCATGCTGAGTGAAATAAGCCAGTCAATGAAAGAGAAACACTACATGACCTCACTCATTTATGGATATTAAAGAACATTATAAACGAATGAACAGAAAGATAGATATAGTGACAGTAAAACAACAGGCAGACTGCCAAATGACTGCGGGGGGGGGGGGAGGGTAGGGAGATCTGGGGGAGATAAGAGATCAACCGAAGGACTGGTATGCTTGCATATAAGAACAACCAATGGACACAAAACTCTGGGGAGGGAGGGCATCTATGGGGGGGGGGGGCAATGATAAGCTATGTACACAGATAATACCTTAATAAAAAATATTAAAAAAAAAAAAAAAAAAGAAAACTAGAGCTGAAAAATCTTAAAATAAATGAATACATTAAGATGAAACAAACAAACAAAAAAAGGCAGAGCTATAAGAATTGGGATTTGTGAGAGAGTTTGGTGTGTGTGTGTGTGTGTTATCAAAGAACTTGATTACTCTGTGTTAAGAAGAAGAACTACTCTTACTATATATGCACAGCATCATCATTGGTCATTTCTCACCTTCCTTTTTTCTGGGACATATATTGCCAACACAGATGATGCATACAGACTGAAGCTTGTGGTCAATTTTGTGTTTACTGTGAACCCCTGGATTCAATTATTCTACCTTCTTTTACTTCCCAATGTGAGCAAGGATAAAATTAATGGTGTTTGACTAATGCTATCATAAATTCCCAGCCACTACTGAGCTTCTTTGCAAGCTGCTTGTCACCATATACTGGGTTACTCTCCCAAACTCCCTTTTTATTATCCACCACCATTTCTTTATGACTTTGTGCTTCACCATGAGAGAAGCACAGTAAACTCAAACAAAATCATGAAGTTTGCCTCTGTGCTCCAGAATGGCTGATGTGTGTCAGGTCTGAGAAATCCAGTAAATCAATGGATGCATGCTGCTGAATATCTGCTTAATCTTGCCCCCGCAGAACCTTGAGAGTTTCATCTCAAAGCAGGTAATAATTTATATGGTATTCCATCAAGGAGAAAGTAGTTTTCATCTCACCAATTATAGTTTGTGCTCTGGAGACCCAATAATAGACAAAACTAAATCAGGAGAGCAACATTTCTAGAATAAGCAAAAGAATGCAGTGGGATGTTTGTGTCTTGTGTATGATTGGTCTTAGTGCTTTAGATAAATATCATTACCCTGTTAGGTTTTACCAAGCTTGCATTTATAGAGCTATTTTCAAAACTATGTCTAAACCTTTCTTTTTCAAACTTCATTTGATCCTCGGTTTCCTCTAATCTCTTATTCCTTCCAGTGTATTCTTTATTTCTATTAAGTTATTCTTCCTTTCCAACTCGTTGTTTTTCATAGTTTGTATTTATTTTTTTGTGTTGTTGAAAATACTTTTAATCATTACTCTGGACATCTGAAAAATTGCTTATCTCCATTTTATTTAGCTAATCTTCTGGAGAATTCTCTTTTTCTTTCATTTGGGGCCTATTTCTTTGTCTCCTCCATTTTGGCTGCCTCTGCATGCTTGTATCTATTAGGTAGATCTGCTATCACTCCCAGTCCTGGTGGACTGTTCTTCTGTATAGGGTGTATTCTGGGACCCAGTTGTTTAGTCTCCTTGATCTTCTGAGTGGGGTTAACCTAGAAATGTCCCTTGCATGGATTATGTGAGCCCTTACATTGTAATTGGCTCTTGATTGCTCTTGTTCCTTTTGTTGGTGGGTTCTCTCCTTGGCCTGGCTGACTATGATGCTTAATCCCAACCACATTGTGGCAGCTGTTATATAGGCGCTGACAGAACAAGACATAACAAAATAGGACCAAACCAAAAACCACACACACACATACACAGAAAATAAAAATCTAATAAAATAAGAAAGGAATTCCCATTTGACCCAGTGATTGCACTTCTAAGAATATGTCCTAAGAAATCAGAAACATCAATCAGAAATAATATATGCACCCCTATTTTCATAGCAGTGCAACTTATAAGAGCTAAGATTTGGAAACAGCCCAAGTGCTCATCAGCAGATGAGTGGATAAAAAAAGCTGTGGTATCTTTAAAAAATGAAATACTACACAGTTGTAAAAAAGAAAGAACTCTTACCATTTGCAACAGCATAGATGCACCTGGAGAGCATTATGCTAACGAATAAACCAGTCAGAGAAAGACAAATATCATACAAGCTTACTCATACATGGAACCTAATAAAATAAGCTGAT
This sequence comes from Vespertilio murinus, assembly GCA_963924515.1. Lineage (NCBI taxonomy): Eukaryota > Metazoa > Chordata > Mammalia > Chiroptera > Vespertilionidae > Vespertilio > Vespertilio murinus. Next base: position 64,675,093 of record OZ004712.1, read on the forward strand.
GAACAAAATAGATCCAGAGACATAGAAGAATGGAAGAAACTGTGGAATCTCAGAGGGAAGGCAGGAGAGGGTTGGTGGGTGGGAAGAGATCAACCAAAGAACTTGTATGCATATATTCACAACCCATGGACACAGACAATAGGGTGGTGAAGGCCTGGGGGGGGGGGGCAGCTAAAAGAGGTCGGTGGCAGGGGGAGTGCACATCTGTAATACTTTCTTTTTAAAAATATATATATTATTGATTTTTTTTACAGAGAGGAATAGAGAGTGATAGAGAGTTAGAAACATCAATAAGAGAGAATCATTGATCAGCTGCCTCTTGCACACCCGCTACTGGGGATGAGCCCACAACCAAGGTACATGCCCTTGACTGGAATCGAACCCAGGACCTTTCAGTCCGCAGGCCGACGCTCTATCCACTGAGCCAAACTAGTTTTGGCTAGTAATTTCAACAATAAAGACTAAAAATAAAATAAAATACAATTAAAAATGGGGAAGAAAAGAACCAAAATAACTTCAACAACAACAAGAGAGAGGGAGAGAGAAAGAGAGAGAGAGAGAGAGAGAGAGAGAGAGAGAGAGAGAGAGAAGAAGAAGAAGAAGAAGAAGAAGAAGAAGAAGAAGAAGAAGAAGAAGAAGAAGAAGAAGAAGAAGAAGGAGTAAGAGGAGGAGGGTTTGAAGAAAGGGAGATAAAAAGGACTGCATAAAAAGAATTAAAGCAGAAAGAAGCAAATAAAGGAGAATGTGACATATATATTTGTAAAATGATGCAGCAGATTAAAATCCACAAACTCTAAAAGTAACAAAGGTACCAGAGGAAAGAAAGCATGAAAAAATGATGAACACATTCAGGAAGAACACACAAGAGGAATCGCTTATCCATGGCACGGACACCAGGGTCACTATGAGCAATGAGCATTGGTGTCTCACAGCCCCTGTAAATAATTTATGTTCATAGCAGAGGTACTCATTCAAAATATCCTATATACTATGTTTAAGGGGAAAATATGGTGGCTGATTCATTTTAGATATGTTTATATTGTACTGTAATAGTAAAATGCTTGGAATATAAAGAAAATTTATATTCATGTAGACATTTTACCTCCATGTGCCATCCACTGCCATCTATAATAATATTAGAAACAATTTCTTTAATATATTATCTTCATTTTGAAAACTTTAGCAATTTATATTTTAGACATCTATGATGTATATACATTAGAGTCAGATGTTTATAAATTTAGAAATGTATGTTTATATTGATCCGTTGAACTAAAAATTATTGTCTTATAAGGTTTTTTGTACCTAACATGTAGATATGTTCTGAACCTATAATTAAACATTTTCATTAGAGCCCTGGCTGATTTTTCTCAATGGTTAGTATTGGCCCACACACCAAAGGGTCATGTATTTGATTCCTAATCAAGGGCATGTACCTGGGCTGCAGGTTCAATCCCCGCCTTCAGTCAGGAAGCAACCAATTGATGTGTCTCCCTCAATTCTATGTTTTCTCTCCCCACTTTCTCCATTCTACTCTCTCTAAAATTAATGAAAAAAATATCCTTGGGTGAAGCTTAACAAAAAAATATTATTTCATTAGATAAGCTACAATCTTAGTGACTGACTCAATAAAACTCAACAAACAATATAATATACCTGCAAGATGAGTTTCCTGGGCCTATGATAGCATATATTTTCCAGAAAACTTACATTAGTATAATCCAACTAATAACTTAGTCCTTGTATTCATTCATTCTGTCATCCATCTGGGTATCATTTCCCCTATTTATTTTCATAATAAGTGTCTCTTTCAAAATAAATGTTAACATTTGTTAGTAGACACAAAATAAAAATGAAATATTATATTTATAAAACATCTATTTATTAAAGCACAGACTAATTCAATTAGAAAAGACAACCTGAAAATAACATTAATGCTGCCCCCTTTCTGATATGCAAAAAACGGCTTACATATCATTGATACTTTGCCTGAACTTCCACCATAGGCTCAATGATTTTATTCAAAAAGCAACCTGTTTGTGCCCTTATCCTATCTAATAAAAGGGTAATATGCAAATTAACCATCACTCTGTCACAAAGATGGTGGCACCCATAGCCCGTAGATGGCAGCACCCTGTCCATTCAGCCCTGCTAGAGTCCCCCAGTCCCAGGGGGCAGCTGCTGAGAGCGGGCAGCATAAGAATGCTTGCTTAATCACCGTGGCGACGAGGCAAGCGTTTCATGCCTGGCCACAGATGGGCCTCTGGCCAGGCCAGGGCACAGCACACTTGCCTTGTCACCCAGCCATGGACGGGCCTCTGGGCCGTGGGGAGCCTCTGGGCAGTGGGCGCAGAGCAGCCAGGCCCTGCAGAGAGCTACTGGTGCACAGATTCCTGTGCAGGGCTACTAGTTTTAAATAAATTCCATCCGCTCAGAGTGTTCAGTAACCAAGACTTTTACTGTATATCCTGTTCTCTGAAAACCATAATGGGTTACATTTACTCTAATACAATGAAAACAAATCATATTCAGAAATTTGGGCAGTATGTCGAATACTTGTAGTGACCCCATTTTTCCATGAATATAATTTATCTGTCATAACAACTTGATAATATGCTCATCAAAAGCATCCCCCCCCTTTTTTTAATCACATTTAAAGGTTACAAACATAATAGAAATATGGCTCAAAATAGTCACTCCTATGTGGCTCGGCATTCTGAGGCATCTGTAACATTATTAAATCTGCCATTTAATGATAGGCATCTCGGTGATGGATATTTCAGATGAATTAGCCCTCATTTGTTCTTTAATTATAAACCTCAAACCTCTATGTATTTTATAAAAATTTCACTTAATTATGCATTTTACAGGCCGAGTGAATAGAACAATAAAGACACTAAAGGTTTTTATATACCTTGAATAAATTATCCTAACTATTCATTTTGCACATTTTTATTTGGAAGAGAAAGTAAGCCTTTGAATAAAGTTGAGTTAGGTGGAATATATCAATCTCCTTAGATATCACAATGAGCAGGGCTTTAATTGATGCTTATTGGACAGATGAGGAAGATTGAAGGTTAATTATAATGACATTTTTATTCCAGCTTTCTTAAGATATAATCCTATGTAATAAAAGGCTAATATACAAATTGTCCCCTCAGGAGTTCAAGTGACCAAGAGTTTGACTGCTCACTATGATGTACCCTGACCACCAGAGGGTGGTGCAGAACAAAGGAAGGCCCCAGCTGGCAGCCAGAAGGGCCCTATTGGCCTTGATCACCAGCCAGGCATAGGGACCCTACCCGTGCAAGAATTTCATGCACTGGGCCTCTTGTTACATATGAAGTTGTGTACGTTTAAGAGATACAATGTAATTATTTGATGCATGTATATGTTGCAAAATGATTACTACAATAAGGTTGGTTAATACATTCATCAACTCACATAATTAAAAAAAATTTGTGTACCTTGAGAATTTTTAAAATCTGCTCTCTTACCAATTTCCAAATATACAATGCAATGTTACTAACTATAGCTACTATGCTGTCCATTATATCCCCCCTGATTATTTTGTAACCAGAGTTTGTACTCTCTGACCCCCTACCCCCAACACCCGCTCCCCCCTCCTGCCCATTTCCCGCCCCTTATTTTTATCCATTCACTCGTTACTCATTCCCTGATGGACACTTAGTTATCTTGATGACAACACTTTCTCCTATAATGACATACAAGGTAGTTATCTTGATGACAACACTTTCTCCTATAATGACATACAAGGTAGATATATTTTAACTGTGATCACAAATTACGTTAGAATACTCACATTAACTAAGTTAAAACGCATTTAATTATCTAGAATACTCCATTTTATAATGTACATTTTCCTTTTTTTTCTGTTTTCCTTATTCTGAAAATGCTTCTTTTTAATTTTAATTTCTTTATTGATTAAGGTATCACATATTTGTCCTCAACCTCCCATTTCAATCCCCCATTTCAATTGTCCTCAACCTCCTATTTCAATCCCCCACCCTTCCCCACTCATGCTCCCACCCCCCTATTGTCCTTGACCACTGGTAAGGCTCATATGTGTGCACACAAGTCCTTTGGTTGATCTCTCCCTTTTATCCCCACCCTCCCTCTGAGGTCCAACAGTCTGGCCCATGGCTGTTTATCTCTGGGTCTGTTCTTGTTCATTAGTTTATATAATGTACTTTCTTCTTTGAACTATCTTCAAAAGGAATTCCATATTTATGTATTTACACACACATGTAAAGCAGAATCAGTTCTAGATGCCAAAGAAAAATACATACCTGATAGTAGGTTCATAATTTTGTTAAACATGTTCTATTTTAAAACACTGCTTTTCAGAAGATCTTGGAAACTCTTTGATAACTTATCTTAACCACAAAAACATACCAAAGCCTTCCATCTTTTGGAGTAAATTTTTTTGCCTCAGTTATTTGTACTATAATATCTACATATTGAATCACATTTTTAATATGTTTAGCAAGATGGTAAAGGAGGGGAAAGGTGAATAAATATTTTAAAATGAAGATGATGTTCTGTGGTGTTATCTTGACACCACTAAGAATAATTTATAGCCTCTTAGAAATTTCTTATTTTTTCACCTATTCTCTTGTACCTCCTGATGCCTTATTTGCTTTTCTAAAAGACATTGACCTAGAATTTTTCCTCTCTCAGGCTTTTAGCAAAATAAAAAATGGATGGGCCAATATAATATTGGCTCAGTGTATAAGTATAAAGTATGAAAGTATAGGTATGTTAAGCAAATATTCACCTGAAAATAAATGAAATATATTCAAATTTACTTTAATCTCTTACATAAATTCTTAAACAGATACACAAATAATTCACAAAATGCAGCTCTACAAACTACAGTAGCCTCCCCACCCACCCTTATCTGTGATTTTGCTTTTCATGGTCTCAAAATATGAAATGAAAAATTTCAGAAATAAACAATTCATAAGTTTTAACTATGCACCATTCTGAGTAGTGTGATGAAATTTCATGCCCATCCACCTGTGATATGAATCATCCCTTTGCCTGACTCCTGTACTCCCACCAATAGGTCACATTAGTCACCTGGTAGCCATCTTGGGCATCAGATAGACAGTCGTGGTATTATGGTTCTTATGTTCAAGTAACCTTTATTTTACTTAATCAGAGCCTCAAAGCACATGAGCAGTAATGCTGACAATTTGGATATGCGACACAGAGAAGCTTTTAAATAAAAATTCTTGACTTAATAAGGAGAGAAAAATATTGTTATGCTGAATTTGCTAAGATCTATATAGGATGGGAAAGTCTTCTATCCGTGGAATTGTAAAGGCAAAACAAATTCATGCTAGTACTGCCATTGCACCTCAAACTGCAGAAGTTACAGTGACAGCCCTGGCTGGGTGGCTCAGTTGGTTCAAGTGTGATAATATATCCTTGTGCTTAGCCACAAGGAACAACAGCCTGTAATTATTGGAATTGAGAGTCTAGGTCAGTGGTCGGCAAACTCATTAGTCAACAGAGCTGCAAACCGCAGCTCACGAACCAAATGTGGTTCACGAGCTGCAGTTTGCCAACCACTGCCATAGACCAAAAGGTTGCAATTTTTGATCCCTGGTTAGGAAGCAACCAATCAATGGTTCTCTCTCACATTAATGTATCTCTCCTTATCTCTTTTTTCTCTCCTTCTCTTCCTCTCTCTAAAAATCAATAAATATATTCTCAGGTGATGATAAAAAAAAATGGTACAGCTAGTGTGTGGGATAAGAGCTTAGTTAAAATAGAGACAGCTATAAATTTGTGGTGGGAGACATGAGCAGAAAATGTGTTCCTAATGACTTAAGGTGTTTCACCAAAGGGCATCAAGCCTACCTGAAGATTTCAGGAAGGCTACGTATGTTTAGGAAAAAATATACAACACATACGAAGTTTGGTACTGTGGTTTCAGGTATCTGCTCAGGGTCTTGGAATGTCTCTGTAGATACTGAGGTATTGTTAGCAAACTTAAAAAGTGTTTAACAAATCCTAAAAAGAACCAGGATATTTCTTTCTACTAATTAGGGGGAAAGTTTCCATTATTGACTCTTATGGACTGAGTCTATTTCTTTGTCATCCAAGATGACAATTGGTGTGTATTTATGGATAAGCCTATAAGGATGTCTTAAACGTGAAAAGATGAAATTGTGTCTCACACCCTCAAAACCAAAAATGAGTGTGCCATTAGGCTGCTTGTTTTGCAACTACAAATATAAATCTGAATTTAGTACTAACCACTGAAAGGTGCATATTCTCATCTTAGTTATCTAAGTATTTAAAAATATATTGCATTTTAGATTTTAGAAATATATATCCGTGCTTATAGATCAAACAAGTATGGTTTTTAAATACAGTTAATTATAAGATTTATTCACTTAGAAAAAATTAATATAAATATGGTATACCCTAAGGAGAAAACACTACAACTAAAGCAAATAAAGTGAATCGAGATGATTAAAATCTAATTGCAAATGTACCAAAAGTGCCATTAATATTAATCATCTATATTAGCACAATTTTTAAAAAAGAAAACTGTATCTATTTTAGCTTTGTTTTCCACACACAAATATCATTTCATTCAAGCAAAAACAAATCCTGATTAAGAAATGAAAAGTACCTTGAGATGTCCTAGGAGGGTCTAATGTTTTTAAAATTATAAATGAATTTTACTCTTCCAGAATATTGTCAATTTTATTATAATTAAGAAAGAAGCAACTACATTATTACTACTAAAGCAACCCTCCACTCAGAAAAAATTATAATGTTATTTGCAACAAGGTATTCTAAATTTCTTATTCTTTCTACACTCTTTATTGGTATGTCAGAAATTTCTTATAGAAATAAATTGTTTAAAATCTATGTTAAATATATATGATGACCTAATTGGACATATTGTGGCTCACACTTATAGGTATAAATGATAAAATTTGTTAAAATTCTGAGTACATTTCATATTCAAAATTTACTAAAGACATAAATTTTACTAAATCAATATATATAATTAACTAAAAACTCACATATGAAATACAGTATTTGGTTAATTAAATATATATAAAATTATTTAAAAGTTCATTGACTCTTTGCTAATAATCAAGATAGAATCTCTTTCTAAAATATAAATGTTATAAACAAAAAAACAAAATTTATGAATTAGCCTACTGTTTTTTCTGCTCTGCATATCAGCTGTGATTTATATGTACACACTGAAACTTTAAAAAACATGTTTTTAAATTTTATTAAAAGAAAGCTTAATGTTTTCTACAATAACACAGTTGTTTCTGACTATCATGTGTCTCTCTGATTTACTGTTTCACCAACATCTCATTTGATTTTTATCAACTCTGACTCTAACTCATATGGGTGACATGGGGAAAGGTTAGAAGAAGAGACAGTGGTTTACAGTAAACAGCTGGAGATGGGGACTGATTCTGTCCACTCACCTGTTCCTCATTGGAAAGAGATTAGAGGTTAGAGAAGTAAGAACAGGTTAATAGGTCAAGTAGGTAAAAAAAAACTGAGGTGTGTTTTTTTAACCCTAAACAAGAAGTTTTTCACCAGAGATTAACTACAACAAATAAATAATGGTTTGATTTGGTTTATGTGGGGTTGGTTTTGATTGTTTATTCCAGGCAGAGTCACAGGACTCTCATCATCTGCCTAGCCCACTAAGTCATCTATATCCAACTCCCATGCTACATGACTATTAGAGGAAAAGCAGTGACAATCAGGAGGGAAGTGAGCTACTATGTCAATATGTTTTATATGTGCTGTCCCCTTGGAACAAAGAGAAAGGAACAAGAAGCTTGGTATTTAACATTTTTTGTTTGGTTTCATTGGAATTTCTCTTTCCCCCAAAAAATATAGGTGTGGAATATAGTGTGGCAAAGAAAGTTACTTCATAGATTATTCCATGTGTTCTTTCATTCTTCCCAGTTTTTTGTTTATTTGTTTGTTTTCTGGACATTAGTTTTATTATCTTCTTTTAAGTTCTGTGATTTTTTAAAATTCTTTATTGTTTAAAGTATTACATATAGTATTACATATGTCTGTCTCCCTTTTCCCCCATTGACCTCTCCCTGGCCACCCCCATACCCCAGCATATGCCCTCATCCCACTAATGTCTGTATCCATTAGTTATGCTTATATGTATGCATACAAGTACTTTGGTTGATCTCTTACCGCTTCTCCTCCCACCTCCCACGCCCCCGCCTTCCCTCTGAAGTTTGACTATCTGTGCAATGCTTTTCTGTCTTTGGATCTATTTTTGGTCATCAGTTGATGTTGTTCATTATATTCCACAAATGAGTGAGATCATGTGAAATTTATCTTTCTCCAACTGGCTTATTTCACTTAGCATAATGCTCTCCAGACCGATTCATGCTGTTGCGAATGTTTCTCTTTTTTACAGCAGTGTAGTATTCCATTGTGAAGATGCGCCACTCCTCTGCTGATGGGCACTTTGGCTCTTCCCAGTTCTTTTGTAGTTGGGTGGGACCATGTGACTTTTTCTGGCCAACGGAATTACACTTTATTTCAGGCAAACTGATGACATTTACTGGGAGGTAAAATCTCAACGAATGAGAAAATGCTCCAGAGAATAGCAGTTTTACACCTTATTTTATCCATTACAATCAAAGGTGAAGCATAAGTGGATTATATGAAACCCACTGGTGATAGATTAGGGCAGCAGGAGAAAACAAAGCAGAGAAATATCTGAGAATGAATAAAAAGTAAAATGGTAGACACACTTAACAGTCAACAACTAACTCAATAGCAATGAGGGGATTAGTGGTCTGTGCAGAGTGATGCCTGTGCTTTGAGAGGTCCGGAAAAAGGAAATTACTTTGACTTTCCAATGGTATGTTATCATAGATGCAAAAAGACAATGGACAGACTCAGACAAGGTAAAGATTGAACTTTGTCAGGGAAGATACAGCCTAGGGCATGACTACCCACCATAAACTACTTTTTAGTTGGAAATTTTCATTTCAGACCATCCTTTGCTGTTACTGTAAGTCTTGAGATTGTAAGGCCACCACACAGGCCTCCCTGAACGAGTCAGGGTTACTATGTGGCCCATTTTTGTCCACAGTTTACATAACATATGATCACAATGTTGGTGAGGAACATCAAGAAAATGATCTATTAAAGACATTGATATATGAATATACTTTCATACCTACATGTATGAGCATATATTTAAACATACCCCAATTATTTTATATTCTGTGAGACTTAAGACAGAACAGTTGAAAATCAATATGTATCACATATTTAGCCCATTCTAATGAGTGAGTCTCTAAGTCACAAAATCCAGGCTGTCCTGTTCAGTTGTCTGCCTTCAATATCATTTGACAGATGTGTTTAACTAAGAGATTTTTAAAGTTGTGATTAAATTCAAAATACACAGACAAACATTCAGAGGAGACTTTGCAGATGGTCTTTGGGGAGTGTTACAAATTCTTCAGGAAAATAAACTTGCTCTACCACCCATCACCTATTTCTGACTACAGTAAGTGTATCTTTCCCCTTGTCTCAATTGTCCCATTAGTAATTTGCTGTCATGTTCCTGAATTATCACAGATGTTCTTTTCCAATGCTGACATGATTTATGATTGGAAAAGGCAGTTTACCATATCCTGTAACCAATGAATTAAAACACCTATTACATTTGGGAGGATACAACGCTCCTAATCCATATGTCAGAAGAAAAAAAATGGATGACTATGGAAACATAGATATCATACATCCAAACACAGTGATAACCTAAAACAAAATCTTTGTAATAGTAAACAATGCAAATTATGCAATACCACAGTTGGCTGGTGCAGAGAATATCATCTGAAATTATCCGAGTCAAGTATAATCAGACCTGTCCCTGGGATTTAGAGATTTGGGAACTACCAAGTTTAATCAGCCCTTCCTGATAGCTGCTGGAAGTTGAGTTTTCTACCATGTGCAGAAAGGTTTTTAGTCATAAGCAAAAACAAAGGCAATGGTATAAAGATTTAGTTGGGCAAGGTAAGTACGTACATCCTAAAGATCTGCTGTACAATACTATGCCTATGGATGTTGATAACTTGCTCCTCCACAAAGGCCTGTTTGAAAAAAGATAGGATATTCATCTGTGAAAATAGTTCTGACTTTTGCAAACAATAGGTTGACAATTTGTGTTGTACATTTAACATCTGTTAAGAGAACAGATCTCATGCTAAGTGTTATAAAATTAAAATTAGAAAAAAAAATAATACATCTAAAGAAACTAAGGCAAGCCATTGAGGAAACTCTGAGTTCTTGGTTCCATCATTACTGAGGCCCAGGTGTATCTCCATCCTGGAACTGCAGCATCTCTATGCAACTCAGATTTTAATAGAATCACCTGCTCTTAAGACGTAGCTAATGGACTTGAACACTAATTCTATTATTTGTGAATAATTTAAAAACTTCCCAAGATTTCTGTTAACCACTAGGGATTGGAGGCAAGGGATGAAATGTGGAAATTGCTTAGACTTTCATGGTCAGCTCTGGCTTCTGCTGAATTAATTCTGTTACTTTTTCTAACCGATGATGTTTCACAATAATTTGTGTCAAGTCCAGTCATGGATTGTAGTCTCAATGTTTTTCTATAATTCTTTAAAAATAATTTAGCAAACTTCAAAACAACAACATGAAAATACGATGGATCTCAAACATGGCATTTGTGTGTATGACAAATTCTACTGAAGATTTAAAGAAGCCAGGATTTACAATAATAAAAAAGAAATAATAATTTTTTTTGGCATTAAAGTTCTAATTACCCTATGCCAGGATTTCTTTTTTCCTACTTGGCCTTGTTGCCCCACTTAGAATTCCAGCTTCTCCCCATCATACTGATTCCTTTCTCTCTCTATCCCATCTTCCCCTTCTCAACTTCTTTTCAGGAGAGCTACAGATTATCCTCAAAGCACTGTTTTGAAATGCAACTGGAGCCCAGATTTGCATATTCAAATACATCAAAGAAATGAATAGAAATGAAATTAATTTTATGGCATCTACCCTCCTCAGGCATAAGTTGCTTTAGATAGCACTTTTCCCTATCACTTCTTTAATGAATTTGCCTTTTTGTTTGTGCTAGGTTAAACTTAAAAGAACCCCAAACTCACAAATAAATGCATAATGCATTAGCAAAGACCAACATAGACTAGTAACTTCTCTTATTTATCAACATTTAAGTGAAACTCTTTACTTTCAAGTACATGGTTTTCCCCTCACAGCCAATTCAGTTTAGTAAAATGACTGTCTTATGCAATACTTTCATTAAATATCTTTATCTGTATTTATGTAGGGCACTTCCAGTCAGGGTAATACGTGGTTGGCAAGCAGAGGTCTTTGGGACATGCTTTAATTAACAAGTATAATAAATGTTGAAGTAAATAGAAGTGGCATAATGAATTGTATGCCTCTAAAACCTTAAAAGAGATTTTCTGCAAATCACAAACTACTGATTCAGTGCTTAAATCTATTTTTCACAGAGTGCTAAAAAGTAAAATTTAAACAGCCCAGCCTTAAACGATCACATTTCCTGAACTATAGTCACCAAGACAGGAAGACATATATCCTAAGCATCTAATTATTAGTATTTCTCCATGTGGACTTCCTCAAACAAGTGATATATTTCTAATTTAAATATTTCCAAAATATTTCTTGTATTTTTTTCCAGACCCAAATTGCTGATAAAATAGAAGCAGAGGCACAGGTACATGGAACAGACTGACAGCTGTCAGAGAAGAAAGGGTTGGGGGTTCAGGGACAGGATGCAAGAAAGTGAAGGGATTAAGAAAAAAAAAAATATATATATATATATAATCACCTAGACATAGATAATAGTGAGCTAATAGCCAGAGGAAAAGGGGGATGGGGAGGCGGAGGTAGGAAAAACGTTGGGGGAAGTGGATATGGAAAGAGACTTTGCTTGGGGAGATGCATGCATGATGCAGTGTGCAGATAATGTTTTGAGTTGTATATTTAAAACCTGTACCCTAATCAATTCAATAAAATCATCATCTCCTATGTAAATGTCTTAGCAGAATTCAATCCTTTTATTTCAAACTCTGCATTCTCCCTGAAATCAAGAATTAAATAGTACCTGGAAAGGTAAACAACAGGCTAGGGCACACTTGAAATCAATAAGAATATGACTTAATCAGTATGAATATGTCTACCTCCCAGAGGTGAAGAACATCTTCACCACCAAGAGCAACATTTCAAGCTTCTAATTTTTGAATTTATTGTTACAATCAAAAACAGGTTTAAAAATGAAAATAAAGAAGCATAAAGGTTATGAGAGCTCTGGCAGACATGACGATGTGGCCTGTAGATCTCCCCTCAGGAAGAGACTCATTGCTCGGCTGTGAGAAACATGGTGACCTGATAACCTCCAGCTGTAAGCTCCTCTAAGGCCTGCCTTAGCTTTGATACAAGGTCAAACTTTTACACTGGCTCCCATGGTAGATGCTATAAAATTAATTTCATTTCTATCCAGTTCTTTAATTATCCAAGATAATTAAAGCTAAGCAAAGGTCTGCACAGAGTCAGTTTTCCTCTAACACGTATATATATCTTTGCTCCAGTTCACCCTACCGGACTGACAGAGACATTATTAGTTCTCATTGTCCCTTCCTCACTCGGTTTTCCTTTCATAGGTTTTACCCTCCAGTAAAAATTTTGTGTCAGCATCTGATTTCCAGATAAACAAAAGGACACAATTGGTACCAGGAATACTAGCAATTTGAGAAGGTGGAGAGTAAGATGGGGTATGGGGACTCTTCTCACTCCTCAGCTGGCAATGTAGATCCCATCTTGAATGCCAAGTAGAGCATGCACAGCCTCTGGCACAAGCCAGTATTTCAATTACTAAAACTTCAATTTCTAGTCAGGGTACAAACCTGCATTGTGGGCTTGATACCCAGTAGTGGGCATGCGAGAGGCAGCTGATTGATGTTCTGCTCTAACTTTGATGTTTGTCTCTTTCCTTCTCCCTTCCTGTCTCTCTAAAAATCAATTTAATAATTTTTAAAAGTAAACTTTTACCTGTGGCTACCTGGGAGAATGTGTGGTGGAGGGCTGTGTTCTGAATAATATGAAGATTTCATCATTTGAATTGTACCAGGGAGGTGGGGGGGGGGGTTACTAACTAAAAAGTAATGGCATCAAATACTTTTTACTAAGTCCATTGCTACCCTAAAGTAAAAATAGAAAAAATAGCAAACAATTGAAAGCTAAATGTCATAAAAAGAGTGGCTTTGGTGGTTAAGAAGCAGCCTTCCTCCCAGGCAGTGAACAAGCAGAAAAAGATAAAAATCAAGACCAATATTTAGTAACCAGAGCTGCTAAGCTTCAAAAGTGGTTGAATGTTCAATCAAGGCTCTCATGCTGAAGTCAAGGTCCAAATGGGTAATAATTGGGTTCTGTCACATGATATAGAACATCTAGGTGGGTATCCCTGAAGATTTTGCCTCTCCACCACTTTCAGGATATACAGTATGGTCACACTTGTCCCAATTTAGAACTGCACTCCTCCCATGTGAAAACATAGCACAGAGGATTTTTCCTCACAAAGTAATGGATGCTCTCTCAGCAGCTTCCCTGACCTTTTCTCCTGGCCAACAAAGACCCGCGAATGTAGCTAGAGTAGTGTGGGCCCCAATGAATGAGGAAGTAGACTGTATCCCAAAAGAGCCATGATAGGTAGCAGGCATGTACACAGAGGTCAGGGGAGAGCCCGTGGAACTGGACACAGCAGGTGCTCCATTAAAAGGGAGGACCATAAAACTGTATCAGGAAGAGCTCATTGGTTCCCCTGTCACAGAGACAGGAATTAACATTCTGGTGAAAAGTCAAGAGATGGTGCAAATTTGCTGCTAGTAACAGAAGCCAGGAAAAAAATCACCCACAGCAATTCCGGGTGAGGATGAAATACCTGAATTCCTGTGGCACATAGTAGAGAAGGAGATTAAAAGGCCCTGAGCTTTGGGTCTTCTGGAACAGTTATGTGAGGCTGCAAGACCCAAAAGAGGACTCTGTTCCTTGAGAAGGCGTGGACTATAAAAAATGTGTGGACGTGAGCATCACTAGCATCATAAAATGTTCAGCGATAGCTCTCCTCTGTGGCCAGGGATGAGAGTTGAGGCTATCACAGACACTAGCTTGCTGATGTAAAGGGGGTGGTAAGGCCCTGGTGCAATAAAGGCCAGGCAGTGTGCCTTAAGCGCCAGAATCCAGGAGATTATAATTATTTTAATGAGCAACAAAATGAGAGTGGCAGCCAGGGGTGCCTGACCAGAAGACACTTTTAGAGATGGTTAAAAGAACATGGGACAAAAACAGATGAGGAGTCATCAAGGGTACTGCTTAATATATATAATTAAAAATATGAGCAAGAGACAGAGAGTAGATAGTGGTTACCAGAGATTGGGGAGGGAAAGAGGCATGGGGGCAGGTCACAGGGAGAGAGATACAGAGTTTCAATTTGGGATGATGAAAATTTTCTGGAAATAGATGTGGTATTGATTGCAAAACAATGTGAATGTGCTTAATACCAGTGGAATATACACTTAAAATTCTTACACTAGTAAATTTATATTATGTATATTATATTACTAAATTCATATATTTTGCCACAATAAAAAATGTGAGATAGAAAAGAAAAGATGAGTAAGAATGGATGAGCAAAAGGCTGAAAGTGGTTACCCCAATTAAGTGCCATGATCACTTGACCAATTTAATCAGTTTTCAGAACCAGATCCTATTGAGAAAAAGGTGACCAAATCCTCAGAAAAAATGCATCATTCATGAAATACGATGACAAGTATAAAGTACTTTCCCCATACCAATCTGTGGCCATTCCCTATAACCCAAGGAAAGGGGAATATCCAAATATTTAATGACACAGAATTCAAGATGTCATTGATACCAAAGGACATGCAACGTCACGAGGGCCTCTGTGTTTTAAGTGGGAGCATATGGGAGCAAGGTATTTGGCTTCCATTATATTAACTAGATCCACATATGCACCCAGTGGCAAAGCCCCCAGTCCCCAAATGTATTGACATTCTTGGAAGTTAAAGAAACCTCCACATTGAGTACTTGGTCTGTGAAGACAACCAAATGGAAATCTCTGACACAATCCCCAAACTCTTGGATAAGATAATAAACAAAAACTGGTGGAACACTTTGGGGTGGATTATAGAGACTGGTGCCATGTTTAAAAGCATTAAGGATGCAGGGTGGTGGTTCTCTCATATAGTGTACCATTTAACTCACCAGTATGGCTCCCACAATACTTAGATTGAGCCTAAAGGATGACTAGAAATCTCAAGTTCAACCAAATAGAACACCAATCACAGATGTCATGTTAGATGTGAAGTTTTACTAAAAATAAATAATAATAATTTGGATTCAAGTATATGGAATGTGGGGATTGACTTGGGAAATGGATGTTTTCTATCAAGCCAGAAAAGAGAACCAAAAACTAAATTCACATGCAACAGATAATATACATTTAGAGCTTTGCTGCAGGGCTAGGTTAATACTTCTACTTTCTGTTACAATCTCAAGAGATCTATCTGGACCACAGAACCTTACATTGATCATTTGGGCATGCTAATTGGATAAAATGAGCAATGGTTTGTTAGAATGTGGAAGGCTTGGCAAAATATAAATCCTACAGAGTGTGGAGTATGAAACTTCTAAAGATACAGGGAACTGCCACTTCAGTAAAGGCCCAAAGGCCTTGAGCACTGAGATATTTCCTCCAGAGCAAAAGGAAAATTGATTTTTTCATCCCTTACTACAAAAGGGGAGAACATACCTAGTAGGCACCTTTGAGTTTTGGGGAGGGAATGTATTCATTTCTCACCTAAGAATAGTTTCCAGAGCATATATCATACACCAAAATTGACACAAAAGGACGTCAGTTTTGTGTGGAGCCTAGAAAAAGAAAAAGCTCTCTAGGAGGTTCAGAAACCTTGCTGCTGAGGTGATAAGGTTCCACAGATACTACAATTTTGGAAAAGTCAGTGGCAGGAAAAGGTGCAGTGTGAAGTTTATAGATAACACCAGCAAAAAAAAATTAAATATAGGGCCTGAGAATTAGAACTTGTGAAAAATAGCTTCTGACATTTGTTTGAAACCCAGTGGCATGCATCCAGAATTGCTCAGCATGATCTGGGTCCTGTAAGACCCACCAAGTATTAAGTCAGGAGAGCTCAGAAGAAATCCATCAAAATATTACTAGAAATAGTACATTTGAGACCAAGTACGGATGGGACCAGAAGGCACACATGAGCTGCATGAACAAATATCTGAGACCCCCTGGTTACCAACAATAGTTACTTTAGTTCTGTTCCCTTAGCTCATGTATACGGCTATGTAGGGCTTCCCCGTTGACGAGCTGAGGAAGATAAAAAGGCCAAGCTTGGTTTAAACATGAGTTAATTCATTAGATGTGTTCAAGACAAAAGTGGACTCTTCTTTATAGCTTCACACAGGAAAGGCTTTGAAAGACAGTGGCAACTGGGGGAAGCCTTGGGAAATATACCTGGTCATTCATTTGTGTGTAAAAAGAAGCGACCCTAAAACAATACAGACTCTCATTGTAAATATTTGTCTTTTTAATTATTTGATATATTTTTGTGAGAATGTCCTAGAAGCTAGTCTGAGGCCTGGAAGCAAAAAAAGTGGAAAGTAAGAGCAAAGGAAGACTGGGGTAAATGTACACAGATGGACATATGAAAGTGAACAGAAAGTATAGAAAACTTTGCATCACATACCATGTGATTATGCCATTAAAAAAAAAAACATCAGTAGTGGAAGAGTCACCAAACAACTAGATGAGCAAACACCAGTTGATACTGTCAGCTTTTAGATAATCCCTCATTCTTAGGGTTGGCAGTTTGCACACACAACATGGCTATTATACGTGATCCCAACAGCACAGGCAGGTTTATCTGTATCCTCAGGTGTCCAACTTGCCCACCAATGAGACCAATGCTGAGCCCTCAGTGTGACACTATTTCCTGAGGGACCAGCCAACCTTGGCTGCAAGTTGGCTATGTAGGGTTCCTTCTGTCCTGGATAGGACAACAGTTCATCTCACAGGCATAGTCGTACATTCTGGTTATGTGTTTACCTTTCCTGCCTGCAGGCATCAACCAGCGCTACTACCTGGGAGTTCACAGAATGCCTGATTCCACACAAGATGGGCATCTAACCAGGAAACCCACTTACAATCAATGAGATGTGAGAGCAAACCCATGACCTTAGTATCCACTAGTCTCATCCTGCACCTCCCAGAAGTTGCTAGCCTGGAAGAACATTAGAATGGCCTGCTGGAGGTAGGTTTTTACCAGCTCAGAGGCAATCCCCCATTAGATTGGAGCATATTCTCGCAGTGTGCACATTGAACTGGAGAACTTGTTAATCTGTATCAAATGAAACAGAAACATGGACATGGGAAACTGTGGGTGGTAGCAGGAGTGGTTCCACTTACCACCAATTCCAATGACCCACTTGGAGGTTTTATGTTTCCTATCCCAACAACTGAGGTTTATATACACGTGTGTGTGTGTGTGTGTGTGTGTGTGTGTGTGTGTGCGCGCGCGCGCGCGCGCGCGCGCGCGCGCGCTATTCTTTTTTGTCTATTTGACATTATTATCCCACCAAAGATATCACTTATATCCCATTTCCCTCAATTATGTTACAGTGTAAACATTTTTCTCTGTCATTCCTTTGATAAATGTACTTATTGGCCATGTGATGTTCCAGATTGAATTTTTAACAACATCATGTTTTACCTTTATAGTTGAAAGAAAAAACTGGTTAATAAAGATAAATAGTGCATTTAAAAGTTTCTTTCCCTGTCCTCTTGAGCCTCTCTAAGCCCAGTCCTCAGAAGGGACCATTATTAAGTTTCTGTATATCATTCCAAAATTGTCTCTGTATGTACAACCATATATGCATATTCTGTGTTTTTTTTAAATTTTGATGGAATTGTACTATACATGTAGGATGGTTCCGGATGTTGTTTTTGCAATTTGATTTTTTAATCTTGTGCATTTTCCCAGATCTGTTTGTGTGTGTGTGTTTGGGTGATATTATTTTTGGACTATCCACCTTTAGAGTTCTTGTCCCCAAAGTGTGCTTACTCTGGCCAGGAAAAGGAGCAAAGAACTCTAAGCAATGGCCATACTTGTACCCCACACAGCTAGGGATCAGTCAGAAAAAAGAGTAGCCAAATGTAAGTATAACTGACCCTTTGAGCAGCTTTTACTGCCCAAAACACATGGTGCTTTAGGATGGGTTACTTGCAAAATTATTTTTAGTGGGTCTATCTTATTCAAAAGAGAGGAAGGACAAAGACATTCCTCAAAAGGGCAGTAATAATTTCAAAGCTTCTGCCTCCGTGTATAAATAAAATATGAAAGTTTGTAAGTGTTTTTGAAACCGTTTGTTTAGGCCTTAATTCAAGCTTCTCAATAAATCTGGATTCAACCAACTACCACCTAGTTGTGATTCAGTTAAACAAGTGCATATAGAGACTTCATTATGTACAAAGTCCCACGGTGCCAGGAGGATGGCAGAGCCAGTCCTCAAAGCTAACATCAGTACTGCGATGTAATTTTGTACAACTTCTATACACATCAATATGGAAAATGCCATAAATGGTAGTTCCAATAAACTCTCATTAAGGACCAAATTAGCTCTCATAAAGACATGTAAAATTAGAATTGTGCCTTGCCAAGTTTCAACTAGAAATAATAGGACCAAGCTGTTAAGAACGTGCCACCAAAATCAGCAGACAAACGTGAGAACGCACTTGATAAATTCTGAGGCAAATGGATGCCATTAATTCAGATTGGCGGTGTAGCCTAATGCATGAGCATAAACTGGAAAATCAGAGCTGGGTCCACTTTGCCTGTTGCCAAGTGGAGAATTTTTTACCTAGTGACAATAAGAGCTTCTAAAGATTGTGAACTCAAGAATAACTTAGTCAGCAAAATAAATAATACATCCTGGTGAGGACAAAATAAAGTTCAGAGAATTGGGATGTTGAACAGATGTATGAGACATCAGAAAAGAGAAAAAAATAGTGCAGAGCACAGGTGTTTTACAGAATATTTTATAGCGAGTGCTGCTTTTAAAAGGTAATAGAATCAGCAGCAGCTGAAGGAGATGTGAAGGAAGAGGGAGAGTGGCAGCTGCGCTCTAGAAATGCTCCTGGTACCGTTGTAATTAATCTACCGTGTTTCCCCGAAAATAAGACCTACATCATGGAAACATAATATATCCCTTGAAAATAAGACCTAGCACATCTTTGGGAGCAAAAATTAATATAAGAGCCGAAGCCGGTTTGGCTCAGTGGTAGAGCGTCGGTCTGTGGACTGAAAGGTCCCGGGTTCGATTCCAGTCAAGGGCATGTACATTGGTTGCGGGCACATCCCCAGTGGGGGGTGTGCAGGAGGCAGCTGGTTGGTGTTTCTCTCTCATCAACGTTTCTAGCTCTCTATCTCTCTCCCTTCCTGTCTATAAAATATCAATAAAATAAATATTTAAAAAAATTAATATAAGACACTGTCTTATTTTCGGGGAAACAGGGTAGTTATGTATAACAGGAAATGAACAAAGGGGATGCCAAATAGCATAGGGCAGTGGTCGGCAAACCGAGGCTCTCAAGCCACATGCGGCTCTTCGGTCCCTTGAGTGTGGCTCTTCCACAAAATACCACAGCCTGGGCAAGTCTATTTTGAAGAAGTGGCATTAGAAGAAGTTTAAAAAATTTGGCTCTCAAAAGAAATTTCAATTGTTGTACTGTTGATATTTGGCTCGGTGAACTAAGGTGTTTTGCCGACCACTGGATAGGGGTGCCATTTGTGCAGCTCTTCCGGGAAGCTGCAGTTGGGCACACCCCAGGAAGCCGTGGTCTATTCCCCACAGATCGCCGGTAGAAGGGACTGGACAGGCGGAGAACAGACACGTGCTCACTAAAGTCTGGGTGAACTAGGGAAGGTACGTGTCTGTCAGTCACTCCTGGGGACAGATCATTGGCCAGAGTCGGCCTAGCCACTGCGAGGGCATGAAGATTTGAGATATTTAGTCCCCTAAACAGAGAAGTTTGGTCTCCTGTGCTCTTGCTTCCTTGGTTCCTGGATCCCTCCTGGTTGACTCCTGGCTTGCACAGCTCTCATGCTCACGGCCATGTGGACGCACACACCATGGACGAATGGACTGCAACGAGCCTGTTGCTAAACCAGACCCAGGTGCCACATGGAATGGTAACTCTGGACGTTGTCTTTGCTTTTAGCTCAACTCAATCCCCAGCGGCACTTCTTCCAGGACTGGATTAAGGGAGATGGGACTTTGGAAACAGAGATGTGATTCCATGCAAATAACAATTACTCATCCTCCGTGCCAGTCTCAGAAAATTCTTTTTCCAGAGATATTGTAAGGACCCCCCCACACACACTCGGTGAGGGAAAAGGATACCCCACTTCTCTTCCACTGATAATATTCCTAGTAATAGAAAGTCTGGAATTCTTAGAAAACAAAATAAAAATGCCTAACAAACTTGAAAACTGCTAAATTTTATAAACAAATCTAAACATAATGCCCTTTTCACTTTAAAAACCACCAAATGTTAAAAAAATGACAAGATCCCAAAGTTTTAAGAATGCCCATGGGTGACGCATACCAGGTAGCTTAAATAGTTCAGATTCATTGACCTAGTATTTCCCCTTTAAGGACTCTGTTTCAATGTAAAGAAACTCAGGGGGAAAATTATATGCAAAGAGAGTAAACACATTGCTACTTGCATTTTTAAAGCACTAAAAATAGTTTTAGTTGTTCAAGCAAAGGAAAACAATACTTTGAATAAAGTCTTCTCTAACCTTTCCCTTGCACCCTAGGAATTATCCAGCCATGTTTCAATAAATTATAATATTTCCCACTCTCATTCTATACAGTGGGAGGGTACTCTTTTTCCATAAGATTATATGACATAAAACATAAAAACTTTTTAGCACTACAAAATCACAACACAAACTTATATATAAGGAATACAGAAGAGAAACGACAAAGAAAAAAGAAATGAATATAAAAATATCATTATGAGCTATGTGTTTTTGGCAATAATTTAAAAAACCCTGCAGTTTAAGATATGCTAATGTGATTTAGGCATTCTTCTGCTTTAAGAAAGATAAGAACACAAAAGTAAATTAAATATGATCTTTACTTTCAGAGATGTCACTGTTTATGGGAAGCGCAAAAATATCACACACACTATGAGTAAATATAGTCAATATCTAGTAAGTTCTACTGAACAACTCAACCTTACTTATTCTACTTAGGTGGTCTCTCACCTAGAAACAGAAAAAAGCAGTGTTTTAAGTAATTTTAAGTGAATAATTGTCATGTGCTATAAAGTCACTTATAGTTTAGATCTTAATTTAGCATACAACTCAAATTTTTGGCTCTTAAGAAAAAAATTTTTAAAAATTGTTTTAAAGATAATTGGTAGAAAGAAAAGATGTTCCTTTTTCTTTTCAGGATACAATTTTCTTTAGAATACAACATATATATATAATTTTTAATATATTTAAGATTTATAGGATCTTATTTGTAGAGTCCCCATGAGCATATCTATAACTTAAATTGCAATCTTAGAAAACATGTTTTGGGAAAAGTGTTTTAATTCGCTGGCAAGCTATTAATCTTCTAAAAGGTAGAGTAATTCATTTTTCCATGTCATAGAAAACATTTTTTTAAAAGCAGAATTTGCTGATAGTCTTATTGCTATTTTTTATTTGGTACCAAAACAAGTTCATGTAGTTAAATTACTATTGCTGGGATTGAATGTTGAGATATCTAGTATTTATAGAAGACTATAAAAATTAAAGTGTTTACCAGTATATCATAAAAGTTAAATACATACATCTTGTAGATAAAATATGCCACAATGAGCCAACCTGTTTAGGAATGAATCTCTCTTGGTTTCTCTGAACCCATATAAATATTTGAATATGTTTGATATTAAATATTTGAATATATGCTGTTATGTTTTTTAGGTTATGTGAGAATAAACAACATTCATGGTTGAATTTACTATTTGAAGCATCATTTTGATTTATACTACATACATAATATTATTTATATTAGTAAAGACAAATAAACATTACCGTATTTGCCGGCATATAAGACGATTTTTTGGCCCTGAAAAATATGCCTCCAAGTGGGGGGTAGTCTTATACGGCGAGTATATAACAAACTCTGTATTTTTAGTGGAAATGTTAGGGGGTCGTTTTATATGCCCAGTCGTCTTATACGCCGGCAAATACGGTATTTTTCAGGGCCAAAAAATCGTCTTATATGCCAGCAAATACGGTATATGTTTGTGTGTGTGTGTGTGTGTGTGTGTGTGTGTGTGTGTGTGTAATATATTATGACCACACATCAGTACTTCGTTGGGCCACCTTTGCCTTCAATACTGCAGTGATTCTTCTTGGCATTGACTCCACGAGATGTTGAAAGATGTTGCGAGGAATCTGACGCCATGCCTGATGAATAGCACTGTCCAGTTCTGTGAGATCTGATGGTGGTGGAACCAGCTGCCTGATGGCTCTTTTAACTTCGTCCCACAAATGCTCAATTGGATAGTGGGGGCCACTAAAGCAAGGTAAAGTCTCCCTCATGTTCTTGAAACCATTCCTGCACAATATGAGCATCGTGGCATGGCGCATTGTGTTGTTGGAAGAAGCCATCTCCATTGGGATACGCCATCAGCATGATAGGATGAACCTGATCAGCAATGATACTTAGGTATGTTGTGCTATTCAGACATTATTCCACATGAATTAAAGGGCCCAAATCATCCCTGGAAAACATGCCCCAAACTATACCACTTCCCCTACCAGCTTGAAGGGTTGTACTCATGCATGTGGGGTGCATGCTTTCATGCTGTTTCCACAACATTCTCACTCTGCTATCTGCATGATGCAACTGGAAATGTGATTCATCAGACCACATGTCTTTTTTCCAATGTTTGACTGCCCAATCCTTGTGTTCCTGTGTGAATTGGATACATTTTATCTTGGTAACTGCAGATAGCAAAAGTATTCAAATAGGCCTTCAGCTTCCATATCTCATATGATGCAGTGTACAGCTAATTTGCCTACAAACATTAGGTGGTCATAATAATCTGGCAACTCAGTACCCACACACACACACACACACACACACACACACACACACTAGGGGCCCACTGCACAAATGTGTGCACCTTGACAGTAATGGTGGGCCGTTATGCTGTGGTAGGCACAGAGCATGTCTCTGCCCATCCTCTGCCCCTGCCTGGCCCCTCCTGCTGCAATCCCCGGTCCCCTGTCTGTAGTCAGAGATCCCTCTCGAAATCCAGGACTGCTGACTCCTAACCTCTTGCCTGTCTGCCTGCCTCATTGCCCCTAACCACTTGCCTTCCTGCCTCATCGCCCCTAACCACTCTGCCTGTCTGCCTGATTGCCCCTAAACCTTCTCCCTGCCTTCCTGATCACCCCTAACCACTTCCATGCCTGACTGATCACCCTTAACCACTCACCTGCCTGCCTAATTACCCCTAACCACTCTGCATGCCTGCCTGATCTTCCCTAACTGCTTGCCTTCCTGCCTGATCACCCCTAACTGCCTTTGCTTGGCCCTCACTGCTGCAGCTTTGTCTGGAAGAACATATGGAATGACATCCAAAAGGTCATTTGGCTGTCAGGTATAATTAGCATATTATGCTTTTATTATTATAGACTAGAGGCTACCACCCTGCGAGGAGGCACCTCATGGGGTTGGGGGGTCCAAGACTCACGCCTGACCCAAGAAGTGCCACATTGTGTCCGCTGGGATAGGGGCAGGCTCTGAGCTGAGGGGCAGCCACTTAGAGCATGCCCCCATCCACCACATTGTGTCCACTGGGGTGGGGGCAGGTGCTCCTGTGAGTTGTCTCCACTCTGGCCCATCCCAGCCCCAGCCTCCCCACATCCACTGGGACTGGGGGCAGCACGCAGTCCTCTCCCGCCCATCTGCATGCACAGCTCCTTCCGAGTGATTGTGATGCAGCCTCCTCCTGAGTGGTCATGATGCCCGGCTAACTTAGCATATTCCCTGTTTATATGCAGTATATAGATTGTTATCAAATAAAGAAAGTCACTAATTTAGAAACATTTTGATTTCACTGGTTTTCAGTTATCCAAACACGCATTCTTTCTGCTTACCAAGGAGTCATGTAGCCCCAGGGAGAGTGGGACAGGCCGTTTGCTGGGTCCTGTGGTCAAACCCGGGAATCCCGTTACAGTGTAGATTCTGAGTCAGGAAGTCTGCAGTGAGCCTGAGACTTCGCCTTTCAAATGAGCCCCAACGTGATGGTGATGCCACTGCTCCACGGGCCACACTGTGAGCAGCAAGAAGTAAACTGCACTTCCCGCCCTTCCTTTAGCTAGCTCCAAACCATGTGCGCTTCAACAGCTCTGCACATGTATTTCTGGCATTGTTTGGTTAGAAATCAGAACACATTAGGGAAAATAAATAGTTCTGCTTCTTTCCAGTGTTATGATTTTACTTTAAAAAATTGGAATAGTAATATTATAGCATATTTCATGTTATTAGCACTTAAATAGGCTCTCTCTGACTGCCTGCAATTTAATCATCACCTATAGCTTTAATTTGGGAGGAATATAAATTCTAAAATGAAAGCAACTCACTTAATAATGAACTTTTTGGAACAATGCCCATTTATAAATTTGGACTGCACTCTGCTCTATAAACTCGAACAATAAAAACCCAAATGTATGAAGGAAACAGTACAATAGACCAGGTAAAATACTGTGATATATAGTGAGCATTTAAAAACATAGCCCATAAACTGTATTTAATAATTTATTTATATAATATGAAGCAATTATGAAAAAATAAAAAATACTGACTTATAAAGTGAAACACTAACAGAGTTTATAAAATATAATTTATATGGCAATAAACTGTATCTCACATTTTAATGCATATTTTTAAATGTTTAGTAAAATATATTCATTAATCAAGGAATAAAGCACAGTCATGAATCTCTAGAATAAGAGAGTATAATAAAAAATTAGCACACCATATCAATGCAACTTGAGAGGTGATGTTATTGGTATGAGCAATACAGGTGGAAGAAATTCTGCTTTCTTTTTTAAAAAATATATATTTTATTGATATTTTACAGAGAGGAAGGGAGAGAGATAGAGAGCTAGAAACGTCGATGAGAGAGAAACATCGACCAGCTGCCTCTTGTACACCCCCCACCAGGGATGTACCCACAGCCAATGTGCATGCCCTTGACCGGAATCGAACCCGGGACCTTTCAGTCCGCAGACCGACGCTCTACCACTGAGCCAAACCGGTATTGGCAAGAAATTCTTCTTTCTATAGGCATGGAGAGCTTTATTGTGGAGAAAAATCATGAGCAGGAACTTGAAAGACAAGTAGTTTCTTTAATTGAAAATGAAAACAATATTTGCAAGAGCAGAGAAACAGAAAGAGCGTTTCATGTTTCGTATAACAAATAGGTTGGTGAGATCCCATCCCTGGGCCCTTGAGGTAGGCTGTGCTGGAGGAAGAGGCTGGGCAGGTACAATATACCACAATTAGGAGGGATCTATTCCAGCTTAGGGACTGTAGACATTATCCTCTTGCATGAACCATTGTTTTTCACACCTGTAATAAATGTACCCAAAGACTTTCCAAGGGCTCACAAGCAAAATAATCAGATATATACTCTTTCCTAAAATTAATCTATACCTAAAAAAGAGACTAGAGTCCATGCTAATTGTCTTACACTTCTCCCTCATTTTTCAAATAAAAGGCATTCACCTAGATCTTAATTAGTGCATTATCCCAAGGAGTTAAATGTTCCTGAAATCAAACAAAATCAGCAGTTCATATAATTCTTTCAATGTTGAGAAAGTACCTCTAATAACTTATAACAAATCTCATAGCAGATCTTTTTTTTCCTTGCAATAATATCAAAAGGGAACCTAATGGAATGGTCAGATCATAGATCATTAAAAAGAATATTTGATAGTAGCTCACTTTATGATTTTGGGCCTATAATTCTAGGACTCTGCAGTTCAAAATCGAATAACGCTCTTTCCAGTTTCTATGCTCTTGCAAATATTGTTTTCATTTTCAATTAAGGAAACTACTTGTCTTATCAAGAAAGAAAATGAAATATTTCTTTCATTTCAATTTACTTATATTAGAACAAAATTTCTCAGTATTTCTCTGTATTAAAAAAAGATAGAAAAGAAAAAAATCTGTCTTCTAGTAACAAATAATATATGTGATTATATATATCAGGTAATTGATAATAAGCCTTACAAATAAATTGAAGAGGAAGGCACACTTCCAAGTTCTTTCTATAAAGCAGGCATTAACCTAATTCCAAATAGGAAAGGAAGTAAAACTGTCCTTATTTGAAGATAATATGATACTGTACATAGAAAACTCCAAAGATTCCATCAAAAAACTACTAGACTTTATAAATGAATTTGGCAATGTAACAGGATACAAAATTAACACCCAGAAATATATGGGTTTTTTATACACTAGCAATGAACTCACAGAAAAAGAAAGCAAAAAAATAATAATAATAATCCCATTTAGCATTGCACCAAAAAAAAAATTAAGATACCTAGGAATAAACTTAACTAAGGAGGAAAAAGACCTGTACTCAGAAAACTACAGGACATTTTTAAAAGAGATAGAGGAAGGCATAAACAAGGAAGAATATACCATGTTCATGGATTGGTAGAATCAACATTATTAAAATGTCCATACTACCCAAAACAATTTATAGATTCAATGCAATCCCCATTAAAATACTAACGGCATATTTCACAGACCTAGAACGAACTCTCCAAAAATTCAACTAGGAATAAAAAAGATCAAGAATAACCACAGCAATCCTGAGAAAGAATAAAGTTTGAGAGATCACAATATCGGATAACAAACAATGTTACAAAGCCATGGTTCTCACAACTTCCTGGTACTGGCACAAGAACAGACCTATAGACCAATGGAACAGAACAGAGAACCCAGAAATAGACCCCAGCCATTGTGCTCAATTAATATTTGACAAAGAAGGCAAAAGAATACAATGGAATCAAGACAGTCTCTTCAATAAGTGGTGCTGGGAAATTTGGTCAGATACATGCAAAAACAAAATGAAACTAGATCACCAACTTACACCATACTCAAAAACAAACTCAAAATGGTTAGAGGACTTAAATGTAAAATGGGAAAATCTTAGAAGACTCCACAGGCAGCAAAATATCAGACATATGTCGTAGTAGTATCTTTACTGATACAGCTCCTAGAGCAATGCAAACTAAGGAGAAAATAAACAAATGCAATTACATAAAAATAAAAAGCTTCCACACAGCAAAAGAAACCATAAGCAAAGCAACAAGAAATCCCACTGCAAGGGGGAACATATTTGCCAATGGTATTTTAGATAAGGGTTTAACCCCCAAAATTTACAGAGAATTCATTCAACTTAACAAAAGGAAGATAAACAATCCAATCAAAAAAAATGGGCAAAGGGCCAGAACTGGTTTGGCTCAGTGGATAGAGCGTCGGCCTGTGGACTGAAAGGTCCCGGGTTCGATTCTGGTCAAAGGGCATGTACCTTGGTTGTGGGCATATCCCCATTGAGGGGTGTGCAGCAGGCAGCTGATCGATGCTTCTCTCCCATCGATGTTTCTAGCTTTCTATCCCTCTCTCTTCCTATCTGTAAAAACTCAATAAAATATTTTTTTAATGGGCAAAGGACCTAAATAGACACTTTTCTAAAGAGGACATAAGGAAGGCCAAGAGCCATATGGAAAATTTCTCAAAGTTACTAATTATCTGAGAGATGCAAATCAAAGTGACAACGCGGTACCATCTCACACCTGTCAGAATGATTATTACCAACAAATGACAAGTGCTAGAGAGGACGTGGAGAAAAAGAAACCCTCTTGCACTGCTGGTGGGAATGCAGACTGGTGCAACCACTGTGGAGAACAGTATGGAACTTCCTCAAAAAACTGAAAACGGAAGTCCCATTCGACCCAGTAAACCCACTCCTAGGGGTATATCCCAAGAAACCAGAAACACCAATCAGAAAGGATATATGCACCCCTATGTTCATAGCAGCACAATTTACAGTAGCTAGGATTTAGAAACAGCCTAAGTGCCCATAAGTATTCCATAGTATTCACAATGGAATACTATGCTGCTATAAAAAAGAAACATTCACAACAGCATGAATGGGCCTGGAGAGCATTATGCTAAATGAAATAAGCCAGTTGGAGAAAGATAAACATCACATGATTTCACTCATATGTGGAATATAATGATCAACATAAACTGAGGAACAAACATAGATCCAGAGATAATGTAGCACAGTACACACCGTTCAACCTCAGAGAGTAAGCGCGGAAGGGGGTGCGGGGGGGGGGGGCGATAAGAGTTCAACCAAAGGACTTGATGCATGCCTATTAGCATAACCAATGGACACAGACACTGTGGCATGGAGGGAGACAATCAGTGAAAAAGGAGAGATATGCAGTACTTTAAAAAATAAAAAAAGCCTTATAAATAATTTCAAGTGACAAATAGCAATACTATAAAAATAAATAGATATTTTTAAAGTTTGAATACTTTTGTGATTATAAAGAGATCTGAATGTTTATATGATCAGATATGAGTTTCAGAAATACAATTCTGGAGATAATATTAAGAATCAAATGGAGAAGTTGGAATCAGGCTAGAGTAGAATGTTCTTGTAATAGTTCAAGTCAATTTTACATGGACTTTTTCTTTTTACAGAATTAGCTTAATAGTTCATTAAGTTAGATAATTGCTTAATTATCTCATTTATCCCAGCAATTTAACTTTTTTTTCACCTCATCTGCGCAATCTTGTGACAGAAATAGAGGCCATTTTTATAAGTAATTGACCAAAGGACTTTAGTGAAACAACTATGACTCAGTAAAACATTTTGTGTCCATTAAGGAGTCAAAATATTTTCCTTAAACAGGATGAAAGTCCAATTGATTGGTTTTGTTTTTTCTTATTTTTTAAAAAATATATCTTATTGATTTTTACAGAGAGGAAGGGAGAAGGATAGGAGTTAGAAACATTAATGAAAGAGAAACATCAATCAGCTGCCTCCTGCACACACCCTACTGAGGATGTGCCCGCAACCAAAGTACATGCCCTTGACCAGAATGGAACCAAGGACTCTTCAGTCCACAGGCCAATGCTCTATCCACTGAGCCAAACCTAGTTTGTTCTTTCTTTCCCTCTTTGACTTAACTGGACCTGGCAGCCTGAGGCAATGAACACAAAAAAAATTTTTTTCTTTCATTTGTTTCAATAAAAATATCTTTATTTTCCCTTTAACTTCTGTGTGGGGAAAAAAATCATCAAGTTACTGATAATTTTTCTCTAATTTAACATGTACCTATTTACATTTAAATTATCTGACATATTATTTGCTTTATAACATGATGTCTATAAAACAGTACCAAGTGCAAGTATAAATTGGTGGCAATGTGAAACTGGAATAGGGTATATGAAGTATTACCAGTCTACAATAGGTAATGAGTGGCTAGATTGCTAACAATTCTAGGCTTGCTAACAATTTGCATATATGACTAATTTAGGAAATACATAGCTGAATTGCCTATATTTCAAATATTTTTATGTTGTTCCACAATGCCTGTTTCATTTGTCTATGGAGAAAGTTTTCAAAGCAAGTTGTCATTTATGACATAAATGCAGCTCTATTTGAAAAAATTTACCCTAAAATTACCATAAACTTGGAAAGACAGGGTAAATAAAAATCTCTGCAGCTAAAATTTGCAAGATTGAGAATCCTATCACAAGTTATATCCATTGATATAACTTACTATTTTTTATAACAAAATTGTTAGACATTATTTAACCCACATAGAAAAGGAAAGGAAGATCCACTATCAGGTAAGCTACACATGAAGAATGACAGTAACTGTCTATAGAAGATGGACTCAGGATTGGTTTTCTCTAGACAAACTTCTTGGACAATTACTCTCTCAGTGATCTCAGGTGCTCAGTAAATATTGGATAACCTGAATTTTCAGTGAAGTTGCAAACACATGTTATTGTTCTAAAACACCCTCTCTCTTGTGGCTGATGCCATTGGTGGGTATCAGGACTATGTCTTACACAAGTTGGTGTTACTACAGCGTGAAGCCGTAGAAACAGCCCCCGCTCCTTGAATGAGCTTAATTAAAAGAATGTCCAACTTCAAACTCATGAACTCCATGTCCAAACCAAAAACCAAATTAACCTCATTAGAAGTATCAATTATAAGTGAATGTGTAGTAAGGAAATAGTTACTTGAAGTATTTAAATAATATTTTCTACACTAAATGCTTTCACATCTTTTGTGTCATGATTCAGAGGATTTTAGTGCACAAAAAACACGTTATTGTACAATCATACATTTCTATACAAGCATCAACACCCACCCTTAACCATTCACCCTCCACACTCCAGTCTTAAATCAACAAAATCAATTCATTGAGAACCTTCACTGTGCTTGGCTCTATGTTAGCTACTGGGCACTCAATGACCAGTCATAATTACTATTGTCTTGACATTTACATAATAACCTCCAAAGCAGACCATAGCTAAATATGTAATTAGTAATTTTTAGTCACAATTGTTTTTATTACTGTAAAAGACTAGTCTAGTGTTTCAGTGAGAATTGATAACAGAGTACTTGATATATTTGAAGAATAAGGAAATATGATTTGGGGACATTCCTGGAAATGATGTTTAAATTGATGTCTGATGACTGAGAAGTTGGTAAGGAGGCAGAGGATGGAAATGGAAGAGAGCTGTACAAGGAAAGCTCTAGGCAGAGAATGAGACACCTGGTAGTAAAAATAGTCCCACAGTAAGGTTCCCAGGACCAAAGAGCCATTTCAAAACATGTAAGAGTGTATGCAAGTAAATTTATGTTTTCATCAACTTGAGATATATCAAGTTGTGCCACCCAAAACTGGAATAATAGTTAATTTTTTATTAACTATTTTTATGTTTAAAAATAATAGTTTATTTTTATTAACTATTTTTATTAACTATTTTAATTTTTATTAACTATTTTAACTATTTTATTAACCATTTTTATTAACTATTTTTTAAAATGTTTGTTTTCACAATGAAACAATTGCTTGTGAAAATTTTTTCTTCATGTCATTAATTCATATGCATTCATGAATACAAATCTGTCTTTGTAAGTTATATGTAATTATGCTTTATAATCTATCTGGCAGCTATTAGTCACATGCAGTTTGTACAAATTTCAACAGTACATTTTTTACAGTAATTTGTCATTTTTAACTTATTCTGAAAATAATGTATCAGGAAGTATAAGGATAATCTGAAATCATTATTTTCATTTTTAAAGATTTGAAAAAAGAAACTTTAATATATGTAAGAATAACACAGTTATAACAAAAAATTTAATCTCCTTTAAGGTCTGTTTTACACAAACAAAAGGCCTCTAGGGAATGGCTAAAACATGGGATTAGGAAAACATTAAAATTAGGAAATGTTTAAGAAAGTAATTTTAAATACAGGTAGATTATCAATTTATCAATTTACTATAGAGTATTCTAAAACTCATTTGTATCATCTATCAATTTAATGAGACCAAGATAAAACAGAGTGAACAAATAAAAACTAAATTTATTTGCAGTCAGTTGTCATGAGATAATGATGTGTCATAGAAATATGATTGAGAATATCACATATTTCAAGATACTTAAATACATATTATTTCATACTCACTTATATGTATGTTTATTACACTCATATATAAAATCAGTTTTTAAATTCCTATACAATGTAAGCTAATTTTGGCAAAGTATGAAATTCATTAAATTAGATATTTTGGTCTTGTAACTCAAAAATATTGGTTCTTTGAGTTTCAAAAGTTACATAACTTCACTGATTAACATGGGATAAACAAAATCCCATCTGTCTTCATATGTTTTATTCAGTGACTCTTCACAAGCATGCAGAGCTAAAGTTGAAGTGATAATCTTTCGCTCCAGATTGTTCCACATAATCTAATATTTACACTAGCCTTGGGAGATATATGCTAAGAATATTGTGACCAGGCTTGCTATTTCAAATCTTAACTTTACTCAAAAAGTCTGCTTACATAGGTTCCCAAATAAATACTATATGTAAAAAGAAAGTTATAAATAGGGTAAGGGCAAGGCCTGGTTTGGTTAGGATTTTCTCAGGTTATACCAGATATCCTGAGAAATATGATTAATAACACAATGTTCACTCTCAGAATAATTCTGGTTTGGATTATAAAACATATGATCACCCAACCTATGAACAGGGACACAGGGAAAATTATATAATTAGTTGACAAACCAACAATATCTAATCTTAAAAAAGGACAAAAAGGAAGGAAATCCAATTATCTGAGCACCAACATGATATATCCCTTAATGAAAGTGGTCACATCTACAATGAGATTCAATTTAAATGGTCTGAGCATCCCAATTAGAAAGCTGAAATTTGTCATATTGGACAAAAATCAAGAACCTACTATATATTGTTTATAAGAAACCCAATTTAAGTAAATTGATAAAAGGGCCTAAAAGTAAACAAAAAACAGAAAAGACACACTATGCTGATAATAGTTTTTAAAATTTAATGTGACTACATTAGTATGGGAGAAAGTTGATTTCATAACACAAATATTAAGAAGCTTATTTCATGACAAGCAAGTCGTTCAAGTGATATGACAATCCTAAAAATTTACATTACTAGTAGAAGAGCTTCAAAATACTAGTACATCAAACAGAAACTGATAAAACTTCTAGAAGAAATAGACAAATTTACCAATGAGTCCTATACTTCAATAAATTATCTCAATAATTGATAGTACAAATAGGAAATCAGTAAGTATTTGGAAACTTGAGCAATATTAACAATCACATTCACCTAGTTTGTGTTTATAAAACATTTTACCCAATAGCAGCAGAAGGCACATTCTTTGCAAGTGCACAGAGTAACATGTTCTGGTCCATAAAACAAGTCACAACATTTAAAAGATATTCAAGCCATACAATGTATATTACCTGAACACAATGGGATTATGTTAGAAAAAGTAATAGAACCCCCCCCCAAACATTTGGAAACCAAATAATCTACTTCTAAATAACACATGGACCAAAGAAGAAATCTAATGAGAAATTAGAAAGTCTTTTGATTTTAATGAAAATACAACATATTGTTAGAAATGCAATACAACCAAAGACCCTGCTCAATTTGTTTTTGTTTGTTTGTTTTTAGAAATTGAGAAGCTGATTCTAAAATGATATAAAATGTAAAGAACTTAGAACACTAAAAACAACTGTGATTTCAAGACTTAATGTAATGCTACAGTAATTAACACAATGTGATATTGACACAGAGATAGGCAATTAGGTCAACAGAACAGAAAACATTCCAGGTAGAGTCTCACATATATATAGTCAATTGACTTTTGACAAAAATGCAAAAGCGATTCAGTGAAGAAAGGATAGTCTTTCCAACAAATGATGCCAAAACAATTGGTTATCCAGGCAAAAAAAATTATATATATATATATATATATATATATATATATATATATATATATATATGAGAGAGAGAGAGATCTCATAAAACCTAATGCAAGTAGGGAAAAGATGGAGACTTTATGGTTTAATTTTTTTCTTACTGGAGGAGAAGGAAAGTAAACCTTATTAAAGTTGCCTATATGAGGGGGGTGGGCGGGGGAGGGATTACTATCTTTCAAATAGAGAAATGTATAGCCTTTGTGCTCGGTTACTATGGGGTTAGGTTTCTGTGATTCAGATTCTAAAAGAAACTAATTGAAAGTTGGTCTCCAAGACCCTCAACACCTCTTTAACCAGAAGAAAGAACTGGTTTTATATTAGCCATATATTTAAGATTTATTTAACAAAAAGTTTCTGCTACTAAAAACTGTTCTGGAAATAATTTAGTTGATCATAACACAAAAAATACGTTTCTTAGCAATAAATTTGAAACATTTTTTTCTGCTTGTGGTCTACAGAGTGTGTGTGTGTGTGTGTGTGTCCTCTTTCTGATAATGCTAGAAAACCACCCATTTGCAGGTAGGAGCATTTATCTGAAAACAATGACATGAAAACAATAACATGAAAACAATTATAATTTCCCTTATTTGCCTCACTTAAAATCATGTGACTATTAAATACTGCTTAGTTTAACAGGTTATCTATGTATAACTTTAATATAAGGATTTTAGACACTACTAAATATACATATTGGTTATTTTTCAAAAATTTGATCACAGGCAAATCTGACTCAACAGTTCATGCTATCATCCATGTTATTCTGTTACTGCAGGGGTATAAAACAAAAAAATCACAAACTTATAATTTTCCTGGACATAATATCTGCCTACTTTGTGGACTATAATTTCATAACTTGAACTCTTAAAACCATAGATTTAAAATTGCTTTCTCTTTTATTGTCATTTTATTTTTTGCTTACTTGTTCCTTAAGTATATACTTAATGGACATAAAGAGTCTAAAGATTATAAAGTATATATTTTTTGGATTATATCAACAGACGATAATTTCCATGAAGGCTAGGTACAGCAATATATTTGATAGCCCCTTGAAATTACTTAAAAAGCTATTCTTACCTGTGTAACCAAGCCTCCTTCCAAGATTTAAAATGGAATTTTTCAATCACAAAATACTTTTGTTTGTCTCTTATTGAGAAAGCAATTTTTTAACCCAGTGTGGATAACTCATGAAGTGTGGATACTATAATATTGAAACGTGAGTTAAAAGGAGACTTACATGCACAAAACCAACTTCATTATTTTAGGAAGCATTCAAAATGATGTACCTTCTAAATTTCTAGTTTTAATTAATTCTTAACAGAATTACAAGCCCTTCATTAATTCAATATTGTAGCACTACAGCATAAAAAATATTAAAATAATTTAAAGTGTGTGGATAACTACATAAGACTGTGAGCTACTTGAGGGTAGGAATTTTAAAACTCTTCATTTCATATCTCAGCAGTTAGCATCATGTCAGACATGGAGCATATAACATGTTAATAGTTATTTGAGTTATATTCCTAAATAAGTACCCAATTTTTCATTTGATTTAGCAAGCAAATATCTACATGAGTTCCCATAACACACAATAATAAAATTTATAATCACATTAAAATTAAAGTAAAAAATATGTTAAGTATTGAATCCTTAAAAGAGATCCTCTCATTACTTTTTGGATGATAAAATTCAAAATCTCTTCACGATATAAAAATGCATCTACTAAAACTGCAATATAAAAATAATGGAGGAAATTAATATTCACAGCAGCTTTTATATTAGCACCACCTACATGTTGTTGAGCTTGAACTCCATTGTCATCCTTACAGCTTATTAACTTAGTAACTGCTTGATTTATAGTACATAAACATTTTTCTTTCTTTTTAAGGATAGACATTCTAAACATTTTTCTTTTTAAGGATAGACATTCTTTAGAATAAACTGCAAAATGAAACAGGTGACTTAGTTAAAGCATATATTATCTTCTGATGTAAAATAAGTTAGGCTTTTAAGGAAGACATAGTCAGATAACTAATTGCCTTAACGTGCACCATAAATAATTGAAGGGTATGCAGTAGGATGAAACAAAATTTTTAATTCGCACAATGTTATATAATGCATTGCTGAGGTAACCTTTGGCTTCCAGATTTGCTTTCTGGACTACAGAACAAAGTGCATTAGTGCCATCTCCTGGTTAAGTATAATGATCCTGAAAGAGGAGGTTTAACTTTGAAGAAAGCCTCTTCCTGACTGAATATTTTCTAATATTCACAGTACTTCTATTTACTAATATGAAAAATGAAAAGGAAAAACCCCATAACTTCTCCTCCAGTGGTAATATTGTGATGATTGTTTCTTAAATACAGTAATACAAGGCTAAAATTTTCACCAGATAAAACTCTTAAAATTTTTTAGTACTTTATCTCAACTTACATCATGAATATTGTTGCTTTCGTAATAAGAATATATATTAAATGTATAGGGATATGCAAAAATTACCCCACTAGAGCCAGTAAGAAGTAATATTCTTGAAAGTCTTTCTTAACTTATTTCATTTATAAAAATATTTAAATAGAATTGGAGGGAGAGTTTTTAGAATCTGTTTTTGAAGGTCTGATGGTCCCTATACATAAGTTTCCTGTGCTTATTTTAAAAAGAGCATTTTCCAAGTGAAAAGAACTTTTAATATCTTCTTTGGAAGCTCTATTTTGGGTTCTAATTTCTGTCAAAACCTCATATTAAGAGTTTATATGTAAATCATTGTATATCTTCTATATACAATATCATGTCATCTGGAAATAGTGAGTTTTATTTCTTCCATTCCTATTTAAATGCCTTTCATTTCTTTTTCTTAATTTCTTTTACAAGGACCTTCCTCTATTTCTATTTTGGTTAAAGTGGTGAATGTGGGGTGTCCTTTCCTGATTCATGACCTTAGAGAAAAGACTTTCATGTTTTCACCTCTTAGTATGATATTAGCTGTGTGCTTGTCAAATATAGCCTTTATTATGTTGAGGTACATTTCCTACATACCCACATGGTTTAAATTTTTTATCATGATTGATATTGGTTTTATAAAATATGTTTACTGAATTGATTGAGGTCACATAAATTGTATCCTTCAGTTTGTTAATGTGATGTATCACATTGGTTGATTTGCAAATATTAAACTATCCTTTCATCCCTGTAATAAATCTCACTTGATCTTGGTGTATGATCTTTTTAATGGATTGTTGAATTCAGGTTGCTAATATTTTGTTGAGGACTTTTACATCTATGTTCATCCGGGATATGGGCCTTTGATTTTGTTTCCTTTTGGTGTCTTTGTCTAGT
Source organism: Vespertilio murinus (assembly GCA_963924515.1). Classification (NCBI taxonomy): domain Eukaryota; kingdom Metazoa; phylum Chordata; class Mammalia; order Chiroptera; family Vespertilionidae; genus Vespertilio; species Vespertilio murinus. Next base: position 64,712,244 of record OZ004712.1, read on the forward strand.
TTTGGTATCAGAATAATGCTGGCCTCATAAAATGACTTTGGAAAACTTCCTTCCTCTTCTATTCTTTGGAATAGTTTGAGAAAATAGTTTGATATTGTTGCTTCCTGTAATGTTTAGTAGAATTTACCAGTAAATATGTCTGGTCCTCAACTTTTGTTTTTGGGGAGAGGTTTCTGATTATTAAATTTTTAAAAAGTAAAATTGATATACTTACTTTATAGCTTTAAATATACTATTGTAAATGTGAGATCCCAACAGGGAAAATGCTATGCAGGATTTTTCTCTCTTCCTTGGACTATGAATTTATTTATATGAGACCATCACTTCAGCTATCATCCTATAGAAGATGCTTTGAAAAGCACTGGTGTACAGAATCATAATGACAATATCTCTCCTCTGCTCTAAAATGGAATGGTAAAGCTCGCACACCCTAGAGCTGCAGTGTCCACTATCCTAACCACTAGCCAAGTATGACTATTTAAATTTAAATTAATATACATTAAAAATTTCGTTCTTCAGCACACTAGCCACATTGCAAGTGCTCAGTGGCCACATGGAGTTCATGGCTACTGTATTGAGTAACATTACTGTGTGGTAAGACTGAGTTTAGTAGTTGTTTGGCCTGGAACAAGTTTCTCAGCATCTCCATTTCCTTACCTATAAACTTCAGAATATAATAGAATCACCTCACAGAGTTAAGAGGATAAATGACTAATACATGGCAAGTGCTCAGAACAGAAACTGGCATCCTAATATATAAAAAGCCAGGGGCCATCACAACCAAAACAACCAGACAGACAACCAAACAGCAGGCTGTGCGGGATGACCAGGCCGGCAGGGGGGTTAGTGAGGGACAAACAAACTACTGAACAGCAGACTGCATGGGGTGACCAGGCCGGCAGGGGGGTTAGTGAGGGATGACCAAACAACTGAACAGAGGCTGCGTGTGGTGACCAGGTCAGCAGGGGGGAAGTTAGTGGTGATAGTGATGGCCAGCAGGAAGAGGCAATTAGGGGTGATCAGGCTGACAGGGGAGGTACCTGGGATTGAGTCTAAACTGGCAGTCAGACATCCCCTGAGGGGTCTGGAATGGAGAGAGTGCAGGCTGTAATGACGGGGACACCCCCATGCAAGAATTCCATGTATCAGGCCTCTAGTATAGTAATAATTCAGTAAAAGTTAAGTAATATTATCATTAAAATTGTTCTTTATCACCTAGTAATTAAAATCCAAGCTTCTTAATCTACTAGTCAAATTCTTTTTTACCTGGCCTCATTTGCCTTTTAATTTTTGTTTCTGCTACTTCCTTATATTCAGACTAGAGGCCCATTGCACGATATTTGTGCAATAGGCTCCTGACTTCACTCCCAGCTGCCCAGGAGCCAGCAAGTCCTCTCTCCCTGGCCGCCTGGGAGGCTGCAAGTCCCCGTTCCCAGGTTTCCCAGAGCCAGCAAGTCCTCACTTCTGTCTGGGGCACCACTCCAGTAACTCCCTCCACCACCCACCTTCCCCTCATAGCAGGCTTCACACCACTCTGTGCATGTGTATGCAAATTAACATCCATATTTGATGGATTAATTTGCATACTCACTCTGATTGGCTGTAGGAGTATCAGAGTGATGGTTAATTTGCATGTTTCTCTTTTATTAGGTAAGCTTGGCTTTTAATCCACCTCACCAGTCCCAACAAACACCTACCTGATATTTTTCAGGCTCTAACCTTTGTTGAAACTCTCTCCTTTGCTGTAATTAATTGCCTTGCCACTTCCTGTCATCACCACATCTAAATCCTGTTCATTATTTAAAGTAAAGATCAAATTCCAGCTTCCCAGAGAACAAGAATAAACTGTCATACCCCTGATTCGTATGGATTTCTCTCTGAATCTGTTTTTGGAAAATCCAATATTGTTTAATAATTATATGTGTGCCTTATGTCATCTACATAAATTATCTGATAAATCATGGTAAATCATATACTCTGTGAAGGTGATCAATGAATATGTCTTAAATATTTGTGCAAATCCATATTTATTAAAATATAACAAATAAAATTTTACAAAGTTTAGCCCACCCCCCACTTTGTAACATACACTATCTGCAACTATATATTATAGTCAGTATTTTATATAATAATAAATTACTCTTCTAATAGATATTGAATACTAAAGAGAAAATTTATTTTCCCAATGAAAAAAAAAAAGAATCAATGGAGTATTAAAATCCAACAAACCATAGCTTTAATATAAATACATGTTTTATTTGGAGAAATTATTTTAAAACGCTCCCTTCAAATGGTTGATTTCTAATTAATTTTGTGCAGAAACACAAATAAAATTAAAAGTAAAATATTTGTTTTATATAAATTATTACTGAAATTGTATTATTGTTCTTTCTACCTTCTTCGAATACTGACCATCAAGTGACAGAGGGAAAGACAAGAACATTGTCCATCCCAAATGAGTAGGGAATGTGATTTCATGAATGTAAAATACTTTTTAAAAGGTGAATGCAATTGAATATTATAGATTATACTTTTGTCCTGATTCCATTGATTCTGAGAATATTGAAGGCACCCATGTACCATGCTTACTGGGAGTGAATGCATTGGTATGATTAACACAAATCCACTAAACTAAACTAAATTGAAATTTTCATTTTCTACATTAGGGCCTTCTGAGATTTAAAATGTCAGCCTCCTTAAGTATAATTAGTTCGGAGAACACTTCAGAGATTTTCTGACCTTCAGTATCTGAGAGTATCCAGACAGTGAAGACTTCAAAGGTGAACTCAGCCACATGAATTGAAAGAAAGAAGAGCCAAGATTTTCTAGGCAACACAGATAAGGACTTGGCCTTATCACAGGTGTTCTTCTTATGCCTGCATGTTCTCTTCAATCCGGAAAGGTTTTTATTAAACCAGCTGTAAATTGGGTGTGTTCTTCGAGACACAGTTTAAAGATAAATCTAATTTTTTAAAACCATTCCTCATTCTCAAATTCAGAATTAATCATCTGACTCAGTAAGTAACTTGCTTAAAAACTATACTATATTCAATTTCTTTGGTCCTAACAATGTTGAAGCATGACTGATGGAAAATCGCGATTTCATAAGTAAATGTTGAATAAATCAGAAAATCTCTAAGGCCTCTACTGGTCTTTGTCTCATATAACATTATAGAGCAACTTGAGATTAGTATTTTCTCTTTAAAATATAAAGTATTCTTACCAACTCAGAAAGGAAAAAATAAGCACATAAAATGTACAAATCACAAGTAGGTAATTCATATATACACAAAAGCAATAAAAATATCTTTAAAACATGAAATTTAACTTAATTTGGATTAAACTAATGAGGTCCAATTTTTATCAACATATTGACAAAGATTTTTTTTTAAACTTAAGAATTTATATTTGAAAAAGTGAAGGGAAAAAGTACTCATATGAGATGGTAGTCAGATATACTGCCAGTAAACGAAGGAAATTTGGCAATATATATGAAAAGCATATATATATATATATATATATATATATATATATATATATATGCCTAATAATTCTACTTCTTGAAATTTATTTAATAAAATAACCAAAGATGTATTTTAAAAGTATATGTTCATGGATGCTTAACAGAGCCTTCTGTATTCCCTTCATTTTTTTTCTCTTAACATTGTAACATGAACATTTTGAATTACCGTAAAAATCCCTCATAAATATATTTTAATGGTTGTATAATGTCCCATTATATTTGGTGCACATAATTTATTTAATACCCCTCTAATTTTAAACACTCAGTTATTTCCACATTTTCATTATAATAAAAAATGTTGCAATGAATATCTTCCTTTGCATATTTCTTCATAATAAAGTCCACTTGGATAGAGGGGTAAGAATATTTAAGAGATTACAGTATTGCACATTGCCAAATTGCTTTCAAATTACCTTTGAAGGTCAATATAAACTCTTCATAGACGTACATATGAATCCATCTCCCCATGACCTCTTCAGTAATATTAAAGTTTTTATATAATTATTTGATTCAATAGATGAAAAAATGGTTCATTACGCTATGTTTCTTTTATTATAACTAAAGTTAAACTTTGTATATATTTATTGGTAATATTTATTTCAAATTTAATAACTTACCTTCCCTTTGTCTTTATCTTTGGGTTTGTCTTTAGCGATTCCTCTCATTGATTTCTGTGAACTTTATCAAGAATATGACTTTTTATGTAAATCAGTTTTATAATTTTGTGTGTTTGGGTCCACATTTTTCTCTTTGAGATACATATTAATAATTACATGTTAGGAAAATAATTATCCAGATACTGAACAAGTATTCATCTACCTAGATTTGTTAAATTGTGAACATTTGTGCTTTAGTCCAGAATTTCCTTGGACTGTGCTCTCTTGTGAAAATAGGTGCTAACTTTTCCAATGGCATTTGCTTAATAATCATTTTTATAAAAACTTCTTTATTTCATAGACAAGCCTTCCTCCATTCAATAGTAATTTACTACGCATAGCTGTTTCAAGATTATCTGTTTTGTTTTACTGTCTTGACTATCCTTGCCACTATTTCAACACTGCTTTTCAAATTTTTGTTTTTGCCATCAATTTTTAAATACCTATTAAAGCAAATGTTCTGCCTTTGCACTTTATAGGTTGAATAATCAAATGGACAATGGTTTAACCATATACGCAAGAAAAGTCTAATCAACTACCTTTGCAGCAACCAGCCTGGCAAGCCAGGCCACAACCTCTGCCCATGACACCAGCTTCCCTTGTCTGTCCCCACTTCCAACTCAGAACCGGCGGGAGAGTGTCAAATAAATATAGTTCCTACATCAATCACATGAGATGACCCTATTCTGGTCAGCCCACCTCTGCTCCCATGCCAACAACCCCTAACAGAGCGTACCTGGCGCTTTCCCTTTCTTTTACTCTAAAGTTTTCCCACTCACCTGCTTGCCTTTGAGTCTCTGCCAACCCAAGTGATTGTAGCTGACTTCTTTGTAGCAAACACTGAATAAACAGCCTCTGTTCTCATTTAGGTTTTCTTCATATATTTCTACACACCTCGTTTTCAAATTAACAAAATAATCATTTTTGAGCTTGTCCTTATTTTTCTGTTAGAAATAAATATTAGCCTTAAGCACCAAAATGTTCCTGAATGCTGTGCTTTTAGCTGTGAAACTATAATTTCTCCCCAGGGATTAATGGTAAAATCACGAAGCCACCTGGGCCTGAAAGAGCGGTCCAGAGATGTTATAATGAATAGACCTGTTACTTTTGTGTTGGGTTCAAGTCACCGGACAGAGAAGCAGTCCCTATTATAATAATGCTGTGTGTCCATTTAAGATATGTGTAATTATAAGATATAAAAATTGTTCTAGTAGAGAAAAAGGCCCAAAATATACAGTAAATTATATTACTCACCTTAAAGAGGTGATGTTGCTGGGGGTCTAGGATAACTGGGGATGTTCACAAGCTGAGATATGTCGCAGGTTTGGGCTCAGAATAATAGCCTTATCGGTCAGGGAGGGAACGCCCTTGGGGCAGGACGGGGGTGGGAGAGTTGTATGAGAGTGCCAAGTGAGGGGGTATGAAGAAGATGAACTTCCCGTTCTCACAAAAGCACGAAGGGGGAAAGTACTCAGGGTGCCAAGGGTAAAGGAGATGAAGAACTAAGTTGAACATCAGTCGGGTTGTGTTTTGTTTTTTGTTCTTTTAAATTCAGCTGAACTAAATTATAAAATAGACACAAATGACCTGTATGATGGTTTTTAGGTTTCTTGAGCTAATTTTCACATCAATTTTTTCCAACTTAAATGCTTACAATTATTCCTATATATAACTTGGATTAAAATATATATGATATGGTTCTGTTGGAACATACAATAAGTAAGCTATTTTTATTATTGATTAAAACAAACTATTACTAGTACCGAAACCGGTTTGGCTCAGTGGATAGAGCATCAGCTGGCAGACTGAAGGGTCTCGAGTTTGATTCCTGTCAAGGGCATGTACCTTGGTTGTGGACACATCCCCAGTGGGGGGTGTGCAGAAGGCAGCTGATCGATGTTTCTCTCTCATTTCATCGATGTTTCTAACTTTCTATCCCTCTCCCTTCCTCTCAGTAAAAAATCAATAAAATACATTTTTAAAAAACCTATTATTATAATCAAGTTAAAAATGTTGATTAAAATTTCTCTTTAACAAAAATGTTATAAACCCTCCTATTGTACTATGTTGTATACGATATATATATATATACACATACACACACACACATATATATATATATGTGTGTGTGTGTTAAGTATATGTGTGTGCATTATACACATATGCATTATATAGATGTTCAATATATGTATATTTGTGATATACAGTATATGTTTATGCATATATGAGCGTGTACATATTTATCGTGTGTGTGTGTGTGTGTGTGTGTGTGTGTGTGTGTGTGTGTGGAGAGAGAGAGAGAGAGAGAGAGAGAGAGAGAGAGAGAAACTTGGATGAGATTCTGAGATCACCTTCTGAGAGGATGAATAGAGCTCAGTATTTAACCCTGACAGTCATTGAGGACCATTTCTCTGATTCCAAACTACCCCTCTTTCCTGGGCATAATTTCAGCTCTACAAATGTGATTACATTACACTCAGTATTAATGAAGAGACTTTAAGAATTGCAAAGTACCACATAATCAATTGCTAATTTCTAAGTGAAGTTTCATAATTTATTTATTTATTGGGGTGATGTTAGTTAACAAATCATACAGGTTTTAAGTGTACAACTCATCAAAACATCACATGCATACCGCATCGTGCACCCATTGCTCAAAGCATAGTCTCTTTCCACCACCATTTATCCCCCTTTGCCCTCTTCTACTTCCTCCTTCGCCCTAGAACAACTCTACTTTACTCGATTCTCATAGAAATACTGCAAAGAAGGCACTTTATTCTAATACACACTTTGCAAATGAGAAAATTGAGAGAAGAAATTTTTAAATAGCTTTGATTACAATCATTTTTGTGAGGTCATTTTAAAAGCCAACTGGACATATTCATGCACTTTGGTTTCTAAGTATTTGAACTATTTATTTGAACAGAAAAATCCTCTCAGGCTATGGAATTAAAACTTTTGATTCTATAAGAAAATAGTAGTCATCCCACAGCTCATCAGATTTGAAAGTGGAGGCACAGCGTGGTGTTTCTTTTCTCTGCTTTCTAACAACTCACTCCAGGCTGCTTTTATCCCTCAGGAAACCAGCAGTACATGGGCCCACCATCACTCTCCTGGGGACTTGCCAGCACACTCATGCAGCTCTGGCTAATTCTAACTGCTCTCAAATACGCACAAAAAGACTGTTTTCAAGGTTTAGTATGACCTATCCCCCAAGAGTAATAAAATCAGACTAATATTATGCCAAATAAATGTTTGATAAGTTTGATGGAAAATATTTCCAATATCAATCTGGTCTCTTATCTTCGGCATGTTTCCTCATAGATTAATATCATCATACAATTAAGAAAAACTAATTTTCCAAACAATTTGGAAAATTATCTCATAGGTTATACACTGAGTGGCCAGATTATTATGATCTCTGAATGCATAATAATCTGGCCACTCAGTATATATATTAGAGGCCTGGTTCATGAATTTGTGCATGGCGGGGGGGGGGGGGGGGTCCGGCTAGCCTGGCCACGGGGAGAGGATATGGGTGGTTGGCCAGCCTGCCTGCTGGGTGAACTTCTGGTTGAGGGGACAATTTGCATATTAGCCTTTTATTATATATATATAATATACACTGAATGGTCAGATTATTATGTGTTCAGAGAACATAATAACTGGCCACTTAGTGTAAGTTAAAAAGGTCTAAGAATGCTACATTTATGGATGTTATAACTGTAGATATTTACTTGTTTTTGTTTTGCCCTTTTATTTCTTGAGCTATAGCATCACCTTTTTTGTCTCAACAATGAAGATCAATAAACAGATTCAAAATAAGTCCAAATTATAATATTACCATGCAAAAAAGTTCTGCTACAGATTTAGACTAAAGGATATTGAGCAACAAATATTTAGAAAGCTAAATTCTAGGTGATTTCTATATTTCATCTGTTTGGGGTATTTTTTGTTTGTTTTGTTTTCTAACTACTCAATAATAAATAGCAGGATATTTTGTTTAAAGTTACATTCACTATCTAAATAATGTACAGTAAGACATATATAAGCAAAGCTTAAATATTGCCATGGGATTTTTCATAACAGTATTTTAGCTGCTATTTAAGTATTTAGCATAAGCTATTCTTATTCTAGAATGAACTTGGACAATCATTATCTATCATTTCAGCCACTCGGGCTCCAGGGTTCAGACTGCTTTGAGGAACCAATGATTCTACCTTCATAACACACATTGTCCAAAACCCAGGAAAATTCTTCTCCATATCATTTGATATATGTTTAAAGCAAAGGCAAAACAAATCCATAAAAGTTTAAAGATTGCGCTATTGCTGACACATGGGTCAAACTAATTTGAATAGTGGAGAAGATGGGAGTAGTAGAAACACTTAGGAAAGAGGAAAGACAAATTATTACCTTGTCAAATCCTCCCTTTCTCACAGAAAACAAGATGAAATGCATACTATTACTTCCAAGTAATACCAAGGGCCCATTTCCTTGTTCCAAATTGAGTTTCCAGAGACAGTCAGAAATTAGGGCAATGGCAATTTATACACCACTTGCACACGGCATCTGGAGAATGTCTGAATATTAAATAATTTGTATTACTATTTCAGTTGTATAAATGTCTAAGTCTAAAGTAACATGTATGGCTTTTTTTTTTTTTTTTCAGACTGGAGAGGTATTCAATGCGGATGAGCCTTTCAATTGTTCCACATTCCTGTCAACAATTAGTATTGTGAGTCTTTTTAATTTTAGCCATTTTGTTAATGGCTTAGTTTTATTGGTAAAGGGAAAGGTATAAAATCAAGAATTTTACCTTTAATCTAGAGGCATTCTTTGTACTTTACATAGAAGCCTATCGTTTGAATTTGTTACTAGGTAAAATGATCTTATTGGTAGCTACAGCTCTGATCTTCATCAGAGCAAATCATAAATAACATATAGGATTTTGTGAATCTGCTCCAAGATGAAAAGTCTGTAGTAAATATATATTGAATTTGATCTTACAGCTTATTTTTGTACACATGATAGGAATGTCAACTAAATGCTGGTAAAAAAAAAATTGGAATTAATTTAGACACAGTAAAAGATGAACTGTGAGAGTTCATTGAAATAATAGACCTTCAGGGAGCAAATCATGATTTTTCACACAAAACAAAATCAATTTTGAATTTGCAATATACAGAAATATTGGATATGAATTATGTGTTATTAATAACTAAATGCCGGATGCATGAAATTCATGCGAGATTAGGCCTTCCTTTCCCCAGCTGCCAGCACCAGGTTTCCTCTGGCACCCAGGACCCAGGCTTCACTCACAGCCCCAGTTTCATCTGGAAGGTCGGTCGTCCAGAAAGACGTCTGGTCTAATTGGCAAATTACACTTTTATTATTATAAATATTAGCAAAATCTATTAAAAATCCAAACAGATATATGTTTGGCAATTTCTCTTTTAATAAAACTTAAATATATATATTTAATTCAGACTAAGTGTTTTTTTAAAAAGCAAAATAAATTTTGTATGAAATATGCAAATGTGATAACCAGTTAAATATAAGAACAATATTATTAGACTGTATTAGGACAACAAAACAAAAATATTTTTCATAAACATAGAGGAGGAGATTTACATTCAAATTATCTTGAAACTAATTTCTACAATGTAAGTTGTTTGCCATATCCAACTTCCCCGTTCAGGTTAAAATCCATGGTTCACGAGGAAACTAATCAAGTGGGCCAGTGACTGATGACTTGAGAATTATTCTAAAAACGAAAAAAAATATGGAATGGTTTAGAGCCTTTCTTTCTTTCTTTCTTTCTCTCTTTCTTTCTTTCTTTTTAATTCATCAAAAATGTCAGTTGAGAGTCATAAAGAGAAGCCACAGATATTGTGAAAGGCGATAAGGAAGGGCCTTGGGCAAGTGGAGGATACATTACAGAATAAGGCAGTGAGGCAGGAGGGAGGAACAGACTCCCAGAAATAGAGATGAAAGAACAGGAGCCTCATGAAGGAGCATGGACAGGGAGCATAGAGGTCCGAATGCTCTCTGGCTCCCTGTTCCAGAGAGAGGCAGGTGACTTCTGAGAATTCTATGAGATTTCCCTTAAAGAAGCCTTGGTCCCATGATACCCAGTTCCACAGCATTTGCCTTCTTATAATTGGTAATTTACAGTCCTGTTTCTCTTGCTCAAATCACAGCTCTAAGAGAACAGAATTTTATTTGTATCCATATCCTCAATTCCAAGCACATATTTCATGCTCAAAAATTATCTGATAAACTCATAAAAATAGATGTAGTTTAAAAATGAGACCCCTAGTCCTCCCACACTTTCAACTTCACCAATTGGGGTAGAGGAAGAACAGAATTACTAACAGCGCAAGTTCAGTCACGCAGAAGTGATAAAGAAAGAACTAGGAGTTGGAGGAAGAACTGAAAGAAAGAAGAGAGTTTTATCAGTCCTAGCTTACAGCAGAAATTCCCAAACTTCAGTGTGCATCAGAATCACCTGAAGGGCTTGTTAGAAAACTGACTTCTGGCCACATCCCCAAGTCTCTGAATCAATGAATCAAAGGTGAGACCAAAAATGTTCACTTCCAACAAGTTCCCAGCTTCTGTTGATGCTTCCGGCCAAGGCCCTTATGAGGAAAACAACAGGCTTAAGAGAGTGGGAGCTACGGGAAATATTGAGGAAGAAATAGAGGACACCAGGAGAATTATAATTGGCCCCAGACTAAGAGACATGACGTTAAATTGTCTGTCAGAAAATTTGAATAAGAGCCTGTGATTGTTAACTTAGAATTGATTGGTAAACTGTAATTGGTATTACTGTTTTAATCAAATAGAGTTAAGATGACCATATGTCTAGGTTTCTCTGGGAGAGTCTTGATTTCCTCCTAGAGCATAATTAACAGCACTTCCTTTCTCTCTCAGGAATGCCCCAACTGTGACACTAAATTATATGGCCACCTTATTTATAAGAACAAAATAAAAAAAATGTATGGGAGCTGCCTCTCAGTCT